>JALIZF010001834.1:112500-712500 GCA_029948255.1 Telmatactis stephensoni
AATGTAGCAAAAACTAATTAGTAAAAACTACAAAAATGATCATAGTACAAACATTAAAACTCACGAAAATTAAGCTACATTAATAAGAATAAGCAGGGACAACCTCATTTTTCTTCTGTTCTACAGTTATACGGATATTAGGGTGCGTTTACTGTACATGGGCTACTTCGTCCCGCGGGATGAGTTCGTCATGGGACGGGTTTCAGCTCGGGACGAAAACACCTTCAAGTTTATGTCGTCCTGAGTAGAAAAGACTCATGTATTAAAACGTAAATGCATTCTTGCCCCGGTCTCCATGTAAATATCTCATTCACAAATCATGTTAAACTGGTCACGTGACGGAACTCACCCCGGGACGAGACTGTTCGTATAAACGCACTCTTAGTCCAGATGCGAGATGGAAATAACTAAATCATGCACGCACCTTCAATATTCTCGTAGACAAGTTTTTATCGTTGGGATACAGAATAATACAAAAGAAAATAGACTCAGACTTCGCGCGCGCCCTTATAAAAACCTTGGGCAGCTAGATGTGTCGTGTTGCCCCACATTTGAGTTATATTTAGAATTCGTTCCGGTCCAATCCTCTCGTTATCTCTAACGACTTCAGACCGCACGGATAAATGCATGGTACATATTCAACACTTTCAATCCGTCCAAGGCCATGTTTATGTAAAGGCGAGTTATCCTTGTCCCCCCCCCCCCCCCCCCCCCCCCCCCCCCTGGGGGACAGAAAAGGGTTATCACGGCTTCCAGAGACAGCTCCCCTACATATAAACACGGCCAAAGTGGCTCGCAAAGTAGTCCTAAAAATAGCCCAAATGTCAGGCAACATAACACACCGCGTGTGTCAGTCTTCTCGGCCCGTTTCTCGAAAGACCCGATAACTCAACGTGCCAGTTACCTAACCCATCAAGTTTACGGGTGTTTCTCGAAGCGCTCGTTACTTTCAATTTTCTTTGACTTCTGCAGTCTAATATACGGGTGCTATCGGACTTCCGTAATTTTTTTTTTCACGTGAAATAATGAAGTCGTGAAGTATCGGGTCGTAAAGAAACGGGTCCTTTGTTATGCTTTTCTATCGCCTCATGTAATTAAGGGAATCCGGAATGATGCAAGATTTCGGATTCCTAGAGCTGTCTTGTAGATTTAAATGGCCGGATTCCGTATTCCAAACACTGGATCCCGGATTTCAAGACTGGATTCCGGATTCCAAGGACTAGATTCCGGATTCCCAGGGCTGGAATCCGGATTCCAAAATCAAATTATTCATGGCTCCGGTTTCTGGATTTCCCTACATGGGGCGATCTACTAAGCCAAAATGATAGTTGTCCCATTATATCTGCAGAGATTTAACTGTACATGTTTACACATATGCCAGAGGCAACCAGTTAGTACTATTTACTAATATCAGGCAGTTTTCATAACCGTGAAAAGGTCCGTGCCGTGGTGAGGCGTTTAAACGTTTTGATTGGTCAACGACCTCATCATATTCAATGAAAACACTGAGATATCTAGAATCTGCACAGTCAACGGAAAACTGCATTTTCTCGTGTCATGTTTGCACTACAATACGTACGTTACTCTTCTTGCATCAGAAGTACAAATTGGACCTAGTCCACTAGCTCCTTATGTCGTCCTACTCACACAGGAAGCCCACCTATTTCTTTTGAAAAATACGAAAAAGCCCGAAAAATAAAAATATATGAAAAATAGCTTTATTTTATTTTTGCGCTGTTTTTCATTCATTTCGTGCTTTTTTTTTTGTATTTTTAAAAAGAAATAGGTGGGCCTCCTGTGCCTACACACCGCCGGATGCCGGATGCTCTATATTTATCCGTCCAGACCTCCACGATCATTTTCACACAGGGATCCCAATGTCTATGGGGGAAGTTGGGATCGATGTACAACGGATGTAAAGGATTTAGTGTTGTAGTATTATAGTACAATAAGAATGTTACATTGGTATATTAATTACAGTACAAAATATTACATGCTTGACATCAGTCGTCGTCGCCTTGGTCTTCTTCAGCAACTGCACCATCGTCAACGTCTTCTTCCTCCTCTTCTTCAACGTCTTCATCGTCATCATCATCTTCTTCTAGTAACTGCTCCTCTGACTTTTCCTGTTTATGGAATTAAGTGAAAAGTTACAGTTACAGTATTATTAATAACAATAACACCAATACACATTGATACAAAGCGCGATCTGATTTGTCAAAAGACAAGTGATTGTCAAAAGACAAGTGAGCGCACATCAAAACATGCGCGCGCACTTTTTCAAACTTTAAAGAATAAAACGGAAATGAAGGATATGGAAGACTTGCCTTAAAATAGTCATTAAATTTTATAAAAGAAATAGCAAACTCGCCCGCTGCTCTGTCTGCAGATTTAGAGTACTTGGAGATTGAGTCGGAACATTCGCGAGGCTTTGAGAAGCACTTGACCACACCTCGTGCCTCTCAATACTTCTCGAGTCCTAATCAATCGGTACGTGCTTTAACTCTGCATATGGCACACTGGCGCGTTTTCTGTTTCATTATTACAACTACTTTTTTATTATTGTGGAACGTCTATGAGTGACAAACACTGTTACTAGTACAGCTTGGAAACATTCATTCGCTTTATTCACGAGGCGCCATCTTGAATTTGCATTGTTTGACGTCTTTGTTTCTAACATGGAAGCGAGTTCAAGCGTGGTAAATTACCACGCTTGACCTCGTTTCTATGTTAGAAACAAAGACATCTGGTACAAGATGGCGTCTCCGTGATTAAAGCGAATTATAACACTCTCAATTTAACAACTGACCACATTGTTATCACCCCTTTTTGTGCAGCATGGGTAGACACTTAAAAGAGGTTCGACCAACCACATTATTCATTAAACTTGCTAAGTAGCCAGCATACAAGAAATGCATGAGAAATGCCCTCACACTTTCTAGGGCATGCAGGCAGTGGGGGGGGGGGGGGGGACTCCTATATATAAGAGGACGGGGATGCTCGTCGGAAATTTTGAAAATGACCCCTAAAAGGTACCTGAGTGGGAGTAACAACAATTCATTTCTACCCCTAAAAGGTACCAATTAAAAATCAATAATAATAAATTAATGTAAGAAACACTTTGTTATCGATGTGCTTTGAAGATTCAATTCAGATCATCGAAATCGTCCCTTTCATGCTTATTTTAGGTAGTTTATTTGCCCAAAAACGGTCCCTAAAAGGTACCAGCTATGTCTCTGGTAGTCCACTTAAGTCTGAGACACCCTAAAAGGTACCAGATTGCAGATTTTGACCCCCAAAAGGTACGACGAGCATCCCCGTCCATTTACAATTGGAGTCCCCCCCCCACCGGGGGCAGTGGTCAGTGTGTAGTGATGTTCACAAACCCTCAAATTTCCATTATTAGCAGTTGGCGCGTTATGAAATACTGAAGAATTATTACTTTTTTGACAAGGAGGAACAAAAGCTGCCTTGTACTACACAGGAAAGTCCAAACTCTGGACATAGAATGCGGAGTCAGCAATTTTCATCACAGTTTTTGAGGTGCAGCCATGATAGTTTACAAAACAAACAATATAAACCAAAACAACAACAAATTGAACAAAAAACAAACAAACAAACAAACAAAACAAAAACAAACAAACGAACAAAAAAGAAACAAAGGACAAGCTAACAAAAACAAATTAATTAATTGATCAATCAGTCAACAAGTCATCAGTCAATCAATTGATTTTAATCAATCAACTTTCATCAATCAATCATCTTTTCATTTTCATGCTAAAAATATATCTTATTTATTCATCTTCAATAAAGAAATCATTTCGTTTTTATTGCAAAAAAATCATCAAACAATACTGTGTTATAACACAAGAATTTATGCAACAACGTTGAGATGTAAATGTTATTAGTTTCCATCCATCTCTTTGATTTTTTAAATATTTCTTTAATTTTTTTTTTAAAATATATAACTCTTTTTGCTTTTATATAATTAATAGCGTTTTTGATAATACATATTTTCTCTATATCAATAAACATAACTTTCTGGGATAAATGTACAAAGCTCTACATCTTTTACAAAAATATATACCGGTTATAATATACTGTAACACCTTCAGTATTATTCTAGCTATTTCGTCAAATAATTTTTGCTGATAGCTTTTTTGAGAATGGTAAAGGAGACTTTCTCTAGTTGCATTTGTGGTGCCTGTACTAACTTATTTCCCCTAACAATGAAATGTCTTGGTGATTTCACAAGGTGAGCTTTCATCTTTATTGGGAAATCAACTGCCGTACCATCACCGTGACAATCTAACATGTACCACCAATGCTTGGGCAGAAGAAGTTTGTTAAAATCTTTCAAATCAAACATGAAATAGTTGGGGTCGTTAGAAGGCTTTCCTTTGTCTTGAAAGAAATATCTGTAAATATCATGTCTCATTGAAAAACAGGAACTGTTGGTTACTCTCAAGGCAGTGGATTTCAAAAGGGCAAGGACTGCCAGATAAAATGACTGTGATGCTTGTTCTAGCTCACTCTGTGTTGGTCTTGGTGATCTGTTGTATTGCCTAGAATAGAATAAAGTTATTTAGACAAATGATATTGACAAAGAAAATGAAAATTATTCTTAGTTTTTCTTGGGTTTCAAATGTGATAACAGGATTACAGTGATAATGACAGGGTGTCAATGAGTGCATATGCTTGGTGGGATGTTGAGGGGGTAACCCCTCCTATATTCATCTAAGATGGTTGTGTGGCATTAACTATAATAAAGGTAAAACATTTCCTGGACAAGATGAGCTATTTTTTTCACAACTTGAATTTATTGAAAAGAGTTTTGCTTTGAGGCTGTATTCTAATTTTTGTATTTCTGGTTGTTAATTTGAGATATGGTGCCAAATAGAGGGGGGTAGGGGAGGGTGGGACAGTGGTGATGGTTGGGGAGGGGGGAGGGAGGGGTGTACTAAAGTCAGTGAAAACATCAAATACAGGTACAAGTAGTCAGTAATACTAGCTTTAAGCAATGCTTATGTTAGTGCTGCCAAAAGAATTTTAAAGGGAGGCAAAACACTTTGCTCAACATTTAAGCAAAAACTTTCAAGAAATCAGATTAAATGTGGCTCTTTGTACCAAAGAAAAATGATCTTCCTTTGCACAAAGTTTGTCAAACCACTAAAACCAGAAATTCCAAATAGCACATGTGAGTACCTAAAATCGGATTGCGAACAGGTTTGTTCAACTTTCCCAGTACTTTTACTGTTTTTATTGGCTAACTGCTATCGAATATAAAACTGGTTTTAACTGGTTTGGTAGGTGGTTGAATCCACAGGGTGACTGTTTTCTCAAATCAGATGGCTAAAATAGGAATGCTGCTGGCACTCGCTTGCTGAGGCTCGCTCGCTTGGCAGCAATAATATCCAATTTCTGGTACTCATGCTGTATAGGACCAACTCTAGCTGGTTCAGTCATGTATTGCTTAGACAATACTTTGCTTTGTTCCAAAATGTCGACAATCTGCATAACACATGTAAACTGTACAGTGAATTGTACATGTACTTGTACCTTCTTAGCTGTTTTGGCAGATGTGACGATGGTTCCCAACTGCAAGCCTGCATTGGCCAGCCCTTCCATTTTATGAGATACTCATAGCCCTGTAGAGGATGTAAACATGTTTATTATTCAAAATTTCACTAGTAAGTAATTTCACAAAAATTTAATGTTTGCACAATAGTTACCTTGTTGGTTTTTCTCCTTGAAATCAATCTCTCAACTTGACACACTTTTGAACCTGCAGGATGGGCTTTCTTGAAGAGAGAATTAATCAGTGTGTCACCAGGTAGGAAGTAAACTCAGAAAAGATCCAAATAACCAATAGAAAGTAAACCAATAACATTCCAATTTAGCTGTACAGTTAAGTTCATGTACATACAGGAAGATGTACTATACAAAATACACATGCAAATTGGTAAACTCACAAGAAAAGTGTGAGTTTTCTTCTGGTGAGGAAAATGTCAGGATTTCGATATAAAAACATGTTAACTTCATATTTTCTAGTTTTGTAACCAATTTAACAAATAAATGTTCACTCCTACAGCAAGCTGATTTGAAATTTATTAAATGGAGCATAATACATGACTTTATTGTATGAAAAATATAAGATCATGCACAATATTTGGTAAGAAATTTTCAAGTCTTCCATTCCTCTTTTGTTTGATAATGGTGGTATCAGAAATTGCCACTTTGATTGATTTTTAAAGTTACATGTAAATTATATATTTATACCATAAAAACAAAGTTCCATTTCATTGGAATCTAGTTTAACACAGTAAAAGTGCATGGCATGTTGGCATACAATGAATTTTGCATCTGAGCAAAATTTATGCTATACAGTACAGAATGGGAGTGAAATAACCTACACTGTACAATCATGTACAGTATCACATTCAGCCCCTGCTGCGCATGCTGTGATAAAGCTGCAATGGCAAATTAATGATGGCATGTAGCTGTGTTCTGCAGTAGCTTTCTGTAGCTTTCGTTTCTTTTTTTTTTATAGTCTCCCTGATTAGTTTTTGCACGTGTGCAAGGTTAGAAGTTTTTTGAGACTTAATTAAAGTTATTATTATTATTAATTAGTTATTATTATTATTATTCACATCTTTTGTGGATAATGGGAGTTTGAAAAAATGTTTATAAGACTTGTGTTATCCTGCAGTTACATTGTATGAAGGACTCATCCCACATCCCATACTTTAACAATACCTGTCTTTAAGATGTCAACAAAATTGACTAAATTTTTGGGGGTGGAATACCTTTTTGGGATAAAAATTGTTTGGTACCTTTTAGGTTTAGAGATGAAAAATAAATGAAAACTCCCAATGATCATTCTGAACCAAAATATATATTTTATATATGGTGTCTTTAACAACAAATTGTGTTTGCTAGAATACACAAAAAATAACTATTATTATAAATAAAACTCCTGTTAGTAGAATTTTGCACAATGTAAATTCATACCTGTGAAGTGGGATCTACAGCATCTTCATCTTCTTCATCGTCATCGTCATCCTCATCATCTTCATTTTCGTAAACAATATCTTTATCAGCAAGGTCTGTGTCTCTGCTGTCTTCTTCTATAACATCTTCAATTTCTTCTTCATCTTCTTCCTCTTCCACTTCCTCGTCCTCTTCATCATCGTCACCCACTACTACAACCTCATCACCAACATCTTCCTATGAATAATAAGATATACATACATGTAATATGTATTTACAACACCATGTTTGCTTTATATGCATACTGTACATTCACAAAATGAGAACTGGATAAAATATATGATTGTACAATGTACATGCATGCCCAAAGGTGTCATGATTTGTACCAGTAGCAAGATGTCATTTTCACACCAAATTTTTGTCAGTTAGTCTTCAGTTCCATTGTACAGTGGAAACATCTCCTTTGTGTCCCAGAAATTTTTATAATATTATTGTAACATCCAGAAATGTGGATGAATTTCGCCCCTTGCTCCATGATGGGACTAAGGAACCGCTGCTCCCAGGTAAATTATCCAACAGTGGAAGATCAATGTACTGTACATGCAAGTACTCTTTGGTGTGATAGTATTATCATTATAATTGTACATTCATGTAGATTAATTAATAAGTTACTAGATTGTTTATCAGAAATACTAATACCCTTCTTAGACGGGTATGAAAATGAGTAGTATTAGTATTAGTACACTTACTAAACCCTCTGAATCTTCATCTTCTAGTGCTTCTTCTTCTTCAATCTCATACTCTTCTTCATCTTCATCTTCATCATCGTCATCATCATGGTCATCCATTTTTAATGTACTCTGATCCAAAAATTAAATAATGCCAACTTATTTGATGTAAAATAAACTGTCTTTTGAAACATTATCATGGAAAATTCTCACTGAGACTACTCTCGATGACCAATGTCATGACTGCTTTTAGCCATTTTGTAATTACAGAATTGTGTTGAATCATGAAACTGTTTAAGGGACGTACTTTTCAAAATGAAGATATTATACAGTGCAACAAACATTAGAGAAATTACCATAAAGGTTAGATATTTATATAGTCATTTATAAGTACTTTACTAGCAACTAAAAAATGAATGCCATCTCCTAAAACATGCAGTTCCATAATTCAACTGAAACTTTAACTTTGGAAAGGTGAACATAAACCTACCTGATCAAGGTAATATTGAATAGGGTTTGGCCATATGTCATCTTTAATCACTTCTCCTAATTCATCATTGGAATCAGTCATATCACTAAACCAGCTAAAAAAACTCTCAGGTTGGTGTTCACGCTTGAGTCCTTTTATGGCATTGTGTTGGTTGTATCTTTGGGTCAAATCCTAGACAGTACAATCATCAACTATTAAAATATGCCTTTAGCAAGAATGGAAGGTGAAACTAAGCACACATTAGAGTGGATTTGGTATGAGTGCAAAACCAACCTCATTGTGCCAGGACTGTGTCATCATCATGATCTCAACAAAATCATTTGAAATTCCTGTCACAACTGTGCTATACTGTTGACATGCCATTTTGCACTGTCATACAAAGCCTGCTCTAGCATACAGTTTCAGACAAGTATACATACATGATTGAGACTCCCTCAACAGGGCTTTCATATATAACTACTCACCATGCCAGACTTCCAGACAATACGTGTTGATCTTGATGACTGTTCGCCGTTTTCGTTTAAAATAAACTCCTTTGATATTACATCATTCTCAAAGTATGGGTTATCATCAAATCCCTGTTACAAGTCAGAACATATTCATTAGCAACTAAATGTTGCTGTAATATTTTACACATGACTTTGATTGAGCAACTTCATGTCATGTGGCCAAGAAAGTTTGTGCCAAGCCTTGTCTTTGCACTTTGATTGGTCTACATTTACTGTCTTATCCAATAAGAAAGCTTAGTAGACACAGCATGATATGACATGGAATGTTTAATAGACATACAAAGTCTGCTTTAATATTGGTTGTCTAGTCATACTAGTAGTATGGGTACATGACAATACAGGCTGCACTACGCTATGTCCCGTGTTCTCCACAAGCACCAACAGCCAGCATTTTCATCCACTGCTGGTATCTCAGACACTCCGTTACTTTCAATGGATGAGTACAGTAAGTGAAAGCTTATGCCTTAAATGGTACTCATTTGAAGCAGCAAGGGGCAAGTACTTGCCAATAGGGTTCCCTTCAGGCACTCAAAAGCCCACTTGCAAGATATACCTCCCTTGCCAGAGATCGAATCAAGACAAGACTCTGTAGCACTCAGTCATTTGTAAAAAGACAAAACTTTTGTGAGCTTCATGTATGTGGCCTGATTTTGTAACATGTATATGCAACACTTCTGTATGTGGTGCCCAGGAAAATCATATCGTGCTTCAAATTTCAGGCCACCTCAATGTACTTTAAAACCTTTGGAGAACACTACTTGACTGCACATTTTGACTGGTCAGAGTTTATATCATTGCAATTAAAATAGTGAGAAAAGGGAACAACACAATATGGTAAAACACAACTGATACTGCCCTTACAAATTTTACTTACAAACTTAATTTTATATCCTGATTTAATGTCTTCAAATTCTTCTACTTCTAGTGATGTCATATAATATAATGCTGCTTCATCTTCTTCATCAAGTAATGCAGTTATTTGTGGATGATTAGAAAACTGACATATTGTTAAGGAGCATTATGGAACTTTCTGTCGCTGAGAAATGTTGTTGTTACTGTATATATAAAATTATAGTAATTATTTGAACAGTATAAATACTTTAGTTATCACTCCTTATATAGTGTACAATGTCTTTAGGAGTGTTTTCATTAAAGCATTAAAGCATTATTCTCCTTCTTGACAAGTCCACTTTAAAGGACAACTATCGAGACTATCACTTTATTTAACAGAGACTGTGGAAGATTGCTCCCTAATTAACAATAATTAATATGTCTTAAGTCTCAAGGAACTAGTAATATCTATATACTCATTGTGTGGCAGTGAGTGATATCAATTTGATAGTTTAAGTCCATGCACACATCATTTACAGTTAGAAGTACATATGCACATGGTATTTGCAATAGGCTATGTTCGAGATATCAAGATTCCTAGCATGATAGTGAGGTTCACAGGAGTAAACTGCCAAAATAGCCACCTAGCAGAAAGAGAATAAGTGTATATGATATTGGAAATTATTTAGAAATTAGTAGAAACTAGTTTTCTGACCTAAAATCACGAATGTGTCACTTTTTATTCTAATTATTAATTAATGACCTTTCGATCCAATGACACATTATTTGTGATTTTAGATCAGAAATCAAATTTCTACTAATTTCTACATAATTTTCAATATCATATACACTTATTCTCTTTTTGATTATTTCAGCAGTTTACTCCGGTGAGCCTCACTATCATGCTAAGAATCTTGATATCTCGAACGTGGTCTATTGTTTGTTGTTTGTTACAGACTGTTTTATCATTCCCTGAAGATGGATTTATCAATTGATTCAAAAGCTCAGAGATCAGGTTCTAAAAACATTTTATGCTCACAAAATAAAACCACAAATAATAATAATTATTACACCAGTTAGTAAACCAGTTTTAAGAATTACATACAAAATGTTCTAATTCAAAATAATTTTAATTTTTCCCAAAATGAATCCAAATGGGAATTTACTGAAACAGGAAACACATTTTGACACTGAAGGTACAATTTCTTTTATACAAAAGTTTTTATAAGTTTTTACAATTTTTGAACAGTATCATTTACAGAGTATATATAGCAATTTATTTTTTGAATAGTCTTTCTAAAATTTATGAACATAAAATAAGTTCTAAATGTCAATTAAACAGTGTACAAAAATTAAGTTTAAAATAGACTATATAGTTTATGAATTTTCTTCTGTCATCTTTTTTAAACATTTTTATTTTGAACAAACTGACACCTCCCCCTCCCCTCCCCTTCCAAAAAAATAAACTCTCACAACCAAACACAACATATTTCAGCTACTCAAATTCACCATTATAAAGAACTTACCAGTCATATGATAATATCTATAAGTTTCTGTGGCTTGTAAAATGGGTGAAAGGTAATTTTTCAAGCACAAAATAAACAAAAGTCCATAACCGAGTTAGCGGGCTTTTTGTTTAGGAGACTGGGCACTAGTTTATTCGGTTCCTCCATTTTATTTGCTTGAAGTCTTTTTGTCACTAATTTGAGTAAAATATTAGATTCGGTGCAAGAAAGTTTAAAGATCAGAAGACTTAAGATGTTTTATAAAGATATCTACGTCACTTCAAGCCTGTTATCATGAATGTGTCAAAAAACAGATTGTTTTATGAACGCTTGGACTTTTAGCGAACAGAGGGCCTGAGATCTAGAAGTGAAGTGACACTTTGAAAGTCACCACTCGGCTCTTTAGAAGCCATCATATTCACCGGCAGTGTCCATTAACCTAATAAAATCCATCAAAACCCAAACTCTCATGATTTACAATTTAAATGATAAACATTTTTAAGGTAAAAAATTAAAATAAATCAAAATTTAATTTGATGTTGTACCAAAGGCAAAGTGCACGACTTCCTGTAATTCGGCTTGAAGGACTTTGATTAACTTTTAGCACAACTTCAATTTAAGTTACTGACTTTTCACACATTAAAATTAAGTGTTCTTAATTTAGAAATACTTACTTAATAACTAAGAAAGTAAACATTTTTAAATGATACTGCTATCTATAAACCCCAGAAATCAACTTCAGCTGAATGCAAATAGAAGAGTTGATTGAGGACCGTGTATAGATTAAGCTTATCAACTTACGGACCACTACACACAACATTAATAACATAAGGATACAACTGTGAACCAAAAATGCGGTATTTTCTTGATTAGCTCTGTTCTCTTCTCAAAGTGTGGTTTTCTCATCCTATTATACTTTCGCTCCACTTTAAGTATCTCCTCGGACGCTTCTTCGTTGAGTGCGTCGATCTGGTTCTGCACCTGATCGATCTCCACGATGGTATCTTGGTGCAACGCAGCCCCATCTGCCCCATCAACTGCATCTATTTTACGGATCTTATTAGGGGTTACTCCAGGATGTGACATGACTAAAATGCTCACTAAAAACTCCTTCTTTCTGCCTCCAACTTAATTTCTTTAGTCGGGCTAAAAATGTCTGTGAACTTTATGGATGGTCCGCTGGCCTTTTTGAAGCCGGGCTCAGTTCGAAAAGCGCGCGTAAAACTCTAAGACTCATGAATATTCAATATGAAGAAAATATTGGGTTTACGTGCTTTTTCAAGAAAGAAAGAAAGGAAAACAGACAAAAAAGGAAAGAAGAGAGGAGAAAAAGAAGAAGAAGGAGGGAAAAAAAAATAACAAGTTAGAAAAAAGGATTTCTGAAAAATTTTCAGGCGTCGACAGGACTCGAACGTGTAACATCTGAAATGGCACCCCCCCGGAAACATAGTAAACATGAGTAATATAATTGCAAATTGGGAAAAAATAAAAATTAAATTTTGGGACGATTCTCCCGAGACATTCAAAAGCTGAGACATCGAATCGACTTACGTTCCGGATGAAGATTTCGACCCCATCTACGCTATCCCGGTGCTAAATAAAACAGTTATCTTAGCCCGAAGGCCAGGGAGGGAGACGATATCTGGACCCTAATCCATACCTTTAGATATAATGCTAATATGCTCGTTCTACGTCCCAAAGGAGATATCAGAACCAATCAAAGTCGTCCAGTTATCTAAAGAATGATTCTATAAATAATAGAATGAGTATAAAGTAAAAGAATAAATTTGCTATAGATATATTTTAGTCCCGGCCATACCAATCGATAAAAATCGATCATCGGAAACTAATCGAATTAATCGATATTAATCACTTGATTAGTATTGATTAATATCGGAAATCGATGAAAATCGATACTCACAACCCAAGTTACTCTAATCATATCGATTATTATCGATTTTCATCGATTTTCATCGATTATCATCGATTATTATCGATTCTTACATTCGCCACGGGTTTGAAGCTTATCGATGAAAATCGATGATAATCAATAATAATCGATACTCACACATTTCTGAGTTATCGATTTTCATCGATTTCCGATATTAATCGATTGATTAATATTGATTATTATCGATTTTTATCGATTTTTATCGATTATCGGAATTATCGATTGGTATGGCCGGGATTTTAGTAAAGCAAGCATACGTCTTAAAAACAACGCGATAATTAGACTGCTATTTGTTGTTTATGGATTTTCTTATTCTTTTTGCAAGCCCTATGCGCTGTTCAACTAAGAAAACAAATTTAGCAGGGCTCTAGCTAAACATTTTCTAACTTAGTTGAAACTCAGACCTAAGGATCATGCTGGCATTTAAACAGGAAGCCGCCGAAGGCTTATTTCATCAGTTATTAAAATCAAGCCCTTCTGACAGATTTTTTATACGCGCTTATCAGTTTGTTCGTTTGTTCACTCACAGGCAGCCCAAGCTCTTATTCTGTGGTATTGTATTACAACGAACGATTGTTTTCTGAACTGAACATTAACGGTCATATTTTACATCCTTAAAATATGGTACTTATGTGAATAAAACTCACTTAACTCGATAACATGTTGTGTCATATATTACTTGGCCGAGTTTGAAGTCATTTGGGTGAGTTTTCACTGAGTTATCCTTGTTTTGCTCCCCCCACTATAAAGAATCACAAGGCGGCACACCAGGCCGGTGTCGCTACTGGTGTGCAGCCTTGGGATTCTTTATCAGTTTTATTCACATAAGTACAATATTTTAAGGATGTAAATTATGACCGTTAATGTTCCGTTAAAACAATCGTTCGTTGTAATACAATACCACAGAATAAGACTCCTTGGGTTGCCTGTGGTTCACTCTACTTTGTAGGGTGTTTTTCAGTAAATAAGATAACGAATAAAAGAATTACATTAACAGCTTTAATCATCTAATTTGTCTCTTGTAGCACTTATCGATAAAGGAGTTAACGTGTTTACGATTCGTTCAATCGTTTGTGTTTGAGTTAATTGGTACATTTTAGGGCTAAAACCATGTGCTGCCACGCCCACTTGGATAAGACATGGGTGCCTTTTAGGGGTCCTTTTTCAAAATTTTCGGCGAGCATTCCCACCCTTCTATAGGAGTACCCCCCACCCCCCGAGTGACTAGCTTATAGTTCAAAACATCAACACCTCAATTAGCTTAAATCAAAATCTCACGTCAAATTGAAATACGGCGCCTCTGCACATGTACTGACGACCAGCTTATAGTATATCTGGTAGTCCAATAAAATTTGAGACACCCTAAAAGGTATCAGATCGCTGATCGATTTTGACCCCTCAAAAGTACGACAAGCATCTTCCGTTCGACCTTAACCGATCGATGCCCCCCCCCTCCCCTCCCCGGAAGCTGACTCGAAAATAACATGGCGTTCTCTTATTGGGCTACTTTCTCTGCAGGCCTAGTTAATTGGCCGGTAACAAAACGAGCAAGGGACTGGATCCAAGTTTGAAAAACCAACTTAATTAAGGTTTTCAAACCATACATAATACCTATTTCATGGATTAGAGTGATGGCATTTAATCCGTGAAATAGATATTCAGTAGTCTAACAGATATTAGTAGACACTATTTCCACTGTTTTCTTTTGTTTTGATTAGACTATTAGACACTGACTATTAGATTTTGTTTCATGGATTAAGTGCCATCACTCTAAGTGCCATCACTCTAGTGTGTAATAGTTTAATAGACACAAAAGAAAACAATGGAAATAAGGTCTACTAGTGTCTATTAGTGTTTTTTTTTGCAATCACTCTAGGAGGCTATGATAGAAAACTCGAGAAACAAGCCCAATGGTTAGAGTGAAAGATCACATTCAATTCCTGGAGGTTGTAATCTGAAATGAGATTCACCAATTTTATCTCTATAATTCACTTTAATTCATTTAAAAAATATTTTTTGAATTGACTAGCTGTTTTAATAATAATTGTTTAAATTTAAAAATTACTAATCCGGTTTCATTCCCTGAGCATATCCTCATTTATCTAAGCACTGCAAAAAGTACAAAATAAATACATAAGAAATGGCTTTCTCTATCGACAACATATTTGAAAATAAAATAAATGCAATTTATGTTAATTGCAAAACCTCAACTTAAAAAAAGTATCCACTTTTTACAAATTCCAAGGAGTTTTCGTCCCGGTTATTGCACTGTCTATAAATTAATCTTAAAATTTAACCTCAAGTTAAGACCCGACATACGATACAACTGTTCTTGCAAAGTTGTGAACAACAACAGAACTCCACCCTATCAACTGTTAAAATAAATAACTGTTTATTTATGTGTCCAAGTCTTCTAGCGCTTGCGCACTAATTGGGGACACTGTACTTTCTCACACACTACCTCTTCATTAAGTATTTTGCAAATAATCATTCGACTCACATGTTAATGTGTAAGGCCTGGTATTCACTAGCCACGCAAGTATAAGTGCAAACAGCATACTCCGTTTTCACTGACATAACAGGGACGCAAGTACAAGAAAAAGAAAAATGTTTGATCCTTGCGCTTGCGCTTAATAGTGCTTATGTCGCAGTGATAACCAGGCCTGTTGCAGAAGCAGAATGGTGACGAAATAGCAATGGCTTTCGCTTTGCGTTTCACACTTGATCTTTTCCAGCCTGCAGTTTTAAAAAGGCGCTCAAGTCTTAGCCAGTATCTATATTTGTACTGTTACACCCTCAAAACTATCTTGTTGCGTGCAGCAACATTTGCATCGTACGTCCGTGCCTTAAGCACTTTAAATTAGAGACATTCATGTACATCATCCTAATAAGATGTTTCCATTGGACGCGCCTTAAATAAAAGCTACAGCATCTTCGTATACAAATTCAACTGTGTCTATACGTAAAGACCTGTTAATTAAGACCTCCATTAATTCTACACAGGGCGCATCAGAGCAAATTTCATTTAACTATAGAGGGATTTCACGGCAGCCATGTTTGTGGTCAAAATAATAGACCTTTTCTCCCATGAGAAATGAAATCTTTTGTCATTCAAAAACTTTCTATTGTACTTGCCCACAAACATGGCTGCTATGAAATCCCTCTATTCAAAAGTCCTTGTCGTGCAGTGTCTAAGCGTTCTGATTGGATAAGAAGTAACCAATCAAAATGCTGACACACGGTACAACATGATACGGGCTTTTTCATAGTCGTACGAAATTTGCTTTGACTCTCACGTGACTATGTTCTTGTATCTTGTAATACCAAACCAAAGGTTTACACCTCTGATTAATTCTTTGGTTATCGAGAACTTCGTAGTAAACTTGATCTTTTGGACCTGTGAACATGAACATGAACATGAACAAAACATGCTTGTATTGAAGCTTAGGCCAGAATGCATCATCTCGGTTCTCTTAGAAAAGGTCTATGGACCCATTGAAAATAGCCCCCCAATGTATATGTTGCCCGGCCTCACCTCATCGTACACAAAAGTAATGCATGAGTATATCACTATTCATGGACCTATCGAAAATAGCTCTCTACACATAAGTTCCCTCACCTTATCGTACCCATAAGTAATGGGTTTAAAGCATACAACCATTCATGAACCTCGTTCTCTTTATCAGATACTGGTTGTAGAAGATAGTGTCCTTGTCGACTTCGAAGCGAGAAAACTCTATGAGTCTGAATAAAGAGTGAAATACAGTGAGTTGTCTTTGGACAGTTGAGAAACCCTAGAAAATATTATGGTTTCGAGTGATGTTATCATCATTTAAGATTGCTTCCTACATGATAACAACGATCGCTGCAAAATATGTTCATCAATTGCAACGATCATATGGAAACCATATGCACAAATTAATTTTACAACACTTGGTACTAATCTCGTGATCTGATTGGTTGATTAGAGTGTGTCAATAAGAGGACAGACACTTTGTTGACGCGTTTCAGCGCGCGCGCTCGTTCTGTTGCCCCGTTTGAAAAGGATTTTTTAACTTTTATCTCAAAGAATTGTTGTAAAAAACGCTGCGCTCGTGATTCCACTTGAGTTTTGAACATTTTATGACGTCAAGAGTGTGTCAATAAGAGGACAGACAACTCAAAACCATCTTCAATTTGTTAACTTTATAAAACAACTATGATATAGCGCGCGCTCTGATTGGCCAAAGGACGCGTGTCGCGCGTTCTCTATGAGAACACACAGCACGCGCGCACATTTTCAAACTTTCTTCAACGAAAAAAGAAAATAAAACTTCAATTTTATTTTATAAAAGAAATAGAAAACTCGGCAACAGTGCTATGTTGAGTTATAGAAGCACGCGAGAATTGTACATGTAAGAAGACTCGAGAAGTGTCGTGCTTCTCCTAACACTTCTCTCGTCTTCTTACAATTCCCGCGTGCTTCTATAACTTAACATAGCACGCTGCCTCGTTTTCTATTTCTACAATCGATCGCATCATAGAGACAGATTTCAGTGTTCTATCTCGAGGTGTTTTCATATAATCGTTACGATTGCTGAACACACTTTTCAGCGATCGTAACGATCATATGGAAACAAAACTTTAAAGAGATACGCCCTAGCCAACTCGTGGATTGGTGGGTTTCAAGAACGTCATTTTTGATGTCATCTTCTTCCAATACTCACGTACACCTCAAATGTGATCTATCGTTTCATATCGTATCATATCTACCATCCTTTGCAAGAATCACTTCATGTTGGGATTTCAAAATGCCCTTGATAGTACCAAGTCAATTGGTGTTACAGTGCAAATCGAAAAACCGTGGGCACCTAGAAATATTTTAGGAATGTCTCTCGACCATTCAGAAGGTTGATCGTTATCTTTGTGGTTAGAGAACCATTTCTGATTGGCCAAAAATTAACAGACACATTCCTGAAACATTTCTAGGTGCCCACGGTTTTTTCGATTTGCACTGTAATTTAGAAAAAAATAAAACTCGATCCGTCCACACTAGTGCGGATAAATTCAAAACGTATTTTTCTATGTTTTCGCACCTTAGCCGAAACTAGAAAAACATCCTTTTAGAGTGGACCACAGGCATAAACCGTAAGAAAATAAGAATAAAATGCGACGCGTTACGTTTTTAAATTTATAGCCAGAGTAAGTGTGGACGTAGCCAACAAATTCATCACACTATAATCATATTACCGTTCGCATGCTCTGGTCCTCAGAACATTCCACTTTAGAGTTCTTTAGGTTAATTACAAAATGCTCAATCTGTGAAAACACATAGAACAAGATAAATGTGGAATTTGATTAAGGTTTTCCTGTCACACTGGAGGTTGAACAGGCAAGTACACTTTCTTGCTCCTCCCTCTCTCCCTAACTAATGTTGTTGCTAGAATAGGCCCTCTACATCAACCAATCACATAATCCAAATCCGCAATACTGCATGGCAAAAGAATACGAAACAAAAGAGCTTCAATCAGTCAAGATCGACTTGTCTTTCTTTCACGTCACACGTGTGCACATTGCCATGCTGTATACAGTACGGCGGATTTTGTACCACGCGACTGGGGTGATGCAAAGGGACCATTGACAAATACATTGCAACCCCCTGAAACGGCCACCCTGGGACAGATTAAGTGACCGATGATTCTGAATCACCTATTCTTGGTTTGCGACTATTCCCACGGCAGCCATGCTGGTGGTCTTGACAAAGAAAACCACCACCGTGACTGGTGGACCTTTTGTTCAATATACTCTCCTGGGAATGGTTGCAAACCAATAATTGCAATATCCACTCACCGGGTCATTCTGATGATTATGGAACAACACGTATGGCTTCCGTACGACCTGGTGATGCAAACAAAAACGACACTAGCAACAATTCTTAGTGGTATCTAACTGTTTTATTATAATATAACATCGTCTGGGTAGGCCTGTTGTAAGCCCAAATCTTACTGTTCAACTTGGGAGACCATTAAGGGCGGGAGTAAGCGAGATTCGGCGGTATTTGAGTTTTCTTTTTTTTCGGTGAGTAGGGGTGGGGTGGAGTGGGCCCGTGGAAAAGGGCGAAGAGGGGAAAGAGTTAATTATCAATGAAATACTTTTCTTGAATCATTCACAGCACAGGAATGTATATTCTGCTACAGCATAGCAAAATGTAACAAAGCTTATCACAGGGAAAGTTGAAATGCCTAGGTGCACGCCCTACGAGTGCCAGGAAAAAAAACCCTTGCGTAAGTCGGATTCGAACTAATTCGTTCATAATTTCTTTCAGTACTAGCTCATACTTTGAAAGAGTTAAACTATGGCACGACACTCTATGGGATGGCACGGTATACATAGCATGGAGTATTATGGCATGACATCATCTCAATCCGTGTTTACACGAAAAGTGTTTTGGGCACGGCACTCGCAAATCTGGGCAGCCGTGCCTAACATTTAAGGCACGCTACCTCAATCTTTATCGTGTAAATAGAATGTGTTTGGCACAGGGTTCCCAAAATTTTAGGTTGCCAGGAACTTCTGAATAGGTAGACGGGGTTCGCTTGCTGGAGATGCCGTGCCCACAACATGCTCTCGCCATGTAAACCGGGCTTAAGGCTACATTCACACTACTCCTGATCAATTTAAAAAGACATCTTTTTTTTTTTGCTACAGTTATGTCTCCCGTCCACACTAAAGAGGAGCTTTTCTTTTATTTAAAATAACATCGTTTTAATGTCGAAATCCAGAGAAAGCTGAGGGGGAAAAGGAAATTTTATCTGGATTAGTGTAGACGTAGCCAAAAACACTGCAGGACACAACCTACCACCCAGAGTTTCTTCCACCGACAGGAACTGTCGTCCATGACCGCTAGATAGCCAGTTTTAGCAACAACTGGGCTGAAAAGATACAGAGGGAGCGCATTTAGAAACCACCCTGACAAACCCAACCCAATCCATAATTCAAACCCATCCATCACAAACAAAAGAAAAAAAAGAACGCAAGAAAGAAAGAAAGAATGAACGAACGAAAGAACGAACGAAAGAAAGAAAGAATGAACGAACGAAAGAACGAACGAAAGAAAGAAAGAAAGAAAGAAAGAAAGAAGGAAAGAAGGAAAGAAAGAAAGAAAGAAGGAAAGAAAGAATGAATGAAAGAAAGAATGAATAAAAGAAAGAAAGGAAGAACGAACGAACGAACGAAAGAAAGAAAGAAAGAAAGAAGGGAGGGAGGGAGGGAGGGAGGGAGGGAGGGAGGGAGGGAGGGAGGAAAGAAAGAAAGACTGGTTATGATTGGCCGACCACGTCTGATTTTCATTCGATTCGAGCGAAACTAAAGGACACGGATTGGGAAGGGAGCGAAAATGGATTGCTGCCACTAAACGATCTGAGCAACCTTAACTTTTAACTGCCTAACCCCCCTGAACGTCCTCTTGATGATAACACCACTAAGGCAGACAACATTTGGTACTTACTTTTTTCGTATTTCTTTCATGACAGGTACAAAGTATTCTGATCTAATGACGTCATCACTTGACCTGACCTCATTTGTCGACTGTGCAGTGGACGATTGAGTCTGTCAAACAAACATAAATCTCGATTTTAGTTCAGAAAATGTTTCTCGCAAAGCTGTGCGCAAAGGAGGCAAAAATTGCATCGAGTCAGCGCAAGAAAGTGTAAATCATTGTTATATAAAGTGCCAACCAGAAAATCATTGGATATAATTTAACAAAGCAGAATGACAAAACCCACTGTAAGAATGGTTGGCAGATTGTAAACTGTAGAGTACTTACAGGATTGGCCGTCTTCTCGAGGTATGGATTTTTATGCGCTAACATGGGGAAGGTACCCAACTGGCTATATATGCGATTTAGCACTTTTCTATACTCAGTTCCTATGGACTCGATAAGTACTTACCAACTGATGGAAGTCTTTCACAGCTTTCTTTGAAGTCAGAAAATGCAAACACTAAAACAAAAAATAACTGATAATTTAGGGTTAATAATTTAAGGTGATTTCATTCGATAAATCATGTTTTAGAATGAGAATACACGAAATGAGATGCTTTAGTTTATTCACATAAAGACAAGAAAAATGGGTTCAAATCTATATGTGATAAAGAAGACAAACTCAAGAGTGTTTCCGTGTATTCTAATTCTAGTGGAACGGGCTCTTTGAAACACACCCTTTCACAGCGTTATAACTGACTTACGATATACGCAGACTTAGTATTGCATTTATCACATAGGTGCAAGCAAAGACAAGCTGACTGCTAATGATATCAGGATGTTTTTTCTAAGTGACAAACCTTCGTTAGAGTACTGTTTGGTTCAAAGAACATGAAGGGCAATGTCTGTCTGCCATTTGATGACATTTAAGTCGCTGTTACACTGTGCAATTTTCTCAGCAGCTTGTCTCGCAACAGCGTTGCAAAACAAGTTGCAGAGAAAATTATGGCGCTGTTACACTGTGCAATTTTCCCCAGCAACTTGTAATATTTTTGGCCGAGGCAAGCTGGGAGAGAGATTCAAGATGGCTCCTCAGAGCGAAATGAGAAATTGCGCATGCACTCGTAGAAAACGTGCCTCAAAAATTGCGAGGAAAGTTGCTGGAGGGGTAATACACTGTGCAATGGCATTGCAAGTTGCTGCAATGCGTTGCGAAAAGTAGACGTGAGTTCTACTTCATGCAACGCTACGCGCAACAACAACAACAACAACAACAAAAAAATTGCGAGACAATCCCCGTTACACTGTTCAATCCTCCAGCAACTTGTTTCGCAACGCCGTTGCGAGACAAGTTGCTGAGAAAATTGCACAGTGTAACAGCGCCTTTAGTGACATTCGTTAACTTTTATCAGCTGCGCATTCAAAGCCAACCGGTCACATCCAGGTGACATCTTGGAGTTTGAATTTTATATGATTACCATGATACTCGGTCTTCATTAACACGATATGCGTGCATGCTTAATTCAGAAATGAACTGCCGATGACCACAACAAACTATGATTTGAATTCTAGATAATAATTTACAAGTGATGATGATCGGAAGGCAATGTACTTTTGCGTGACGCGTGATTGCGCAATTGCAGCGTGATAATAATAGATAATGATTTACAAGTGAGTGTGATTGGATGGCAATGTACTTTTGCGTGGCGCGTGATTGCGCAATTGCAGCATGATAATAATAGATAATAATTTACAAGTGACTGTGATTGGATGGCAATGTACTTTTGTGTGACGCGTGATTGCTCAAAAACTAGCGCTTGATGCGTAATTGCGTTACAAAGTCAGCTGCGTGATAGTGTGATTGCGTTAAATTTTGCTGGTTGGAGCAAAATTACTACGAGCTCCCTTTGTTGCCTTGTTCCATAACTGAATTTTATTTTAATCAGTTCAGTGGATCTCAGGATATCCTTCGATTTACTTTCGGGGTACCCAAGGGGAATGCAATGAGTTAACGAAGAAAGGAAAGCTTGTGCAACGACTGTATGGTGTAATCATGCAAAGATAGTATTATTGAAGTGCTGTTAGCCTGAAAACTCTAGACTGGAACAAAACGCAATCGTTGAGACGGATCATAATCTGTACAGCTATATCGCAAAAAGTTTTCATTTTGGCCTGAGAATTACTATTAAAAGTGCAGTTCGTACGTAGAAATCTGTGAAAACATCAGAAAATATCTATGTAGATATTAAATGTTGCTCTGCTTAAAATGGGGTATGACATCTTGCGAAACTGCGCCGTGCCATACCATATACTAAAACATTCGACTTTCCACGCTAGCTTATAGCCAGTTGTTTTTATGTTTTCAAGTTTTAGATTTTGGACTTGAACTATTAACCTATTAAACCTATCGAGAAATAGGATTACGACTTGCAGGGACAGTTGAATCTGCAAATCAACTGCACGTTCCACAAATTGAATTCCTTAACGTGTTAGGTCTCCGATATTCTCGTCCCGTTCCCATGATGTTACTTTGCCCACCGTGCAGTAAAAAAAAGAAAAATAATCATGCACCACATCAATTATTATTCTCATAAAACCGGTCAGGTCAGGTCCAAGCTAACAGCACGTTCAATTATGTACGATAAAATAAAAATAAATGAAAAACTTAAAGTGATAGAAAACTAGGAATGTAGGAATCTACCTTTCGTAAAAGACATTCCTGAGTCTTTTCATTGTGAATGTCGTTATTAAACGCTCTTTGTTTGCCTACCGAAAGCGAGCAGACAGACAGACAAGATGTATTAAGTGACAGCCAAACCGTGGAGGACTGGTTTGTAGGAAGGCTCCTGCTGCATGATGGGTCGGCAAAAATAGCTACGTCACTCGATGGAACCAGCTTTGCTGTGCATTCAGGTTCTCGAAGATGTTCTGCTACGGTTAAAATATGGCGGGCCTTGCCGACCTGACAAAAGAAAGACTGGTTTAAAGGCGCTGTTACATGCTGAAACCTTTTCTCTGAAACTTGCCTCAATCACCGTTGCGAGACAAGTTTCACAACGCATTGCACCGTGTAACATGGTCATTTAGGTGAAACTTTCCTCGGGTCGGTTTCACGAGACGGTTTCACGAGAAGTATATAACTTCTTTCTACTTCTGCAACAGAAATTTCAGCGTGTAACACACCTTATGAAATTCGTCTCGCATCGGCGACCGAGACAAGTTTCATATAAAAGTTTCAGCGTGTAACAGCGCCTTAAGCTCAAGATTTTTATTATTGTTGAAATATGAAACAAAAATGAAACTTTTTTAGAGTAAACTAGACCCTTGAACCAAGGGTTTACTCGTGCCCAAGTGGGATTGAGGTAATACTTGGATACAGTGTATCATGAAATCATACTGGTTATGCTATGCAGTTAGAGTGATATCTTTGGTAGCCTAAATAACAAAATAAAAAGCAAAAGAGCAACATACATTCAAAATCAGAAGCTACTTTGGACACTGAAAAGGTGGT
This sequence comes from Telmatactis stephensoni, assembly GCA_029948255.1. Classification (NCBI taxonomy): domain Eukaryota; kingdom Metazoa; phylum Cnidaria; class Anthozoa; order Actiniaria; family Isophelliidae; genus Telmatactis; species Telmatactis stephensoni. The sequence goes on from JALIZF010001834.1 coordinate 136,475, forward strand.
GTGGGGTTCCTGTGTTTATCAAAAATAATACGAACGTGCTATAAAAAATCTAGAATACATACAGTTTTAATATTTTAAATTATCCTATTTTAAATAACCGAATACTGAATATATAAATCATTTCAAAGCGCATAAAAATCAACCCCTGGAACAAAATCAGCTGCTCATCGAGCATAAAATAAAATACTGAAAGCATACAGAAATCAGAGTCAAAAGTCAAGCTTTTTTATTCATATAGATTCGAGAAGTCATCCACGTGAAAAATAGGACATCGAGGAGAAAATATAAGTTAATAATCGAGTAAGTCCATTTTGGTATAAAGATATACAATCAGACGAATGTTCATCCATTAATACACAGTCTTATTTGCAAAATATAATGTTACTGAATTCTAATACACAAATTATGAATGGGTTCTTTCTCGTCCAGTGCACCAGTGATTCCCAAAGGACGATTTAACATAAATCTACACAACAATGGCTATTGTTCAGACTGGACTACTATAAGTACCAAAATTTTGCTGCTACGTCATCCGTAGGACGCAGTGGCGAAACGCGTGGAATTAGCTACAAATGGACTAGGACCCGGCTAATTTCTCCCTCACTGGCCCGGCTTGCCGGGTTAGCGTTGTAACTTGTGTTCTGCCGAAGGATGACGGGGTTGGGGCCGAAATCTTCAGCCGAACCGTAAATCAATGCGATGATTCAGCTCCTCTGGTGTCTGGATGCATTGTCCGGGATTTTTTGCCTTTTGGGGTCGCGGGTTCGAGCCTCGGCAGAAGCAAATTGTTTTTTCTTTTTTTTTCACTTTAAGTATTTCCTTGGTTTTTTTTCTTCTCCCTTTTTCCCTCTCTCAGGTCTTCCTAAAATGTTTTCCTCTGATTTTTTGCTCATGAGCTTCCTGCGCAATAATAGAACCACAGGTAGCCCAAGATCGACGCATCCGTTGATTTACTAGCGATTATAGGGGAATTTATTATACTTAGAATCATTACATTCAGTCGAAATGAAATCAAAGAGGACTACCTTCCTAATCACGCAGACCAGCAGCTTGTTTATTGATACGCGCGGGTCTGATATTTGAAACGGTTAGTTTAAGGAAGCACGTAAACACAGTAAACTTTACCCATGAATTGACGTTGCACGAGTAAGCCACGCAAATAGTGTTTTCAATTTGTTCGGCGCCGACAATAATATTTGAACTCATAAGAGTGCCGTCATATTGAATTTCAAACGAAGAGGCTTAGATTTTACCCTGATTGAGCCTTATATTTCTTTAGTTGAACCTTTGTCACATTACTTACAGTGTAGGTCATTGCTGTTATTATCTAGCGTTCCAAGGAGAAAATCGAACAGAACAATGACAAAACCAAACACAAATCCTGACCGATCTTCACCACATACTCCACACTGCGAAGCTTAATGACGACGGTATTAGCCACTTTCATACCGTGAAGACTGGGTACGAGTTCATCAAATTTTGACGATGGTAACACAAAACTCATATAGTCAGAAAGAGCACATCGAGCTATATAAAATCCCGAAGTTTGGTGTTGATCGGGTTAATATTGAATGACACAATTTAAGGTACTCGTACCCAGTCTTCACGGTATGAAAGTGGCTAATCCAAAGGCTCCTGGGTACAGTTTCGCAGATTTTCGACGTACACGATAGATTGATAGATTGATAGAAACTGTGATTTTTGGTAGGTGGGTACCTAGCATGGGACTACGAGTCCCATTGTACCTGCCTTTTGGTATACATTATCTATTTATTTTCTATTTGTATGTATGCATTTATTTCAGTATTTACAATGTATATCCATTAAAGTTGTTAAAAAAACAAACAAACAAACAAACTGCAAACCTCGACTCGTGCGTCCAGAGGCCTGGGCACGAGTTATGATGAATTATCACTAAACATCAGTATTAAAAACAATTGAAAGCGGAAGTACAATCAATAAATCAAATAAACAAAGAAACAACAAAAAATAAAACTGAAACAAAACAAGCAAACAAACGACAAACTTATAAACAAAACAAAACAAAACAAATATAAAGAAAAAATTTTTATACGCTACCTCATGTATTCTTTCTAGTTTTTCAAGTTGTTTTTGATGTTCATCTATTATCGATGGTCCTTTTGGTTTCCATCCTTGTAAATTCTCTTCTCCTCGTACGTAAACAGTAGATGTATCGACAACCTTTCGTTTTGGTCTAAATACTACAAAACATATTATTGAGTCAGTGAATAGTTTTATGTACATAAAAATGTCATTAAATACACCCTGATGGCCCACGTCAAACATTCTGTCGCCAGGGATACACCTATTTCAAAAACCGTTAACATACAAGCCCACAAGTTTGGCTTGCCCACAAGCCAAAGCGAATCTTTTGAGTTCGAAAGATATTTTACAAAATTTGATTTGAGCCATCTTTGTTGACTGTCGTTATGGCAACACAAATCGAAGTGAAATAGACAAAAATCGAAACTTTGATTCAAGCCCAGTAACTGGTGTAAAACCGTTTTAGTTGGTTAAGAGTAAGTTGCTCAATTCGTGAAGTGAAAAATAGAAGCATTGTCATTAAAAACTACATCGAGCCACCTTAAAGGTCACATGTTTGAGGAATATTTTGCATGGCCAGTACATCTGGTAATAAAACTGGAACACATCCCCGACGGGAACAAAATTGTGTCCTCGCAGTGACTTTTCTTCAGGAAATTACTGATACACACCAAGAAGATTTGTTCCAGTAGCATTGGACACGTCTCTTCATCAAATCCCCTTTGTTTTGAATGGGGACCTAATTTGTTCTGTTCGTCAACGAGTTTAATATGTTGGGGCATGTCCCGGAACAAAATTTGCCCCCCGCACACATAGGAGATTTGTCTCACTCACAAACTGATGTCCTTGACCTTAAGAGGGTTTGGAGTACTTCCACACTCACCTCGTCCACGTGTATCAGCAGGATAGAGGGTAAGTTGGTAGATACCACTATACTTGTAGCTAACAAAAAATATTACTGTCAATAGAAGACAAGTTACACTTTTTAAAAAATGTATACGTATAGAAAAATTAGTATATTGCGTGCGCTGTGATTGTGAGATTACAGTACACGCACGGATGACGTCACAGAAACGTACGCGCACTCGGATTGGTTGAAGTACTTTGACTATTATATCGACTATAGATTTTTATCAAACAGCGCTAGTCGACTACGTCACGTGCCCTTTTTTGTTAACATTTTGACGACATCAGTGCAGTTCTTAGATCAAGTACAGACGCAAGCAAAATCTATTTGATAAGTACAGCTAAACTTACCAATTAATCTGAGTAGAACCAGTTAGGAATTTCCACACAGACCTACCGTGGGTAAAGAAAGCAGAATATCTTCGTTATGATTATAAGACTTAATTAATAAACGAACCTAACGCATATCTTATCGATATAAACCATAAACTGATGCATGGTTGTCCCCCTTTATCACCCTAGTTTATGCTTCAATATACGGCAAATTATAGTCCATAGATCAAGTAAATAAAAAATTAGGAGCGTAATACAGCCAAGTTTGCGATAGTAACATGTATTCTGTTATGGATTTCAATAATTCATTCTTGTATCTCCCCCCTTTTCTCTCTTGAATAATGATTCAATTTTTCTTTCATTCTTCTTATAGTGCCTACGGCTTTTCTTAATTTGATACAATGTAAAAGTTACCTAGAGGGTGTAGTCTTGGCGTCTCTACTAAAGACTTCTAAACATAAATCCTTTTGTAAACAAGCACTACGACAGCAACTGTCCATCTGTAGAGAGGAACATCAATACATCAATAGCTGCTGATACATCCTCGTCCCAGGGCCTTCTCAGCTTTCTACCGTAGAAATTCGATTTTTGTTTGAAAGCTTAAAAGGCCCTGGGAACGAGGATGCTGGTGATATAACAATTACACTATGATGCAAACTAATGTCTTGGAATATAAATACAAGTACATGCACAGACGATAGATTCTGTATGATTTTGAAATCTACGAACACGGCAGGGTACGGCACGGTGCGCAAATGACACCGTACGGTATTGTCCGTCCTGTATTACTGTATTACATATACAATACACCTGTTTCACAAAAAGGTGGCGGACGAGAGACCTAAAGCACGGGCGACTAGAGCGAAAGGGAGCCTGGGTAGATGCAAAATGTAATTCGCTTTGCGGGTTTGGCTTTGATTTTTAACATCAAGAAATGAAGTCCTTTATTGTATAAGGGTAAAGCAAGCTAAATGTGGATGTCGAGTTGATATTCGTGTGGTTTTATTGTTTGAACAATTTCTACCCATAATCCCTTTCGGGTGAGTCGCGTACAATTGGGGTCTTCATTGTGGTCCGACAGCGGTTTTTGAAATAGGTGTATACATAATGATATTGAACCACAAATGTGATCTATTTATAATATATCATTAATGTTAATATTTGCATTGCGTACAACGGTGCTGAACACAAAGGCTAAATTTGCGGTAGAGGGAATAGGACACGTTATTACTTTCTTACCTCGACAAAAGCTGACATAGTAACAAAGACGGCTTCACCTGGTGGTGTCACCCTGTACGTTCACAAATGATAATTTTATGAGCAAGTATTTTGATTTACGCGCATATTTGAAAGCCTACATTGTCTCAAAGCATGGTTCAACCTCCCCTCCCCTTCACGAAATAGTGATATAGGGGAGGGGAGATAACTACTGTTTTTCTTATGACGTCGTACAGGCATGTTGACAACCCCTCCCCTCCACTCCACATCAAGGTACTTATGAGAGGAGGTAACTACTGATTACCTGTTCAACAGACGTGAATTGTGAAGTGACGAATCCCAGGCTGCCTCGAACTTAAAAATCGTTCTATCGTCATCAGGATGAGAATGAATCTGAGGTGATAGAATGTTTAGTGATAAAGGATGCGATGGCCTACTGGAAGGACACTTTGTCGTGCGTACTTGGCCTGTCGAATAAAAAAGGTGATAACCATGCATTTAGATTTCAAACTTTACTACTACAATGGAGACCTTATCATATAATGGCCATTGTTAGCGTAAATAACGTATAATGACGTCTCTCCATAAGAATCCCGTTAATACGACCACTAACGGGCCAAAAACAACTGGCCGTTGTGACGGGTTGGGCGTATCAACGGGGTAATTTTTATAGATCTCTAGTTATCAGGCAAAAATGAGGTGGTCGTAATAGCAGGGTGGCCGTATTAATGGGACGGACGCAGGACCTGATAAATCCTTCTGTAGAGGATAACAGATAAGGATTTATATACTGAAAATGAGTTCTCCAATTGATAAGTTGTAATGAATTGCACTGTCGACCATCCCTGAAATCCAGACTTCGACAACACGGTCATCTTTTGAAAGTTATAAGATGTCGAGAAATTGCAATTCAACCTCCATAAATAACATCCTGTAGATCAAGATCCAAATACATAAGGAACAGCTATTATAAGGTGCCTACCTATCGTTACGCTTTTTAATCTTCTCATTCTAAAATCAGGAGAATTCTCGTGCATGATTGTAACTACTAAACGACGCTGAATGCCCTGTGAAATAAATAGTATCGATAATGCACTAATAACTTCCACACACTCAAAATCCCAAAAATTATTAGTCTCTTTGACAAAATGGCTATCGTGTATAGAAATGATGTCATCGTACCTCAAGAACATGATGGGAAGAATGATTTTTCCTTATTCAAAATGTTATGTTCCTTTGTGTTATTTCAGATAGACCATACGACCAAACAATCATGGCCATACGACCAAACAATGGTGCGATCTCATGGTCAGGACCTTGGTAAGGGGGGTTCAGTTTCCACTGTTTTAAGTTAGTAGGAATTTATATGTCAAACATATCAGGGGCTTTGGCCTTTGATACCCAGTGTAAATGAGGTACAGCAAGATTTTCAAGTGACTGGAAAACCTACGTAGCACTCAATTGATGTACTATATTCCTAAAATCTATTGTATTCTATTGTCTTTCTAGCTATCTGTTGTTTTATGTGTTATTCATTATATTTTTGTATGAATATATTACATCAACTGGGTGCTATGTCTGCGCTATGTCCGCGCTATGTCTGTGCAACGTCTGCGCATGCTGGTAAACTTATGCAAATTTCGCTTTTAAGCTTGCCTTCAACGATGGTTTTCACAGAATGTCAAAATTTAAGGTCAATTCTTGAAACTTAGGGCCAGTATTCACATGTCTTCATTAATGCAATATCTTTGTCTCACAAAAGTATACAAGTGAAATTTTCTGTATACACCGAGAACATGAGCATGTCATTTCAAGCTAAAACTCACAAATTTCTTAAGAAAACATCGTAATATGCACGCATGCGCAGACGTTTTTCACTAGTGTCGGTTCTCCCTTCAAATGTCATAGATACAAGAAATTTATCATTGTTATTAATACATATTTGTATACATGCTAGTAAAGGTGCAAAGCAAAAAGGTCGCCAGCAGCTTGACGGAGGTGAACGGGCGTGGAAATGGTTATCTTATAGTAACTAGAGTTTAAATGGTGTCTGATATTAAATATGACTACTACTCACTTGATGAATAAGAAAAACCCAGTCTCTAGCATCGCTACTTCTTTGCTTCACAACACACGGGAAATACCTGGTTGAAATTCCAAGAAATTAAGACATTGCTAAATAATTTGAGATGAAAATGATTAAACCTCTCCAAGGAGACCAATATTAGAGTAAGACAACGCGGCTGTACAGAGAGGCCCTGATAAAATTAACTCTATAGTATGAAACGTTTAGACAAAAATTACCACCGACGGTAAAATACGCGAGTAAAGGGACTTACAACGTTTTCAAATCCTTTCACTTTGCTCGCACTTCAACCCCCCCCCCCCCTTCCCTAAATACACACACATCTCGCGCGCGCAACAAAGTAAAGACAAACTACAAAAGCAGTATGTACTTACTCTCCTGACGGGGATAATTCAAAAATTTCAATCCATACAACGAAGTCCAGAGAAAGATTGTGAGGTTCCTCGCTAATGAAAAGAAATTTTATTAAACCAACCAACCAAACAGACAAACAAACAAATAATGACAGGTTCTACAACGAAACTTACCCTGGGTTTGAATAGGAACGCTCGACTCGTTCTAAAACACAAGAAAAATTTATTGCTAAAGGCGCTGTTACACTGTGCAATTTTCTCAGCAACTTGTCTCGCAACGGCGTTGCGAAACAAGTTGCTGGAAGATTGCACAGTGTAACAGGGGTTGTCTCGCAATTTGTTTTGTTGCGCGTAGCGTTGCATGAAGTAGAACTCAGATCTACTTTTCGCAACGCATTGCAGCAACTTGCAATGCCATTGCACAGTGTATCACCCCTCCAGCAACTTTCCTCGCAATTTTTGAGGCACGTTTTCTACGAGCGCATGCGCATGCGCAATTTCTCATTTCGCTCTGAGGAGCCATCTTGAATCTCGCTCCCAGCTTGCCTCGGCCAAAAATATTGCAAGTTGCTGAGGAAAATTGTACAGTGTAACAGAGCCTTAAGCAATACGTAGAAGCAAGGTTCAAACTAAAAATGGTTCTTGTATACCTGGAACACGAGAAGTGATGTTGTCCGTTGCCTTGGGAACATCCCTATAGTAAACAGTAAAAATACTTGAAATGCTAGTGTGATATGTTTATAAACTACAGGTGAATCTCCCATAAACGGACGTTTGTTCATTTATGAGAGTTTTAAAATATAGTTTATCAACCTAAGGATACCATCCGCTTATCGCAGCTGTCGTTAAAAATATTTGACTTTATAAAATATTATAAATTTGTATATTTAATTCAAAATATTGAACGATTAATACAATTTCATTACGCACTTTGAAATTAGTTCACCAGCAAAGACCCGCTCTATTAAGCAAATCATAAATTCTACAAATTGAAATCATTCCTTCATCAATAGACTTTTAGAAGTTAAAATTAGAATTACGCGCTCTATTATCAAACAAATGATAATTTATTCAAATTGGAAATATTTCTTCATCAAGAGACTTTCCTTACGCGCTCTGTTGTCAACTAATAATAATTTATTCAAATTGGAATTATTTCATTCTGAATAGACTTTCATTAGGCGCTCTGTTGTCAACAAATGATAATGTATTTAAATTGAAATTATTCCGTCATGTCATCAATAGACTTTCATTACGCTTTCTGTTGTTATCAAATGATAATTTATTCAAATTGCAATTATTTCGCTCTAAATAGACTTTTATTACGCGCTCTGTTGTCAACAAATAATTATTCAAATTGAAATTATTTCGTTCTCAATAGACTTTCATTACGCGCTCTGTTGTGTAGCAAATGATAATTTATTCAAATTAGAATTATTTCGTTCTCAAATAGACTTCATTACGCGCTCTGTTGTCAACAAATGATAATTTATTCAAATTGCAATTATTCCGTTCTCAGTAAACGTTCACAACGCACTCTGTTGTCAACAAATGATAATTTATTCAAATTGGAATTATTTCGTTCTCAATAGACTTTCATTACGCGCTCTGTTGTGTAGCAAATGATAATTTATTCAAATTGCAATTATTTCGCTCTAAATAGACTTTTATTACGCGCTCTGTTGTCAACTAATAATTATTCAAATTGCAATTATTTCGTTCTCAAATAGACTTCATTACGCGCTCTGTTGTCAACAAATGATAATTTATTCAAATTGCAATTATTTCGTTCTCAATAGACTTTCATTACGCGCTCTGTTGTGTAGCAAATGATAATTTATTCAAATTAGAATTATTTCGTTCTCAAATAGACTTCATTACGCGCTCTGTTGTCAACAAATGATAATTTATTCAAATTGCAATTATTCCGTTCTCAGTAAACGTTCACAACGCACTCTGTTGTCAACAAATGATAATTTATTCAAATTGGAATTATTTCGTTCTCAATAGACTTTCATTACGCGCTCTGTTGTGTAGCAAATGATAATTTATTCAAATTAGAATTATTTCGTTCACAAATAGACTTCATTACGCGCTCTGTTGTGTAGCAAATGATAATTTATTCAAATTGGAATTATTTCGTTCTCAATAGACTTTCATTGCGCGCTCTGTTGTGTAGCAAATGATAATTTATTCAAATTAGAATTATTTCGTTCACAAATAGACTTCATTACGCGCTCTGTTGTCAACAAATGATAATTCATTCAAACTGGAATGATTCGGTCCTCAATAGACATTCATTACCCGCTTTGTTATAAAGATTTGCACTTCTTGCTCGAGAGGTTGTCCCGTGATATTTGTTAAGTGTCGATACCTACTCCCCGCTACTCATTGAATAGAGTGCCTAAACTTTCTACGCTAACAAGATAATTGTAATAGTCTGTCAAACTCATGCCTTCTCTCGTTAAGGAAGAAGGTTCAAGGCGGCTCTGCTCACAGAGTGGACTGCAAATAAAGTCCGTCATTCTCGCATGAAGCCTACTCGTAGGGGATTGGAGCCACTTAAGGCCCGGACACACGGTGGAACGTTTCCCGAAACATTTGCTGAAATACCGCGCGCAACACGGTTGTACCGTGTGTCCACCACTGAAACATCTCGTGCAATGGTGCGCGCAACAGTTCTGGACAGTTGCAGAAGTAGAGCGCGTTGCACCGTGTGGCATTTACAGTAAATACGTACCGTGGCACTGTGATACTTGCTTGATGATGTGGGTGGTTTCTATAGTGACCAAATATTTGAATCTGTAAGGGTTTATTGCTGACATAGTCAATGAATTCTCTTGTTACCAGTAGTCCGACCTGAGACAATATGAAAACACAATTCTATGTTTCTGATAAACTGATCAACAGGACCATTTATTACGAGGCCAAATAAGACGCGACGTATGTAAATCGCAAATCTCTAGATATAAACGATACTTCTAGTCCAAGACGCACCTGTCGAACAACAGCTTTCTGAGCTGTTCCTACTAAGGTTCGAATAAGGCATATTTGGCCTGTATAAATTGCCCTATTATTCTATTTATTTGAACCTGAAGATGAAGTAATGACTACGTCGCAAAATGTCGCTTATTGACAATCTTATGCTTAGACTTAATCTGTTAAAACATGCGTTATTACCTTTTGACGATGGTTGAATTCAATAGACGTGTCTCTGCTGACTGGTTCAGTCGAAAACCCGACATCTTCGGCGGAGTCAAGAAACCTAAAAACAAAGGGTGATTTAACGATGAACCACTTTGCTGAACCAAAACGTAACCATAGTAACGACAAAGGCATGACAACGATCGCAAGCGCTATAGCAACAACAGAATTACCATGACGTGAATCCTATTTTAAAGGTTGTCGTTGGTTTGGTTGCAATATGGACAATGTGTAACTGGGCAACCCGACTTTTCCCAAAACTTTTCTGTGTATTTTAGGCGTCAAAAGAGCAGAAATTTCAAATCCAAAATGCATTTCAATGTTGGAATGGAATTTGATATGCAATATGAAACATAACTACGGACAAGCAGTTTTTGAAAAAGGTAGGACGTCGTGATAAACACCATGATAGCAAGATTGTGAACCACCAGCATTCGTGGCTGCATCATTATGAATCGCTATAGCAGACACAGCGGAAGATAAAACAGTAGTTTTCCTTTTATTTCAAGAGAACTGCCGACACAAAATTTCACGCAAATTGTACGTTTTGAAAAGAAAACATGCAAACAAAACAAAACAAAACAAAATAAACATAAATTAAAACACAGAAAAAATAAAAAAAACAAAGAAACACATCAAATCAAAACAAGAAAACAACAACAGCAACAACAAGATGACTAAGGCTTACCTGATCTGACAAAATAAATCAGTATAATCCACAGGAAGCCCGGCAGCCTTGACAACCGTGATTTCGAATATGAATGTAGACCCCACAACAAGAGATCCTTTGGAAAATGGCTTGGCGTCTTCGTCGTCATCTGATTGATCCATTTCGACTTCATTCCACTTTCTTACTTCCTACAGATTTAAATGATTAATCAAGTTCCATTTAAATTCATCAAATTGTTTGTAACAAACATGCAGTAGAGTGCATTTCATATGTCTGTGAAATAAGATCAAGTTATTTGTGCCTATTTAGTTGCTATTTAGTTGTTATTTAGTTACTACCATTGAACCAGAACTTTCTTATAATAGCAATACACTGGAGACATCAAATACACAAGAGAATTGAGACAAATGACTTTGCATAATAGCTTTTAATTACTTTATTAGAGTTCTTACAATATAATATATCCGTGAAAAACTTTGCAAACAAAATTGTGCAATTTAGTACAAATTACAAAACTTAGAAATAAGCGAATTGCTGGGTTGCATCCATACCTTCGGGAATCCAAAGACAATGAAGCGGTAGCCATTTTGGATGACCAAACAATAAACGCTAATGAGAAATCTTTTGTTGAAGTTCATCCAAGATGGCTGCCGTGACGTCACATGCACCCCAGCAATTGTAAGAATGACAATAAACATCAAAAATGGCTCAACGCACCCTTAGCTTTATTCATAAAATCCTGCTGTTTCTCCCAAAAGAAACGAGTCAAACACAGCTAAATGTAAGTCACGACAACAGACACCAGAAAAGGCTCAACGCACCCTTAACTTTATTTAATAATTCCAACTTTCTTCCACAAGAAACGAGTCAAACACAGCTGAATTAAAATAACGACAACAGACACAAGAAACGAGTCAAATGCACCCTTAGCTTTATTCAAAACTCCCGCCGTTTCTCCCACAAGAGACGAGTCAAACACAGAAAAATTGAAATAACGACAACAGACACAAGAAACGAGTCAAACGCACCCTTAGCTTTATTCACAAATCCCGCTTTCTACCAAACAAAATGAGTCAAACACTGCAAAAATACAACAACGACAACAGAGACAAGAGATGAGTCAAACGCAAGGACATTAACAAAACTAACCATAAGTGATACGCTCTTGAAAGTAACTAGATGCATCCATGGCTTGCTTCACGACTTAGTCTAGCCTAGTACTAGACCTGACAAACTTGTTGCTCTTGTACATTTGCACATTTGCAAGGCTCGCTTACTTCTTAACACTAAACAGTCTAGTGACAAAATTGTGCAAATTTGTGCAATTTCTTACAAAGGTTTTCATGGATATATTGTAAGCACTCTACTTCAAATGAACCTTCATTGAAAGAAACAATGAAGGTTCATTTGAAGTAATAAAGTAATTAAAAGCTATTATGCAAAGTCATTTGTCTCAATTCTCTTGTGTATTTGATGTCTCTAGTGTATTGCTATTTCAAGAAAGTTCTGGTTCAATGCTAGTGACTAAATAGCAACTAAATAAGCACAAATAACTTTGATCTTATTTCACAGACATATGAAATGCACTCTATCGCGATTCCCTTTTTATTTTGACTAATATTTCAACGTGCATTTTCATCTTGTTGCCTTTCTTGAAAATAATTAAAAACTTTTTTCCAGTTTACCTGATCCTGAACTCAGACGTTTCAGAATAAAGCAGTCAAAGAAATCGCACTTCGTTTTTTTTAGCCCAGCTATGGGTCGATGTTCAATGCGTTTGAAACGCGTTTGAACTCAAAACGACTTTGCGATGAAATGTGTCGAAACGAGAATCCAACGCGTTGTTCTTTTTTTGGTTAATATTCTTCCTAACGGACCGTAAGTGGCCCTAACTGCTCGATACAAAATTAACACCATTGTAGAAATTATGGCTTTTCATCGTGCTCCTCTTACACTTCTCGCACTTGTTACAATTCCAGTGAACTTCGTGTGAACTCATCATAGCACGCTACTTTATTGCATGTTTATATATTCCACACACCTCGCCAAAAGTAAGCCATAGGACACATGATCTGCTTGCCTCGTCCATTTCAGTATTTTGATCTATTAAACATAAAAAACAGTATGAATAAATTAAAGTGGTAAGCGAACCAAATGTGATTTCGAAACACTCCGTTTCACAAAAATGCATCACGAGGAGTGTGTCCACACCTGTTTTGGTACCTCAGTCAGTTTCCTAAATTCTTATTTGTCGTCTGACCCATACCATATTTTTCTTAATTTCACGACTATGTTAATCATTGTTTCCGTTCAGATGAAAATTACAATTTTCTCCTATAGGTTTCAAAACTAACCTTCACAACGCTGTATATTTGTTAATACATGTCCTTGGAGTTCTCCTGTTTCACTGATGACAGGCGTGGTCTGGTTTATGCTTATGCCATATATTAGATTACTAAAGTAAACGAACGATCTGAAATACAAAAGCTTGGTATTACCTCAAAAGGAAAACTTCTAATTCGTATCATTTTTTGGAAAAATAATCCTGTGATACGAATGAAATTACTATTGCATTGGGGTGAAATTAAATAAGAACGACAATTCGTATAGGGAGTATGGTAATTGTAGTGATATGAGCAACACACCCGTTAATTCATCTTCCAAGACTCACGAATTACCATAGCAAAGATATAGGTTCTTACAGAAAGGAATTACCATAGCAAAGGGATGAATGTCTATATTAATTACTTGAGTAACCATAGCAACAAGGTCCACTATAGGTTTAGGGAAATATATGCATTCATAATTTATATAACAGCCATATGAGTCGCGAAGTAAAACCATGTTACCATAGTACCGATGTAGATTACCATAGTAACCGGTCTTCATAGCAACATGATTCTTTGGCATGAATAACAAGATAAGTAGCGAAGTAAGACCATGAGCTACCATATAACAACATTGATTACCATAGCAACCTGTGTTTCTATAGCAACGTCTTGATTATGATGGTTTTGTGTCTTTCTTTGGCTGTACTTACCTTCCTACCAAGCGAAACCACGGAAAGTCATCATAAAAAGGATCTCCTGTTTCAAAACTGACGTTCGTTGTTGATTCTGCCGCAGTTTCGTACATAAACCGCATATCTTCCAGTCGATACCTGATGATACAAAATATGTTTCGTTACAAAAGACAGCGAAAAGAGAGCTTCGGCTATTTGAGTAAGAGGGAACGTGATTTGAATGCAGTAGTTTTTCAATGACTACACTTTCACCTTTACGTATTCTAGACTGAACCAAACGGCTTTTGCACAAGTTATCTGACTTAGGTGAAAGTTGGGAAAGGCGGAAGCACGATCAGTCAACTGAACTACTGTGAGCTACCTTAATACACTCCCAAACGAATGCCCTCCAAAATGCAAGTAATTGTGCATCTTCTTACAAAATAAGTTTACCAACACAGATGGCTTGCGTGATTTATTTTTCTTCACAGAACTAAGAAAAGACAGGCGCTCCTAATAATAAGTACACCGCCGAAGGTATGAGGGTTGATTTAGAGAATTCCTTACAGTTTTGGAGTTTACGCTTAACCCCTTGCGCCCAACAGTTTCCAATTTACTGGGCTTCTTGGGTTCACCACTTAGTCAGCGCAAGTTGTTTATACTCATTTTAGTTTTGTATACCTTAACTTCTGTAGGGACCAGTAGTGCTTTGCAGAGTTTTTCTTATCTTGGACTTCCACAGCCACTACAGTAGAATAACTGACTTGTTTACTATCATCACGAGTGTGGGGAGGTAGTGGCGTAAATAGTGTATCGGTGAGTAACGCGAACTGGAACTCCACCTAAAGAGAAAAATATGATGAATATAAGTATTAATTGACTGGTTATCTCAATGATTTGCAAATGACTGACTGACTGACTGACTGACTGACTGACTGACTGACTGACTGACTGACTGACTGACTGACTGACTGACTGACTGACTGACTGACTGACTGACTGACTGACTGACTGACTCACTGACTGACTGACTCACTGACTGACTCATTGACTCACTGACAGATTGATTGACTGATACATTGACGGACCTGAGGACGGACGGACTAATAATTCAAGTTATAAGACTGACACTCGGTCTCACTGACGGACTAACTAACTAACTAACTAACTTACAAACGGACGGACAACGGGCTGGCTGACTGATAGACTGAATAAATGACTGAAAGACGGAATGACTGAAGGACTATTTAACTGACGGACGGGCGGACAGACGGAGGCGGACGGACAGACGGACGGACTGATTTGATTGATCGACGGACGACTAAATGAAATTGAAGTTGTGACTTACTTTTTTCTTCAGTTCTACACTTATTGCATTAGCTTCTTTCAGTAGAACAGCGTGGCTTAGAATATCGTCCTACGAGTTAAAAAAGAAATGTTTTTTGAGAACAGCGTTATTGGGAATATGGATTAGCAGTATGCAATGGTGTTGCTGCATAGTATGGAACGATTCTAACCTTTAAAGATGTATAAATAAATGTTCTCCACTTTTGTATAACTGATGCAGCTAAGTTCATTTCTCTTTCTGTCAAGGGACTTTCACCTTGTTTTAGAGGAAAAGCAGACAAAGAATCATGGAACATGACAATAGAAATAGGTACAAGAAGGAAGAAATTAAAAACTTGTCTTACTCTCAACACTTGTGACGTCAATGTCACTATCTTGTTCTAGATCACTGGAGGGAAACGATGTTAGCTCGACCTACAAAAAAACGAAAAACAGAGAGAATAAGGTGTAAAATTGTATTCGAAACGTTTTTGAAAATAATGAGTTGTGACACGAAAAATTTTTACCTGTCGTTGAAGTTCTTGTAGCTTGCTTTCATAACTCTGCAAACATTAATTTGATGAAATATTAAAGTTGGTAAGAGACTTGTGCTGATCTGCCTATCTACGAAAAATTATCTCCCAAAACTAAAACCTTCGGTGCAAGAAAATGAAATGGCGACCACACGTTTACACTAATTACAAAAAATGGTACATCCGCAATTGTACATTTATTCATTTCTGACGTAATTTCCAATCTCATTGTTATTTGTATCACGTGACAGGCACGTTTGCAACAGACCTGCTAAAGGTAGGTTTACATGGACTTTTGTCTCGGGCTGAGAGAGCGTCACGCGATGGGTTTTTCACAGTTTTCAAGAGACGTTTACATGGAGACCGGGAAAAAAATCATTTTACTACAATCAATCAAATTCTCGCTTTCTAATTGGTCGAGAACTGTGGTAAATAAAGGTGCTGTTACACGCTGAAACTTTTATCTGAAACTTGTCTTGATCGCCGATGCGAGACGATTTTCATAAGGGGTGTTACACGCGGAAATTTCGTCCTGAAACTTGTTCGCGACACACGTTTCTGTTGCAGGAGTAGAAAGTAGTTCTACTATTCGTGAAACCGTCTCGTGAAACCGACCCGGGGAAAGTTTCAGCTAAATGACCATGTTACACGGTGCAATGCGTTGTGAAACTTGTCTCGCTACGTCGATTGAGGCAAGTTTCAGAGAAAAGTTTCAGCGTGTAACTGCAGCGCCTTTGAGAGTCCATACCACAATTTACGTCATCATCAGAAATTCCTTCGCAATTTGTAGTAAAAAAAAAAAAAATTTACAATGGGTTTCCGTGGTATCGACTCTTACTTACCAACATTTTACGTCAGCACAAAAATTAGTTAACGTTTTGACCATCTGTAACGTAAAATGTTGGTAAATTCCATACCACGGAAACCCATTGTAAATTTATCAAATTACGTACATATGAGTCTTTTCTACCCGGGACGACATGAAAAACTTTTTTCTTTTTTTCAAATTCCAAATAAAAAGAGGTACAGCAATGGTGGAGCTACCGTTGTCGGGATCCGGATCGACGAGGTCGCAGAAGCTTAGGATGGCGCCGAAAATAGGTTCCCGTGTAAACAAGTCTGTAATGTTACCGTCAAAGGCTCGAAGGTTTAAGTTTTGGTAACTCGATATTTTACTGTGCAACGCATACCTTTCTTTGTTGTTCTAGTAGAAAATCAGCTTGGTCTTTCTCTTGTCTAATCCTGTCCTCAAGCTCTAAAACTCTAAATATAGTAACACCGATACTCAGATACCGAAATTGAGTGTAAAACACTTTTCAATGTTTTATTTTCAGATAAAACATGGAACCTAACGAGTTACACGCAACACGGTCACATCATCACACGTCATGAAACGACACGACAGTCACGACATGACACGGCCACGACACGTTCACGACACAGCACGTTTTACAACGACTACCTTTACTTACCTGTTACTCATTTCCTTCATGTAACCTTGTTCTCTAAGTAATTCAAGAACAGCGTACGACCAGTCCATTGGTTCGTCGCTTGACTCACGGGGCACTGAAAAAAAGAAGGCATATTAAAAATGGCCTCATGAAGATATAGAGATACAAATATCGCCATTAAATACTTTCTGGTTGATGACGATGAACATGCTAATGACTTTGTTGATGACGGTAGTGATGGTGGTAGTGATAATGATGATGACCACGACGACGACGACGTGGCATCAGAGCAACTTTCTTGGTTGAACTTCAACAAAACGTTTCTCATTGCCCAAGTTTGCTTTCCATTCATTCAAATGATTACACTTCTTTATCTTTGCATTTGATGCTTCTTGAGCGATTGGCGGATTGAAACCCGGCAAAGGAATATGCATTTGCAACACATGAACAAATATGTAGAAAGGCAGGCAATATTGTAAACAAACCCAGTTAATAAAATACCCCAAGTGCAATGTAAGCACTTGGTGTATGCACCACCCAGTGTATCAGTAGATGATCCAACACAATCTATTTGATAACTTGGTGTTGCATACACTACGTGTTGCATACACCAAGTACATACCGAATGCAAACGGAAGAATACTAACCTGTGCTATCGAGATTAACATTGTCACGTGACCGTCGAATACGTTCAGCAAGGGCTGAAGGGATAAACAAAAACTTAGGAAATAAAATATAAGAACCCGCGTTCCCAATTATAAGCACTATTTGATACAATTTTTGGAAGCACTAGGACAAAGTTGTTGTGTGTGTTTGGTGTGTTTATGTGCCAATAAAGCGAGATACAAATTGTACATATCTGCAGTCAGTCCTTTGAAGCTCTGAAGTCACAATATTTCCTCTGCGTTTGACCTTTCTGGCCTCTGTTATAAAGCGTTATCTTAGGTCAAACGAACGTTCTTTGAATATCTGTATTCGCTTCGAATTGGGTTCCAGTCCCTGTTAGTTAGCGATTAGTAATAAGTTAATCAAATTCGACTTAAACACACCAAACACACCGACTTTATCCTAGTGCCCTTGATGAGACTGCGGCCAATGTGTTCCGTGTGGGCGGGCATCAATTCCCGACAATTTCCCTTGCATTCAATTTTACGCCAAAGATACTAAAAGGTATAAACCTATTTTGGAACAATGCATTCGGGTACCTGAAAACTGAGACCGAGTAATCAATTCATTATAAATTTTGATATATTCACAGCCGAGTGGTATAATCATTTTGCTGTAATCATTTGCAATATAAGACATGACTTACCCTGATGAGGGTGGTTAAACCTAAACACGTGGTTATTCCCAAGAATAAGACGATCTCCTACAAATACAAGAACAATAGAAAAACAATCAGTCCCAAATCCAAACTTCTTTACAAACTTTAAAGTACGTTTACACGGGGGATTGTGGCCCAGGCTGAGGTGGTCACGTGACGCGGAGTTTCAACCATGGACGAAAAGACCTTCATGTCGTCCTGGGTAGAACGGACACGTATAAACGTAAATGTATTATTGTTCCGGTCTCCATGTAAACGTCTGGAAAATCATGCATGTAAGACCCGTCCGTGACAGAACTCAGCTCGGACGAAAGCAACCTTAGGCTGCGTTACGGTGGCTTAACAAAGGTTTACGAGTGAGAACAAAGACTTCAGTTTTTTTTCTTTTCTCATCCAGACTGTCAGCAAGGCAGGGTTTTTTAGTACAACTTCCGACGATGAAAATGCTCAGTCTTCTCAGCAGGCAACACTCGGTCTTGGGAGGCCTGTGGAAATTCAGAGGCGAGGAGGACTCGACTCATCTCCTTTTTTACACAGGAATCACAAAGTCAAAGGATTGCCTGCGGTGAAGGCTATGAAACTCTGATGAGCTGAGTATTGTATATTGACAGTATTAAAATTAGAAAAAGTAAAGAGCGAGTCTTGTGGAAAAAAACGCAACTATGGCAATTAAAAATTACAATGAATCCATAAGATTCCAACATCTATTCTTGGTTTGCAACTTTTCCCGGAGAATTGGACAAAAGGTCCACCAGTCACGGTAGTGGTTTTCTTTTGTCAAGTCCACCAGCATGGCCGTCTTTTCGATTCTTTGTTCAATTAGATCTCCTGGGAATGGTTGCAAACCAAGAATTAAAAGTTGCCTTTGTACGACGATTTTTGATGATCAGTTATGATTCCCCTTTATTAAGCGACCACTTGATAGTTTAAACAAAATTAAAAAGCACAAAAAATATACGAACACACGATGCTGTATTTGTCTCCAAGATGCGAGGGATAGCCGGAGAAAGTAAGTTGAAATTTGGTTGAAAAAAGCATTTTGACGAAAAAGAAAGTCGTGCATCTATCTGTTTAGTGGCCAGGAAATTCAATATGGCGACGTGAAACAAAAACCAACCAAAAACAAATAAAGAAACACCGATAATTTATTTAAGCTGGTTAAGTCGTTGGATATATCACATCAGCTAAAGAAACAAACAAACGAACGAACAAACAAAAGGAACGATCGATGGAACGAACGAACAATCAAACAAACAACAAATAATCAAATAACAGTCAAAGAAAAACAAACAAAGAAACAAATCAAAACAACAAGTGATCAAAGCAGAAAAAAGAGATTTTCACTGATCATGTTAATTGAATATTTCCAGTAGAAAAAAGGTTTCCAAGCCAACCGTACCAACAGAGAGTGCAACTAAATTATACGTAAGTCTTTTCCAAAGCTTTTATGGATTTGAGTTTCGCTAAACGAACTCTTTATTTGTTTCTTTTGAGGATTCTACAAAGTTATTTACATTTGCTTGCATTGATAACATTTATATCACGTACACGAAAGAAATAAATATGAATTGGAATCGCTTTTGTTATTCCGGCTTTTCAAAATTAACTTTTTAACTCTGAAAGAAAGAGAACAAGAGAAAACTTTCATCGCGGGGGTAAACTGTCCTAATTTAATCTTGCCGGAATTTGTTTAAGGTGTCTCAAACTAGTTTTTTATTGGCTACGCTTCCACTTCTCATTTTAGAAAATGATAAGCTCGTCCAGTCCTAGACAAACTTAAACGGCTTTTACACCAATGATTTGGATTAAATGGAAGTTTTGATTGATACCAATTTATCTTCAATCAGCGTTACCTTAATTGTCAACGATAAGCAAAGATGTCTGGAATCAATTTCTCTAAAATATCTCTCAATTTCGATGAGCTCCAGAAAAGCGACATGTCATAAATTATACGCCAAAGCAAATAAGTTGACACAGAATTCAAATTAATTTTGTGAGATCACGATTTCGAATTAAAAACAAAACCAAAAACTATTGCTTGGCACCTTAAAACACCCCGTAGGTGACAAGCAAACGTTCAGGAGATAAGACTTTTTATGACTGCACCAAGCAAAGTTGAAGATGGGGGTTTCAGTTAGGTGAGGGATTTAGAAGACAACTCAGCGAATGTGTAACAAAACGGGACAACAAATTTGACAGCTTGAAGCTTTTGCCGTCTAACAGCTATTGAAAAATGTCCCATGGAAATAGACCTTGGAAATACATTTGATCATTCTTTGCCTACATCGTTGTAAAGCGGCAAATCACATTAGAGAAAGGCAAAACAAATTTAAACTTAGCATAAATTTTTAATGTTTAATGCGATAGCTCAAGCGTAAAAGCTGATGTTCACAAAATTAGGCAAGTTTATACTGAGGGTATTTTTTACCGCAATATTCCGGTTCCTGAACATCTGTTGAAATTTGATTCATAAATGACATACATTTAATTCCACTGGCTAACGCCGAAAAGTTGTTCATGTTTGGAGATAACGAACGGTCAGTTCCCCCAAAAATTAAAGTTTAGCAAAATTTCTTGATGTCCTCGATTTCAAAAAGCCATCTATAGTCCCGGGTAATTCAGTAGAAATAAATGAAATCAAAAGGGTAAAGAAGCTGACAGGCTTACGCGTTGCCCATTTGGCACCCCTTCGATGACGTTTTCACCTTTATTAATTTTGGAACATCTGTTATTGTGAGTTATTGTGTAATGCATGCGTGTTGTCTAGTTCCTTATCACAACCCGAGGGCGAAAAACCTTCCATGACGCCTCGTTTGTTAGGTTAATGAACGTTATAAAACAAGGAAATAATAAAAATATATTTTTTCCACAATTAAACGACCTACGCCATATTGTTCTTGATAAGACAGTATAATCTCTACTCAAAGTAATAAGCTTTTGCTCTATGTATAATACTTATTATAAGTTCCAGATGTCAAGATTGATATTTTTCCCTCAGCTAAAAAAGCTTAATGGCTCTACCCAAAGTGACAAGTGTTTGTTCTCTATATACTACTTTTATATAAGTCCCAGTCGTCAAGATTGAGGTTTTTTAAATCCTAATGGCTCTGTCCAAAGTGACAGTGAGTTTTTGTTCTCTATATAATATTTTACATACGTTCCGGACATCAAGATTGAGATTTTCTTTCCATTGGCGCTATACTTATTGTTCTTAATAAAAAAGGCGTAATGGCTCTACCCAAAGTGATAAGTGTCTGCTCTCTATATAATACTTTTTATGTTCCACACGTCAAGATTGAGATTTTTCCACCGGAGCTATATTTATTGTTCTTAATAAAAAAAGGTTAATGGCTCTGCTCAAAGTGATAAGTGTCTCAGTGCTCTCTATATAAAAGGAATATAAAACGCGCGCGCATGTCTCTGTACTGTGATATAAACACGATGGAAGATGTAGAGCAAGAGAAAAGCAAGCTTAGGAACACGAGGCGTAGCCGAGTGTTTCTCTTGCTTTCCGAGTGCTCTACATCTTCCAGAGTGTTTGTATCACAGTACAGAGACATAAGCGATCGTTTTATATTGCTTTTATAAAACATTTTCGACGTTTTTTGAGCGAGCCATGTCTCTGTCCTCTGATATAAACATGGTAGCCAGCCAATCAGCGCGCGCGTTATATTTCAAATATTTTATAAAATACTTTTTATGTTCCAGACGTCAAGATTGAGATTTTTCCACCGGCGCTATATTTATTGTTTTGATAAAAAGAGCCTAATCTCTGCCAAAAGTGATAAGTTTTTTGCTGTAATTCTTTTATATGTTCCAGAAGTCAAGATAGAAGTGTGTGCTTCAGTAAACTAAAAACAGAACTAGTACTACTGTAAAATTACTCAATAAAATTGAAAGGTGGATCACAAAATGTGTATAGTATGGAGGTATATGGGATCAGATCATTTTTCACATCAAGGATCAATGGGATAAGGGATCAAGAATTTTAAAGATGTTCACTTGGATCAAGGATCAGGTTGTTCAAGGCGAAATCAGGGATCAACTGATATGGTAAATTGGGAATGACCGAAGAATTTTGCAAATTTGAGACCAGGGATCAACTGATTTCATATAGTATATAGAGGATCAGGATTTTTTTAAAGTCGAGATTAGGGATCAACTGACGTAATTGGACCACGTTTCAAGAATTTGTAAATTTAGAGATCAAGTATCCGATATCTGATTAATAAAAAATACGAGATCAACCAAAAAAGTTATCCCTTTTTACAAACCTGTTCTCAACTGTCAGTATTGAACCGGCATTTTATATCTAAGCAAATAGGTGACACCAGTTTTATTTACAAGCCGAAACGTCAAGCAGCAGGTGATCGCAAGAAATGAAGAAGCTACCATAGAAAAAAAAAAGGAATTTTCTGTGTCAATAAATAGAAATGATAAGATCCGAACGATGATAATATCGAAGTGCGTAGGCATCATATCTACAAGACGTAAATAAAGAAAAGTCAACATTATATCCGGCGCGCACAAGTGATCAATAGGAAGAGCAATTAGAATTTTGTGTCTATTCATGCCGTAGACGCGCTCTAATGGGTTTAGGAAGGTTGCCGGATTGATGATAATAATAATAGTGATAATAATAAATTTATTTATATAGCGCTTTTTACTGTAGCTCAAAAGCGCTTTACAATCAATTAAGAAAACTATATAAACTATGTGAAAAATTTGGTGACTAGACTCGCGACTAGTCCCTATAAAATATTTCAAGAAAGCGTCGAACTTATAAAAATGAAATTATTATGCGAAACTAGACTTGTGACTAGTTAAAGGAGTGTTATTATCGTGGAAGATACTAACTGTTTGCTACAGTAAGAAAAAAAAACTAAAATGTTGACATCAAACGCGCCGCTGATATTCGATGTGGCGGAAGCGCATACCATACAAAAACCGCGACGAGTATCTCCAATCTCAATTCATAACTCTGTCATCGTAAGCGCGTACCAATAACTACAACTACGTTGATCTTAGATTATCTCCTTCTCGTACGATATTTCAATATTTCTCGATTATTTCTTGAACGTATTTATCAATTCTTAATATTTCGTTGATCTTGGAAGTAAACTAACCACCGTGCCGCAATAAAGCATTCCGCTGCCGAAACACGGAATCTGAGAGGTCTCATAAACGGTACTCACAAACGTAGAGTGCCGCACGGTCACGCCACACGGTTACCGCAGGAATTTCGAATACTTTTTTAGACATCACGACACTGCCACGATCACGACACGGCGCAGTCCGTTTCACATTCATAAGAAATCAGCTGCTCTAAACTGGTAGTCTAAACTACATCGCAGCACACAGACATGCGCAGACGAAATAAATGTAGTTTTTCAAATCGTCAACGTTCTTGTGACTGTTAAAAATTAGTCGCACTCCCCAGCTGCATGCACCTGATTAGCATAACCACTTAGATTATTTAATGTAGAGCATCTAATTACAATGAATATGAAACGAAACTCATCTAGCTAACGTTAGGGACAGCCATTAATCCAAAACGACAGAAACGCAACAGACGTGATCAAACATCGATCAGCCAGTTACAGCCGGTTAGTTGTATAAAACAACATGAACAATTCGACAGCTAAAGTTTGTCCAAAAGACCGGTACTCTCCGTTTTTCCTCCTACTGGCAACCTTGGGTGGTTTTTCGGGGATCTTTTCGATTGTTGGCAACGTCGTGGTGATGTTGACGGTTTGGAAGACCAAATCCATACAATGCGTTTCGAACCTTCTGATCGCCTCACTTGCTGTGGCCGACGGGATGGTAGGGATACTTTTAGGCCCACTTCTAGTTGTACATGCTGTAGTGTTTAGCTACCAGAGGTACACAAGTGATATCCCAAAGCCGTTTGACTCGTTTGAGGATTATTTCTGGATCCATGGCCTGTTTGTGTCAACGTTTAGCCTGACCGCCATTAGCATAGACCGATACTTCGCCATAGCTAAGGGCATTTATTACCATTCGATTATGACTACACGACGATGTAAAAACATCATTATCTTTATCTGGCTTTTTCCCACCATTTTTGCCTTCATGCGTATTATACTAGAAGAAGACCGGTTGCCATGGTTATGGTTGACGACTATCATAATGGCAGTTTTCTTCCCTTTATGTATCTCCAGTTACTGTTATTTCAAGATATTTATATTAGCACATGAACAAGCTCAGAAAACTATAAACCTTACAAACGCAGCAAGAACGGAAGAAAGAATGATTACCATCAAGAACACTAAAGCAGCCAAAACAATGGCTATAGTTATAGGAGTATTCTTCGTTACCTATACCCCCAGTATAATAATAGCTTGTTTGCATCCCTTCACATCAGATAAATGCAGGCAGCTATGGATATACGCCACTGCTTGGCCATGGGGTTCGTGTTTCGCGTATTTCAGCAGTGCCCTAAACCCCTGGATCTATTCCCTAAGATCTAGAGCTTTTAGACAAGCCATAAAAAGAGCATTTCGGCAGACGAAGCGATTTTCAAAATATTAAGTGAATTCACAGATCAATATTTGTTTTCAGACATCTCATTCACAGGTTAAAATACGTTCAGTTAATCATGTAGTATTGCCTAGCTTTCGTACACACTGTCCACCATTAGGGCTATATATATTACCTGATCACTGCCCATAAAATGTAGTTAAACCTATTTAGATTTTTTTTACAAACACTGCAGGGCAATTGAAAATTCAGTTTAACATTTTTTTTAACGTTTTTAGATCAGTTTCAAAACCAAAGTTTTAAATATATTCAATACTGATCACTCTGATAGCATTAAAGTTGAAACCTCGCAAATGAGATTTATTCATGTTATCATTTCCATGATAACATTCAATATAGATTTGTAATAGGCTTAAAAACTTTACTTATTTCTTCGCCTTTATCCCCTCGAAACACCTGATATGCGGAAAAGTAAAATAGCAGATTACTAAAGGAAAACTGGCCGTATAATTATAGTCGGTCGGCTGTTCACAAAGTGCAAAGAACAATAATTTAATCTTTGTAATAAACATGTAAAGAAAAAAAAAAGAAAAAAAAAAAAAAAAAGAAAGAAAAAAGAAAATGAAATAAGTGATAATAATTTGTCTTCTCTTATTCATTCTAAAATATGACCCTCCCTCCCCCTCTCTCCATCTGTTTTCTAGTGTTCATAGGTTCACTTGACCATTACAGAGACGTACAATATAGATACCATATTTCTAAACGTTCAGCCTGATTTGCATAAGGACTTGGCGTAGCGGTGAGAGCCCTTGCCGTTCAGGTCTGTGGACATATCAAATGAGTTTGATTGACACGTTGGTCTCTACCAAGCCACGAGGCATTTTCGTATTCGTTTTTCCTCTCTCAAACAAAAACCAACATGTGAGTCAAAAGGTGTTGCGTATGTTAGAATAGTTGAATGAAGCGGTAGCCTTATGTGTGTATGTGGGACAGCAAGCCTACATTAATTAGCTATACGGGTTGCCAATTTAGTCTGGTCTGTTTGCTATGACACGCCATTGAACTAGCACTGGTCTTAATACAATATAGACAATATGGAAATTGGATTTCACCACATATTAAGCTGTTCAGAACCTGTTATTTCTATTACAAAAACAATTTTATTATCGGGTTACTTATGAGCTCTGGCTCATTTATATCAGTGTGTGTTATTGATCACACATATTAAGAAGCTTTCATATGCTTTCCAGACATAATGTCTATCAATGTTTATTATATTCGGGTGCACAAAAATACAGTAAAGCAAAAGGGAACAAAAACAAAACAACACAAAATAAAATTCTACAACAAAACAATCGAACAAACAAACAAAAACACACAAAACAACAACAACAACAACAACAACAAACAAACAAAACAATTCAAACAAAGCAAAGCAAAACACAACAAGTGCAGTTCCTTCAGCACGATGATGGTGTCCCTGCAGGAAGTCGAAAGGTAGTCTGCGTAGCGGCAAAAGGTGCACTGAATTGTGAACAAATTTGAAGCCAATGAATTAAACTCGAGCTCCGGAATTGATGTCAACTGGTTCAACTGGAGCCGGTAATTATAAACAAGATTTATTAAAGGGACGGCCTTCGGATTTGTAGCGTAAATGTCTTGTATAAAGCAAACTAAATTTCGAATTTATGCCCAATGATCCCTTCGATAAACGTCATCAAAAACTTCCCCAATGTCAATATACGTCATCAAGAATTACGTCAGCAGATAATTTTTGCTGAAGGATCCAATTCCGAGGAAGAAAACAGATAACTTTAAAACTTATACAAGTTGATGGGGTATCTTTGCAAACATACGTTAAAATGTCATGTTAGATGTAGTGTTTACGACATTTACGCCCGTGTTGCATAAGATTTATAATCATGAGCCGTAGGCGATCCAGTGATTGTAGATGCGCGAATGTTGTAAACTATTTATGAAATGACTTGATTAATGGTTCCTCTGAGTGAAAACGTAAAAGAAAGAAACAAACAAAGAAATAGTTATCTAAAAAACTTTTGTTTAACAGAAATTAAGTAGGAGTTGAAGTACATGTTTTCTAGTTCTTGTTCACATTTTGTCAACCATTTTGTAATCACTTTCGCTAAGAGTTGGAGAGTCGGTTTCAAAAAGCATTGACTGAAAATGAAGAGCGACGTTTAATCGAGAGCACCGTACCGAAAAACACTAGTAATAACACAAAAATGGTGTGTTAAGCTTTTCGAAGGCTGGTAAAATCCAGAAAGGACAAGGAATAGGAATACGAGAAGGCTTGTCATTTTGTTTTTTAATAGGACAAGAAACCAAGAAATTTCGAAAATTTAAAAGCAGGGTCTACATTTCATAAATTGGCAATTAGTTACAATTACCAGTAGATATATCATGTAATTAATAAGCATACTCAATGTATTCAGTCACTCAAATTAATCCCTGGTTTTCCTGATACTTTTTTTAAAAGCGTTCCCCAGCTTGTAGTATTACGGAGTTTACAAGGTGTCTATGTGACCCAATAACTAAAATTTCACTTGGTAAAAACTTATGAATTATAAATGAATTTTGTAAGACAAATAACACTGAGCTGTCACAGATATGCCGTTAACTCTCCGTTATAGCGAATGATTAACAAGGGTAATTTATTCATCAAGTGGTCAAAAACATCATAAAATGAAAGACTGTCTTTCACTCTCACTCACCCGTAATTTTTTTGAGGTTTGGCCTTGGTCTATGAAGTGAAACGACATTTGATTTAGACTGGCACAGAAAACGCAAAGTTTTTTTTGAAAAGCTCTGCAGAGGGGATTCAATTCGAGAGCAGCTGTTTTCAAAGCAAATTTTGTAAGGAAGTGAAAAACAACACACACGGCGCCACCACGGTGACAATTATTATGGTAGTCTAACAAAGTGCTCTTTAGTAAATAATAAGATATTTTTAATAAGCCAGTTTTTTTTTTTTCCATTAAAAAGGCATCTGTACAAGAGGTGGAAATGCAGGAGAAATGACAGGAGACAAAAAACAAAAGTTCCTTAAGGTTTCTGTGAGAAAATGTGCTGGATGACAAAAGGTTGCGATAGATTTCTATCGAAAAACTCTTGTAAAACATTCAATTTCATTTAACTCTTGGTTATGTATTGGCTTCAGACTAAATGTATTGGTTTGTTATTTCAATGTATTTATGAATTTACAAATGTGTACCATAATCACGTCATCTAAGACATCCGGTTCAGACGCCGTATCGGGGTCTACCAGCCATGATGTGCTGTACCCAAAGGCGCTGTTACACGCTGAAACTTTCCTCTGAAACTTGCCTCAATCGCCGTTGCGAGACAAGTTTCACAACGCATTGCACTGTGTAACATGGTCATTAAGCTGAAACTTTTCCCCAGTCGGTTTCACGAGACGGTTTCACGAAAAGTAGGACTGCTTTCCACTTCTGCAACAGAAACTTGAACAAGTTCAGTTCAGGACGAAATTTCAGCGTGTAACAGCCCTTATATGAAATTCGTCTCGCATCGGCGATCGACACAAGTTTCAGATAAAAGTTTCAGCGTGTAACAGTGCCTTAACTGTACATGGAATGTACTGTGTATGAACTGGGCCTAACGGGCTAGAAGCCGGGATAACTCTTTTGTTTTTGGTGTCCCAAAGAAAAAGAAAACAAAAGAGTTATCCCGCCTATCAGTAGAAACAACTCGCTTTCATATAATCAGGGCCTTAGTGAAACCGGGATTATCAGCTGAAACTTCGCCTTACTATTAGTATCGCCGGGACTTGTAAATTAAGTGTCACATTTCAAATAAAAGGCATTCCCCTAGAAAGCTTGGAAAACTGTTAAAACACAATAAGAACTGCTGAATTCTAACTAAATGAAGTACAATTTGAACTCCTACTTAATATATCATTCAAACAAGACTTCAACTGAATAGAAAGTTAATCTTTTTTCCCCATTTTTTGGTGAGATCGTAACATTTTGAATAAATTTAAATGGTATGACTTGCGTCATCCACTTGTCAAAACCGTCCATTCTTCTTAGCTTTAATTATGTTTTAATTAATGCCACCTGGACTCTGTTCGGATAACAGCAATTACAATAACCAAAGATGTATATGGCTTATTTTCTGGACATTCTAACGAGAATTTAATCAGTTGCAGAATAATTAGTAAAAGTCACAAGTGTTTACATCACTGAGAAACATCCGCCAATAAGCAGTGCATCGCTGCGTCTGTGTATGTTGCCTCTAAATATGTCACTAGATTCACTGGTAATGAGCAGTACATTACTGAATCTCTGTATGTTGCTTATGATTATATCACTAATGAAAAGACAAGCACTGCTAATGAGCACTACATTACTGAGTCTGTGTATGTTGCTTCTAGAAGAAAGAGATTCACTGGTAATGAGCAGTACATTGCTGGATCTCTGTATGTTGCTTATGATTATGTCACTAATGAAGTGACCAAGGCTTCTTTAAAGATGCATTATGCTTCGAAGTTGCACTAGGTCAAGCGTAGTTAAGCCTGGTCTCACTAGCGACGCTAAGCATAAGCGCATAAGCAACATACGCAGACTCAGTACTGCATTTATCACCGAGGTGTGAGAAAAGACAAGCACCGCTAATGAGCAGTACCCTACTGAGTCTGCGTATGTGTGCACCACAGTTATGCGGTGTGTGAACAGGCCCTAAGTGACTAGTGAAAAGACAAACACCGCTAATGAGCAGTACACCACTGAGTCTGTGTATGTTCTTTACGCTTTTGTGCACCACACCAAAAGTTGAAATTTGGATTTTATATATTATAGGACAAACATGTGTGGTAAAGTACCCACCTGATTTAAGTATTGTCTCTTCGGAAATAAGTTTTCCATTGACAAAGGTTCGGCTGTTGCCACATGGTGTGATCTTTACAATATCTACAGAGATAAAACCTTTTTTAATGTGCTTTGGTCGAAGAGTTAAAATGACAACACAGATCTATTGAAAAAAACAAAGATTTCTCTTTTATCGCCACAACGATAAAGGGGTTTCACGGCGGACATCTTTAAATATAAAGTCAAAACAACCGAGCTTTTCGTTCGAAGGAAAATCTTTTGGCATTCAAAAACATTCTCATTACCCTTGCCCATAAAGACGGTTGCCGTGAAATCCCTCCATTGCCACTAATCCACCTATTTTTTTATTTTTCCACGTGTTTATTCAATCATCCATTTGTTAAATTTCTTTCATTCACTTCCTTACTCAGTCACACAGTCACTTTGCACGTCAAGCTGCGTCTACACGTCTACGAATACACCGGAAGCAGAACCATCTTTTTTTCCTACTGTCAAGCCTTCCCATAAAATTAAAACGCTTACAAAATGGTGGGGGAGCGGGGGGTAGGGGGACACTTAGGGGTTGTTTACATGGAGGCAAAATGTCCCGGGATGGAATGGACAAACAACAGACACTAATAATCTTATTTTGGAAATCATCCAAGATGGCTGACGTGACGTCATTTGCAAGTCACCAATTGCTAGGTTTCATCCATTCCTTCGGGAATCAAAAGACAATGAAGTGGTGGTCATGTTGGATGATCAAACAACAGACACTAATGAGAAATCTTATGTTGGAAATCATTCATGATGGCTGCCGTGACGTTACTGCAACTCAGCAATTCATAAACTGGGCTCACTTGTTGTAAAGCGGGTTAGTTAAAACCACTGATGTTTTCTTTAGATTTAACCCAGGGTTAACACCAATGGTTTTCTTTAGATTTAACCCAGGATTAACACAAGTGGTTCTCTTTAGATTTAACCCAGGGTTAGCCCTAACCCTTTTTTGCTTATTAGATTTACTAGAAGACAATTCTTGGGTTGCATGTGACGTCATGGCCGCCATCTTGGATGAACTTCAATAAAAGATTTCTCATAGACGACTTACAAAAATGGCAGCCTAGTACATGAGAGCGAGGCCACAAAGGCCTTGTTACCAAACCGTAAGCGTGGCGACACTTCTGTTGATATCAAAGACGATGTTTTCCTTTCCCTTTTGAAATACCTATTTTCTGTGCATTTTACAGGATATAATTAGACTCATTCGATGCCATGATGATGGAGGCCTTTCTGGCCTCGTTCTCGTGAACAATGAGCCCGCCATTTTTGAAAGTCGTCTATTAGCGTCTCTTGTTTGTTCATACAACATGGCTACCGCTCTAATGTCTTCTGAATTCCCAAAGGAATGGATAAAATCCAGCAATACGTACTGTTTGCGTTTTCAAGCACACAGTGTTCATCTAAGATGTGCGTCCCGCTAAGTTGAACATCTTGATGGCTCTTTGCTTTAGAACTACCCACCCTACAAAATATAAGTAAAAAAAATAAAATAAAATAAATCTGAAATAAGTAAACAAATAAAAATTAAAATGAAGCTGAAATAAATAAAACATTAAGAATTAAAATAAATCTGAAATATACAAAACAAATAAAAAACAAAAAGACAACCAAACAAGGAAGCATGCAAAAAGCAAACAAACAAACAAGCAAACAAATAGATTAATCAATTAATTAATGAATAAGCAAAGAAACAAATATATAAATGAATAACATAAATAAATAAATAAACAAATAAACAAGTAAATAAATAAATAAATAAATATACAAATCAATTAATCAATCAATAAATAAATACAGAGATTTTAGAGAGTTCATCGAATGGAAATGGCCACCTTTCTGAGGGACTTATGATCTATTTACGAACTAAATAATACTTTGTTAGTGCTTTTCATCACTTTAATGAGGCAAAGCACCTATTTACGTCAGCAAGCAGTGCTAGTCGGTCAATCTATAACCCCGGGGCAGATGGTGCGCACTTCATCCTCTCTCAATCAATGCTCCTTTTTGAGGTTTTTAAAGATTAAGGGGATTAGTGAGAAGACGAATTGAGCGACAAAATCGCTCTTAGAATATGGCGCACTAACCAGCTAAGCCTATTTGCTAAATTATGAAACAGATTCAGGATGATCTTCTTAAATTCAACTTATCATTTAAGGATTTGACTATTTTTATTGACTTCACTGTTAAAAGCTTTGATAGAATCTCCAACGAGCAAACGGAGGTTATTTACGCTCTGTAAAAAGAAAGGGATAGACTGGTCATTATATGAAGAAATAAACGAATTATTAGAGAAAGAAGAAAATTTTGGAATAATGAATAATGAAAGAAAGAAGAAAGAAAGAAAGAAGAAAGAAAGAAAGAGAGAGAGAGAGAGAGAGAGAGAGAGAGAGAGAGAGAGAGAGAGAGAGAGAGAGAGAGAGAGAGAGAGAAAGCTTACATTTGTACATTTACAATTGTACATGTTTACACGTACTTTACTTCAACTTAAAATCAGATCGCCTTCCAAAACGCAGTCTCATAATTCCACTCGAACTTTAACTTCGGAATTAATGGCGAATAAGAGCAATTCTTTATTGATAAATGTAATTATCCTAAGCTTGTTCTCGAAATCTATAAA
The DNA here is from genome assembly GCA_029948255.1 of Telmatactis stephensoni. Taxonomy (NCBI): domain Eukaryota; kingdom Metazoa; phylum Cnidaria; class Anthozoa; order Actiniaria; family Isophelliidae; genus Telmatactis; species Telmatactis stephensoni. The sequence continues at coordinate 168,969 of JALIZF010001834.1, forward strand.
GTGATTAAATGGCCCCAATCTTTGTGAAGAAAATAAGAGGGCTCTTTATCGAAATATTTTGTCATTGAGGAGCCGACTCATTTGTCTTTGACCACTACTGAAGATGACTTCCGTAAAATCCTTATTTAGTAGAAACTTGACTCAGTTTAGCTCATCGAACGTCACCTCTGTTGGTACAGCTATTGTTGTTGCCTGAAATCTGGTTGAACCCAGTTCTATTGCCTCTGTGGGTTGTGACTGAGATGTTCTACCAAGCAACAGAAGCTTTGCTGCTTTACGAAAGTCTTTGAGAAAAACAATGTAAACGCATGGGCTGAAACACGAATTTACTATTAACAGGAAATCTGCCATGAAAAACAAAGTGTACCAGTCAATGCAGGCCAATTGCATCTGAATGCCTCTTTTTAAATTATACTGATAAATAATCCTGAGGAGATCCATCGAAAAAGCTGGAAGGTAGGAGCAACTGTAAAGTAGCAATGAAAATAAGACCATTTTAATGGCACTTGCCATCCGTTTTTCTCTTAGTCGTCGCTGAATGCCAGAAAGATTGGTTAATGTAGTACCAGATCTTGATAAAGATCGAAGTATCAGTGTACCAAGAATTGTAACAGTCAACAAAGAAATAATGACAAAAATCATTACAACAACGGACCAAGGCAATGAATTTAACGAAGTAACTGTGCACCAATAAGACTTCATCACATTAAAATAACGGCTCTTCCAAAAGTACAAATTGTAGGCAGATAAACACATAGGAAGAAGCCAAGAACCAAGAATCAGAACAGTGCATGTCTTCTTTGAATGTGGTTTTGCTCTTTGTACTTTCAATCTTGTTGCTCTAAAACGCTCTATACTTATTATCAGCAAATTAACTAGTGTGACTAGTTTGGCTGTGTGTTCCCCAAATTTTCGCATTTTACATAAGATATCTGCGATTATTTGGTCTTGAATGTTCTGAAACAATCCACTAGAAACAATGTAATGAATTTGCAGTGAGGAAAATATCAAAACAACAAGAATATCTGATAAGGCCATGTTGATGATCATATAATTGATTTTCTTTCGTACAGTGTACTTAGCAGCCAGTAAAACAACCAAAACATTACCAAACAGTGCAAATCCACCGACTATAACGACAGCCATAATTTTTGCCGTTTGGATGATTTCTATGAAGTCTTTGTTAGGGTACCAGTACTTGCAACTCGATTGGTTTGCAGTTCTGTTCATTATCTTCCTGATTGGTTTTCCTTTTGAGATGGACTGATGTTATAGAAAAATCTTCTGATTTATTGCATCGACCAAAAGATGCTGACATACACTTAATACGTTCAACGCATTATGTTTTAACAAATTTTGCTTGAACTTCTGGTCTATTATACCGACCAAAAAGTACTGGTAGATGTATTACGTTCAATCAGATACTTGAAATGTTCGTAAGTTAGCAAAGATCACGAAGGTAATGGAATTGAAGAATCTATCCTTTCACCGGGCTCAACTTCTGCTTTATTGAAGTGACGTAGCACTACGTAATTTCTGTTTCCTTTTCTGCCTTCGAAGAAAGAATCGTTGAATGAGGTTCAGTTTTGACTTCACTGTTCCAGAAATCCTCGCACTATGCTCATCTTGCTAAAAGACTTTCGAACGCCAATAACTGACGCGTAATATGCCCATCTCGAATAAGCTCAAACTATACTAATTGCCAGCTTTATGAACTTTCGCCGGCATAAAGAGGTTGTTCCTTATAATTGTCTCAAAATTAAAAAGGGATGCCGTCGCTAAATACATAAATTTCTCCGGATATGAAGACATCGTGCCTCATAAAACAAGTTTTAATTAACATTTACTTTTCTTTATTACACTGTGATAAAACCTTATGCCTGATTACACAGAAGGTTTAATTGTAGGCCCATTACGGGCTCATGATGTCGAGTTTCCATCCTTACTTACCACGAAATTTATCTTAAAGCTTTGCGATGATAGATTGCATTTTGACAAAAATAGAAGAAATAGACAGAGGATATTACATGGCCAAACGGAAGGATATTACATCAGTCCAAGGATAATGCGGATTTTAAGTATAAATATGATCAATATAATAACTTTTCCATGGATTTTTATTTACCTTAGTTACGACAATTGTGTTTATTTTGACAAGTAAAATATCGTTATGTCATCTTCACATGTTAAAATAACATCGAAACGAAAAATCGATAAGTCGATAATTATGCTAGAAATATTACACTGAAATGCAACCTTGAGGCGATGAGCTAGTGTTAATTCGAAGTTATGATTCCGTGTCCACTATAAGTAAAAGCTGTCAGTTTTTGCATCGAAAATTGATCTGGTTTGACATTTTAATGTACTGAGCAGAAAAAGAGAAATATTAAATTTCATCTTTTGAGAAACCGACTTCCAATGAAAGCTCTCTATTACATGGTTTTGTTTGAAGTATATTTGATGGGTCACAGATAAATTAACGTCATCTTGAAGTCATGAAATCGCGGTTTAGGTTTTCTTTCCTTGCTTTAGGACGTCAGTAATACCTTAAGGATATCAACTTGAATATATACAAGTTTTTGTTCGTAAATTGAATAAAACGTACTTCATTAGAACAACATCAAGGAGTATATGATTTATAGTCTATTATACTAGTATTGTACCGGATCATACGTCATATTCCTTTAGAAGCCAAATTTGATTGATCAAGATGTAGATGCTACCTAAACATGCAATAAACATCCTCTTTGAGCATTATTTTAGTCTGTTGGTCTCCTATACAAGTTCTTTTTATGTATCAAAGTAATATATCAACCCATATCTCTTTAAATATACATCTTCTGCCTAAATTAGTCTTTACTATTTGCGGGAAGATGTAAATCTTTTTTTAAAATAAATCTTTTTTTAAAAAGTTAATTATTGTAATATTTAATGTACTTGAACTTGAACACGAACTTCTAAACTGAAGCCAGCGTTAAGACTCTAAGGGGAGGAGGGACGGGAAAGGAGTTCCCCGCGTCTTTTGCTACGCTACGCAGTGCGGCTAGTCTGGTGTTGAGGATTATCATTAGCAGATTTCGTATTTCGTGTCTAAGCGTTCTGATTGGGTAAGATAACAGCGTCGATCAGTTAACTGCACAAGGTGGTACGATACGGCGGACCTTTCAGTCATACGAAAACTGCTCTTTCTCATACCTGGTAATACCGTCTTTGATGTAGTATAACAGACATTCAGACATTAATGGATCCTCGTTTAGGTTAACTAAATGTGGTCTCTGTGGATAGAAAGAAATAGAAATGCCAAATCTAATTAATGAAAATTTGGAATGCTAGAGTGTCATACACAAAAGAAGGAAAAAAAATTATTTTAAGTAGCACAAGAATGCTTTACATTTTTTCTTTCTTATTCTGATTTTTATACACTCTTGAGCAGAAAAGAAGACCAATTGGAAATAATTATTTCACAAAAGAAAGTAGGCAAAGCATTCTGGTAGTCGTTGCCCAGAGTATATATGATGCAATATTGCAAATAGACACTTAAAACAGACGGATAATACTAAATATAGTGAAAGTAATTTCACGAAAATGTTCTCTTAATGAGAAAAGTCGGGAAAAATAACGAGAAACGTACAGACAGAGAAAAACCTATCTTACCTTTTTTGGCTGAAACAACCCAACCGTATGTCCATCGACACCAATGGCCACACCCATTTCAATAAGCATTGCCTCTCTAGTGAATAAACAATGAGTTTAATAACATTGAGAGTAGAATGTTTTACAGGTGAATGGGATGTACAAAAATGTACGTGTGTACATAGTGGTTTGAAATTTTATACTGGTTTTAATTTTTATATTAGTGCAATATTTCAGCCATTTTTGTAGCTGCAAAGAAGAATATAGCTGCAAGCTTTTGTAGATTTGAAGTTATCCATTAAAACTTTTAATGAATTCCACTCTAGTTCTGTATACAGATAGTTTAGCTACCTTTCTTGTTTGATGGCTTCAGTTTTTCTCAGCTTTTCTTCCCATGTTTCGTTGAGCTCTGCAATCAGCTTTTCTGATGCCTAGAATATACAAATAAGTCAGTTCCTACCCACCATTTTAACAAATTGTTAGTATTATCACTATTTTTATCAATCATCTCACTTCGTATCCATGAGTGTGTGAAAAAAGAAAAATGGAGCAAAAAATAAAAAAAATAAAAATCTCGTAAAAATACATGATACTTCGGGAAGGTGTTGATTTTATGATAAAATGACAAAAATATAAACAAAAACGGTATAATAAGACAGGTAATTTAATTATCTATAAATCTGAACAATTTTGATTTTATGTACATGGCCTAAAAAACTCTTAATGTTCTAACGAGTTGTTCAAAACTTATGTAACATCCAATAAGGGTTAACCTGGGATTTTCGGGTTATTCTCGTGGATGAGGATGGGGGAGTATCAAAACTTTGTTTGCCTGATTGTCTCTTTTTGGTCCATCACGTCTGTTACCTGAAGTCTTTCAATGGTGCCAAATTCTCCACTGGTTCTTCGGGCTTGTCCAGCAACTATGGCTGTAAAATAAATAACATGACAGAAGGCGAAACTTTCAATAGATAGGCACAAAAGGAAGCAAACTGATTAATAACGAAATTGACAATCTTAAGGCCATTTTACACGGTACAATTTTTGCTTACAACTTGTCTTATGCAACAACCAAACAACTTGCTTACAACTGTTCCGTGCGACAAGAACAACAGGTTTTAGGATTTTAAAACATGTTTTGAAACGTTATAACAGTTGTAAGCAAGTTGTAGGGTTGTTGCATGCGATAAGCTGTAAGTAAAAATTGTATCGTGAAAATTGGCCTTTATCAAAGGGACAAACTCCCACAAATATATGTGACAATTGTCATATAAGATGTTTTTAATTGATCAGTATAAAACCCATGATATCAGTCAGTGACTGACTTACCATCAAGATGATTTATGTCATATCCCTCCAAAAGAAGAATTTCTTTGAGTTTGGCGACTTCCTCTTTAAGCTCTCGAATAATCTAGAAAAAAATGATCTCCATTATTATGATATTTTATTAAACACTATTAATAGAAAAATACAACTGAACAAAACTAAATCAGCCCCCCCCAAAAAAAACACAACAAAACAATACAACACAACACAAAACCAAATAAAAAACCCAACCAAATCAAACCAAACCAAACCAAAACAACAACAACAACAACAACAACAACAACAATAATGCAAAACAATATATACAAAACAAAAACAGTATGGCATCTACTAAAACAACTTCTTCAGGAAGCTTTGAAAGTAAACAGGACAATCGGGACAAACACGTCAATCGTGTTTTACCTTTGCATTTGGATCCTCGTTAATTACAGCCTTGCACACAATTTGCTTTGCTCTGTCGGCATATCTACAGGCGATCAAGTACGTGCTTTAGTAACTCATCAATTAATTTTATATAAAATAGATTAGGGATTCCTGGGAATCGAGCCCGGAAGCTCTTGCATAGAGCTAGGCCACGCCTTAACCAACTATGCCATCCTTCTTTTGTGCTTCACAAGCAGGGAAGCAAGGGTGGCCGAGCGGTGAGAGCGCCGGTCTGTCACCGCTGTGGTCCCTCGGGGGACGGGGCATCACATGTGGCTTGAGTTTCTTGTTCGTTCTCTCCCTTGCTTCGAGGGTTTTTTCTCCGGGTTCTCCGGTTTTTCCTCCCTCAGTAAAAACGAACTAGTTTCGATCTAAGCTGTGCTCCGTGATCAGACATGAGTCGTATGGTGGCTGCTACGTGTATGTGTATGTAAATTTGTATGTAAATGTGTGATTGTTCAATTGTCTCGTAATGAAAGCGCCCTTGTAAACCTTCGACTCGATCACGTTGAGCTGCGCCCTTCGTAATTCAGCACTTGGCTGCAAGGAAGGGTGATGAGCTACCCCAAATTTATTTATTTATGACTTAATTTGGACTTTCGGCCTAAAGAAACGCACTAAACACCTTACCTTAGCGTGCTCAATGTCTCATCAAAGTTAATGTCCGCAGGACTAATCGCAGCAATCATTGTAGTTTTGGAATTACCACCTTGAAATAAACACACACCAATTGCTTCAGTGTTTTTACGGAGTTATACGGCTCACGACAGGGGACGGATTTAGGGGAGGGTTGCAGGAGGTGGGCACCCCCTCCTATGACAACTTTGGGCCCTTTTCTTCTTGATACCTTTCCAAAGTATCCTCTTGATCATCTGGATGGTTTCCGATTTCTATAACGCACCCACTGTTGAAGGATAATCCTGGATCCACCCTCCATCCCCTGGATCCATGAGATTCGGTTTCTCTTGCAATTGCAACTGCAGTGTCATCATTCCATATGGGTTTCCAAGGATGTTACGTTAATTGCAAACCTCCAGTCGGTCTTTTCTCTTAAGTTTAGATATGATGATCGACTTACCGAGGTTTTCTTTCAGCAGCCAAGTCAGTATAGAATCCCTATAAGGAATGAATTCTGATCGCCTTTTCTTCTTGTGATGAGAAGACTGGCAAATTAACGAAAAAATGTCACAAATTACACATAAAAATGCATCTATTTCTCACTTTCCTATTGGCTGAGCAGCACTTTTGGACTCTTATATAAACCCAGCCATCAATTAATTACTCTCTTTTACTCGGACGAAGGGTCAAGGCTCGAAAGGTCAGTAAATTATCCCCCCTTATTATATGGTGTTACAAATTTCCATTCATCCCTTGTTGTATTTTTATATATCGACGCAGCCCAAAGTAGTGCCCTCGCTGGTCTCCCTTAGTACATCTAAATGGGACTGGTTCAACTGAAGTACTTTGAAAAACACGTTCACAGCAAAAGTCTCTAGTAGCCTTTTTCCGACGGGAGGAGGGATGGACGACCCTTTTCCACAAGTACGTGCCGTTAGAGGGCTTCAGATCGGAGAAGGATCTTGATTTCCAGTACGCGTTTTTATAGATCAACACATATTGCGCATGTGCAGATGTAACTGAGATGTAATTCGCCAGTAACAAAAAATAAGTACCGCAAAGCATGCATTGATTGTTTGGTTGGACAAAGACCAAGATAACATCAAAACATATTGAGTTATCAGAATCTAGCATTCAAATAACAAGTGAATTTTGTCTGAAGAAGACTTTCCTGGTATAACTTTACCTCGTGGAAGTAATCAAGAACGACCTTTTGTACATTCTGGCTGTTCTGTCCAGCCAAGAATTCATTAGGACTCAGTTCCAGGTCCAAAAGGACGAAGTGACGCCATTTATTAAAGGCATTATGCCAAACTACAATTAGCATTTGCGTCGGCGGATACCTTTGTTGTCTCACTTGAAACAAATGTGAATGGCTAAGCGATACGACAACCTTGACGTACAGATTAGTGACTTTATTGAATTCCTTAAAGCTAAGGGACGCGAAGTACATTCACTCTTACGAAGACAGAGCCGTTCCTGGATTATGAGGTTATTGTTATAACGTACATCTTTTAATTAAAAACACAATACAAACTCAAGATGCCAGTACGTTGAGCGTATTTAATGTTTTTAATGTATCTATTTAATGTAGAGGTAGTGAGTGTGAGTGCCAGCAGATAAAGAACCACTATGATAAAAAAGATTTTATCTTTATTTTAAAGATATTCTTATACAAACAGAACATCATGGAATGGCTCATGACACAAAGTGTCTAGAATCAAGTATGAGCAGAACAGTATGATACAACCTCATATTAGTGTATAAACAAACGCTTTTTTTTCTACCTTTTTCTATTTGTTTTTTATGCCTTATGGCTTCTAGCGTTTTTATACTTTACGTTATATATAACGCCTAAACTCGTCGTTGTTCCTTGTGTACAAATTATTTGGTAAATTGTCATCATCGCCGATTGGGCAAAAAATAAACTCTAAGAAGTTAGTTTTGAAAATGCATGTGATTAAGAAGGCGATTTCCCTTTTACATTTGATCAGAATCAAAAAATTATCAATATTAGCGCCATAAACAGCGATCAAATGTATTTGTGTTTATGATGTTGGGGCACCTTCTCGGGCGGGTTCATCTTGGTCATCGACCTTACTTATACAAATGATCTTCTTTAACAGCACTCGAAGTCGAGTGTTTTGAAAGCTAAACATGTAAGGATCCAGTGCCGCGTTTGTACATAAACAAAGTCCTGCAATTGTATACAGCATTTTACTGAGTAAGGAGGAACTTCCCAAGAGATAATGCTCAAGAAAATATGCCACAAGCTGCGGGATATAAAACACGATAAACGTTATGATGATAGCCAATACACAAAGTGTTACTTTTTTCTTCTTCTTTCTCTCTTTCATCTCTCTCAAAGCTGAAGGTTCGATAACAGTGTTTTTGCGCCATAGTGACATATAGATATTGATGGACATCACTATTAAAACCAAAAGTACAAGTATCCCTGTAGCCATAAAGATAGCTGCTTGGATCTTAGAAGCCTTTTTATCTAAAATGCAATGTGTTCCTATTAACGACGGCAAAAAAGACGAAATAGGGATCAGCCAGGCAAAAAGCACCATAATCTTCACATTTCTTGTAGAAAAGCGTCGTTTGAAAGTATGAGGGCGACACACAGCGAAATACCGTTCAGTTGATAATGTCAGCAGTGCAAAACTTGAAGCTCCAGAAGCAATCCAACTGAAAACACCTGAGCTAAGAAACCTGCAAATGTAAGTGTTTCCGAGTTGCACGTCACGCATTTTAATAATTGGAAAAAGAAAACGGGGAGCCTGAAAAATTCCAAATATGAGATCTGCTATGGCTAAGTTTAAAAGCAGATAGTCTGTGGGTGATCGCTGTTTTCTTGAGATGATGTAAATAACCAGGGAATTGCCTGTGACATTAAACACAAGCAACACAGAATATACAACAGTCGCAACAAAAGATCCAGCAGTAGTGTCTGCTTCCATTTCTACTTTGAAGAGATAAAATTAACTATCTTGTCTACACGGTATGGCCAAAGCAAAATGTCCCAGGGCACGTATTGTCTATTTTTCAATTCTGTTCGAAGTTATAAAACACTTCATCAAGCCCCAACTTCATCAAATCCCAATGTTGATTCAGATGTTCACTTTTAAAATCCACGCAGGCAGTTCTCAAGATGATTGACTGAAAAGGATATTAAACTTGAAGACTAAGTGATTTTTGTTTATATTACAAAAACAAACTTGCAACTCTTATTGGAGTTCCATAGCAACACCGATTTGAATCAGCTCATGACTTATTTTTTGTGTCAATTTCATATGATTTATCGAATTAAACATCACGATATCTGCAAGCAAAGCCAAGATGATGAAAATATTAGTGAAATTAATAAACTGGCAAAACGAAATAAAATCTCTAGAATCTTGTAACATCAATTTCATGCATTATTTCAACTAGCGGCTTAAAATAAAAATTTAGTTTCATCGAAAATTATCAATTGCAAAGTCCATATCGAGTTCGATTTGCCAGTTTTAACGTGTAAATATAGTTCAATCCGTGATGAAAATGTATAAAAAGGTGGGAGGGGAGAAATTGTTTGGATTTCGCAAAAATAAATAAATCATATATCGATATTGTACAAACCGTTTGGCATTGGATTTATCATGGACTATAGACAAGGTCGATAAGTACATAAAGAGCTATTTGGCTATTCTTATATAAATATACTGACAGATGCAAAGTGCTTTTAATATCAAAGTTACTTTACGCTTTGTAAACTAAATTGATGACCCAAGGTCGAAAACGCTCTAGTTAAATTCAAGAAGTTTTAAATACTCAACCTTGTATATAGATTTTATTAACTATAAAGGACATGATTTATTCCATTTTTTCTTCCAAAACAAAGACAATTTATATCTCATAATAAAAATACCCGTCGATAAGAGTTTTCAAAAATCACTATTAAGCCATGTCATAGCTGAACCTACGCAAATAGAATATACGACAACATACGCCATATTTCTCAGACGCATTAATACAAAATAAAATGTCAACTACAGTTAATCTATTCTTACAAAGAGGGAAATGAACATTCTAATGTGTTCTGGTAGGTTGGTGTCATTATGCTATTAGACCAGATTTCGTATGAGTGTGAAACGGACCGTGCCGTGACAGCGTCAGTACCGTGATGTCTATAAAAACATTGGAAATTCCTGCCGTAACCGTACCATTCTGTGATCACAGTCATGCAAAAACTTCTCTAGGAAGCTTAAGCAACCAAACACAACGACAACGCGGACGTCATGCGGACGTTTTTGTTCGTGCGTGCGTCGTTATTGTCGACACCTATAACGTGAAAAAACCTCAACTGAAGTTCTAGCGAGAACGGGAACGTCAACCTCCGTTTTGACAAAAACGTCTTGTACTCATGTTACTCATTAAGAGACGTTTCTACAGCCTTTTTGTTTAACAGACAACCAAGATTTCTGACTCATTATTCCATCTTCAAGGTCATGACAAGTGTAGATGGCGGTTAATATATGATGAAAACAAACAACCATCGTGGGTGCGTGCTTCTAGTAGTAAAATGCACACGCATAGCAAAGGTAGAAATAAAATACTAGAAACAAAATGGGGAAAAAGACCTACAGAAATTGGTAAAATTAGTTACATGGAATAGGAGCACTCGCTACACTAAGAGGCTTATAGCACCCTGGTAATGTTCTTCCACTATTGCTATTCGATATGGCTCTTCGTTCTTCTTATTCTATTTGATCGGATCTTTGCTCTGTCTCCAGAATCCTGACTACAGATCACTTGATGGCATGTCCAGTAGACATTGGATATTCTGCTAGTGCTGACTTTTAAGTTTAAGAGAGTCGCACACTAGCCTCGAGCTCTAGCCTGCGTAGCGGCCCTAAGGGGAAAGGAAAGGGGAGAGGAGGGGAGGGGAAAGGGGAGGGGAAGGGACTGGGGCGAGGAGGGACTCTTCTCCCCTTTCCTTTCCCCTTAGGGCCGCTACGCAGGCTACGAGCTCCTTCATCCTTGTTCGTACAGCTCTACCTGTTCCATCAATGTATAACACGGCAAAGTAACTCAAGCTAGACGACCGTACCTCATTTTACAGAAAACATGTAAACCGTTTCATCAATTGAAATCAATATACTAATAAATATTTAATGGCATCGCAAAATTCTCACAACTCCTCAAATGGATACCTACGACATTTGAGAACAGGAATCCATACGATTTCTAATAGGTATTCAAACCCTGATTAAAAGAACCTTGTATGGGTACGAGTTTAGAGGATTGGTGCAGGGGGTGCCCAGCCCCTCCCGAGACGACTTTGGGGCCGCCATCTCGATCGTGCTCTTCCAACTTTATCTTGATTCACTGGATGGTTTCTGATTTCTTTAACGTAGCCCCTCTTGATGGATAATCCTGGATCGACCCTCAAACCCCCGGATCCACAAGATTCGGCCAAACTTTTGCAACTGCAGTGTCTCCAATCGATATACATTTCCAAGGATGTTACCATCTCGAGAAGGATAACCGTAAGTTCGTCCCTATAGTAAACTTGATGTTGACGGTGATTACTATAGAGTCTTACGAGTCCAAAAGAAACCTCAATAAAGGCTATTGGTAAGGCAATATCAGATGACAGTACCTGAGGTGCAGCTCAATCTTACAACAGTGGCAAGGCTTCTTACGCGGCTACTGTCTGACCACTGGTTTTACATAAAATCATCTTCTTCAGAAGCATTTGAAATCTAGCGTTTTGAAAGCTAAACATGTAGGGATCCAGTGCAGCGTTTAAGCATACACACAGTCCTGCAACCATGTAGAATGTCCTACTAATTCGAGTGGACCTTCCAAAGACATATAGCTCGAGAACGTATGCAATAAACTGTGGAATATAAAGTAATATATACGTGAAAATGACAGCCAATACACAAAGTGTTACTTTTTTCTTCTTCTTTTTCTCCTCTACCTCCCTCAGTGCTGTGGGTTGGATTACAGTGTGTTTGCACCAGAGCGACCAGTAGATCTTGACAGACATCACGATTAAAACAAAAAGTACGATCACGCTTACAACCATGAGGGCAATAGAATGGACTTTAGAATCTCCTTCATCTAAACTACAATGTTTTCCAGTAAACGATGTTATAAAACATGAAACTGAGACCAGCCAACTGAAGAAAAGAATAATCTTGACATTTCGTTTGCAAAAGCACTGCTTGAAACTGTATGGTCGACACACAGCAAAATAACGCTCAATCGATAAAGTTAACATTGTAAAAATTGAAACCCCAGAAGCAATCCAACTAATGTTACCTTTACCAAGAAACCTGCACACAAAGGTGTTGTTGGTCAGTACATGAAACGTTTCAAACGACGTCAATGAAAGAATACGAGGAGCGAGAAAAATCCCAAATATGAGATCTACAATGGCTAAGTTCAAAAGCAGATAGTCTGTGGGTGATCGGTGCTTTCTTGAGATTATGTGGATGACCAGGGAGTTGCCTGTCACATTGAACGCCAGCAAAATGCAATACAAAGCGATGACAATGATTGTCCCTGGTTCTGCTTCCATATCGCTCTAACTTGATACGACTCAGATAGAATCAATCATCTTGTTTTGCCCAATGAGGCCAAAAATATTCAGCGTTTCAATTATGTCCCAAGTTATACGCGTCTTCATCAAGTTCAATCCTAACGTCCATACGATGTTGAGCAAGACGTTGCCTACCTTAACTAGTGAATACAAACTCACTGACAAGTTCTGGTGTATCAATACCTTACAGCTTAATGTTGAATTAGAATTAGCAAGTAGATTTGCTGTCCAAAGTACAACTGAAAACGCCGCTTAATCAATTGAGCATGCAATGTTGATGTGTCGTTAATAGTTCAATCGCGGCGTGAAGTCCCCAGTATATAGCCTGCCCGATCCAAATCATTGTTTACAAAGGGACGAGCGGGACTAGTCGCAATGATAACGCATTTCTATTTCCATGTTAGTATTGACCTCACAGTTCTGGTGGGATATAGATACCATAACTGTTTTCATTGGCATACATCGTACTTTTACTGTTTCCGCGGAACTATACGAGTCTTTATCAATTTCAGTGTTGATTTTTATTTGATGTTGATCATCGGGGTGGCCCAGGTGAATGATTGCAAAGTTTATTAAAATGATGGTAAAATAACTTCAAAGTGTTGTTTTAATTAAGTTTTAACGATAACCTCCCATGAAGCATTGTTTTAACTTTATCTTTTATACTTTATCGACTTTATAGATAATAATAAAATCATCACTTTTTCTTATTTCATTGATATAAATCTTAATGATTTATGGATGTCAAATATTATCATCTGAAAACAAGTCATTGTTCTATGAAAACCAAAGAAAAATTTAATGAAAAAAGTAAGTAGAAAGTGGAGTTCGAATTGGACTTCGACGTTCGTTCAAATTTCTGGGATATAAATGAACGAAATAGTACTTAATTAGCAAAATCTCTGCATTACGAAAGCTCAGGCCTAGAAAAACACACCGGTGAGCGTTTGTCGTCGGTTAACCACAAAAAAAAAAAAAAAAAAAACCGAACAAAAAGCAATGCGAAAAGAATTAAGGTAAAAAAGAAGAAACGAAATAAAGGAAACAAGGAATTATTTTCTTTTATTCATTATTAGCACATACATGGAAAGGAAATTAAAAAGGCTTGTTAATTTTCACACCTGATCGAAAGTAAAACCTAACTCAAAATATAAATAGTAAATTTGATCTTGTCTTCAAGACAGAAGATACACAAACTTAAGGTATTCTCGATTTCGTAGAACTAGTTCTTAAATGGTACATGTCAGTTTTTGCAATACTAAAGTCAGAACCAGTTCTACGAGGTGTGCCATGCATATAAGACCTAGCCGTAGATATAGCCTGGCTGATTCTAGTAAATGGCAAATGCCCTGAACAGTATTACACACAACTAGGTCCAGTTTTTTAAAGACTATTAGCGCTATTAATCACAGAAATAGACTCTAAAAAAAAACATAACATATAGAAGAGTACCGTAACTCTCTAAACCTACGAGCTTCAAAACAAGGTTTTGTGTCCAGGGTTTGCCGATTTCCCAACATGAGCATCGGTTTGATGTTTACGAAAGTGAATACGAATGTTGCCAACGTCAGTTTTTATGAGAACTATCCACAGAAACCAAATAATGGACATCATCGACATCCAAGAAAAGAAAAAAAGTACGATGAAGGTATCTCAGGCTGGATTCATTCTTGAGATAGTTGGCACACCTTGGGCGGGTAGAACTTGATCTTTGGCTTTACACAAAAAGATCCTCTTTAATAGCACACGAAATCGAGAGTTTTGAACGCTGAACATGAAAGGATCTAGCGCAGCGTTTATGCACAAACACAGTATTGTTATTGTATATAGCACCGCGCTACGTTCGGAAAATCTTCCAAAGACATAAAACTGGAGAACATATGCGATAGAATGAGGAATAAAAAATAATACAAACGTGAGAATGGCAGCCAATATACAAAGTGTTACTTTTTTCTTCCTCTTTCTCTCCTCTATCTCTCTCAGTGCTGTAGGGTTGATAACAGTATGTTTGCACCACAGTGACCAGTAGATATTAATGGACATTACAGTTAAAACTAAAAGTATGAGCATATTTACAACCATGAGGGCAATAGAATGGACTTTAGAATCTCCTTCATCTAAAATACAGTGTTCTCCAGTTAACGATGGTATAAAAGTTGAAATTGAAACCAACCAACTGAAGTAAAGAATAACCTTTACATTTCGTTTGCAAAAGCATTGCTTGAAACTGTATGGCCGACACACAGCAAAATAACGCTCAATCGATAAAGTTAACATTGTAACAATTGAAACCCCAGAAGCAATCCAACTGATGTAACCTCTGCTAAGAATCTTACAAATAAAGATGTTTCCGTAGAGTACATCATATTTTATAAACATCGGGAAAAGATAGATAGGAGCTTGAAAAATCCCAAATATAAGATCTGCTACGGCTAAGTTCAAAAGCAGATACTCTGTGGGTGATCGTTGTTTCCTTGAGATGATGTGAATGACCAATGAGTTGCCTGTCACATTGAACACGAGAAGAACGCAATACACAATAGTAGGAATGATTTTAAGTGTCATCTTTACCATACAGCTGTATTAATAGAAGGAATAGGGAGTAGTTTTTGTTCAAAGCGAAAGTGTTGCTGTCCAACGCATCAAAGTAAACGCATCTTAAACAAAATTGAGGTTCCAAACTGATTGATGTGCTGTTGAGAATTCGAGTGCCCAATATGACTGATCCAAATAAGTGCGGTTTACAAACAGGCTGTCAGTTTTCGTCTTTTATCCCACTACAGAGACGAACGGCAGTATTTCCCTGACAACACCAGTTTCAGGTTCCGCATCTCAGGAAATAACACCACAATTGCTTTGTCTTACTGTATTTCGTCAGTTACTTCTCAGAATTAAAGGCGTATTTTGATGTCGAACTTTAATTAATGAGGAGCACTGTAAATGATTGACCGGGAAAATAAAAATTAAAATTATAGCAAAGTTTGTTTTAAAGTTATTAAATACGAATTGAGTAAAGTAGTTTTGACGCTCACCCCCATGATGCATATGCCGGAAGGAGTAATAATAAGACTAAGATCATTTTTTCTAATCTTATTGATATAAATCTTTGATGCATGATTTACGGATGCCAATCATAAACTAAACAAATGCAAAGCCCGGTATTTCAAATTCTCATTAAAAGTACATTCATTGAAGAAAAACAACAACAACAACAACAGCAGCAGCAGCATCAACAACAACAACAACAACAAATAACAAAAAAGGGCGAACAGGAGGAATAATATACAGATTGAGTTATTTTCATTTGGTATTATATAATAGAATTTTACGAGCGGGCGATCTGATTGGTCAGCCATAGTTTATAAGAGTACCAATAATAGAAGTGAGTCACAAGATCAAAATCGTTTACTCACAATCTTCCAGGTTTATTGTGAGTTCTTCCAGCCTATTTCATTCTCAAAATAAGCAAATATTTCATCAGTGAACACAAGAACAAAAAAAGAAGAAAATCTATCCATTTATTGCACAATCAGGCCTCGATACCACTATGAAGTCAAAACAAGTCTTGGAAAATTACCGCCATTTTCTGTTAGCGGTTTTTCTTTGTGCCGTTTCCTTCCTTAGTAGTTCAATCCACCTCCCCGACTGGAGGCAGTTTAGTTCAACAAGGTTTGTAACTTGCTTAAATTTGTTTAGTTGGTTGGAATATTGATATCACTGATATTTCCCTAGGTGAAGCCAAGGTAAGTTCTAGAGGTGGGGTATCAACTTTTTTGAAGAAGAACACACCTACATTTCTCCAAGATATGTGCAGTATATCATATGTCCCCAAATGCTTATGATAGAGGGGTACCTTCTTGGAAAGGTGCTACCTGGCCAGAGCTTTGACACCAAAACAACTTCTTCAAAAGAACTCTAAATCTTGAGTTTTGAAAACTGAACAAGTACGGGTCCAACGCAGCATTTACACATAAGCACAAAGTTGTTGCAGAGGATAACTTCATAATTAGGGAGAGATTTCTCAAAACATACTGTCCAAGAATATATACAACAAAGTTAGGAATATAGAAAACAAGAAACGATATTATAACAGCAAATATACAAAGTGTTACTTTTTTCTTCTTCTTTCTTTCCTCTATCTCTCTCAGTGCTGTGGGTTGGATTACTGTCTGTTTGCACCAGAGTGACCAGTAGATGTTGATGGATAACACGATCAGAAACAACAGTGTCAGCACACCCGAAACAATTGAGAGAACTGAATGAATCTTCAAGAATCCATGGTCTTGTGTTAGACAATTTTTTCCTGCAATGATAGGTAGCATAGAGCCCAGGGCAAACACCCAACATAATAAAATCATGATCTTTACATTTCGAATGGAGAAAACTTGCTTGAAACTGTGAGGACGACAAACAGCGAAATATCGCTCAAACGACAAAAATGTCATTGTTCCAAGAGAAGCTCCAGAAGCGATCCAACTGATATTACATGAGCTAATAAACCTGCAAATAAAACTGTTTCCGTAAAGAACATCAGGCTTTACAAACCTTGGCAAAAGAAAACATGGAGCCAGAAAAACTCCATATATTAGATCTGCTAGAGCTAAGTTCAAAAGCAGATAGTCTGTGGCTGATCGTTGTTTTCTTGAGATGATGTGAATGACCAATGAGTTGCCAGTCACGTTGAACACGAGAACAACGCAATACACAGAAATAATAATGATATGTCCAATCTCTGAAATCATCTCTACTTGGAAGTGCGCAATTATTGCTGTCCAAAGACCACTAAAGTTTAGTTGCAATTTTGACCTGATGTTTATTGTTCAATCTCGATGTAGAGAGTGGCAGACATGACTAATGCTAAGGATTATTAAAAAGATGTGACAGTGTTTGTCCATTTTACAGTTATAACATTAGTCACTGTCATTCAAATTAATACCAGAACAAAGTTTACATTAGACCAAAGCAGCTGCAAATGGTGTTATACCCTATTTCCAAAGGTTTTAATGAAAATCGATTGTTTTGGTTTTTTATGATTAAACTTCATGAATTTTGAATTTGTGACAAATTTCCAAAAGGATTAATGGATTTCCCCATGCTGACGGTCTAACAAATGTGATTTTAAAAGTTTCCTCGTCTGTGAACCTGCAATCATTTTCGGACAGCGGATGACTAAAACAGTCGATCCAAATGTGTTTATATTTTGACCATATATGTGCTGGTTAACGATTTGAGACTGAGCCAAGTATATCGCAAATGCTCTTTGAAAAATCGTCTAAACGAGAAAATTCTTACATGTGAAAAATGTTCCATTAAAAAGTTGATGGACAGATGTGTTAAATAAATACATGAAGTTTTATTAATCGCATTTTTATTACTATTCTCACACGAATGCCATTCAAATCATTATTTCAAGAACAGGTTTATGTTGGACAAAGGCAGCTGCAATCTAATCAAGAAAAAGTAAATTGAAAATCTGCAAACGCAAATTCATCGAATACGTGCGACTGATCCAAAGATTTGATAAAAGCATGGCATACTTTAAATTACCTATAACAAATTTCTAATGGTAAATGCATTTCCCTATTTGGACGGTCAAACAAATTTGATTTGGCAGGTTTCCTTAGCTTGTCTATGTACCAACGGTTGACTAAAAAAGTCCAACCAAATATACCTACCATGAATGTTCTGGCTGAGGATCTTGGACTAAGCTAAGGATAACAGAAATTTTCTTTGAAAATCGTCTAAGCGAGCAAATTTTAGTTTCATGTAAAAATTTCCATTCAAAATTCACTCTTTTATCAAATGCATTTCTCAGATGAAATTAAATGCGATCATTTTTTTTTTCTCATTTACACGGGGATGCGAAAAAAAATAGCCATGAAAAGTTTATCGTGTAGACGGCCTTTAGAAAAAAGTTCTCCCGCCAGTTTTCGTTTGTAATTAAGAAAAAAATATAGCTTCTGTGGCAAAATATTTAAGCAGAATTTAATTAATTTATATATCATATAAGTACTAAGATATACTTTGTAACAAATGAAGAAATAATGATGCAATACGATGTTTTAATGCAGTAATTATAACATTTAACTTTTACATGCTTGCTTGTAATAATAATAATCTAATATTCTACCTTTTACGCGCTTTATCTCATGATCCGAAAGGATGTTTTTGGCTTTTACTTTTATATTTATGATGATATATTGAAGGATTCCAAAGTAACACAAGAATATTTTCCATTAGTATTTAATGACATGAATCAAAATTGATCATATCAACACAAAATGTAAAGGAAACCCAATTGGGGTTTTTCAGTCATGTGACTCGCGGCGTTTACACGCCATATTGGCGGGAAAAATAAAATGTGGGAAGACGGCGGAGAGCAACAATAGTTAAAATCTTTATTGCATAAAGCATGAATCTGACTATATTTCCAATCTGCATCGGAAGATATTAATAACAAACAATGAAAGAATTGATTCTCTGGGATTATTTGGCTTCTGGTGTCGTTTTAACTTCACTAATTGGTACAATATTGCAGAAACAGGTAAAAAAAACTCTTATGCAAATTATAATTTGCATATTTTTTCAAAAATCCCGTAGTTATTCCTTTCTAGATGGGAATTCAATAAAAAGGGTGCTTGTACATCCATTACAAGAATCTGGCTTTAGATAAGCCGTCAAGATAGCTAAAATAATATTATTAAGCTCCTAAGTGAGGTTTCAATTCCTTTCAATTCGCCTACATCTCTTTGACAAAACACTGAAATTGACAAAACCTGCCCGCCAACATGGCGCACACAATGCTGTGACGTCACGTGAAAACCCTCAATATATAGTTCAGTTATTTACAGTCCGTATCCAGTACGTAAATATTTATGACAGTGATGTTCCTTCTTGACCATCCGCTATCTGTTCCGTACCTTTGCACAAAAACATCTTCTTTAAAAGCAATCTAAATCTTGAGTTTTGAAAGCTGAACAAGTACGGATCCAACGCGGTGTTGACCAACAAGAACAGTTCTGTTATTGTAGACGATACAAACTCATTATGGGAACCCGGTTCCCACACATATGCTCCGAGAAGTTGTACGATAAAATGAGGGGTGTAAAAGATGATAAAGGTTAAAACAACAGCCAATACACAAAGTGTTACTTTTTTCTTCTTCTTTGTCTCCTCTATCTCTCTTAGTGCTGTTGGTTGGATTACAGTGTGTTTGCACCACAGTGACCAGTAGATCTTGATAGACAACACGAGCAAAAACAAAAGTGTACATGTAGCCAAAAACGTGACGTGAATTGAATGACTCTTCTTGTCTGGTGGACAACTTTTTTGGACCATTAGAGAAATTATGTTTGAAAGGGCAAAAATCCAACAAATTAGCAACATAATCTTCACATTCCGTTTGGAGAAAACTTGCTTGAACCTGTGAGGCCGACAAACAGCGAAATACCGCTCAATTGACAAGGCTACCATTGTATTGATAGAGCAACCAGCAGCAATCCAAGCGGTGTTACCAGAGCTAAGAAACCTACAGATTAACGTGTTTCCATGTAGCACATCAAAACTTATAAAGAACTGGAAAAGAAAACGAGGCGCCAGAAAAATTCCAAACATGAGATCTGCTATGGCTAAGTTTAAAAGCAGATAGTCTGTGGCTGATCGTTGTTTTCTTGAAATGATGGACACAACGAGAAGGTTCCCGGTCGCACTGAACACAAGAAGAACGCAATATACAACACAAACGATGATTCGAGTCTCTTCTGATTCCATCTCGGGTCCAAAGATGCAGTACAACAATCCAGTAGTTTGGTCAAAGTGAAAGTGTTGCAGCTAGCCAATGAACAACTGTCCGACTTGCAGGTGTTGAAGATGTTTAATATGACTGATCATGATCAATATTTACTTTGAGTTAATAAATTTGCATGAGATATTGATTTGTGGGAGTTGTTCATTGATAATTTAAAGGCGATATTGAGAATGTGTCTAACTGTGAACAATCCAAAGGCTTATCAATATGAAAGTAAAGTGTTTTCGTTTACTTTAGAGATCTATAATACTTGTTATCACTGCCATCCCTCCAACCACGCCGAGTAAGAGGTAGACACGTTTTGATTATTTCTTGTTAAGTGTTTTTTTATCACGTTTTTAAAAATATCTCAACCTGAATTGTAATTCATATCGTCTTACTTCAAATCGTGAAGTTTGAAGTTAGAATTAAGTAAAGTCGCTGGTTTATTTCTTGCAAATGTTATCATGGAATATCAAACAAACAAAACAACACAACACAAACAGACAAAAAACAATCAGAAACAAAAGTAGCAATAATGGCAGCAACAACAACAAAAAATCAACGACAAAAACAAAACAATATAAACAAAAGCAATTAAAAAATTATAAAAGAATTGTTAATATATTTTCATAACTGAAATAAAATCAATAAATGATGGAACGTGATATACTTCATCTGAACAGTGACATTTTTCCGATTAAGATTAACGAATAGAAAAATGAAAATTTAAGTTAGTTCACTAGTACTCATCGATTATCAAGAGAGCTAAGAACAGCGTTGTTTCAAGGAAAATCAATATAAGCGAAACATGAAAAAAAATCTTTTTTCAATATATGGGAAATTGCAATGATAAACAGCTGTTCATTGGACACCCGTTACTAAATATACCCAAATATATTTAACTGTTAAAGATTCAAAAATCTACCTCCCCGAAGCAGTTTATTAAACAAGGTTTGTAACTTGGTTAAGCTTGTTTATTTGGTTGGATCATTGACTTGATTTACGCTAAGACCCAAAATGGCCAACGGAAATATAAATTAAAATCATTAAAACTCACTTACTGAGACCAAGCCGGGGAAACACTGTCTAGCTTGAGGTCCCAAAATCACCGAGGTCTCCCCGAGTTTTCCTAGGGAAAGTCCATGTTAGTTCTATAAGTGGGTCCTGGAGAAGGGTAAGATGCGTCAAGAGAAGGGCAAAAAGAACTCTACGGGGCATAAAGACTTTGTTTTATTCAATTCATGTTTTTATTATTTTCTTATTGTCCTGATTAACGTGACGAAACCCTAAACTTTCCAATGCACAGTATATTAGGGGTTTTTTTTCCTTGAAGGTCATCTTCAAGAAGAAACATACACCCACAGCAAGTCTTTTTTTTTTCGGATATGTACAGTATATGCTTATAGTATATGCTTAAGATGGAGAAATACCCTCTTGGAAAGATGCTACCTGGCCAGAGCCTTGACACAAAAACAACTTCTTCAAAAGAACTCTGAATCTTGAGTTTTGAAAACTGAACAAGTACGGGTCCAACGCAGCATTTACACATAAGCACAGAAGTGTTGCTGAAGTTAATATTATCATTAATGAGGGATTTCTCAAAACAAACTGTCCAAGAACATATAACACGAAGTTAGGAATATAGACCGGTTTCAGCGTCCTTGACAACCGTTGTTAAGCAACTCACTGGAGGACCAGATGAGTAAAGAAACACAGAGCCAGTGTGAGATGTTCGATAAAAACATCCATAATAACTCAGAATTAACCCTTATCTGAGACCTCTCAATGCCTTTTTCCTTCTTATCCAAACGCTCTAACATCTACAAAATCCTGTGGGTTATATTTTCCGTCATAAAAGAGGAAGATGAGGAAAATTGTCGGCGTAGTTCGATCTGGTCACTGTCTGGCCGCCATTACGCCGTGACTTAGAGCATGCTATATTCACACAGTAGCAACTTATGGAGTATAGAAATGGCCACTGCAACCAAGTTACGTCACAAATCGTTGTCTGTAAGGATTTTTCACGAATTATTTTGGCAGTCCGCGAGAGAACTAGTTCAGTTCGATCGAGCCGGGTCGAACGCTCAGTCACAGCAACAGACGGCAAGGCGCTCCGGACTGACTGTTTCCCTGCCTGTGATGTTAATAAGTTTGCTTTTCTTCTCTGTCTGTATGTTCTTTTGAGAAAGAAATTATATATTAAAGAAAAAGAAAAAATCCCAATCAAGAGTTAGAACGAAAGCTAACGAACGAGCGCTACGGCTTAGAAAGTCAAACTGTACATAGTTCATGATCGAGACCGAAGCCAACTTAGGGCCCGCTGCCAAATTCAGTTTTTATTATCATTTTCACTCATACATTGGATCCTTTTACAGCTGATAAGAAAAAAAAAATCTTAGCATGACTACAGCTTGAGTTTTAGTCTCGACGCCTTTTTGATCCATGTCCGGTGAGGGAATCCAAAAACATTGGTTGCGTATGGCGCTGAGGGCCAGCCGGGTTCAGCATTACAAAACATTATTGGAGTCGTTCCAAATCCAATGGTGTGCCGGGAACTTTTTGTCCCTTTAAGCTGAATACTGAGGGAAAAAATAGGAGTATTGAATTATTTTAGACTAACGATAATTGTTAATTTGAAAAAGTAATTTGACTGAAAGTTTAATCGGATCGAGTGTTAAAAGAACTTAACTCAGTGACTCGCGCTTGCACCAACGGCATACGTAGAGTTCAAAACGGTTCGATTCTTTTTGACTTTCTCACGATCTGCCAAAATAATTCCTTCAATTCAGAAAACGACTGATAAGTTGCTCCTGTGTGGATGTAACATGCTTTGAAAGTCACGTAATGGCGGCCAGACAGTGACCAGATCGAACTACGCCGACAATTTTCCTCATCTTCTTCTTTTATGACGGAAAATATAACCCACAGGATTTTGTAGATGTTAGAGCGTTTGGGTAAGAAGGAAAAAAAGCATTGAAAGACTCAGATAAGGGTTAATTCTGAGTTATTATGGATGTTTTTATCGAACATCCCGCACTGGCTCTGTGTTTCTTTGCTCAGCTGGTCCTCCAGTGAGTTGCTTAACAACGGTTGTCAGGGACGCTGAAACCAGTCTTATAGAAGACAAGAAAAGTTATGATAACAGCCAATACACAAAGTGTTACTTTTTTCTTCTTCTTTCTTTCCTCTATCTCTCTCAGTGCTGTAGGGTTGATTACTGTCTGTTTCCACCAGAGTGACCAGTAAATCTTTAAGGAGACAGCATGGCTGAGTGGTCAGAGCGTTGGTCTCGCAATCTGGCGGTCCCAGGTTCGATTCCCGCTCTGGCCACTAGCCGAGACTGAATTTGTTCCGATTTCGATTAGTTCAAATTCAGTTTCTCGGCCATGCTTGTAATATAGCCAACTGGTTTGCCTCCTTGCCAGTTGGGATTCTTAATCCATTTATGTTTGATTTATATGATTTAGTTAGGATTTGTAAATTGAGCTGAAAAGCCCTGCTGAGGGAGTCTCAATCATGTATGTATGTAAATCTTGGACGACAACACAATCAGAATCAACCGTGTCAGCACACCGCAACTAATAATGATAACTGAATGGGCTTTCAAATGAACAACACTGTCTGCAGGACAACTTTTTCCGGCAATAATGGGTAGGATAGAACCCAGGGCAAACACCCAACATAATAAAATCATAATCTTTACGTTTCGAATGGAGAAAACTTGCTTGAAACTGTGAGGACGACAAACAGCGAAATATCGCTCAAACGACAAAAATGTCATTGTTCCAAGAGAAGCTCCACAAGCGATCCAACTGATACTACCTGAGGTAAGAAACGTGCAAATATAACTGTCTCCGTTAAGTACGTCAGGCCCTACAAACACCCGAAGAAGAAAAAAAGGACCCATAAACACTCCATACATGAGATCTGCTACAGCTAAGTTCAAAAGCAGATAGTCTGTAGCTGATCGTTGTTTTCTTGAGATGATGTAAATAACCAGGGAGTTGCCTGTCACATTGAAGACAAGAACAACGCAATAAAATATAGAAAGGATGATAAACTTAAGTTCTGGTTCCATCTCCACTTGCAATTGTGGTACAATTAATGAGCAGTAGTTGGCCAAAGTGCATGTAGTTATTGTCCAAAGAACACTATAGTTTGGTTTTAATTTTGATTTGATGTCGATAGTTCAACCTCTATGAGGACAGTGACGGATATGACTAATGTCAAGGTTTATTGAAAGAAGTGCAGGTTTGTTCATCTTACTACAATTCGATCTATCACGATGAATATCACTCATATCCAACTGTGGTGATGGATGTAATGAATTTATAAAGTTTCAAGTAACATTTCAACTATCAGTTATTTCACACAATTATCATTCAAATTATTACAACTGAGATCAAGAAGGGCCGAGTTTATATTCGACCAAAGCAGCTGAAAATCTAACCATGAAAAACTAAATTAAACTTCGACAAACACATCTGACTGACTCCAAGGCTTTATTTAAAGCATGGCAAGCTTTAATAATAATAGATAGTCGAACAAATTTCAGATTTGACAAGTTTCCATGTGTATGTACCTGCACTAATTTGCGGACAGCGGATGACTTCTTAACCATGAATGCTCTGGCTGAGGATCTGAGACTTGTCTTGTACTTGTCTTGCACGAAAATATGCAACATAGATCTTGAGAGCAGGTTTCCCTCGTTGTCATTTTTAAAGAAAAGGCTTGTGACGTCATCAAGTAACGTCATAAATAAACATTCCTCGATATTTCCACTTCAAAATTCCAAAATGATACGATTTTAGAAAAGCCATTAAGTACTGTATTGTAAGTCAAAAACGGACTGATTTGATGCAATACCAAAAAGAAATCCACCAATGGGTTTGATTTCCAATATCTTTCATTAGAAATAGGGGGAGAGGGGAAGACTGGGTGTACCATTATTTAAATTCTCATAACTCGACAAATTTCGATGCTATCAAAAAACGGTTTTTAGATTTGATTTCCTCTGGTATGTACCTTTCATATTATTAACATTAACAGTTTGAATTCGGAATTCATTAAAATACATTAAACATCTTCAAACATTTGTTGTTGTTGTTGTTGTTGTTGTTGTTTTTGTTGTTTTTGTTGCTGCTGCTGCTGCTGCTGCTGCTGATGATGATGATGATGAAGTTGTTGTTCTTTGGTTTTGTTCTTGCTGTTGCCTTATTTTCTATCTTCACAGTATAAACAATTTTTTTCAAGGTTGATTCGCTTGTTGATTTCTATTCACAAGTTGTCTTCTTGCGTATCCACCATCTGGTCAGTACCTTTACACAAAAACATCTTCTTTAAAAGCAATCTAAATCTTGTGTTTTGAAAGCTGAACAAGTACGGATCCAACGCAGCGTTGACCAACAACCCCAGTACAGTTATTAAAGATACTGGAAGCTGGATGTGGGAATCCGGTTCCCAAATATATTGTCCAAGGAGGTAAGCAGTAAAATGGGGAATATTAAAGATGATAAAGGTTATAATAACAGCCAGTACACAACGTGTTACCTTTTTCTTCTTCACTCTCTCCTCTATCTCTCTCTGTGCTGTAGAGTTAATTACTGTGCTTTTGCACCACAGTGACAAATAGATCTTGATAGATAGCACAAGCAAAACCAAAATATCAAATGCAGTTAAAAAAGTGACGTACAATGAATGACTCTCTTGCTTAGGTGGGCAATCTTTTTGAACCATTAGCGGTACGACATTTGAGAGGGAAAAAAACCAACATATCAGCAGCATAATCTTCACATTCCGTTTTCAGAAAACTTGCTTGAAACTGTGAGGCCGACAAACGGCAAAATACCGCTCAATTGACAAGGCTACCATTGTATTGATAGAACCACTAGAAGCAATCCAACTCATGTTACCTGTGCTAAGAAACCTACAGATTAACGTGTTTCCATATAGCACATCAAGACTTATAAACATGGGGAAAACATACAGAGGAGCAAGAAAAAGTCCAAATAAGAGGTCTGCTATGGCTAAGTTCAAAAGCAGATAGTCTGTGCTTGATCGTTGTTTTCTTGAGATGATGTGAATGACCAAAGAGTTGCCAGTCACATTGAAGAAAAGAACAACGCAATATACAGAAATAACAATGATATGTCCGATCTCTGGCGTCATCTCTACTTGCAAGTCTGCAATTTATATTGCTGTCCAAAGAACACCACAGTTTGGTTCCAATGTTGAGTTGATATTGATTGCTCAATTTCGATGTAGGGAGTGACGGATGTGACTAAGGTTTATTAAAAAGATGCGACAGTGTTTGTTAATTTTACAGTTTTAGCACATCGATCATTGTCATTCATATATCCCACTACGGTGATGGATAGAGTGATCGGAAATGAACAAATTTGTGGAGCTTTCTTCCACTACATTGTTTTTTGTATTACTTCAATTATCTCACACAATTGTCATACAAATTATTACTACTGCAAAGCTTATATTAGACCAAAGCATCCGTAATCTACTTATTAAAAAGTAAATTGAATATCTACAAAGGAATATGACAAACCCAAAGCTATATGAAAAGCATGGCAAGCATATTGAGCAATCCAAATCATGTTCCCTGTACTGAAAAACATGCAAATAAAAGTGTTTATTTTTAGCACATCAAAAGAACGGGAAAAGAAAAAGACTGAGGAGCAAGAAAAATCCCAAACATAAGATCTGCTGTAGCTAATTCAAAAGCAGATAGTCTGTGCTTGGTCGTTGTTTTCTTGAAATTTAATTTAAGAAAGTTAATTACCGGTCACACTACTGCATACAAGAACACAATGCACAACGAAAACGATAATTCGCGTCTCTTCTGATGCCATCTCGGTTCCAAAGCTGCAGTATATTGGGTCAAAGTGAAAGTGTTGCAGACCAATATAAAACTGTAAACGTTTATTCCGACAGGTGTTGAAGATGTCCCGTATGACTTTACGATGACGTATTCAATACCGACCTATCATATTTCATATGACATAAGCCGCCGATAAAAATTTTGAATGATAGCAAATTCACACACACAGGTATGACCAAGAGAGCAGAAATTTATGCTCTCTTGGTATAACTATGGTGTATCATATGTATGATTTTAAAAGGTTCCTTCAAGTCCAACAGCATTCCACATTCACAAGCCGCCGGGTATCTTCCTTTGGCGAAGCTGCTGTCGTAGTTTGTGTCTAATATTAGTTTAGCTGTATACTCAACTCCGTAAATATCTGGAAAAATAATAATAATCTTCTTACTGAGGGTAAAACCTACTCGCGTTAAACGATTTTCAGTAGGGCTCAAAAATAAATACAAGTAAATATAATATAAAAATTAGGTACTACCTAATAGCGGAGCTCCCATTTAAATAAACAAAAATATAATAATTTTAAATACTTTGTTTTTGAAGTTTTTGATTCAAATTGATCGGCCTTCCTGTGGTAATAGGCAAACAAAGATTGCATTTTGTTGTAAAAGTTGACAAATAAAGATTATAGATCAAGCTTTATAGCATTTGCTTTAGGATTGGAAAAACCTCTTGCTCTTCAGTCTCCTGAGAATTATAAGGCTTGCAAGTTAAGCTCAGTCAGCACAGTGATATTTTAATTCAGATTCAGTCAGATTTTCAGTAATTGTATTTGCAGTAGTGCTTTATAATTCCCAGAAATAAAATCCAAAAAATCCCTTAAACTGATTTCATTCACATAAATACTGGACCTGATTTCAACAGCCTTCAATTAAGCAATTAAACATTACAGAACATTATATTTAGATTTTTCTGTCTTGACAGTATTATATTGTGGCATCTTGTTTTAGTACTATGTAGAATAGAATGACACAGATAGTTGTCTTTTTATGAAACAAAAATTCTCTCTTCCAGGTTACACTAATCATGACTTTTAATAAGATGAGATGGTAACACAACTCAAAACAACTACTACCTAATAACAGATCTCCCATTTCAATTTTAATATTTTTTATGTTCTTGATTCAAATGAATTGGGATTCCTGTGGTAATTGAATAAGTTGAAATGAATATTATTTTAAAAAGCATTTTTAAAATAAGCTTTGGTTTTGGTTTGTATATTGTATTGGCTTGTAAGCTCAGTGACCTTTATTACAGTAAATTTTAATATTCAGATTCACTGTCAGATTTTACAATTGACTTTGTAGTGGTTCATAATTTTCAGAAATAGAAAGCAAAATCTCCAAAACCATTTTTAAATTGATACAAGTAATTAAATCTTTTCAACATCCTGAATATTACAGAACAACATATCTTAATTTGTCTGTCTTCACTATATTTGTGACATCTACACCCGTTATACGACAGGAATCCCAGAATTTCGACGTGAGGAACATTCAATATCCCCCGGTGCATTACACGGCGTATTGCCCTTTACCAAAACTAGATTGTTCCGCCCTCTTAATTATAAATAATTAATAAAAAATCTGAGGTGTTGAGTCAATATATTAACTACCAGAAATCAAACTTCAATAGTAGCCCCATTTAAGGTAGTTCCGGACCCTTGCTACTGCGCATCTCCCGCGCACATCCGAGCGCTCGCACTTTTATTGAAGAATATTGGTTTTAACGTCGGGAGTCTGGGCACTAGTGTGCCAACGATTGTAAAGCGTAGAAAATCTAGTTTTAGCGAAGAAAAATAAAATTTTATCGACCATACTATCGAAAAAGATTTATAAAAAAAATATTCTGCACCGTGCAAAGTGGAAAGTAGGTGCTTATTCTCAGTTTTTTAAATTTAAAGAATCTTATCGATCTAAAAGGCCAGCGATAATATCGCTAAAATCGGGTTGTATTTGGGATTGGTTTCGGAAGACTTCTCTTTTGTCTTAAAGTAATTCGGTGACCCCCGGTTTTTTCCTTTTATTTAAGGCTTCATTTACTATTCTTGCAATATAGAAAATAAAAATACGATGTCTACTGACGAGATCATCGTCAATTTCCCACATTTCTACAACCCTGTACGCAATTAGAGGCTCTTAACTGCGTAGAATTTTGCTTTGGCAACCATATTTACACTTACTTGAATCATTTTTATTAAAACAAAATGCTAGAATAACCTTTCCGCTATTACTGGGAACAGTGTTTTGCTTTTGGTCGCTGAAACCGTTTACAATCTGTGGACTATATCGAATACAGTCTATTTGAGGAAAATCACCTCCAATCATCAAAAATACCTACTTTTACGACATCTTATAGCTCAATAACCAATACGGTGACCCCCTCTTTTTTTCTCGGTTTTTGACTTGCCTAATCATTGTCTTCAAATGAGGGAATTTTAAAGAAAATTCATTAACGAAATGCAAGGCTACGGACACTACCTTAACAGCACTGTGACGAAACGTGTTTATTTAGGAAAATTAGTGTTTAGTTGATTCAGTTCTGAATTAGTTCATTAGTGTCTTTAGTACTGTGAATAATAGTATCTTTAATTAGTTTGGTTTGTTTTCATAACGTAAAGTGTATTAATAAGTATATTAAGTTTAAGTTTAAGTATAGTAAAAAAATTATAATTATTATTGTTTTGTTCTGGGGAAGACTTGGAAGACGAGGGCTGGGGTGTGGCCTGAGGGCTGGGCGGTCCGTGACAAGCACAAACGCTTATTTGTCACTAATATTACTGAGTGTCCCTATAATAAAGTTTTTTTTTAAGTCATCAATTCCAAATTAAAATGATAAAATATGAAATATAGGTACAAGAGACTTTTTGACATCATTTTCTGGCCAGGGTCTTTTATACCTTGAAGTGCTTTCCTTGTTGTCTTTTATAGAAGCATAGTCCTTGTTTCACGCTCAATGCAGACGGTTATTGATTTCCAACTTTGGCTAGATTTTTAAGCAGCTTTACTGAGGGCATCTTCACGAAACGAAGAATACACGATCCTTAACGACTCATTCATTATGAGAAGTTTTTTAAAGCTACGAATCCAACTAAAAAGTCGTCCAACTTTGAAAATATTTCTCTGTGTCCTTCGTCTTTCGAGCAGCTTTTGAAACGACACCGGGCCCGAAAAAATATTCAAACGTACGTTTTTTTTCGCTTTAACCTGTCAAGATTGGCACAGATTAATAATCATGAAAATCGCTAAATTTTTACGAGGTTTCGAGAATAATCTTTTTAAGTTTTGCAAGTTAAAACTGCAAGGAAACTTGTAAATTTTCAGTTTTCAAAGTGTCAGCGCGCGTCAAGTTGGCGCCAAAAATCAATCAGCCAATCAGCACCGCGATGTTCACGGACGGATGGGGGAGGACGATGGACGGACGACCGACGGAAGGACTGGACGTATACTCAAGCCATGAAAAATCAACTCGATGGGTTACCATTTTTTCTTAGGTATGGTGCTCCGCTTACAAGTAATTAGCCTGGGTTACCTGTGGGTATGGTGCTCCGCTCGCGCGGGCCCTCGGCCCGCGCGGGAGCTCCGCTATAAATATAAAGTAATAAAAAATAAGATAAAATATTAAAAATCAAGATAAAAATTAAAAATTAAGATAAACGTGTCGGAGTTCCTCTTCGAATAAACAAACAAATTTTCAATTATTTGATTTTAGAAGTACCGCCTTCTTTTTAAGACAATTTAATCATTACTCCGAGCAATATTTACCTATTTATTTTAGTTTTAATCATGGCTATTGTCGCAAAATAAAATTGCTGTTGTTGTTGTTGTTGTTGCTGCTGCTGCTGTTCTTGTTGTCTCGTTAAATTACAGCATATTTAAGTACCTTCAGAAAAACTCAGCTTATTCGAAAGCTTATTTTACTCAGTAAATTTTATCTTCGTAGGATATGTTTTAATGACATGGGACGTGAGTCAAGAACT
Source organism: Telmatactis stephensoni (assembly GCA_029948255.1). Lineage (NCBI taxonomy): Eukaryota > Metazoa > Cnidaria > Anthozoa > Actiniaria > Isophelliidae > Telmatactis > Telmatactis stephensoni. Next base: position 200,218 of record JALIZF010001834.1, read on the forward strand.
AAACGTCAGTGGTAACTGTAAGTGGTAAGCCCTCTGGGGTCTAAACTCACCTCACCTTAATGCAACATAAGTTTATCTACAAGTTACAAGATACAAGTATTTATTTCACACTTCAAAACATATACATTAAGTACAGACGTGTAGAATAATATTACAAGGTAAAACTAGACATGTTGGCGGTATCAAATGTTAAATATCAATTTTGGAAGTGTGCGGTAGCCAGAGGACCAGAGCTTTCACTTGGCGACCTGCATGGCTACCGCCACTTGTTGATATTATCTTAAGGCAATTCTCCAGTCCTCGCTGAAAGCACTCGTAGCGGACAGGGCAGAAAAACACTACAAAGTCTCTCATTATAAGGACACCAATGGGTATATAAGCTCAATATATCAATTGCCACCAACGTTTGGTGAATGCGACCCTGAGATAGACTTTGGGAAAGGTGACACTTTGATCAGCAAATAGCACATCGTTTTCGTAAATATCTCCCAGTAGCTTTAGCCTAGATCAATAATTTTTGCCATAGATTTTGAGCAATATTAACACAAATGTAGCCCTCACAGTTTTAATGTATGATGGCCAATTCAACATGAAAACATTACGAAAGCAGCAGCTTTGGCGTTTTTCTGGTATGTCTTCACAGTGAGCTAACAAGTACCCGTTAGGAATAAAATCTATTGTTAAAAATTTCGCGAGCGCTACGAGCGCTTTCTGCCATGAGTGGAGAGTCTGCTTAAATGTATAGGGTACATTTTATTGTACTACTTTTGCAGATGCATTATCACAATTACCTCACCACTATTCAGTTCAAATTTTAACATATCCACACATAAAATACCTAACACTTATTTACCACACCTTACAGAACAGTATGTTTTGTGGCTCGAGACTATTGATGTTTCAGTAGCGAGGCGAGGCCGAGCTACTTAAGTTCTAGAGGTAAATTATTAAATTTCCAAAATCGAAGCCTGAATATTATTTAATTTACTTCTGTTAAATAAATTTAAGATTCACGATTCACGCTTCTGATTGATGCATGTTCAGTCTGAAGTCTATGGTCTGGACTTGAAAGTCAACATGAAGAAGATCTCACGTACATTGTGTTACGAACAGTATCTGCATGTACAGTATATTCCCTGAATGCTTAGGATAAAGAGATACCTTCTTCGGAAGGTTCTACGTGGTCAGAGCCTTGACACAAAAACAACTTCTTCAAAAGTACTCTAAATCTTGAGTTTTGAAAACTGAACAAGTACGGGTCCAACGCAGCATTTACACATAAGCCCAAAATTGTTGCTGAAAACAACATCATCATTAGAGATTCATCATTTATCAAAACAAACTGTCCAAGAACATATACCACGAAGTTAGGAATATAGCAGACAAGAAAAGTTATAATAACTGCCAATATACAAAGTGTTACTTTTTTCTTCCTCTTTCTCTCCTCTATCTCTCTCAGTGCTGTAGGGTTAATCACTGTCCGTTTGCACCAGAGTGACCAGTAGATCTTGGACGACAACACAATCAGAATCAACAGTGTCAGCACACCGCAACTAATACTGAGAACTGAATGGACTTTAAAATGAACAACACCTTCTGTAGGACAACTTTTTCCGGCAATCATAGGTAGGATAGAACCCAGGGCAAACACCCAACATAATAAAATCATAATCTTCACATTTCGAATGGAGAAAACGTGCTTGAAACTGTGAGGACGACAAACAGCGAAATATCGCTCAAACGACAAAACTGTCATTGCTCCAAGAGAAGCTCCAGAAGCGATCCAACTGATATAACCTGAGGTAAGAAACCTGCAAATATAGTTGTTTCCGTAAAGTACATCAGGCCCTACAAACACCCGCAGAAGAAAGAAGGGACCCATAAATACTCCATACATGAGATCTGCTACAGCTAAGTTCAAAAGCAGATAGTTTGTGGCTGATCGCTGTTTTCTTGAAATGATGTAAATAACCAGGGAGTTGCCTGTCACATTGAAGACAAGAACAACGCAATACAATACAGAAGGAATAACGAACTTCAATTCTGGTGCCATCTTCTCTTGCATTTATTGTGGCAGAATTAACGAGCTGTAGATTGCCAAAGTGCAGTTATTGCCCAAAGAACACTAAAGTTTGGTTCCAATTTTGTTTTGATGTCGATAGTTCAATCTCCATGTAAAGAGTGACGGATATTACTAATACTAAGGTTTATTAAAAGAGTGATGGGTCAGTGTTCAGTTGTTTATTTTACTGACTACAGTTCTATTACACCTGGTTGTCATTCCCATCCCCCTGTAATGATGGATGTGACGAGTTCACGAAGTTTTGAATAATTCATTTTGACTATTATCTCAAAATTATTACTCACATTATTAGAAGACCAAGGTTTATATTAAAACAAAGCATCTGAAATTTAATAACGAACACCTCAAACTATACATCTACAAAAGAATCTGATTATATTGACCCCAAGGTTTTATCAAAAGCACGGCAAGCTTTGAAAATATCACTATGGTTAGGCCCTCATACACAAGTAAAACAATTACCAATGACAAATTTTAATGATAATGATATGGACTTTCCCAATTAAGTACCCGGCCCGCAAATGACACTAGTGAAGAACGTCTGCGCATGCGTGTATATTACAATGTTTTCTTAAGAATGTATGGCTTTAGCTTGAAATGAAATGCTCGTGTTCTCAGTGTGTACATAAAATTTCTCTTCTATACTTTTGTGAGACAAAGATATTGCACTAATGAAGACATTATGTGAATACTAGCACTAAGTTTGAAAAATTGACCTAAAGTTTTGACATTTTGTGAAAACCATTGTTGAAGGCAAGCGTAAAAGCGACATTTGCACACTAGTTTGCAGAAGCACGAAGACGCGACTACGAGCATGGGCAAACGTTTTTTATCAGTGTCCCCGCAAACAAATTTTAGAGATGACAAGTTTTCTTGTCTATGTACCTGCACTAATTTGAGGATAGAGGACGACTAAAAACGTGGGTTCAAATATGCCTGTCTTAACCATAAATGCTGGCTGACGGAGGATCTGGGACTAAGCCAAGTATACTGACAAATTTTCTTTAAAAAACCGTCTTAGCGCTAGCGAGCAAGGTTTGGCGGATATAGCGGACAAATTTTAGAGATGACAAGTTCTCGTGTACCTGCACTAATTTGAGCATAGAGGACGACTAAAACCGTAGGCCAAAAATGCCTGTCTTAACCATGAATGCTTGGTTGAGGAGCTGGGACTAAGCCAAATATACTGACAAATTTTCTATGAAAAACCGTCTTAGCGATTAACTTTTGGCGGATATAGCGGACGACTAAAAATCGGTTCAAATATGCCTGCATTAACCGGCCATGATTGCTCTGGCTTAGGATGATCTGGGACTAAGCCAAAGATATGACAAATTTTCTTTGAAAAATAATCTTAGCGAGCAAATGGATGTCTTATTTTCATTCAAGTAGGATTTAATAAAAGTATTATATACAGAGTTGATTACATATCATTCAGCGACTTTAATCAATTTTGTTCTCATGTGTCAGAATTTGAAAGACAATTCAGTGAAATAATTAAAAGAAATAATGTCGAGCTTTTTTATTCAGCATTCTCACAATAGAAGACAACGTTGATTGATCATGATACGAGTGTTTTTGTGTAGAGTGGATTTCGTATGACTTTGAAAAACTACGGCACGGTCACGGCACGGAACCTCGCCTGCTGATGTCTTTACAAATTTGTAAAGAAATCAGCAGGCGAGGTTCCGTGCCGTGGCCGTGCTCTGCCGTGACCATGCCATAGTTTTTCAAAGTCATACGAAATCCACTCTAGTTTACAATGTGTTTATACTCCGCAAAGATGTCAGGTTTCCTGCAGCCGGTCAAACTGGCACGCGGACTGCCCTTATACAGTTGGTGTTGCATACACAAAGTACGTGTCCTTACTGCAAAGACATTACTTGCTCACTGCTTTTACACAAGAACATTTTCTTTAGAAGTAGTCTAAACTTGGAATTTTGAAAGCTGAACAAGTATGGGTCCAACGCAGCGTTTATACATAAGAAGACTGCAGTTACTTTGAACCAAATTTGATCAAGAGGGTTATCACTCCTCATATAATAAATAATGTATACGATAAAATGTGGCAAATCGAACGCAATATATGTTATAACGACAGCCAGTACATAAAGCGTTACTTTTTTCTTCCTCTTCCTCTGTTCTATCTCTCTTTGTGCTGTGGGTTGGATTACAGTGTGTTTGCACCACAGCGACAAATAGATCTTGATGGACAACACGATCAAAAGCAATAGTGTGACCACTCCAACGGTAATGGCCATAACTGGATGGCCCTTCGGATCAGATGGTGGACAATGTTTCCCTGCACTTATTGGTAAGTTACAAGCAATAGAAAGCACCCAGCAGATTGGCACAAGTATTTTGACGTTTCTCTTGGAGAAACATTGCTTGAAACTGTGGGGATGACAAACGGCGAAGTATCGCTCAATCGATAAAAAAATCATTGTGCCCATAGCAGCTCCACAAGCAATCCAACTGATGTTACCTGTGCTAAAAAACCTGCAGATTAAACTGTTTCCGTATAATGCACTTTCGTTCATAATTATTGGAAAAAAGAAAAAAGGAGCGAGGAAAAGTCCAAATAAGAGATCTGCTACGGCTAAGTTCAAAAGCAGATAGTCTGTGGCTGATCGTTGTTTCCTTGAAATGATGTGAATGACCAATGAGTTGCCAGTCACATTGAAGACAAGAAGAGCGCAAAAGAAAACAGCAAATATGATTAACGATGCCTCTGAAGCCATATCGGTTCTAGAGCACTTTGATAATTAGAAATTATTTCCCAAGATTGCGTTGCTGTCCAAAGTGAAAACGGTTCTGTTAATAAAATTAATTTCTCCGCAGAGTTAGGTTGTTTGCCCTTCACGATTGGTTCGTTGAGTGTTCACTATGATTGATCGCAGGCTTTATAAACAGGATGGAGGAGTGCTTTTAAGTAATTTGTTTTAGACTCTTATGACATGTCACTTCAAATTAAAGTAGAAACGAGGTTTTTATTACACAATCGTCATCAAAAAGAAAACATATTAAAAACAACACTAAACGAAAGCCATATTTACAAATTATACTGATTTACAGTGCTTTTAGTTTGTTTTTAGAGTCTTATGACATGTCACTTCCACCCTTCCACTTCAAATTAAAGTGGAAACGAGGTTTTTATTAAACCAATCGTCATCAAAAAGAAAACATATAAAAAACAATGCGAAACGAAATTCACATTTATAAGATTATAATTTACAGTTAATATGTCAAGAAATCTAAACCAAAGACATACGCCGGCTGATCACAATAAATCAATAAAGGATGATAAAATGCTTTTTGTTTGTTTTAAAGGGACAGATTATCATTCAGCACCTTTCGCATCACATCATAGTAAAATCCATTTTTTAATCAGTCAAATAGCTGCAGTACAATCGCCTTGTATATATTTTCTAACTATTTCCTAGATTGTGCTAATGTCTTCTAAGCATACGTACGATTGACGTACGTTTTTGTTCTCATCACATTTTGACGTCATCTGTGCATCTATTAGAGTACAGACGCACGGAAAAATGAAATATATTTCTTAAAGAGCGAGCGCCTTCGAATCCAAATGCGTTGCAATAATAGAGAAAAATAATGGCCTCTGATCTGGTATAGAGTATCATTTATGAACAACAAAGCATTTGGCTGAGAAATATCGATGGCTAATTAATTTTCGAGTCATGACATGGAAAGCGCAAATCAATGCGCGAAGTTTCATGCATTTGACTTGTGATATAGTTCAATTCTTTTTAGTCTTGTCATAGAAAACGCGAGTCAATGCAGATGTTACGCCATTAAATGCCATGAGATGCCTCAAAATGTATGAGCCATCGACGAAAAGTAATTACATTTTTGGTGTATTGCAGTTAACCAAGTGGAAGATTTAGTCAGTGCCCAACGGTATTTCTTCCTTGCTCAGTTGTTTATTGCTGTTGCTGCAAAGAGACTCATACAAGGACTGAAATGATTTCCACTGCGCAGTAATATTTATAAGATAAGTTGTATTTTCCACTGGCTGAAGAACGAAAGAAGAGGAAATGTTTTCTCTCACACAACTGGGGCCTTGACCCTAGGGGCCTTAGTCACGTGTTCAGTGTTCGAGGCAGTTGCTTTTTTGCTGTCCGCAAATTTGCTGACTTTCAGTTCGAGCCCTTATTTACCCACCCAACCCTCAGTCAGCATTGCTGGAAGAGTGTTTTTCTTAGTTTGTTGTTGTTGTTGTTGTTCTTCTTCTTCTTCTTCTTGTTGTTGTTCTTGTTGTTGTTGTTGTTCTTGTTGACATACAGCCTTATCTAGCTTATGGTGTAAAATAATTGGAACGGGTTCAAAATCATTAGAAGTTATTGCGGATCCACCACTGCCTGTTCGCCGCCTTTGCACATAAACAACCTTTTTAGAAGCGCTCTAAACCTTGAGTCCTGAAAACCGAACAAGTACGGGTCCAATGCAGAGTTCAAGCACAAGAATAGCGTCGATACCCTGGGCAAAGCTTTAACTTTAGGGAAAAGATTTTGCGAAGTGTACCCTCCGATAACGTGTGTGATGAAATGAGGAATATAACAGACAATAAACGATATAATGACAGCCAACACACAAAGTGTTACTTTTTTCTTCTTCTTCCTCTCCTCTATCTCTCTCAGTGCTGTAGGATTGATTACTGTGTGTTTCCACCAGAGTGACCAGTAGATCTTGGACGACAACACAATCAGAATCAACAGTGTCAGCACACCCGAGATAATAACAAACAGTGAATGACTTTTCAGTAGTTTTGGTGGGCATTCTTTTTCTAACGTTAGAGGTATGCTTGAAGCAATGGAAATTGTCCAACAAAACAGCAGCATTATCTTCACATTCCATTTGCAGAAAACTTGCTTAAAACTGTGAGGATGACAAACAGCGAAATATCGCTCAATCGACAAAACTATCATCGTGGAAACAGAAGCTCCAGAAGCGATCCAACATACAATAGAAGTTCCTAAGATCCTGCATATGAAACTATTATGAAAAAGTACATCAACCCGGATAGAGTCCGGAATCAGAAAAAAATGAGCGAGAAAAATACCAAATATCAGGTCTGCTACAGCTAAGCTGAACAGTAGATAGTCTGTAGCTGAGCGCTGCTTTCTTGAAATGAAGAACATAACGAAGGAATTCCCTGTTATGGCAAACACAAGAACAATAAAATACACAACGCCAAAGATAACATCTTCTTGTAGAGACATATCTTCCTGTAGTAGAATGAGTAGTACTTGGATAATGAACAAAGTCTTGCTGTAGAAGGCCGGACTGATAAAGTTTGGTTTGAGTAATGAATTCGGTTCTTCACAGCTCAAACAGGATAGCCCATTACCAATAATGGATGATTCATATATATATTCATATATTCATATATAATTTTGGGGATATTTGACATCATTTTATTGTCATTCATAAACTCCCACTGGGCTGATAAAAACTTCAGCACTTTATTGTTAATTAATTTTGGGGACATTTGACATCATTTTATTGTCATTCATAAACTCCCACTACGCTGATAAAAACATACATTATTTTGTTTATATTTTATTTTGTTTTTATTATATTTATATTTAATATTATACAGTATAACACCTGGTTATATATGTAAGTCTATTTCATTTGTTATGTATTTTTAATAAATACTCATCCAAACTACAGCGTGTTTTACAACTTCATTAATGAAGGACAGCTTTAAAGCTTGTCAAAAATGAGTTTCATTTTCATATACACCTGTTTAAAAAAAGGTTGTCGTACCGGCGAGAGGTCTCAAGCTTACGCGACAAGGCCGAAAAGGAGTGTGGGTAGTAGGCAAAAAATTACTCGCTTTTCAGGTTTGGTCTTGATTTTAGCACCAACAAGTGACGTTCTTTAGTGTTTAAGGTCAAGGTAAGCTATTTTGAGTTGTCGTATGGCTGATTTGTGTGGTTTTCATTCTCGGATGAAGTAATTGAACAAAAACTACAATAATAGGGGTACAAATGCAATATCGTATGGCTCTTAAACATTGAATTTCTACTCATATATAGCTTTTCTTTCCATATTCATTCAGGTGTTTTTTTCATGGTTGTTGCAATCAATCGGTCGGTGACCATAGATCGATAATGATGGATTCATAGCAAAGGAGGAAACCATATCCAGCTGCTAAAACATACTTGTTTATAGTCGGCTTTTATAAAAGTAATAATATAGCAATAAAATTACACTAGGTAAAGGTAAAGCACTATTATTTAGCGTCGGTAGTTCCTTCAGCTGAATGCTGGTCTCCCAGGAAGCCGACGGTGCGCTCTTTAACAACAACATCATCAAAGGAGCTCGTCCATAAAACAAATTAAAGTGTCCACTTATTTACATCGTTTTTAGCTAAAAGGATCGCAAATTGTCTAGTTGTTTGCTTTAGACCGGGTGTGTGAAAAACCGCCAAAAAGGCAGCAACTCCGGTTTCTCGTTCCTTTTCTCCCTCTCAAATTGACATAATGTATTTGGTTATAGCCATTTGCAAGGAAGAAGTTGCCATTCAAATACAAATAATGGCGTTTGCTTTGTCACAGATCCTGTTTCATTTTAATTCAGAATCAACGCAATGTTCATTTGATATTGATCACTCAAATGTGGCAAAAAGAAAATTAAAATAATTGAGAATTTTGAAATGGCAAAACTCATTTAATTTGAATTAAAATAATCAAATGAATAAATTTTCAAGTTCAATTTACTAGCTATACTGCGATATTCGTTCGTAAACTCATTAGTGGGATCATAAGAGTTTTTGAAATCTAGTTTAATATAAATATTTAAATTTTCTCCGTCCTCCGTACGACTTCAGACCGCCTAGCCTGCGTGGCAGCTCTAGGGGATTGGGGAGGAGGACAATCCCCAATCCCCTAGAGCCGCCACGCAGGCTACAGACCGTCAAAAATGTGCTCTATTCAATCAAAGTTATTAAAGAGGGGAATATTAAAGTGAAACTCTGCAGACTTCAAAAAATATTACCATTTAGGCCTGCTGTATGGGCAACCCTCTGAAACAACATTGAGAAGGGGGAAGGAGGGAGGGAGGGGGGGTTGGCAATGTTTTTGATCTGTGTGGTGATGACAACGAAATAAGATTATGATCTCTGCAAAGACCTGCACTCTCTCAACCAGTTATGACCAAGATTGTGGTGTGGGCTGCGTCGGTGTATAAAAACATAACATGGAATTTCGACAATCTTATGCAAATGTATCTGACAGAACTCAATCATAACTTCTCTATGATTGGGTTGACAGCCTGAGAAACCAAAATTAAATCCCCTGATAATACACCTAATTAGGAAGGGAAATTTGTAACACCGTATAAAAAGAGAGAGAAATTAAAGATGTTTCGAGCGACGAATTTCATCATGGAACTAAAACATTTCCAATTAGAATCCAACGCAGAGTTTAGAGTGATTTTCATCGGACTGTGAAACAATTACTAATAGTCAGTGTTTAGAAGTGTCTAATAGTTGCATTGCAACAAAAGAAAACAATGGGTGCAGAGTCTACTAGTGTCTATTAGCTTAGTAACTATTTCACAGTCTGGTGAAAATCACTCTATGTTATTGATCTTGAGTGTAATTATACTATTAATAACTAATAGAAAAAGGTAAAATTTAAAAACAAAGGGTACCTGTTCAGCTAGGGCAGATATGACCTTCCCAAGTGTTGTAAGCGATTTGTTGATATTTGCACCCTCCTAAAATTACAAAACATCGTTAATGACATGATAGTTGTGGTGGTGTGGCGGCGGTGGCGGTGTGGTGGAGGTAGTGGCGGTTGTGGTGGAGGTTGTGAGAGTGGTGGTGTTTCTGGTAGTAGTGATTGTGGTGTTGCTGGTAGTGGTGGTGGTGGTAGTGGTTGTGGTGGTGTTACTGGTAGTGATGGTAGTAGTGGTAGTGGTGGTGGTGTTGCTGGTAGTGGTGGTAGTGGTAGTGGTTGTGGTGGTGTTACTGGTAGTGATGGTGGTAGTGGTAGTGGTGGTGGTTGTGGTGGTGTTACTGGTAGTGATGGTGGTGATCACTGGTGATCACCATCACTGGTGATGGTGGTGTTACTGGTAGTGGTGGTGGTAGTGGTAGTGGTGGTTTTACTGCTAGTGGTGGTGTTACTTGTGGTGGTGGTGTTACTGGTAGTGATGGTAGTGGTTGTGGTGGTTTTACTGCTAGTGGTCATGGTGTTACTAGTGGTGATTGTGGTGGTGGTGTTACTGGTAGTGGTGGTGGTGGAAGTGGTGATGACTTGAACTAGGAGCCACTTAGCGTGGGTGTTGATTAATGCCACAGTATATACACTTCAGGACAGCTTTTTTGAGGGAGGATAATTGTAATCTATAATACAGAAGATTACCTTTAATCTCTCTCCTGTATTACCGGTGGAATCGGCCCTCTCACTCCCAGCAAGATCAACCAGGCTTAACTTGCTAACCTGCAAAAATATCCGTAATTTTTATGTAGCCTACCTTACCATATATTTAACATCCTTACAATCATATATGTACAACGGCGTGCAGAATAGTTGAGACACTGTGCCCTAACATTGACGTTCTTTGATATGATACCCACCATGTAGGTGTTGAAGCGGCCATATATTCTAAACCCCCCTCCCCTGACACAAGGTTGGTTGGGTCAAGTGTTGGACCTAGCAGCAATCTCCCAGGCCTACTCAACATTGAAAGAGGGGGGAGCATAAAACAAGCGCGACTAATTTAGGCCAAAATTGGGGCAGTGTCTCAACAGGTTCTGCACGCCGTTGTAGAACAGCGTCAGGTTTGATCATAATGAGAAGAGTTCATATTCTCTCAACAATTCAATTTAATACTAAAAGATCGCAAAGATCTCCTTCAAGAATTAAAAAGAATTCAAAGCGACAAACGTTACCTTTTCGGTAGTAAGTTTACTTAGATCATCGTGTCTGAAATAGAAGACAAATAAAAGAATCCACTTACAAAAATTCAAGTTATGTTGGTATTTTACACTGAAGCAAATAATCAACCATAACAGCAATCTAAAAGTAATTATGGCTCAAATAAAACTACTTAGGACAATGATAATTTCTTGTAACGTTGCGCACAACAACTCGCAGTTCAAATTTCGCATCCCAGCCGTTAACACCCGTACATACGGTGCAACGTACATTTCTTGTAACGTTGAATTGCGCGCAACAATCCGCAGTTCAAATCACTAGAGTAGATTTCGTATGAGTGTGAAACGGACCGTGCCGTGCCGTGTCCGTGTCAGTGCCGTGTTGTCTATAAGAACATTTGAAATTCCTGCCGTAATCGTGCGGTGACCGTGCGGTGCCGTTTTCACAGTCATAGGAAATCTACTCTATCCGAACTGCTAAGGCCTGTACACAGTACGGTACGACGTTAAATTCTTGTAACACTGTTGTAGCTCGACAAGGCATTCCTCGCCGACTGTCGCGTGATGCATTCATGTGCATGCATTCCGCATTCGTGATGCATTTTCCAGTAAGTGATTCTATGATTCTCCATCGTTAATATACACTTATTTCAAAAAACGTCGTGGCTCAGAACGTCAAGCGTCAAGCAAAGACCGAAATGAATGCTGGTTTCATGTCGTAATGTTTTAAATCAGACTTGTTTTTAACTAATTACAAAACTGTAAGCATTTCCACGTGCTTGTTAGTATAGCTAGAGTGCACTCAATTCTGTTGATAACGAGTCTGATTTGAATATAATACCAGCACTAAACCAGCATTCATTTCGGTCTTGGCTTCACGCTTGTTGCTTTGAATTGCGACAACGTTTTTAAAAATAAGTGTAATTAATCTTTGTAAACACAGAGCTTGACTCCACTCTCTCTCCCAGTTTCGTACAAGCTTACAAGAAAATTTTGCATCATGTGACATCTCGTAAAGTCTTGCTACACACAAGAAAATTTGTATCATGCAACCAAGTTGTCAGTTTCTGCTCGAACCAAACCACAAATCATATCAAGTGAACATGTTGTAATAATTGCTTAACAAATGAAGTTAATATTACAGAACTTTCGTCTTATTTAACACAAGGCATCTTGTCATGGCACTTACTTTCTTTGGGTAAATATAATACTGAAGATTGCATGCGATCTACTGCTGGTTTCATTCATGTTGGTAGCTGCAACAGTTCTGTGAAGAAATCATTCACTGACATTAATTTGCTTTCGTTTGTCTGTGTTCCAGTTGGATATAACATGAGGCCAATAATTTCTCACCTCGCTTTGTTGCCCTCATCAATCAAGTCATTTATATCAGCAAATGATGTGACGGCAAGTTTTGTAAGATCTTCAACATATGGGCCAAGGACGGGATGCTCTCTAGAAGAAAACAGATTTGAGAACAAAATACTGTCAAACACATCAGTCATCGTTTCACATCGACGTATCGTTAAGCCGAAACGCAGAATGTAGAGGGAGATAAAGTACGCTCGTTCGACCTCATTTTTTTTCCAGGACTACTCTTCTCCTAGCTTCTACCTTAAAATAAGATTATTTAATGCTATTACCAACACATATTATCACAAATGTTTGACCTGTATTGGAAACGAGTCTTTTTTATCGAGTGCACATCTCATAACTTTTGACAAGTGAGTCAAGTTTGTTCCAAAGTTCCAAAGTTCAAGTCGTACTTTCGAAGTTCATAACGGACTTCTTTGGCAAACTTCAATGCAAGTTGCTGTGCAATTGTGCAATTCGTTAGAATCGTTTTGCACCGAGAATGTCAATTACATCAAAAGGCATGACAGTGCTCTTCCTAAAGAAATTTGCAATTCTATCATCAAAATAGAATCATCCATGCTTGGAGAAGCAAGTGTAGCAAAGATGGTCAGTGCGCGGCCTTCTAAAATAGGCCGCAAGTTCGATTCCCAGTCACCTTACATTCGTTCCGACTTCCTTCCATTCCGTTTCTCCTCAATTTGCTTTAAGTATTCTTACAACGGAGCACTGATGACGAGGGGGTAAAGAGCCCACCGCCGGCTTCCTATATGAGACCAGTTTCGTGCTACCAAGGAACTACAGACGCTAAATATTAGTGCTTTAACTTTTTAGCATGGTCCAAGGAAATCAACTCTAACAAAATTCAGAGTCGCGTGGCAAGTAAGTTTGAACTGAACTTCGCCAAAGAAGTTTCTTTTGAACTTTGAACTTTGGAACTTCCGAATGAACTCCGAACTCACGAAACACACAGTATTATTTTATTGCATCTCATGTGGAGTCTGATTGGCCATCATCGTCATCAGCGGCATTTTGTATATAGTCAATTGAAGAAACGTTTTCAGGTCTAAAAACATAGAACATAGAAGCTGAGACCGAAATGGTGCATGGGATGTGAATAATCATATTCTGATTTATTCATTTACATTTTATCTTCGATGCAAAATGCTGAAAACAAATGCAGGACCTGCGTTGGCGGGCCGTTTGGCTTCGATTTTTATCGGTGTAAATGAATAAACGAGAATCTAATTATTCACATCCCATGCACCATTTCGGTCTCAGCTTCTATGTTCTATGTTTTTAGACCCGACAACGTTTCTTCAATTGACTATAGATAACAAAAAAAGACGCATTGCAAAAGTTATCATCAATACTGGCAACACCACCAACTGGAGTAATTATTATGTGAACTATTTTTAACAATACATACCTAACTCTGAGGTTATTTTTTGCAGTAGGACTTAAAAGATCTCTGACTCGTTCACAATAGATTTCCAGGTAGCTGACCTATATTATCAACAACATATCAGCAAAGAACACCACTTGCAACGAAATCAAACCATAAGGGAACTAACCTCTACAGAAAATGTCAAATCATCACTTGTTTCTTGTTCAACTTTCATAAAAAGTTCTTCGCACAACTTTGAAAAGAGAAAAACAGTAAACTCGCTGATATGGAGAATACTGATGGTTCCTTAATGATAATAACGAAGTGTTCAAATTTAGGGGAGATTACAGAAACAATATTAAACCTTAAACACTGGATATGTTTCGCTCACTGATACACAAGCTTTCGGTCGAATACTTCAAACCCTGCTACAAGACCACGAACCTTTTTCATTACGGGAGAGATTGTATTTTTGCTACGCGCATGAGTGAAGACGTGGTGAAAACTGTCGCTCAAGTCGGCCGTGTAAACAAGCTTATGGTGCGTTTACATGGGCGATTTTATCCCGAACTGAGGTCATTACAGGACGAGCGTCAACCCGCGACCGATAAAACACTTCCAACCATTCGTTTCATCATCCCCTCCCACCCCTCCGTACAGCATTCTGGATAATTGCATATCCAATTTGGGAATAATTATATCCAACATTCCCTGATTGATAATTAGGAGATGGTGGCTATTTCCTAAATAGATAAAAGATAACACACTGAAGTAAAAGTAAATGCATTCTTGTCAGCCGGGGCGGAACCAGGGGGTGTCCATAGGTGCACCGGACATCCCCTAGCACCGTACGACATGACGTCATCAGATTCCATTGTTAGGAGGCCGCCATCTTGGATGTGACGTCATCTCTCAAGAGGCCTATTTGGGACACCCCCTTGGCAAAATCCTGGATCCGCCCCTGCTTGTCTCGGTCTTCACAAAAACGTCCCACAAACTCGGCCGGTTACGAACTTCGCCCGCAACGAAATCGCCCACGTAAGCGCACCCTCAAACCATGGTACACATGAGCGACGCAAATGCAAACTCAAATGCAAATGCAAGCATTTTTCACAAATGAAAGCAAATGCAAAGATTAAGCAGATACGCATGCGCAATCAAGGTGTTTCCAAAGACAACGATACGACGGCTGCATGTGAATTTGCATTTGCGCAAACCCTGGTTTACACCATAAAAAGTCAAACACTCAAGTTCAAGCACAAATGCAAGCGCAAGACAATGAACATTTTTCCATTCCTTGTGCTTGCATCTGCAGTTGTGCTTGCACTTGCGTTTCTCAAGTTTACATCAACTTGCACTTGCATTTGAATTGCGTTTACATTTGCGTCACTCATGTGAACCAGGCTTAAGAGTGCGCTGAGTCACGTGCAGTCTGAATTGTACAGAATAGCATCAATTGTGATTAAAACAAAGAGATAAAAAGTGATCCAAGCTATTACCTGAGGAATGATCCCCTTCTGGTCAGGTTCTTGCTTACCCATCATAGTGTAAGACTTACCAGAGCCTGTCTGACCATATGCAAAAATGCATACATTATACCTAAAGTACATATAAATTCCAATGTTAATCCTTTGTAATTTATAGATGATTCTAATTTCCAGTTGCTGAGCTGGTGTGTATATTCCCCAATTAGAATGAGGCATGCCTATTGTTGTTGACAAGAATCAATGACGGGTGGCAACTTCCATGGTTTTGCCTGAAGCAAGAGTGATGCTCTTTGTATAAAATAAATGACACATTCTTTTTTTAAATATAAATATACCCTTCAAATGCATGTTCAAGCATCTCCTTGCCAACATCAGAGTAGACTTGTTTTTGACTAGCAAAATGTGGATCCGTCTGCAAATACAAATGTGTCACACAAGAGTCCATCAAATTCTGTCAAGTCATGGAAATGTATAGAAATCTTAAGGAACATTACAGGTGAATTGGGATGCCATTTGTGAATTGGGATACCGTTTGTCAAGTAATGATGGTTGTTACATGGGTATGTGCACAGTTCTGTGGCTGGTATTGTTGTTGGTATGTGGTTGGTAAATGGTTGGTATGTTGTTGGTGTGTGGTTGGTACCTGATTGGAATGTGGTTGGTATTGTTGTTGGTATGTGGTTGGTGTGTGGTTGGTACCTATTGGAATGTGGTTAGTATGGGTTTGTCAAGGTGGTTGGTGTACCGGTATATGATTGGTACCTGATTGTGGTTGGTATGTGGTTGGTGTGTAGTTGGTACCTGATTGGAATGTGGTTGGTAAGTGGTTGGTGTATGGTTGGTATATCATTGGAATGTGGTTGGTAAATAGTTCTCAAGGTGGTGTATGGTTGGTACCTGACTGGAATGTGGTTGGTATCTAATGTGGTTGATGTATGGTTGGTACCTAATTGGAATATGGTTGGCATGTGGTATTTCAAACTGGGTCTATTTTCAAACTGGGCCAAGCGGTGAGAGTGCCGGTCTGTCACTGCTGTGGTCCCTCATTCGATCCCCAGACAGGGCAAATTCACATGTGGCTTGAGTTTCTTGTTCGTTCTCTCCCTTGCTTCCAGGGTTTTTTCTCCGAGTTCTCTGGTTTTTCCTCCCTCAGTAAAAACGAACTACTGCAGTAGTTTCTAAGCTGTGCTCCATGATCAGACATGGGTCGTATGGTGGCTGCTACGTGTATGTGTAAAACTATGTAAAATTGTATGTAAATGTGTGATTGTTTAATTGTCTTGTAATGAAAGCGCCTTTGTAAACCTTCGACTCGATCACGTTGAGCTGCCCCCTTTGTAATTCAGCACTTAGCTGCAAGGAAGGGTGATTAGCTAGTCCTAATTTATTTGGTCAGTAAGTGGTTGGTGTATGGTTGGTAGCTGATTGGAATGTGGTTGGCATGTGGTTGGTGTATGGTTGGTACCTGACTGGAATGCGGTTGGTATGTGATGCTTAAGGTGGTCAGTATGGTTCAATGGTAGCTAACTGGAATATTGTTAGTATGTAATGGTTAAAGTGGTTGGTATGGTTGGTACCTGACTGGATATGTACATTTGTAGCTGTTAAGGTTGTTGGTATGTTGTCATAGCTGACTGGAATACTGATGGTAAGTGATGGTTAAGTGGTTGGTATAGTTGATACTTGACTAGAATGCTGATGGTATGTCACTGGTTGAGAATGTGATTGGTATAGTTGGTACCTGACTGGAATACTATCAGTATATATAGCTAAGGTGGTTGGTACAGTTCATAACTGACTGGAATACTGATGGTATGTGGTTGGGAATGTGCCTGACTAGAATACTAATCAGTATGTATACAATGTAGCTGTTAAGGTGGTTGGTATATTTGATACCTGACTGGAATACTGTTGGTATGTAGTTGTTACAGTGGTTGGTACCTGAATGGTATTGTGTCTGTGGTATGTGGTTTGTTCAGTTGAAGCTAACTCTTATAAGAAACCACTCAAAATATCAAATCTATAGGTGGTCACCTATGAAGGGAGCCAACTATAATAATAAAGTGGATCCCACATAAAGGTGACTTGAATAGGTCATTGCATGGTGGCGTCATATATTACAACTACCAGAATGCTTTGCCCACTTTCTTTTGTAAAATAATTTGTGCCAATTGTTCGGCTATTCTCAAAAAGGAATAAAAATCTGAATAAGAAAGAAAATTTCTAGAGCATTCTGGTAGTTGTAGTAAAATGATGCCATCGTGCAAATGGCCTATTGGAAATGCAGTTTTGTACTTTGGAACATTGGTTGCTTATGAGAGATGGTTGCTTAAAACAGGCTGGAGTGATTTGCAAGAGGACGTATGACTGTATATATTGTTATAATTTTGACTTCATCTTTCATAAATAGATAATGAGTTTGAGAGGTTGTAGTAAGCCATTTACCTGCAGTCAGCTTAATAGCAATGCACTTAGAAATATCAATTATTCTGGACAAAATTTAGTATTCAAAAATATGAATTAATGTTGTACCTGACAATGAGACCAATATGAATGATCAAATGTGAAACTTTTTGGTTTTTCTCTCAGATTCTTTGGGTTTAGTATAGCTGAAATTCAAAGAATTGCAAAATGAGACTAGACACAGAATTAAATCAGAGCCAGAGGGCAATATAAAAATTCAAAATATAGAAAATTTGAAGAAAAGGAAGGAAGGAATGGAGGAAGGGGAAGGAGGGAGGGAGTGAGGAAGGGTGGGGGAGGTGGTGGAAGAGAGAGCAAAAAATAATGGAATGTTTGATTTAAATTATAAATCAGTATAGACTCTTATATTAAAGTAACTTATACTCAGACATGTACATTAATCATTAATGACCAGTCACTGAGACAACAAAGCAGTTTGCTGTCTTAAAAACCCAAGATAAAATGCATTCAAGCAACCTTACTGAAGTACCATATGTTATATATACTGTTATCAAAGTAATCTAAAATGACAATTTTTATAATAACAAATTATTCAGACATATTATTATGTAAAAAAAATGGCACAGTTGTCACGTACTATACAATTTGCTATCCAGTTTTTTCTAACATTTTAGTAATAATTGTTCATTTTATGCAAACACAAAAAATAGTAATTTTGTTTGAATGATTTTAAGTTAACACCTCTTAACTAAGTGAATAATAGCTGAGTAGGGAGTATAGATTAATCTATAATCAGTGTAACTATTGATTCATCTGGCTGATTAAAGATCAATTATTATTACACCGAATCTTTAAGTTATACACTTTTCTGTTAGCAACAAATACAACTGCTTTCGCTAAAGAAATCCTTGCACAATTCAATTCAGTAACAAGCTGACTAGCTGACTTACTTGTAGTGGATGCATGCATGCCGATGATACACTTGCAGTTGCGATGGTATTCGCGATTGTTGAACGGTCGAACACGAACGCACACTTTGACAGAAGACATGGCTATCTCTTACAATGTCCAAGATTGTCTCTAGACAACTTGCCGTCATTACGAACTCTCCTTCACACCATTGTGGTGAGTTTGTTGTCCTAATTGCCCGCCAGCACAGCTTGAATGAATGGCTTCAGCCTGGTCAAATTCTCTTCGTTATAAAGTCTTTTGTCAAAACTGACATATATTTGGAGGGTCTAGAAAAGGTAGTCTTGGATTTAAAATTGCTTTTGAAATATTTACTTCTGCCGAAAGTCAAATATTTTGTATTTTGATGAGCCAAACCACACATCATATGATTTTCTATGATTTTCACTTAGAAAATGTCACGTGAAGGAAAGGACTGGACCGGAAGTTCCTTTCCAAGTTAACTTCCGGTTAAAAAAAGTTCCCACGTCACATTTTGGATAAAAAAGCATGAGAATCCAAAATGGCCACACTATCTTCATTGATCGTTCTGTGCTCTTATTTACTGTAAAAGGAAGTTTAAAAGGAGTTTATAATCACAAAGTATTTTTAATCACAAACTTCCGCATGGTCAATGCTCGTTCCCAGGAAATAACATTGTGCAACCAGGCTCGGTTACCTCTATTTTTACGCAACTTTCCTGAATCATTGCAGTGTTGTGTACGAGCAAGATTCGTGTGTATTTTACATTTTTCTCAACAAATTTAGTCCTTAAACTTAACAAAAATGATTCCAAGATCATGTGCTAGTATGTTAAGGACAGCTCTAAGTTTTCCGGAATATCTTGCCCTTCAAAATATGGCAAGATCTCCACGTGTTGTCATCAGTGGTTCGCGATTGTGTTCAGCTGCGACCAACACCGAATCTAATGGTTCTTCAGAAAAAGTTGAATCAAAAACAAGCGAAGGGTCTGAAAATCTCGACTTAGTTACTAAATTACAGGAAAAGGATAAACTGTTAGCGGAAAAGGACAGTCTACTACAAGATCTAAAAGTGAGTAAAATCATCTTATGTAATAATTTGTAACTATGCCAAGCCACGTGGATCTAACTGAAAACTAGGAAAAGCATGGAAAGAATTTCAGTGAAAATTCTAAGTAGCTAAAAATATGAACAACTAATTCTTGATAAATTGATGGCTCCCCTTCAGGCTTACCTTCCTAACTAAGCATTTCTTTAGATGTGTATGAATGAAGTGTCAGCTCTTTACTGTCGTTGCTAGCTCCTTTCTATACAGTGCACATGCCTAGATAATTGTCAACATAATTTTACAATATAATGACCCATTTTACTTTCAAGATCTTCACCACAAAAAGAAATGAATGAAAAGGTCTATTTTTCTGTTTTTCACTTGTAAAATTTACTGTCCCATTAATTGTAAGTCACATGAATATTAGGTATACTTAGCAAACAGGAATTGAAATGAAAAAGAATACTGCAGGTACTGACAAATTATGTCAATTGCCAGTGTCAAATATACAGCACAAAGGCAAGTCAAATGGCATCCTGAATATCAATGACATTAGACTCTTGTTGTGGCATTCGTTGACACAATGAACAAGTGTGATAGACTCATGATCATCTCAGGCCCCATTCTTGCATGGTGTTGCATTTGCTAAATCTTCCTATTATATGTAACAATATTAATTTTATATCCCTTATTCTGTAGGATAAATATCAACGTTCATTGGCTGAAAACCAAAACGTCATTCAGCGTAGTCGTAAACTAGTTGAGGAAGCAAAGCTTTTTGGAATCCAAAGTTTCTCCAAAGGCTTGCTAGAAGTAAAAGATGTCCTTGAAAAAGCAACAGAATCTGTTCCAAAAGAGGAGCTTGACAACAATGTTCACCTTAAGAATTTATTTGAAGGACTAACTCTTACAGATACGCAGCTACAGAAAGTGTTTACTAAAAATGGCTTGGAAAAAGTTGATCCCATTGGAGAAAAGTTTGATCCACATTTCCATGAGGCAGTGTTTCAAGTACATTTTCCAGATAAAGAAGATGGTACAGTTGCATTAGTTCAAAAAATTGGTTATAAATTGAATGGACGGACTCTTCGACCTGCTCTTGTAGGAGTTGTAAAGAAAGCTGCATAACAGTGACAGTAGGGGTGTGAACTTTGGCCTATAACTCATGTATGTGCTTCTGGGAGTTTTAGCAATGTTATTAAGACCTATAAATCGTCCTGCCATTGTTACAGGCCTGCATGGGAAATTTAATTTAAAATAAGGCTAAATACTTTGTTTCATTGACCGAATTGAAATATGGTGGCAAATTTGAATAACTGTTGTTCTGGACTGACTAGCCTCGTGTTCACGTGCAAACACAAAAGCATTTTCACATGAATGAGGGGCTAGTCAGTATAAAACATTAGTAAGTTATTCAAATTTGCCGCCATATTTCGATTCGGTGTATTCAATGTAATCATGTTATCAGTAACTGATAACATTGGCAACTGTTGCCAATGCTTCCTAATATCCAGCTTAGTGTAAGTTTACAGAAAGATGTGTTCAAAATACAGTATCTTCTAAGTGTAAACCTCAAGAAATGGGCATTTCACTTGTGCAATATGCATTGTACTACAGCTGTGACATCACAACAAATAATTATTGCTTATTTACTTTCATCCAAGACGCAGGGACAAGCTGGTAAAGAAGCAAGTGATGTTCACTGGCTAAATTGTGTACATGTAAAAGAGCTGATTTTTAACAGAAATAAAGTTTCATTAACACTTCAATATTCAAAAAGGTTTTTGTGATTCAATAAATAGCTTTATTTTATTTTCCAGTCAAGACATAATGCAGACACTAACACTGATTTATCTGAAAGCTCTGTCCACATGTGCAGACATCAATATCCTCAATGAGTTATCACTCTGGAAAAGTTGCAATTTTTTGTCTGCAGATAACTTCAATGTATATCCAAGGTGTCATGTCCAGTGCTTTTTATTACCTCCTGATGGATAAAAAATAAATAAGCTTAAATACATAATAGAGCAAATTTAAACAACTCAAAGAATTCATTATTATTTTATGAATGATCCTTATCCCTCTCACCATTCCCTCGTCATCCATCCCCCCCCCCCCCCCCCAAAAAAAAAGGGAAAGAGTGCTTTCAGAAATATCTATATAATTATACATGTAAGGTACATACACTATATGGCAGATACACTATGTAGAAGAAAAGAGAAGAGTCAAGGCCATGTAAGCTCAAATTCACAAGGTTACATAAGCAACACTTTGGAACAAGAAAACATTCATGTACAACTGTATCCAGATGTCAGCTACAACCCGTGTACTAGTTGATGATGCAGTTTTGTTGTTACCTAGCAACTAGTTTAATAGACAAGCAAAGGGTTGTTCTGGAACCCTCCCCTGGGTACACCCCCTGTGAGTAGTATATAAAACACTAACCTTGGTACAATGAATGCATATCTAGATCATCTATTTGTTGGCCAACCAAATTTACATCATCAGATTCTATTTGCTAAAAGATAAAATATGGATTATTAAAGAAAAATCCACAATATTTGGCACTTGTTATTGTGCAAACCTTTAAAATGCATTTCTTGAGTTCTCCACATTGGCATAAAACACATAGATTGATCTTCTCTTTGACCTATTTGCAATGTAAGTTACACACCATGAGAGTTGTTAGAGCAAAGGGGAGGAGGACCCAATAGGAATAGCAATGAACAACCTGACCATCTGATAATGCAGGCTACAATTGCACATAGAAAGAATAGAATTGCATATTGCAATAATATTCAATCCTGCCCCTCACAAAGTTTGGTGATGCATAAACTATATTGCTGGTCTTCTGCAGCAGTGCATATTTCTGGGATGTAATAAAAAAGAGCAAAAAAAAAACGACATCTTTTATTTGTTATTTTACTGACTAGAGGTAACAGTCCCAGAATGTACTGCTGGCAGGCAGACAATAATATGTCATTCACTGAAAATATCTAAAATCTCTTGTGGATATTTGCATAAGTGTAGTGTACCTCACACATGGTTTCTTTCAGTTTTTCTTTGACAAATGATGAGGATGTCCAGATAGCTCTTTGAAGAAGAAACCTAAGAAGTGAAGTAATAAACTTTAAGGTTCTATGATAAGCAGCAGCAGTACAGAGCTGTCATCATATTTTTTTTGTAAATCAGATTGTGACTATTTTTCTAAAATTTTAAGATGTCAATGGCCATTTCCCAAGATACAGATGAGTGAGTCCTGTACTAACCAAAGCCTCGGTTTCAGTGCATACTATCATGTACTGCCATTGACGATTGCCAATAAAGCAGCTTTAGTCGCTAATTAAACAATATATAATTTACATCATTGATAACACAATATATAAATAGCTAGTGTAACGAGAGCGAGGCTTTGGCTAGGACAGGACTCACTTAACTGTATCTTGGGAATTAAACGGCTATTTGATGTCACATCATCCGATCAGAGAAGACTGAAAACAATGGACATTGAAATGAAATTTACACTGACAGTAAACTAAAATGTACAATCATATTATTTTGTACAGTACACATGTATCGATCTAATAACTAACATGTAGAAGAGCAGTTTTCATGACTGTGAAAATAGCATATTTTATTTTATAGACAGTAAAGTATTAAACTGGTCACAGCATGATGTATTATTTTGTTTGATCTGTTTTCACACTCATACAACAAAACTGCTCTAGATCTGTACCCTAAAGTTTTTTATAGCTACACTGTATCACCAACCTTGTCCTCAGTAAGCAGAAAAATGCAAACAAAGACAGTGCATTACATTTGCCTTCATGAGATATTTCCCTTGATTGGTTTACTTTATAATCTGAATGCTGAATTGTCACATTAAAATTACAAGGTTTGTCATTCACTGAATCCTCAGAATTCATTCCTACAGTAATACATGGTTCTTCTTCAGGACCACATGCACCCAATGACCTTGTTTTTCCTTGACTTGATGATCTGTCTTTAGAATGACAACAATTGTTTCCTGCTGGATTTGAGATTTCATTCAAGTCCTTGTCAATTGCTAATGTTTCCACTGTATGATTCAAATTGCTTACTTCACTAAAATTGTTACACATGTAATGGTCATATTGTTCACTTAGAAATGATTTGTCCAATAGCACCAATTCCTGTCCACATTTACAATGAATACAGTTAAGACTTAACTTTAGACAGTCTCTGTGATTCCTTGATGCACTTGATTGCAACAATGTATCTATGCACTCATTTACATACTTTGTGTTGTGGTCAGTACAACTCTGTTTGAAGCTGGATTTATTAGCTTTGCCGTAAGCCAAAGCCAAAGAGTACCAGAAATTGTGATTGTAAGAATGAAGTAAAATACATCTCTTATAGCAACAGATTTCACCTGAAGATCAAAAAGACATTCAGTTAATTAAAAATACAAATTACTCAAAGTCAATGATACTGAATATGGATAAAACAAGAGACTTGTTCATACTTTGAATGTTGTCTGTAGCAGAGCATATTTGGGCCAACAGAAGAAGAAGTGAAGTATCTTCACCTTGCTTTTTAATCTGAAAAATGAGGTACAATTTCATTGTAGTAATAGAATTATCAAGATCCTGATCAGGTTCCCTTACATCCAATCAGGATATGATTCTTAAGTTATAGTAGAGTACAGACTATACAGTATGGTAAAAATTGTATCTGATATAATTTCCCTATTCATACAGGTATGTGCATGGTTGATACACCAAAATTGTTACATTTAGAGCTATATATGACTATAAAAAAGCCTGTACCATGTCTCAGATTTTAAAAGAGACATGGCAAAGCATTGTACAAGTCTTTGGGAAACAGAGTTTTTCATAGACATAGAAAATCTGCTTTATTGTAACTGCAAGTACAATAAATATATACGGTCTTACTAAAGCATGTCTCAGATTTTTAAAGTAACATGGCAAAGCATTGCACAAGTCTTTGGGGAACAGAGGTCTACACAGTCACAAAATAATCTGCTCTATGGTAACTGCAAGTACAATAAATATATACGGACTTACTAAATTACTCAACAACTCCAAAGCAGCATTAAAGTTCTCTAATTTTAAGTGACATCTAATAACAGATTCTGTTACATCTCGTTCCACTGTGGTTGAAGAAACTTGTGGGTTGTTGTGAATAAACGTATAAGCTTCCAAAGCCTTGTCGTACTGACCATCTCTGTACCAAAAATCTGCTTGAAATTTTGTGAGATTCTGTCTTTGCCCTGCGTCATTGGGAAGCGAGCACTTGAAGGGCCACTGCAGTAAAAAGAAAAGATGAGTATTGCAGATAGAAATAGAATTTTCAACATATAGAATCATGACTCCGGCTCAGTACCCCATACTCGCAGACTTTTACGTTGTAGGGTTGTTGTTGTTGTTTGGAGCTTCGATCTTTGACTTCTTTCTTTTCAAAGAGGTCATCGTCTAAGCACAGCCCTAACTCCATTGTAAGACCAGTTTTAAATGAAGAAATCAACAGAAAAATATGAGAAATGAAAATTTACAGTCACCGGTTCGTCCGCCATGTTTAATTTGGATAGCCTCAGTTTTATGCTCGGACAAGATAACACAGGAAACCCAAAACAATTAGGCAGAGAAAATCCGAATCCAATAATTTGAATTTGCTTGAATATCGACTTCAAACACAGGCAGGCTTTTATTTATTCACTTAAGTGTTAAAAACAAAGCTATAATAAATGTGGAAATCTTCAGAAGTTTGCACTTTCTAGTTTACGAGTACGTGTTGGGCTTCCTGTGGGTAAACCGCTGACCAAAGGCAAAAAGGCGCGAATTCCAAACAAGAAACAAACGATCGGCCTTTTATAAAAATATTTGTTTACAATATATACTTTTGAATTCTCCTCAAGATCGAAGAAAAACAGCAAAAGGAATCGCTACATCATGAAGCGAACTTTTCCCAGAGCAAGACAGAAGGCCATTATAAAGAAATTTCAAAGCAAAGCAAGATTGGCCAAAAGTGTAGACATTTTGGTACAAAATGCATGAATTTTGTTTTGTGGTTTAGTTTTTTCCAATGTTTTTCTTCTAAATCAAACCACAGCACATAAACTTAAGTTTCTTTCATTTATAAGTTCATTATCAGCAGCATTTTTTAGTCTTCGACTTTCAGTGTTCTCTTATTTTAAATTTTAGTTAAAACAGCTTCTTAGTAAGCTTATGTTGCAAAGCTTGTATTAGATTTGGCAACAAATGTATAACTATTTTCATTTCAGATTTTCCTGGACTACATGATGTTTCTACGTAGACTTGCCACAGAGTCAAATATCAAGGCATCTGAGCAGAAGAGCAAAACTATAGAAACACATCATATACAAGAAGTTTTAAAGGTAATTAAAGCCCAGTATCAAGTTGCTAATTAACCCAGAGTTAAAATCAAAGATTTTCTTTAGACTTTAAACCTTGGAATGGTGCAAACCTGCCTTCAAGAAACTGGACCCTGTTCCACCAGTAAATGAGGATAAAATAATGACTTTCCCCTCCTCCCCCCCCCCCCCCCCCCCCCAAAAAAAAAAAGGGAATGTGGCTGAGTCTAAGACCACTCTAAATAAGGCAATCTGCCTACAACCTAAAGCAACCACAAAACAGCTGTACAGCTTTATAGAAGATTATAATTAGGAAGACATCAAGGTTACTTCCCAAAAAGCCTTTGGTGGAATTTGCTAAATAAATAGGGTCCTCTAAAAATCAAACCCTAAATGAAAGTCAGATTTCATAATTGGGCTTCACACAAAAACAGCTTTGACACAAATATCCTTGTTACTCTCATTCCCAACTATTTATGGAATTTTGACTGTGCTGTTACATGATGCTATTTTTATGCAACTACATGTAATCATTGCAAGAAAATGATTGCAGCAACGTTTTTCAGCACTACACAATGTAACATCCCTGCAATGGTTCATGCAACTTGCTTTGCAACACCGTGCGACAAGTTGCAGAAAATTTAACACCGTGTAATCTTTCATACTGTATGCAGTATAAACAAAAATTGAACACTGAATTCGAATTTACCTTTATTGTATTATTTTTACATATTTTCATCTACAGAGTACATTGAAGAAGTGTCGTGGATAACATCTTAGAAGTGTTGCTTAGTCTTGACAGTTTTGGAGCTTGAAGCCTGGTTTTTGATTGTGACTTTTACAAATATTGACGATATACAGTGAACTCAATGGAAATAGACACCTCTTAAAAATGGACACTATTTGATGGTCCCTCTTTGCCAAAAATCTGTTATTGGATCTGTAAAATGGAAAGTTGTTGGTGGTCCCAAAGGTGTCTGTCTTCAAGAGAGTTCACCATTGGCAACAATACTGCCTTTGTCACATTCTACACGTACACTGACTCTGCATTGGCTTACTATAGGCTTATGTTGCAAGCAGAAAACCAGACTCCACGAGATTAGCTTAGTGGTCTATGTTACAGTATGCCATGTGGTGGTGTCTCAGGGTTTTGATTGGATATCATCATCAACCAATCAAAATCCTGAAACATCATGTTGCCATTGGCATTGGTAATAATACAGACTTTAATTTTTCATATCCAGTGAATATGTTTTTTAATTGAATACATTGGTGGTAATGCATGTTTTCATTTAACATTTTAATATCAATTGTTTTAATTCTATTTCTATTATTATTTCCTACCTTCATCTTATATTTTTACATTATAGATGGAACTCTCAATCTGCATCATTTTACAAAATAATGTACACTGTCTTGTACACTGTATATTCATTGTAAAGTATATTAGTGTGTCTAGGTATACTAGGGATATAGTATACCTAGACTACACTATACAATTTAAGTAATGTATAAAGAACGAGAGAGAGTGTTTTATCGGATATAAAGATCCGAGCCGTAGGCGAGGATCTTTATTACGATAAAACACGATCTCGAGTTCTTTATACGGCTTAAAAAACTCCAACACATATTAGAGTGGTTCTCTAAAAGAAATTCAAAAATATCTTCATTTATCTTGGAGAAAATCGAGGTTAAAGTTTATGTAAATTAGGCCGAATCTTTATCAGATTTAAAGACACTCGTCACGGTGGCGATTTTCATTGTGTTTGCCTTATGAATTATTAATGAGTTTTTTAAGCCTATATAACTTTCGACTCTTTGTGAGAAAAATTGTGCATGAAATTTATTGTTTTTATCAAGTTTTTATCAATTTTTGTAACTTTGAACTACAAATAGTTTCTAACAAGCTAATAAAATGGTCTTATATAAAAAGGTAAAGCACTTTTGTTAACGTCGGTAGTTCCTTCAGCTGAACACTGGTCTCCCAGGAAGCCGACGGTGCGCTCTTTACTCCCCTCTTTCCATCAGTGCTCCGTTTTAAGGGTATTTAAAGCTAATTAAAGCTACACGGAATGGAAAGAAGTCGAAACAAGGATGTGAAATCTGGGGGTCGAACTAGGGACCTCTCGCACCGAAGGCTGCACACTAACCAACTGTGCCATCCTTGCTCCTTGATATAAGCAATATAAAGTACACAAAGAGTAGTCTTTGTTTTCTATGAATTAATGAATAATTGTTCACAATAAATGAATTCCCACTAAAGTGAACTATTTTTTCCACCACCATTCCAGCTTCATTGCTGGATTTCAAGCTGTTAGGGACTAGGGATGAGTCCCTTAATATCGTAATAATCGACACACGACTGAACAAGACCCACACAGTAAGAAAGAGCACATCAACCTATACAAAATTCCGAAGTTTGGTGTTAATTGGATCAATATTGAACGAGATACAGCCATTAAAAAAAATTACTAAGAATTCAAATGTATTTACCAGACAACTTATCCAATCATTCATACATTTTTTAGTAAATTTCTTAGTAATACTGGGAGTTTTTGAATGGCTGTATCTCATTAACACCAAACTTCAGAATTTTGTACAGCTCAATGTGCTCTTTCTGGCTATGTGGGTCCTGTATGGATTATCATGATATTAAAAGACTCATACCAGCCTCTAACAGCTTGAAATCTGGCAATGCTAAAAGATCTATAGACCTTATTAATAATTATTGTTTTACCTTTTGCCAAATGTCAAGTATAACTCAACAGCTGTGATACCCTGGAATCCAGAGGGGCTTATATAATAAAGAAAACTTTAGGTGAGCAAAGGAAGAGAGAGCACACCTCTGGTCAAATTCATTAGGGACCTCAACTCCATGCTTGAGCTGATGTACATCACTCAATATTAGCAAATAGGAATTCTTGTTATATTGACATGTCCTGGTGATAAGCACAGTAGCCAACCAGATGAGAGATTAGAATTTATGTCATCATGAGTGTGGATTATGAGGTTTCTCGCAGAGTTGACCAGAGGTGCTCTTTCTTGCTTGCGCTCAGATTGCATTCTATTCTCAATTCTCTTTATACATGTACAGTGCCTCTGAATTCCAGAGTACAGCCATAGCCACTAGTAATTAAAACTACTTTTTAAATCAAACTATTGACAGGCCACAGACATGGAAGAATAGAATCCACTCTGTTACACCAGAAGTTGGCACATGTTGAGTGGTAGTCACGCCCACCATAGGCTATCTTAGCATCTGTAGTTTTATTCACACTAAGAAGACATAAACCACATGCCAACATTCTGTCCTCATCAACTTTGACATGGTCATCTGTAAAACTCTCTTTGCCAAGATTTGACTGCTGTTAAAAATGAAAACTAAATAATATTAATAACTTGTAACAAGTACCTAATGTTAATATAATGACAATCAGGAGAGCCTTAATTAGTGCAGGTTTCGTTAGTGTGAAAAACTACGGCACGGTTATGGAGTGACACGGACACGGCACGGAACCTCACCTGCTGATGTCTTTGTAAATTTGTAAAGAAATCAGCAGGCGAGGTTCCGTGCCGGGTCCGTGCCGCACTGTAACCGTGCCGTAGTTTTTCACACTCATACAAAATCTGCACTAACAATAGTAAAGCCAGGCTACACACTGTACAAGGGTCACAATATAAATGATGATTACTTAGCTTTTCTCTGGAAAATTTTACTACTTATGGACAAAACATTGGTGGGGCTGTACACCCATTGCACATAATATAACCTACCAAATCATCTTGGGAACAACCAGACAGTGGTTCTGCTGCAGTTGTATAACAGTATTAGACAAAACAAAAATGGGCACCCACCTCAAAGTTTGTTCCAGTAAGGAAATTTGCAATGTTCTTCCATGTTTGATTAATTTCTTCTAAAATACTTTTGAGTTTCTCATTGAAAAAGTCTGAAGAACAAACAGCAAATTCAGTTTCTTGTCACTTCTCTGTAGTAAGCTTTTTAGAAGTTATTCCCTCTTGCCAAAGATGGTATGTGCAAAGTCAAAGTAATGTAGAAGTGGTACAGAGAATCCATTTACTATGTACTCACCTGTTTTCATAAGAGACACTTGAACTCTTTTAGTAACTTTGAAAACCTCAATAATAGCTACAAACAAAGAAAAAATAATTGATACTGTACATGCTACCAGTTATAAATAATATATCACTTACTGACACCTTATCAACCATTTACACTGATATCTTACCAACCACTTACTGACACCTTACCAACCACTTACTGACACCTTACTAAGCACTTACTGACACCTTATCAACCATTTACACTGATATCTTACCAACCACTTCCTGACACCTTACCAACCACTTCCTGACACCTTACCAACCACTTCCTGACACCTTACCAACCACTTCCATGATGTACATGCACGCCTTACCAGCCATTTACAATACCTTACCAGTTGACCACTTACTAACACCTTACCACTACTTGCTGACACCTTACCAACCATTTACACTGATACTTAACCAACCACTTACTGACACCTTACCACCACTTACTGACACCTTATTGATGGGCTCCAGGGGTTTAGTGACTCCCTCATAAGATTTACCAACCACTTACTCAAATTGTATTACACTGATACCTAACCAGCCACTTACTGGTCAACACCTTACCAACACTTACTGACACCTTATTGATGGGCTCCAGGGGTTTAGTGACCCCCCCCCCCCCCCCCCCAATAACATTTACCAACCACTTACTCAAATTGCTGTGAAGACAGCCTTAACAAAGACTTCTAAAAGGCATACTAATTGTGCACAATGTACTAGCCACTAACCTGTAAAATACTCTACTCCTTTCTTGGACTGTAAGACCTCCTGTTTTATGCTTGGATCAGACATTGTTTGCACAGCCAAAGCACAAGTTGCAAGTGTCAAGAGACAAGAGTTCAAACATCTTCCCCACACATTTGCATGCTGGTCAGCATCCTGCATTTGAACAAGATGAAGAATATGTAATGTAATTAGTCAGTAACATTACTTGGTTACATTCCAAGTAAATAGTAATGGTTGGTCCAAGACAACATGTTGGGCTGAGTCTTGTTTGCTTCTAATAAAGATGCGGTAATACAGGCAAAAAATCAGGGGTGGAACAGGAAATCCAAGTAACACAAGAAACAAGGCTTGCACAGTGTTGCATGCTGCCCGGTACCTTGGGGGAAAGCCTCCCATAATATTGGTTTGGGTTGATGATCAGGAAATTCTACTTCCACCCTTAAAGTGTACTGGAGATTCAACCAAACTGGTACCATCTTCAGTAAAAGTATACCATAGCATCTGTCCATGAGTACCCTAAAAGGTACCAAATCCTATGATTTTGACCCCTAAAAGGTACAAAGATCATCCTATCCAAAATATATGGGAGTACATGTACTAGTCCCCCCCCCCCCCCCCCCCCCCCCTCACAGGCGCTTAAGAAATAAATTAGCATGAATTCTAGTTCTGTTACCTCTCCCTCACCACAGAGCTGCTTGTATCTTTGTGCAGAGTCTAAAGGTACAGTATTGGTGAAATTACTGCTCAACAAGTTCTGTGGCTTCTTCCAGTTGTCATTATCTCCTGTATTTGAGGAAGAACCTACTAATCCATTTAACTGTGTCACACTGCTTGTTTCAGATTTGACAGCTGAATTAGAGAAAGAAAACAAGCCACCAATATTACTACTGGGTATTGATGAGACAGGATTTGATTGAGCTGACTCAAAATTAGAAAAGTCACCAAAATCATCATGTGATTCTGTTGTCTGTGTCACATTGCTGGCTGCAGGGGTGGATATTGGTTGACTGCTTGCAAAATTAAACTCCATATTGGAAGACTGAGAAATAGCTGAGTTCAAAGAATTGAGTCCCCAATTGTCTGATGATTTAGTATTTGAAATAGGAATGTCTGTGCTTAATGCAGGAGGTACAGTTGACTGGAAGTCACCAAACTCTCCAAACTCATTGTCTACAGGTGCTTCAGCTTCCTTGAAACCCTCAAAATCACCAAAACTGTCATCTTTCTTTCTTGATGATTGTGAGACAGAGAAGACAGTGTTTTCATCATTACCAAGATCTCTTAGAAAATCATATTTGTCAACAGGTTTTGCAGTTTCCCCCAGAGTTGCTGTATTAGCAGACATTGTAGCACTTCCAGGTGGGGTATGCAAGCTCTTCTCATCTTTCTTCTCAATTGTTAGTCCACTTAAATTACCAGGTAATTTTAAAGCCAAAGACTGGAGACTTTCAGATCCAGCTGCATCAGTTTGAGGAGGCATTTTTATGACAGGAAATGCAGCAGCATTGTTGTTTTTGCTGCCATGACTGACATGGATGTCTGTTGAACCAGAGTTTGAGGAGTTTTTGGCAGACGAGAAAATGGTAAAATCACCAAACTCCTCAATGTTTGAATCCTTTGTCTGTGAAGATTGCATGGCTGGTTTGACCTTTAGTAGTCCTTCTGTTGATTTTAGTTCCAAACTTTCTAATGAAATACCTATATTTGTTGCAGAAGAAGACTTAAAACCAGAAAAGTCATCCATTTTAGCACTGCAACTAGCTGTACCAGTGCTAGATGAACCAGAGCCTTGGAAATCTCCAAAATCAGCATTTGTATCAGAGCTCATTGCTGCACTTTGGAAACCTTGGAATTCAGGTGAACTTGATAATGTAAATTCTTTACTTTTACCAGGATTAAATTCCCCATGTTTTGTAATTTGCTGTGGCATCAGAGAGTTAGCATTAACATTAGGTAAGGACCAGCCAGTGATAGCAGTAAGATCTTCCTTGGTAGCACTGTTGTCTGGTGTTGATTTAAAAGCTGAATATTTATCATAAGGCTGTGATATATCATTGCTATTTGGTTGGTCCTGGTAGGTATTAGTTGAATGGGATAAAGTGTCTGTCTGGGGAACCTGTGGACTCTCAGTTTGGAAACTCCAGTTTCCCCCTGTAGGCTGCAAAAAAACATAGGATAAAATACAAAATGAAGGAAGGTGTAAGGAGGAGGGAAGGGAGGAGGGAGTAAAGGAAGGAAGGGGAGAGGGAAGGAAGGAAGGAAGGAAGAAATGAATGGGGAAGGGAGGGAAGGAAAAGAGAAAGAAGGAAGCAAAGAAGGAATGAAAAGAGGGAGGGAGGGAAGGAAGGAACGATGATGGAAGGAAGGAAGGAAGGGAGGAAGGAAAGAAGGGAGAGAGAGAGAGAGGAAGGAAGGAAGGAAGGAAGGAAGGAAGGAAGGAAGGAAGGAAGGAAGGAAGGAAGGAAGGAAGGAAGGAAGGAAGGAAGGAAGGAAGGAAGGAAGGAAGGAAGGAAGGAAGGAAGGAAGGAAGGAAGGAAGGAAGGAAGGAAGGAAGGAAGGAAGGAAGGAAGGAAGGAAGGAAGGAAGGAAGGAAGGAAGGAAGGAAGGAAGGAAGGAAGGAAGGAAGGAAGGAAGGAAGGAAGGAAGGAAGGATAGAAACTGATTGACAGTTACCAACAAATCAAGCTGCAAAACTACAATGATTCAAAAAGACTAGTTCCGAATTTCATGTACAGTATACTGTCAAAAACTCTACCTTTAAGACATTTTCAGGGATTGATGGTATTGGTGCAGTATTGCATGTGGCCAACTTTTCCAGTGTAAGTCTTTCTACCTTAAGGCCAGTCTATCAAAAAAAATATAATAACATAACCAGCTCAAGGAGCAATGAAAACAATTGAGAAGGTCTGTAATTACAAGTAAAAGCTTTCTCCTTCAAAACATATTTTACTGCTTTGCATATGTCCACTTGTTCATGTAATACCTGTCCTAAGGCAACAAGTCCTAACATCATCCTAAGTTCCATATCATTCAGCTGACCAGCAGTTGCCTTGTTTACTTTGCTCCATATCTGGCCCAGCATGTCTCTTGGTAAATCAGATGCCAGTAAGATTGGGTACAAGGTGGCGGTATCTATGGCACCATTTACAATTACAGCTTCTTTAACATCTTTGTAAATACCAGGTAAATTCTCACCTTTTTTCCAATAAAAGATAAGCAGATATTTAATGAGTGTTATATGATGTACAAATAAGGACAAGGTACAATGTATGTGTAAAGTTAGGTAGAGAGTTGTTTTTTCATAGTCCAAACTGCCTTTGATGGGGAGAGGACTGGGGTTAAAATTGCAGTTAACCACATTGTACCACATTGTAATTTATTGTTTGATTCCAGTCCACTCCTGATCAAGGGCCATTTGGGCTACAGTATGGAAACAAGTCAGCACTGTAAAGGTAATGGCAAAGGTAATGCATAAATGCATGATGGTCTGTTGCAATTGTGATCAACAGCAGTGGCAGTGGTTGAGGTACATGTAGTAATTATTGGTAGTTACCTTTACTGCACCAATCGGGAATAGTTATACCATACAACTTCTCTAGTTTGACTTCTTCAGATTCTTCTAAAATAAAATAAAATAATTGTAGATATATACAAAAAACATTGCAACAATAACACTACTGACAGTCTATGAGATCTTTCATTCCCTAAAGCCCGTCGCACACGTGAGGAAACTGCGTGAGGAAACCTCCACGCGAGGCACTTAGCTCAGACGATTTCTGGCCGCAGACGTTGCATCCTTTGCTATGCGATGCAAAATATGGAGCAGGTAAAAGAGCACACGGTGAGAAAAGTGCCTCGCGTGGCAGTTTCACACAGTTTCTCAACGTGTGCGGCGGGCTTAAGACAAGTCATCCAATGATTTGTTTTTTGCCTTCCCTCAAAAATGGGATACAATCATACACTGTATGAGAGACATTGCTTTTGTACAGTCATGCAGCTTTTAGTTCCTGCGTTTAGCTCCCTGATAAGCTCACTAAAAAATCCCTCACTAAAGAAAATAGTACACAGCAGTATATTATTCAGAAAAGATATTGTTATGTGTGAATTTTGTGAATACAGTCTCTATATATAGTGTAAAGATTGTAGACTTCTGAAAATATTTGATTTGATAATTTTCAAAGCTATTTGATCGTAATTTTCTTTTGTCTTACAGTTTCATATTATATTAATAATGATTATCAAATAATGAAAAAAATCAAACTGGTTTACAAATTTTGAAAGCCCCCAACATTATTTCAAACTGCAGCAATTTGTTTTTTAAATGTCAATACTTGTTTTCTTGTTGTTGTTTTTAACCTTACCTTCTGCATTTTCATCCACATTGCTAGCCACAGGAACCCCAGCCTGATTATTTTGCTGATGGGCAAACTGTTGGCCAGTCATACTTGGTACAACAGTTGGTCCAATACCAGATACTTGCATCCCATGTGGTGGCATGTTTGTCATTCCTGGCATCATAGCTTGAGATGGAAAAGTCCTTTGCATCTGTCCCTGATTCATTGGTGCTGTTGCAGAAATTCCTTGGGAATACTGAGAATGTGGAGCTATGTTTAATGGCATACTGCTTAGTCCTTCTTGTGGTGGTAGTATATTGAGACCTACTCCTTGTACTGATTGCATTCCAGCACTAGAAGTGGATGACACACTAGACTGACTGTCTGTTCTTTCCCTCTGAGTTGACAACATGGGTGCCATGCCTACAGATGACAGCCCCACCCCTGTTTGTGATGTAAATAAACTGCTCTGCACAGTTGATGATGAATTGATAGCCATTGCTGGTGAACTACCATGCATACTCCATGATGAAGAACCAGCGGCCTTGAGTCCAGTTTGATGTGTCCAAGACACATTACTTGTCATACCAGAAGATAGTGAGCTAGAGTAGTGTCCAGGCATGGACGAGTGCACTGGTTGACTGGTAGGTTCAGTGGACCACTCTGGTTTACTGCTGATGATGCTAGAACTCGGATCACTGATGCTTACAGGTAAAGCCTTTGCTTCCTGGAAATCACTGAAATCATCATCATTGGTTTGACCAAAGCTGTTGCCTCCAGTAACACTAACATTCCCAAAGGCATCCACTGTGCTAGATTGTTGCTGAGGTGCATGGGGGTATTGTTGAGGGTTGATCGGCAGTTGCTGAGGTTGATGGAGGTAGACTTGTTGTTGAGGGTTGAGAGGATGCTGTTGAGGTACATGTTGTTGCTGAGGGAAGTTAGGTTGCTGTTGGGCAAAGTTTGGTTGTTGTTGTTGTTGAGGATTGTATGGATGTTGCTGTGCAATAGGATGTGGTTGAATCTCTGCCTGGACAGGATGGTCTGTAACAGACTCTGTGGGTGGTGGTGGGTATGACGTTCCTGGTCTGGCAACTAAATATTAATAATACAATGTACATGTAATTAATCAGAACAAGAATTATTTACAACATATCAACGTAAACAAGCATAACTGCCTTACTGGTGGGAATACATGTACAATATATGTTGTACCATAGACATAGACATTTTCTCATTTAATACCACGATACATGTATTACACAAATTTGTTCTATGTTTTCACAGATTTCCATCAATATCTCAGTCCCAAGCAAAAAACAACAACATTTAAATGTTAAATTTTGTCACTTAAATAAGACACAAACTCTCTGTATAAATGACACTTTTAGTCATATGACACAAACAAAATAAGAACAGAAGAACCTATGTAACACACAGTTAATGTTGCAAGTCAAAATCAAAGTATCTCATGATTATTATTCAAACATTTTGAACAGTTTGAAGATTTGTAATTATTATATAATGTTCTGTGAGAACTTCAGAACATGTGTACATGTAATTAGCAATCAAACGTTGACTCCACTCCCTAACAAAACTTGACATTTATTATAACAACAACATGTTCATGTTGTCAAAACAAACACTCAAATGCACTCTGCTGTAAGAACAGCATAATAAGTTTGGAACAGCTTAGAACGCTAACCCTAGATAAGTCATGTTCTAGACTAAAAGTGCCATTTATATGGAGAGGTTTGAATCTTATTTCTATGTAAATGGCATGCACTAATATGATCACAATAACGTCTAGTGCACACTTACAAAGTGATCTTCCAGAAGAAGTTGAGACTTGATGTTTAGATGTTGCTTTGTCAGTGTTACGCTGGGCTAAAGAACCAATCAAATGTGACAAATCACCACCCCCTCCTCTCTTGGCTGCCCCTCCTTGTCCAAACTGTTGTAACTTTTTTTGTTGCATTTCAAAGTTCCTCTTTTTTCGCATTTCATTTTCCTTTTTTTGCTTTTCTTCAGCCATTTTTTGTTGCTTCTCAATCATTTTTTTATACTGCTGTTGTTGAAATTGTTGCTGCTGTTGTTGTTGCTGTTGAAATTGTTGTTGCTGTCGTGGGTTGTAGGCTTGTTGCATTTGCATTGTTGGTGCCATGTTGCCTGGAAATTGTGCAAAGTTGCCCTGGTATCCCTAAAAACAGTAGATGATAAAGTACTGTTCAAAAAGGCCATCAACAAGAATTTGAACCTTTTTGTAGTCATGAAATCAAATGGTAACCCCCACTTGCATATATACACACACTGTCATACAAACATTTTGACAGGGAATAGGTCATTAGACTACTGTGAAGCCTGAACAAAGTGTTTGACAGACATCATTGGAGAAAACTCTGCCTCTTTCTGAAAATTGAACTGGATTTTTGGTAGCCTAATTGTATGCCCCATTCCCAGCCAAGACTTTAGGTTGGGCAGGGCACGTAATTATGCATGATAATGGTGGTAATAGAGCAGTTTTTGTATGAGTGGGAAACTGACCGTACTAGTTACAGTCACTGCATGGCATTAAGTTACGGCAGGATCGAATTTCAAAATAATGCTTTTATGGCATTGACATGGTCACGACACTGGCACGGCACTTACACGGTCATGGTACGGTAGGGTCAGTTTCCCACTCATACAAAAATCACTCTCTACAGTC
Organism: Telmatactis stephensoni; assembly: GCA_029948255.1. Classification (NCBI taxonomy): domain Eukaryota; kingdom Metazoa; phylum Cnidaria; class Anthozoa; order Actiniaria; family Isophelliidae; genus Telmatactis; species Telmatactis stephensoni. The sequence continues at coordinate 238,096 of JALIZF010001834.1, forward strand.
TTTTGTCATTCTTTGATCTTTACTTTTCTGTACTTTTAACGATTTTTGATAGAAAATTAGTAAATGATCAAAAGTGTGGAAAAGATTAACTATATTGTATAACTGCAAAAGCTGCTTCACCTGTCTTGGAGGATAGCCTTGCTGCAAGCCATGTTGGAAGGGTGCACCTTGATGTTGTTGAAAGTTTGCCATTCCTAAAAAATACAAATTAAAACATCTTTCTGTCATAGATATATAAAAAGGCACAAAAATTGCAATCAGGTATAATTTCCTTTATTATTATTTGAAAATAATTCAAGAGTTTTGATTGGCTAAGAGCCACCGGATAAATTACCATAGTCGCCGGCTAGCTGCCCAAATTTGGAGTTATGAAAATGTTGAAAACCATTATTCGAAGTTATGACGTAATTTTCTCGAATATGGAAAATTAGCTTGCGGTATGACGTCACGCTAATTTATGCGATTCATGCCAAAAGCGGGAAAACAACAACAACATGTATTCTTGTCAACAAAGCACAACTGAGAAAGAATTATTTTCAAAAAATAATAAAACAATTATTGAATTCGTTTCTCGTAGGATATGGGGAATTATTAAGGCCTCGGTTTGTGTTATCTGCCTATCTGCCCATGGTAATGTAAGGAATGTACACATCAACAAACAATCGGAACACTTTAAAATTCCACGGGCTGTAGTCAAATTCTAAAGAATATATTACACGGTGTCGAGGCTGAGGTTGAGCCACGACAACCGTGAAATGGTCTATTGGCTACACTGGTAATTAATCTCTTTGAGTGTTGTCTGCAATCCCAGTATTTCCTCTCCCTTCTCCCTTCACAACTAATCCCAATTTTCACCTCATCCAGGCACATGTATTCATTTGAAAAAAACTTGTCTTTCCACTATAATAAATTGTACATTGCAGGGTACAGTAGCTACGTAAGTAAGCTTATAAGTTTATGTATGCTACTAACTGAGTGTATAAGGAAAAAAAGAGAGTTTACATAAGCTTACATATATGTATTCCTCTCCCTTCTCCCTTCACAACTAATCCCAATTTTCACCTCATCCAGGCACATGTATTCATTTGAAAAAAACTTGTCTTTCCACTATAATAAATTGTACATTGCAGGGTACAGTAGCTACGTAAGTAAGCTTATAAGTTTATGTATGCTACTAACTGAGTGTATAAGGAAAAAAAGAGAGTTTACATAAGCTTACATATATGTATTTGTAAGCGTAAACTACCTTGTTAATATACTTCCTGTGGGAAAAGGTTTCCACTGCAGTCGAAAATTCTAATCTTATCGAACTAATTTAACTTTACAAAAGCGAATTTGTAATGGTACTTACCTGGAAAGGATTGGTTTGGAGTTTGGCCGCGGGGAAATCTAGGGTTATTTCCACCGAAATTATAAGCCATATTGACGAAAAATGAGAAACAGGCGATTGCTCGAGGTCTAGATTTTGGCCTGATATACGAAAGAATTTGAAAAAAAGGTGTGACTGATTTTTAAACAACAGTTTCTGATTGATTTGATTTTTAGTGAGTTACTTCACGGAAGGTAGCCATCTTGAAATTAAGCACGCAATGGATGACGGGTTAACACAGGAAGTCCGAAACCGCACATTTACCATTTCCCCAGTATCAGTATTCCTATTTCTTTTGCTTTTCTACGAATATCCATCATTTTTAAACTAAATAGTTGAAAGGCAAGCCAGATACACCGCACTGCAATTGCACTGAGATTAACAATAAAGACACTAACGAGACGTCCCAATGAGTTCCCACTGGTCTCTCGTCGGGCTTGCACTTACTACCCCCTTCAACTTTTCTTACTATTCTCACTGCATAATTAATTAGCTCCGAGTATAAATAAGCCAACTCGTGTTAGGAGTGGTCACTTCAAGATACGCCGGAACAACGGGAACTTTCGCGACCCACCCACCTCCCCTGGTGGCGGTTGGCCAGCCTATGCAGCAGTTTTGAGTTCTGTTTTGCTGTGTGTTGGCCTCGAGCCGAAGCAGCCTAGCTCTAGATCTCTAATTAATGCTATAGCATGGCATGGACCAGAACCATTGAATTTTGAAGTCGTTTGCTTGGTTTTATGTGTGCACCCTTTGCCTTTCCGTAGTGTCCCCCAAATCATCTCCATAAAGGCAATAACGTTTTTTCGTTCTCCTCGTCCCTACCAATTTGCTATGTACTCTGCATGGTTTTTTAACTCCCAAAAGTTATCCCTAAAAGGGAATAAGTCATTGAATGCGACGTAGATATTGCGCTCCCAGAAAGTACCAGCAATTTTGTAATATTTCAACCAGGAACGTTTTCGTTCAGTTATACGTTATCCCACAGGAGAATACGGCAGTTTATTACACAAATCCAAAATTTCACCGCGCAAAACAAACTCAAGAATGACTTGCCTATATCCTTGTTACATGCTTATTACCTCATCAGTCGCGGACTCCTCCCATAACTTAATTCTACGATGAGTTAATGAGTATGCAGTGAGGATATATTACTATCTAGTTGCAAGGCATTCCATTTTAAGTAACAAAATTTCAATGAAACCATGTCTATATATATTGAGGGTGTTTTCCATTTAGTGGAACCAACCGGCCAGAACCGGGCCTGATTTCCTAGGAATGATTCCAGCCAGAGCTAGGAATTGAATGTACCATTAAGAACTGACCGTTCTGGCCGCTTGGTTCCACTAAATGGAAAACACCCTCAGTCTGATCCCGCCCGGACATGGCATGTGCCTTTAATAGTCGCTACTAAAGTGGTGCACCATTTTCTATGCAATAGAAAGGAAAGGGTTACCTTTTAGTCCTTCAACTGAAAACGGTGTATACACCTATTTCAAAAAAGGTTGTCACCGCTAAGAGCGATAGGCGATAGGTAATAGGTCATTCCAAGACCGCAAAGCACTATTGATTTCTAATTGATTTACATATGAATAGCCAAATATTTGATGGAGAGTGTAAAGAAAGATTTACGGATGGCTTAATTAAGAAATCAATAGTGCTTTGCGGTCTTGGAATGACCTATTACCTATCGCCTATCGCTCTTAGCGGTGACAACCTTTTTTGAAATAGGTGTATATACCATTTGCACAAACACTGACCCTTTCAAAATCATCGAATTAGAAGCTGAGACCCAAATGGCTCCTGGGTACACTAGAAACATATGGATTTTCATATGTTTTATCTATGAATTCGCCACATAATCGTGTTTGGACGGAGTTATAACCTGTTCACACCAACAATTAAGTTAAACATGTATAAAAGTGGTTCAACTAAACAAAAATAAGTTGCTCATACCGTGCGCATCCCACAACTAAATAAAGTAAAATCCTGTTTAATTAAAATATTTTAGCATAGGTAGTTTAAATTTTGTCTACCCAAGGTAACTGGTAAGCGTACTTACTCAACAAACGGAAAAACTAAACCTGCTTTCAAGGTCGTGACATGGTACGTGGGATCAGGGATCACAGGCTTGGGATCGGGATCTCAAGCCATGGGATCGGGGTCACAAACGTGGGATCGGGATCAGTAGTCAAATCAACAGGATTCAGGGATCAAAATTTTCACAACTGGGATCAGGGATCAAAATAAGAGAACTTTTGGGATCAGGGATCAAAATTTTCGACCAAAAAACGGGATCACGAGCGAAAAAACGTACCATGTCACGACCCTGTTCTTTAGTTAAACTAATTTTAGTTCGTTGTAAGTGGAAGTTTGAATAAAAAGTGCAGTGCTAGATGAGAAATTCCACCAAGGACACTTTCCGAGCGGTGATCCTATGGTCTATTGCCCTAACAAAGCAGAGAAAAATCCTCTTCTCTCGGTGGGATTCGAACCCCACGACCCCTGGATTTGTACGCCAATGCTCTACCAACTGAGCTACGAGGTCAACTGCCTTTTCTTTTCTTGAGTTCAGAGAATTTTTTTCTCTGCTTTATTTGTTAGAGCAAATGACTGAATTTGAACCTGGCCTTGACAACAATGAAAATTAATGATAAACGTAAAAGCCACCCCCCCACTGAGACCCTCCTAAGACCCACCTAGCACGATCAGTACAGGAAGAGGTCAAAAGGTTGACTTTGGTTATATAACGTAAGTAGAAGAAAAAGCAATAGGCAATGTGCGCAAGAGCTTGCAAAGCACTCTGGGAGTTGGAGTCCAATCGGCATTTTGTAACATTTTAATTTTAATTTCTTATGCTAAAATACTTGCATTATCTGTAAAGAACTGACAAAGATAATTTCTGTGCTTATTTCAGCGGTAATGAAAAAGTGCAAGGATTTAGTGTCCTCTCATGCTTTGTTCTAGAAAATGGCGCTCATGCACATTGCCTATTGCAACATACCAGAATCAAAGGTGATCACCGCTAATGAACAGTGCAATACTATAAATCTCTTATGAACGAAGCCTGCTTTTTTAACGGCCTCCGTTTTTTATATAAACATATTATTTCATAAATTCTAAACCAATTAGTGCCTTTCACAAATAAATGGCAATACTAGAGAGCAGTCTTTAAACGACCAAACCACTCCATACTGGGGATTATTTTTCAGGAAGCCACATTGTAATGAAGGTGAGTTGAACTGTACTTGAGGCTTGTAAGTCAGGGGTTGGTTGTCAGACCACTGCAAGATTCCTTCTTTGGTTTTATCATTCAAACCTCCCCATGCTCCAAAGGTCTTATCTGAAATTGTAACCCAGTGTAAAGTAAAGTCAATGTTGCTATGCAATTACTTGGTAACAATCAATCTCGAAGAATGATCATTTAGCAAAATAATAGTTGCAATTCAGTAGATCGAAAGTAAATTAAAGGAAAGAAAGAAAAAATGGTGTTTGGTGTTATCTATAACAGAGATAACTTACAGTCCCAGAATACATTGCTGCGGCAGAATATAGCGATATAGTCTTAGCAATTGATTCAAGTGCGCGAAATGTTCGCGCTGACAGTGCTCGGATCGAGTTCTAAAAATATTGTGAATTAAAAATTCTAAAGTGATAGCATTAGCCTTCACACAAAAGAGGCCAAAGCCGAAAATTTCAGGGGGCCGGGGACCGGAATTGCCTTCAACCCAACCCTCCTCCCTAAAACCGCCACCACATCCACCTACCCACCCGACCCCATCCCCACTCCACCCCACCCTCTCGTTATACAACTGTTCAGTATTACAACATATGTTGATGTACAACGTTTTTGCACGACTTTATCTAAAGCAATTAACGACAAAATAATAGGATACTTTCCAAAATTCATATTCGTGCAGTCAGGCCTGGTGCCAGGGAATTAGAAAAAAAAATTGGAGCCTATGCCGTAAATTTTTCGATGGCTTAGATAAATATTTGAGAATTGGTAACTCAAAAAATGTCTTTAAAAGAACAGGAACTACGATTGGTTTGACAAGTCGTTTGATTCTGTAACATTAGAGGAGTTTTTGTCCGTAAGGACTATTTCAAGCTAATGATCTTCTTATATACAGCAAAAACCTTCAACTTTCTTGAGACTGACTCAGTATATTTCGTTTATATATCATACACAGCACAAAACTGTCAATGAATTAAATTATTGCGTTGTTTAGCAGGGATAGCTTTTTAGTTATTCTAGACAGCCCTTACCAATGATGATATGTACGTTCTGCCAAAACGCGTGAGTAAATTTGCGGAGTACCCTTAATTGAGTAACTTTACTCGGATAAGTGAGTTACTGTGGATGCAACGATCGATTTACTCAAGTTTTTTAATTAGTAAATTTACTCGCGCGTTTTTGCAGTGTATAGATTCTGTAATCTCGAATAGTCGGGCCTACTAGGAAGGGGGGAAAGCACTTCATCATGGGGATTCCTCTTTCAGTTTCTCTCGAGGTGCCATTCCTTCTTCGTTTTCCTACAGCGTCGTCCACCAAAAAGACTGGAAGATTTTGTAGGTTAAACTAGACATACCTGATAAACTCTGGATGTTTTGTTGTCTGTAAGTGTACGAGAAGACAGCTAATTGTCTGATCCAGCCTTTGACGTACTGGGCACCGTCATTCGCTCCAAGTTCATAAGTTGCGTGTCCTGTGTTGCGAAGATCAAGATTGCTCGCAGTTGATGTTAGAGAATTCTTGAGGGTGGAGTTAACATACATCTTGCCCTCTTTCCCAGAGCGACTCCAAGTGATGGTCACGTGGTTCCATGTGTTGGCTGGAAAATCACTACATGAAATAGTGTAGAACTTTAAACGAGTTACAAATGACATCACAAATAGATCTGACTGACCGGATGAAAGACGATCGAAACGTTATTGGGCTCAAAAGGGACCCTAGATTCCGCCCCCCTCCCCCCAGACCCTCCCCCATGATGGCGTCATATACTACAACTCCCATAATGCTTTGCCAGCTTTTTTTTTTTGTAAAGTAATTAGTAACAATTCTTCTACTATTTTAAGGGGGTGTTTACATGGCACTAGGATTATCCTAGAGCTATATATAGGATCATCCTAGCAGGCAAATCATCCTACCTGCTATCCATTTACTGTATTTTGTTTACATGCAAATTTGTGTTTTGCACTTTGGGTACTAGGATTATCCTACTACTAGGATCACTCTGTCTCGCCGGTAGGAATACCCTAGCACTATAAGCTCACTATAGGAGTATGTTTTGGCCATGTAAACGGAAAAAGTAGAGATACTTCGCCAATTAACTAGGATTAGGAAACGCTAGTGTTGGGGCTCCTGTGGTAGTTGGGGGGTTAGTAACCACTCATTTCTTTGAACTCTGCTTCGGGTCGCTTCGCGGGTGAATGTCATGTAAACTAAATTAAACGTAAAGTTGGTTCGCCTGCTAGGATGATCCTAGTGCCATGTAAGGGGGTGTTTTCATGACACTAGGATCATCCTATCACTGGGATCATCCTAGCAGGCGAATCATCCTACCCGCTATACATTTACTGCATTCTCTTTAGTACGATGATCCTAGTACCCGAAGTGAAGACACAAATTTCTATGCAAATAGAATGCAGTAAATATATAGCAGGTAGGATGATTCGCCTACTAGAACGATCCTAGTGCTATAGGATGATCCTAGCTAGTGCCATGTAAACATTCCCTAAGACGACGTTTCGTTGTCATCGCGACAACATCTTCAAGTTGACATGAGAGGTAAAATCATAAAGATCTATTTAAAATACGTAAATAAAAACGATTAAGCAGAAAAAAAATATTTTCTGGTTTATGATGTTTCTTACTCTTAGAGCACTCAAAGTAGTACTACCAATACATTTTTAGCATTTTACTTGGAAACAAGCAATTCTTTCAAGATTTAGCAGGGAGGGTACTAGCTGATTACAAAAGTTAGTCGTAAGGTAAAACTGGCATGATCGCAAAGTTGAGGGGGTGGTGATCTTCAAGAAAAGACTAGAAAAAGTTGAGTTAGGACAGCTAGTCATAGTGAGTGGTTGACGGACAGCTCATCTCGGGTGGCCAAAATTTGTCCTGCGGACTGTCACGCGCGATCTAGTCCTCGATCTTGGTCCCAATCCAAATTTAAGCCTAACCCCCACCAAAGTTATCCCACCCCTAAAAAATTTCTGAACCCTATAATCTTAGACCTAACCCTAGCTTTAAACTAACCCCAACCCTAACTTTTACCAGGGGTATTCTCATATATAGTCCCAAGAAAAGGGCGAGCTTAAAAAACAGGCGTCAAAAAGTTTGAGCTCCATCTGCATGCACGGACGACGTCATCTATGTGGCTATCCTCTCATTGATCACAACAGATCTAGATAGCCAATCAGAAAGCACACAACAAAGTTACAAGTTGTTAAAAATAATATTACTAACGAATCATACCTTTTGGGGAACGAACACGTAAACACTAAGATGCCATTGGCATTGCGCGTTCCAAAAGCTATTTTGCCATTCCAGTAAAATAAGGAAAACTGTTTTAGAAAGCCTTTCTCATCATTTAAGAAAGTCATCGTGCCCGATAAAGATCCATGAACTTTGATCCAAAGAGCAATGGTAAAGTCAGTGGTACGAATATCAAAGCTTGGTATAGTTGCGTAGTCATCTACTCCATCAAAGTACACAGCCTTGGTGCCATCGATGTCTACTACTGCTGCACCGTTATGTAAACTGTAGTGATAACAAGAGTAGATTTAATTCGTATGACTGTGAAAACGAAGAGTCGCGGCACGGCACGGCAGGAATTCCGAATATCGCGGCACGGCTATATACGGCAGGACTAGACCTTTTTCGAGTTTGTTCATACCGCTGTAAAATAAGACAACAGACGCATTGGTACAGGGTTAGCCTCGAGGTAAAGGTAAATTATTCGGAAATACCAGCGAGAAAAGCAAAACATTTTGATTAAGAACAATACAGAAATCGATTTAAATCTCATGGGTCTTTCTTGAAAAGGAGGCTAACCCTGCATAAATGCGCCTTTTAATTGTTAAGTAGCTCAGCGGACTCTAGCAACTGGAAACTGGACTATTTCGAATGTTTTTATACACAACACGGCACCGACTCGGTCATGGCACGGTGCAGTCCATTTCAAAACTCAAATGAAATCTGCTCTAGAAACATGTTTCAATATAAGGTCATTAGTCGCGTGCATTGGCTGGAGGAATCTCATATTCTAATTGAGCCACGCCAATTTGGATACCCCAATTTTAGGGATGAAAATAAGAATTCCCGACCATCAACAACGTCCAAATAAATCCCTTATCGCGGTAAACTAGTTAATGTTTATTGAATCAAGAAGGTGAGAGAGAGAAAAAGACGAAACTGAAATACACGCGATCCGATCCCTAGGCAATACACGGTCCAGAAGGTTTCTTGGGGTTTGCCATTTTGATCACCTTTTGTTTAGCCATATCCTAGTCCAAGTCAATGTCACACCTTGTTGGATTGTTTCGACTGACATAGGTTGTTAGAGACGAAGAAGCAAAGGGATCCAGGTGTATAGTAAGATTTTCACTGATGTTCAACAAAAAAGTCATCAAAATGTTCTGCTTTTGAACTTCAATGATAGGAAAATAAATACTAGATATGGAATGGGGGTTCTGCGCGCGCACCGGGCGCAGAACCCCCGCACCGTTGCGTGACACATCCTGCACTAGTTCCTACCGTTGCCCACCGGGCGCAGAACCTCCATTCCATATCTACTATCAATGATTTATTCAACTTTTGCACTACTGTTATCCCACTGCTCAAGGATTTTTTCATGTTTACTAACAAGTGAGTTCGTATATGTCTGAGCGCGCCGAGGTCTTGATTACCTCAAAATAGATAGATATGTCCTAGGATGTGTTTACGTGAACGACTTCGAACAGGGCTTAGTTCCTCAAGAGACAATCATGAAGTGACATGATTTTCGAGTGAGACGTGTGCATGGTGACAGCCATGGAAAAGAATCCATTTACGTCCACAGTCTTTTCCGGGCTTAGTACGTTACGGACTGCTTTCTACGTATACTGACTTTCGGGAGAGACGTTAACGCTGACTGGGCATGGGATAAAATTTATTTACGGTTGCATTCGTTCCGGGTTAAATTATGGCCATGTCAGTTATAAGAATTGATTAGCTAGTTTACCTTAAAAAAGGGCCGTCTGAGCCATCCATTTCATACCACGATAACAAATGGTTATCGACTTCAAGTTAAACAGAATTGGTAGATTAGTATCAGACAGACGACTCTAGTAAGATGTGTGCGACAATTTTCAGAATTGTTGGCACGATTTGTTGTTGTTGTTGTTTTGTTGTTGTTGTTTGTTTGTTTGTTTGTTTGTTTGTTTGTTTGTTTGTTTGTTTGTTTGGTGCGCAAGCAGTGGATATTACTAAGATTTGTTCCTCCCACGCTCCTTTACAATGTTACTGTGATAACTGGGCACCTACTACCCGAAAACAGGCTACCAAGTTGGCTACCAGCAAGAACAACAACAACAACAAAAATACATACATGGTTGAGACAGGGCTTTTCAGCTCAGTAAGCCACTCATTTCAGCTCAGTAAGCCACTCACTTCACGCTTTCGTCCGCCATTTTGAACTGGGGCAAACGCTGCAAAATTTAAAGAAATGTAGATCACTTTGACTTACCATAACTCGCTCGTTTTTGTCGGATTTTCAAAATTTAAACTTCAATGATTTGGAGTCGACATGGATAGCAGATGTTGCAATAAAAGTAAAAGTCGTACAAGTGTTTTAAGTATACATATTTTTCAAGTCAGCCTTGTTTTCGCGAATGATCTTAATATTTACGTGCCGAACGTTTTATTTTGAAAACAAAAATCCACTTTTTCTCGTCGTTGTAGTCTTCCAATGTTTATCATGTAAACAGGCATAAGAAATAAAGCCAATACCGTTTCAAAAATATTAACTTTTTAAGAATACGATAAAAATGAGTTATGGTAAGTTATGGTGAGCCAAAGTGATCCAGATTTCTATAAATTTTGGCGCGTTTGCCCCATGCAATTCAAGATGGCGGACGAAAGCGTGAAGTGGCTTATTTACAAATCCTAACTAAATACAATTATAAGTCAAACATAAATGGAAGGAGGCAAACCAGTTGGCTATATTTCAAGCATGGCTGAGAAACTGAATTTGAACTAATCGAAATCGGAACAAATTTAGTCTCAGCAAGTGGCCAAAGCGGGAATCGAACTTGGGACTGCCAGATTGCGAGACCAGCGCTCTGACCACTCGGCCATGCTGCCTCCTCAGCAACATTGGTTTTGAGGGATGGGAGATCACACAACAAGGATACTTATTATAAAGTGCATAATATTCGAAACCAATCTGAATTTTTCATCGTGCCAACTAATTCTAGTATATAAATCATTGTAGATCACGACCAGTTACAAAAAAAAGGCGGCAAGCATGAACTTTTCGTTAAGGCCCGGCCAAACGGAAAATGCGGTTTGATTACCAAACGCGATCAAACATTGTTTGGTGATCCAAAATTGTTTGGTCCTCGAACTTTTTTACGGGTGGCCGAACGGCATCAAACATCGCCGCAACCAACAGCGATCAAAAGTATTATTGGTTATAAAATCGGTCCGTATCTATGGATACGAGGGAATAAGCAAGCGTAGTATGCATGCGTGCATCAAACATGTTCGTTTTGGCCGGCCAAACGAATCCAACATTGCCCATCAATTACGAGAACAAAATAATGTTTGATGTTGTTTGATTGAATGTTTGATGGAGTTCAAGTTACCAAACATGCATGTTTGATGCTCCATCAAACAACATCACTACACCACCAAACAAGGTAGTGGCCAAACGGCAAAATGTTGGATCACCAAACAGTGTTTGATTGTGTTTGGTCGTCAAACATTTCCCGTTTGGCCATGGCCAGGCCTTTAGTTAAGCAATATAAAACGCGCGCGCATGTCTCTGTTCTGTGATATAAACACGATGGAAGATGTAGAGCAAGAGAAAAGCAAGCTTAGGAACACGAGGCGTAGCCGAGTGTTTCTCTTGCTTTTCGAGTGCTCTACATCTTCCAGAGTTTTTTAAGTAAGCCATGTCTATGTCCTCTGATATAAACATGGTAGCCAGCCAATCAGCGCGCGCGTTATATCTCAAATATTTTATAAAATCCCATAGCTCATATGAAAGTCGCGCGCTGATAGGCTATCGAGGAGAAGGAATTTAGCGTGGAATTCAATGTTTCACAGGAATGAATGTTGAATGTTTTTGCTAAACTTGTCTGAAAAAGCAACGCTACTTCAACAAACCCGAATGACACCCTTTCCCAATTTGCAAGATAAGAAGATACTTCCGAATTTCTACTAAATTTTGCAGTAGAATTCCGTTCCTAGACCGTGAAAAAAATGCCGCTAACTTTGGCCAGCACAAGACGCCGGCAAGAGGGTAGAAGAATTAATTTCCCGACTCTGGAATTCCCTCGTCATCCAATGAATTTTCCTATAAAGTTCAACATCGTTGACGTTGGATGAAAAAAAAAATGTAATTTAGGGCCTGACGGAAGGGGTAGGCTTTGGACCGGTAAATGGGTTATTTCAAATTGTGTATTTTTTTACTCACGAAGTGGAAACATTACAACTTCTTTTATGAATTGGTCCTCAGTCTTTGAACCAATGGAAAACAGGTCACCACCAAGTGACTGACAGTGGGTTCGTGCGTCGTTCCATGTCTTCTTCTCGAGAATGAGTTTGAATAGTGACTCGTTGAACTTGTACCAGCCATCTGGCAGAGCTAAGCAAAGGACGTACAGCTAGTTAATTTTCTTTTTTATCGACAACACCTCAAACGCATACACAGAACAACCATGTACCAAACTGATGTTTTTTCTCTCTACAAGTTGAGGCTTACGATAACTCACCTTTTTTCTGTACACATGTATTGCCGTCACAGTGCTGGGGATTCTACGAGAGAATGACAAAGACCCCGTTCATTCGGGGCCAAGTTTGGAGCCGTTCAAGTTTGGGAACTACACTGCAAAACGCGCTAGTAAATGTACTCAAAAACTTGAGTAAATCGGTACATCCACAGTAACTCACTTATATGTGAGGAAATTCACTCAGTTATTTGAGGAAAGGGTACTCAGTTATTCAAATTAATAACTGAGTAAATTTACTTGGATAAGTGCGTAACGTACTTAGGATGCATGCACCGATTTACTCAAAATTTTGAGTAAATTTACTCGCGAGTTTTTTCAGTGTGTACTTGCCGTTTACACACGGGACGGAGCGTCCACATTTTGGGACCTAGATCCCAGACCTCAATCGTGCAAACTGTGCAAAAAATAGAAAGTTCCAGTATTTACACGGGTCTGTATGAAGTTTGACCAGTACCGGCCCCAAAGTGAGACCTATTTTTAAGATCCCGAACTTAAACACTTTGCTAGCCTCAGATCAGGACATTTTCTCAGGTCTCGAGTGAACGCAAGGCCGAACTGTCCCGGTTTGTGAACGGCCCTATGTGAACAGGACAGAGGTTCCACCTAGATCTTGACACTTGCAACAAAAAGGATTGAGTTTTTCAGTTCTTCGTATAAATAAAGTTTACAAATCATGTACTTTATATATGGCTATTTTAATTTATTTCCTTGATGGGTACTTTTGGAAATTTGATGTTGTTTTGAAATGTTAGACCATTTTCTCTTGTCTCGAGATATTCAGTAGTAAAGGATTTCTATGGCGTCATTGTGACGTCACAGCAATAGAGTCGATTTCAAACAACTTGATAGTTTTGAAACATTCAATCCTTGCATTGCATCCCTAGCTTGTGGTAGAAAAGTCTAGTCTATTGTCAGGAGCCCATGGGCTCCTGCTAATGTAGATTTGGAAGAAGATTTATAGCCGTTTCAAAGGTGGTAGGTGCACTCTGATAAAATTGCAGTCAGTAACCCTATTGTGATTTTCGACATTCTGCGAGGTCTGACGTTTCAAACGCCAAACGCCTATTGCTATTTTTCTTCTGCCGGAAAACTCCGATCATTGCCGAATAGTTTTTGGAACTCCGCCATCCAAACACTCTGTGATCATCTGGTTGGGCCTCTGTGCGTTCGGGCTATGTTCGTTTTTGTTCGGCAATGTTCGCAGTTTGATTGACAGAAGCAAAAAATGCCAATAGTCCCCTTCACAACTCTCTGCGCCATCTTGAAGAAATGCCTTTGCATCGAAGCGAGACGAACGGTGAGCTTGCATTGATAGAAACCTGAGAATAATTGTCCTAAGTGATAAAAAGGTATCTATCATTGTACGCTCACCGTTCGTCTCGCTTCGATGCAAAGGCACGGCTACCTTTCAAGATGGCGCAGGGAACTGTGAAGGGGACTATAAGTGGTTCATGGCCAGAAATGTCGGTCATCTCCGTTTTTAATTAATTAAGCTACAAGCGCCAAATTCAACTTTCGCGGTCCAATGTGCCCATAGAAATCAAGCATAAAAGCTTTCAGTTTGAAGCGTTTTTAGAATGAGTCAAACTGCGTAAAAGTTCACGATTTAAGAAGGTGCAAATCGTTCTCATTACAAGTAATATGGTCGAAGTTTCCATTACGGGGTCTGCAATTATTCCGAGATGTTACATTAGCCAAGCTAAGATCTTATAACATCAGTGACTTGCGGAACTTGCATCGGAAATGAAGGCAATGCACTGGCCGATGGAGGCTTACAATGGAAAATATACGACTTTAAAATGTACGCTGAAATCCTTATGTTCTAGATGGGGAAATATTTACATCCGAACGGTAACTCGACATGGAGAAGGGTACGAGGTCTGCAGATATTCGAGGTACGATAATTAATTGCAATTCTGATTTATTCTCTTCTCGCTCATACTGCATTCTCTTGTTATTTTGGACGCCATTTTATGGTGCAAAATCCGCGCACGCGCAGTACTGATGTCCGCGAAGTTTGCAGAGTATCGAAAACTGCTGTAATTAGTTATGCAGTCCATACAAGATGCGAAAGATGGACTGTTGTTATACATAATAGTTCGACAGACCGTTTGCCAACAAATCAGATCATCGAATTTAGGAAATTACCAAGAAATATAATAGTTAAAAGTTGTTGACAAAAAAGTATATCGGAAAATATACATTGAAGTATTTGGACGAAGCTCAAACATACCATTGGTTCAGCGTATTCATAACCTTCTTTACGTCTGTACGACCCACGGCTTTGGTTCTTGTTGGAGCGATTTAATTCACACAGAAACGTACCATTGTGAAAGTCAATGTAATTGAATGAAAAACAACTCAATGTTTCTTGACAGGCTGACAAACAGTCCGCAATGAATACGTTCAGAGTCTTGATCACGTGTCCAATCAAGGCGTAACCATGGTCACGATTGAATACCAAGTTCGAGGTAAAAATGTTGTCTAAATTGACAAAATGGGTGCACAGGGCGTCTGGTGCCAGTATGTTTAGGACGAGGAATATCCTGATCCACATCATTGGCTACTTGGAAGTGATCTCATTTGCGAAGATTTACAAGCTACAAGTTAAAAGTTTAGTCAGTCTGAACTCTAAATATGCCAAGAAAATTATATATCAAACAATTGGTTTCGTTCGCGGGCTTCCTGTGTTTTACTATTGGGCTTCCTGTTTATCGAAATGCGAGGTTTCTAAGCCATTTTCAAGATGATGGACAATGTGTTTTATCGCTACAACATCTGCAAGTTTTGATTAAATTTTCGACCGTCCAAGACTCTAAATGGCAGAAAAATCGACAAAAATGGATCTACGTGACTTTCAGATAAGGTAATGCCTGCCCAAATATGGAATTATAGAGTTGATAGCCGTGCCAACGACACATTTTTATTGTCAATTGTTTGATATGTTGATATCAAGAGTGTTTTATTAGTATGAAATCATCAACCATGAAACTGAGACACGCGCCACCAGGAGATTTGCATGACGCGTGTCACGTATTTCGGAAACTTTTAGGACTGTATATGCTTTGCGACCATTAATTATGGATACAAACGTGCTGAAAGATACCATACCATACATTCGCTACCTACGCGAATTGAGTTTGTCCGAATTAAATATCTGCATAAGAAATATTCAGAACAAAGTGGTAAAGTAGAACACTAGAAAAAAATGGAAGAATTTTGTAAATTCATCCCTGGACGATAGCAAAAAGTTAAAAATTTATTACGATTATGATCATGATCATTGATAATTATTGTGCATAAATAATTTCATCAACGCCTGATTCCCTTATATGTTTACATACTCCTTATTAGATATTTCCTTGTGTATTACGGGCTGATATTTTACGAGTCGCGTATGTATTTTGCCGAGCCTTTAGGCAAGACAAAGTGCGAGCGATGAGTAAAATCTCAGCCCGTAATACACAAGATAATATCTAATAAAGGATTTATTATACAATTGCTTTTTCGCTGTGTTTTTAAACTGTATTTTTATTATCAAAACAGCCCTTTTTGCAAACCAGCACGCGCGGGAAACTGTCAAACCGGTTTGAAGTCTTGACGTTATACAGGGCCGAATACGCAAACCGGGTATTACCGTCCCATAATGGCCCTCAAATGATACCTTATTTTGTAAATTTACGTCACAACTGTATAATAAAAAAGGTAATGCTGCATTACCAATACTAGTCAACACTGTCCGACAGAAGTCAAGGGTCTTTATTTGGCATTTTTCTGTGTTTTAAAAATTATGCCTCAAAACGCCGTTTTATCACTGTATCGCGATTCTCCTATCACTTTGATCTACAGAGAGACGGCGTTATTATAAACTAAACGCGATTTTGAGACGGCATTATCGGTTTATAATGACGGCTAGTTGGGAGAAAATATATTCGGTATTGGCGGAGTCGCGCAGCGACGGTAATGCCGTCTCAAAATTAGCGCTCGTGATTGGCCCAAACATTGAGGACTGCATCGAAGTGGCTTTCTTCAAAATCACAAAAACCTACTGAAAATCAACTCAAAATTGTATCCGTGATAAAATGACCGAAAACAATGACCGATATTTTGATAAAAAATAGCCGCTAAGTTGGATTACAGCTACACACGACTTGCGAAAAGTAAACTGAACTGGAATCTGTTGGTCTAAACTACAAGTAGATACTGAAATATAACTACACAAAAAACTGATCACGAAAAGAAGTGAAAAGAAATCATCCTAAGTAAAAAAAAAATCATGTCTGATAAGTAAAATCGGTAATTTCGTTTTCGTTTTTGGCTTCAATGACTTCAGTCACGACAAAAGTGAATTTTCGGCAAAGCAAACAAATTGTCCTTTATGAAGACAAAAACGGTATTGTTTAAACAAAGATGAAACAAATAACTTTTTAAATAAAATAAACAGGGAATACACAAGTGTGGACTACCTTTTTAATACCTTTCAATAACTTTTCAGCATCATTCCTTTAGGTTGAAGCTATATTTTGACAAACTTTCACTTTCACATGTCGGTCAGCAGTCGATCGTTTTTCGCCAGTTTTGAAGAAACAGCAAAAAAAATCTTCAAAAGCATCAAATAACCCGTACTTCTTTCATTTTGTGAGCTTTTGGGCTTGTTTCTATAGTTAAATCACCTCTTTTAAGAGTGAGAAAGCTTCCCGGGTCTGGCCGCCATTTCCTTTTTGGCTTTCTTCTTGCAAAGAAAGAAAGAAGTTGCCATGGAAACTGTAATTCTTACAACTTTGCAGGTAAAGAGAATCTCGCGTTCAATCAATCAAAAACGATAACTTTTCTCTTTTTTCTTCGCAGAAAATAGTTAGAATCGCGATACAAAACTAAACGCGATTTTGAGACGGCATTATCGGTTTATAATGACGGCGTTGGGAGAAAATATATTCAGGTATTGGCTCCGTCGCTGCGCGACTCCGCCAATACCGAATATATTTTCTCCCAACTAGCCGTCATTATAAACCGATAATGCCGTCTCAAAATCGCGTTTAGTTTATAAAGATTTTAACAATGTTTTTAAATTCATTAAATTAACTTTGTGATTTACCAGTAGGAAATCTCAGCAGGTATTGTCAAATGAAAAGAATGTTGTAATAAATTTTTCAGACTCTGTGCAATATTCGCGGCGACTAGGACTATTTTTAGTAATTTCGCCATCGCTCGCGCAAGGCTCTCAAACAACAGAATTAAAAAGCTGAAAGCAAACGGTCCCGTCTGCGTGCACGTCAGAACGACAGCCTTGCGCGCACGATGGCGAAATTACTAAAAATAGCCTTAGTCGCCGCGAACATCGCACAGACATCAATACTGAGTTTTGCTCTCTTAGTATTATGGTCTCTTCTCTTGATGTCATCCATTGCAAGGGGTTCGCCCTACGCACTTTGCACTTTGCAAGTAGCTAAACTGAAACCGGCATTCGTGACAGAAAATTGATAACAAAGGCTAGGGCTATTAGACCACAAAATTATTAAAACTAGCTGTAAAAAGATATATTACTAAAACTATGAAAAGCGTAGCATGACTTAGTTGTGATCATTGAAAAGGTTTAAAGAAATACAATCATCACACTCTTCTTTGGGTTCATAAATAATTCCATAAATACTATAAAGGAGTTATATAAGTTATTAAAAATATCGGCTTTTCCCCGTTATGCGGGTTTTTAGCAAGACTTATCTTCATTTTCTTCTCACTTAATAAACATAGTAGTATTGAGAAATTCGCTCCATTGGATTTACTCAGGGAACGATCGGTTTTTCACTTTCGATCCTATATTTTTTTAAATTAAAGGTACTATTTTCTCTATATATACTTACCAGGAAAATTCCAGTTAAAATAAAAAGTCCTTACTTCTTGACATATTAACTGATGGTACAGAAGTTTCAACCTTCGCCATTGTTGCTCAATATATTTTGTCATGAATGCGTCCCCTCGGTGTTTATAACTCATTAATAATTCACCAACAAACAGACTAATCGCATCTTTCCATTCAGCCATAATATTAACACGCAAAATATTGCCAAACATTGCTTTCAATTGTATACCCTGGAATCCACAGGTGGTTATATTTTGCGAGACGATATATAAACTATTATAAATTATTTGAAAATATAACGCGCGCACTGATTGGTCGGCTACCATGTTTGCATCAGAGGACAGAGACATGG
The DNA here is from genome assembly GCA_029948255.1 of Telmatactis stephensoni. Classification (NCBI taxonomy): domain Eukaryota; kingdom Metazoa; phylum Cnidaria; class Anthozoa; order Actiniaria; family Isophelliidae; genus Telmatactis; species Telmatactis stephensoni. Next base: position 256,675 of record JALIZF010001834.1, read on the forward strand.
CTCGCACGAAAAACTCGAAAATATTTTATAAAAGTAATATAAAACGGCCGCTTATGTCTCTGTACTGTGATATAAACGAGAGAGCATTTAATTCACCTAAGTATTTTGCCTTTAAATTGTATTGGCTAGAGTATCTAGATTTGATATTTTTTATAAGTGTAAACTACAGACATCAGGTCTACAGACTAGGCGCATTTTCGAAAAATCAGACACCTGGAGGCATTTTGGGGTAGAAGCTGGTACCATAACTAGTATTCTAAACTGAATTATGAAATATTTGCCTGCCAAATAGGATTTTTATGTTTTACCGCAATTGTTAATGTTCATCCCAAGGGATTACTTAAGACACGTGAATGCCTATGTTACATAACAAGTCTATTGTGATGTGGTGGGGTCTTGGTAATTGATACCATTGGTTAACCCCCCCCTCGGCCGGGACTTATGTCCACGTGAGTTCGTTCAGCTTTCATTCGCTCGCGTCATTCTTTGAGGCAAGAACCAACTTTTATCCCACCTCCTCCCCTTACCTGCCACATCATTTAGAGTAATCGTTTTATAGTCCCCACCTTTATCGGGGCCAACTAGAATTGATTGAAATTTGTAAATTATCATATTTGATTCTATTTTTATTAAAGCGGCTATGGGCAACATGCCCATAGCCAAGTTAATCCAGACCAAAAAAAATTGTCTTGTTTCATGTTGCTCCGCTAAACGAGCTTCAGTTAAGCAGCACCGACACTCTCGTTTGTTGTATGCACAAAGGAAAAACATAAAATTCCACTTTTTGAAGTCAAAAAAGAGACAAGATAATTTTATCGAATATTGATTCTTTAGGGTGTAAAAGTTTGATACACATTTCATCTTTATTTTGCACCCTGTACATTTTTAAAATTCGTTTTTAAATCGTCGAATTTTAGGTTTTTCCGAGCTAAATTGGAGCCTTTTCACTGCTTTTCTTTGTAATTTGCCTCATTAACTCCGCTACACCCGAGTGATCAGCGGTTTGAAGCTCGCGCCGAAACAATAGAAATGTCCGCCAATTCTGTGCCATGTTCTACCCTAAAATGCCTTCTGCACTTTTTGCGATCGACTTTTTCAGTTTTGCGCCTAGTCTATCTTTCCTATTGTTCTAGTAAGTCCCGTCGTGGTACTAGTGGTATTTTCCTTAACGTGCTGCATTCCAGAACAAATCCATATGGTGATTCTTTTTTGTGCGTAATTCAAATCTCTGGAATGCCTTACCAAACTACATTAAGTTAACTCAGTCACCTATATCTTTTAAGAAAGAGCTTAAGTCTTTTTGTAGATTAACAAATGCTTTCGATTGGGACATATGCCCCAAACGTCGTAGAGTGAATGTTACTATGGCTTGTAATTGTTAATATTTTTTCTTTTCACTATGATTTTCTACTTCGAGTAGATAAATGCATCAAGGTTTTCATATTAATTAATATAATGAGTTTAGTATTTTGCCCTCACCTTTACTGGGCTGAATTGATTTTATAGCTATTATATTTTTCAAAGTATTCAAAGCATTTGTAAATCATATATTAATTTTATTGGTAATTATTAAAGCGGCTATGAGTTTTGCCCATAGCCATATTAACCCACACAAGTCTTGATTTTATGCCCAGTAAACAAAGCTCAGCCAATGCAGTACAAACAATACTTTATGATATGAGGTTCACAAGGGAAAGACATAAATATCTTTATGTTGGGATTTGGGGTTAGGGTTTTCACTTAATTCTTGTGGTTACTGGCTTGTAAAGCCATAACCACTATGGCATCGGGTATGTAAGAGTGTAAGTGTCGGATTTTCCGAAGCTATAACGAAGTCAATGGACGGAAATCACACGAACTTGACCCGATGCTTACTTGACATTTTTGCTCGATCATATCACTTTTTGACCTAGTTCCAGTAATACCTGCCTTTTATAACATTAATTGTTATTATTTCATAAATATCTCCGTTTGAGTAAAACATCTTCCAAGTTTTTCGATAAATATGGTGTCTACGAAGACATTCGGAATGAAACAGGAAACCCAAGCTATATTGTAGACTCGCCTGTAGATGTTGCACCATGTGATATTAGTCCAGTCCCAGACTCTCTTTCTTGCCGCTCCAGGACTCGCGGAGAAAGAGAGTCCAGTATAACTTGCATGCACATGTCAGCTTAGTGACCACGCGATCACCACATGAATGTGGTGATCGCGTGGTTACAATTCCTAAAGTCGTCTAATGATTCAAGATGGCTGAAGAAGAAAGTGTTTTGTATACACGATATCCGTCTCATTTCGGAAAGCAATTTGTTGATTCAGTGAGCTATGCACTTGCAAAAACCAACTATAATCTTTTACCAAAGTTTGAGCAGGCCATTTACGGATGGACAGTTGGGAAAGACGTATTTGTGAATTTTTCGATACGCATCACTACCATATTTTTTGACAGCAAAACAAAACACTGACCTTTGCATATTGCAAGCTCTCAAAATAAAACTTTAATCTGATTGGCTCATTTTGCACATGCGCATGCAAGTTATACTGGACTCTCCTTTCTCCGCGAGTCCTGGAGCGGCAAAAAAGAGAGCGAGTCTGGGACTGGACTACATGTGATATGTTATTGGTCTGTATTTTAACGTCTTAAGGCCTGGGATTTCCATTGAATTCACCTTAATAGTGTTTGACTGCGAAAAACAAAATTATTTTTTGACACATGATATATTTTATCAAACTTAACATTTTGGTATGACTTTTTGGTAATATTACGTCAATAATAATAATTATATACAGGTAATATTACGTCACAAATCACGTTTTTTAATTTGCGGTGGTGAGGACAATTGGAACCAGAATTGTTTATACATTTTTAGACTTGTCTCTTGGTGGTTCGTCTGCCTGCGATTTAATACCTGGACTATCATTCATAGTTAGGGAGATATTAGAAAAAATAGGCCATCTAGCTGCTTTTTTATGACATTTCCTTAAATATCTCCTTAACTATGAATGATGTTCCAGGTATTAAAACGAAAGCATAAGCACCACATATAGATAAGTCTAAAACTGTATAAACAATTCTGGTGTCAATAGTCCTCACCGCCTCAAATTGAAAAAACGTTATTTGTGACGTAATAGGTCACGTGACCAGTCTTGTAACAAGAAAACTGAATCAAAACGTTAAGTTTCGCAAAATATATTATGTAACACGTTTTATCTTGTATTTGCATTTGAAAGACAGCAAATGTTAAATTATAATCGTAAAGGCAAATTCTTTAGAATTTGCAGTTATCTTAATACCCTCTTAATATCAATCGTTAATGCTCATGAAATGATCTTAATCTTCAATATTCTTAAAATACTGATTCAAGTAGTCTTAATCATATACGTTCCAAAGTGTTCATGTAACAATCTTAAACGTTCTAGCAATGTTCAGTGTACTTGAGATAACTGATTTCTGCATGTTCCTTAAGACAGCACTTGTCTTCACGCTCAACAATTTTCGTACCGAATTCTCCATCTCTGTTGACCATCCCCCTAGTACATCCATTACGATATTACACTGATAGACTTCATATCCTTGATATCTCTCCTTCAACTCCCAGCGCAGTAGTACATACTTTAGGGTCTTCTCCTCATCTTTCTTTTTCCTGTTTCTATCCACGGGCAACTCATCTCCAGGGTAGTGACGCTCTTTGTCGTATGGTTAACAATTTTTGCATCTATCCTGTTTGCTTGTAGCTCCTGATGTTCCCCAAACGTTGGAATATCTCAATACGCTTGCACCTCACTTGAACAGTACTCAGGCTTGGGTTTCTCTGGCGAGTAGCAAGCACCATAAGCCTGGTTCACACGGCGACATAATCATAGTCATAAGCATAAGCGTTTTTTACCGGTTCACACGCACAACATAACGTCATAATCATAATCATAATCGTAAGAAAATGGAAAAGTTTTGTTTTCTTATGCTTATGCTTATGACTATGACTGATTATGTCGTCGTGTGAACCGGGCCTTAGGCACTGTATGATTATGATTATGATTATGATTATGATTATGATTATGATTATGATCAATAGGTGCACCCTCCCTTTTTCCTCCTCTTACAACTTCGTCATAACACCATAGAGCGGTACTACAGTTGTCTTCCTGAAATTGGAAAATCGTCAACAGGTGTACGCTCAATCATCACAACGAGGAACGCCTGGCATATCTCGACATCTGCCGGAACCGCCTGGAACATCGCGCGCCTCGTAATTTTATTTGCACAAAGAATCAACAAATTGACGTACTTGCCTACGTCCTCGGAGACCCAGGGCGTCAGTGAAGGGGGAGGGGAGCGGAGGGGAAAGGAAAGAGGGGAAAAGGACGCCCTGGGCTTTTGACTACCCCTAACTTGTCTTGAGGCCAAACGTCAACAAAGGCTCTCATTGGCCTCATTTATAATTTAATTATAATGAGGCCAATCAGAAGCTTTTGTGCAATTAGATTAAAATCATCTAAGATTACCAGTAAACAAGTTGACCCCACGCATCGCCACGACTTTAAACAATACAAGCTGTCACGTTAAGTTTGAAAAGAACCATGTTTCCAGCTTACCGCGACTTTTAAACAATAAATACGTAATCTCTTTCATGTATTTTGCAATAGCAATGAGTTTAGAGTGAAAAATATAGATAAATTGCAAAGACCTTGGTGAAACAAGGTGTATTTGAGGAACTTCTCACAGGATATGGCTAAGCAACAATTAACTGTCACTATATCAAAGCGATAATTAAAATGAGCCAGATATTTTTGTCATTTGAACTTTGTTTACGTTAGACCATCTAATTGGATTATTTTTGGCCTCAAGACAAAATAGGGGTAGTCAAAAGCCCAGGGCGTCCTTTTCCCCTCTTTCCTTTCCCCTCCGCTCCCCTCCCCCTCCCTAGCTTACGCCCTGGGTCTCCGAGGACGACTTGCCTACGTTAACTTAATTTAAAAAAATGACATAATGGTTGTCACGAGTGTGAAGCCAGTGCCTATGGTGCCAAAGATGACCAAATTCACATTCAGAAATATTTCAAGTTTGCTCAATTTGTTGTACTTTAATCGTAAGTTAAACAATCCCGGAAACGTCAAGCCAAATAAAAACGTTATTGACCCACCAATAGCACTCACCAAAGCAAAACGTGGTATCAAAACTGCAAAGGCGAGAACTGCTAATGTTACAAAGATGCGTAGCAAAATAAAGCTGATTTTGGGGGCCCTGTTTTCTAGTTTGCCATAAAAAGTCAATTCTTCAATGTTTCTCACAATGACCAGTACAGGAATAGGAAAACTTAAAAGTGCGCTGAAGAGAAAGAACATGGCAATAAATTTTGTTGGTATTCCAGCTGGGAGGTTGTTGAGAAGTACCTCGCTGGTGCCTTTGGCGTAGGTAAGGAATCCAGAAATCGCAAAAAGTGTTTTGAATATCGCTGAAAACAGATAAGAACCAATTAAAGCTTTCTTGAATTTTGATTGGTCAGAGATGTCCGCTGCCATGGAAACGCAAACGCCATGACAACCGTAGCACAAAATGACGATCGACAAGGATACGAAAACTCCACGAGTATCCCAGAATAACAACGACTGGAAATCCCAGTGGGATGTATCTTGAAACTCATAACTCAATGCTACACTAGCTGAAGCTATCAGGGCTATTAAACCTATTAAGCTTATCCAAGCAATCTGGGAGAATTGTTTGAAGAATACAGTTGGTAAAACTAGTAATGTCCCAAGGCATGCCCACTGAGACTCAGTTATAGGAAGGCTTGGAAACTGCTGCGACATCAAAGAACCACAGAGGACAATGTAAGAAACAGTAAGTGTAAAAAGAGCAATGTTGATTAAAACCCATATTATAGGCTTGAGTGGGCTCCAGCAGTCTTTCCCAATATCCTGATAGGTCCATCTTATTCTTGTTTTCCCGCCAAATCCATCCTCCTCATCAAGACATCCAGCAAGAAGATTGGCTGTGTATCCCATAATGAATGGAAAAACAGCAAATCCAATTACTGCAGTTATTCCACCTTCTTTCACAGAGTAAGGCAATGCAAGGAATCCTACCCCTTCCAAATAGGTTATAATATTGAAAGCAATTTTCCAAGTGCTGATTTCCTGATTTTCCGATTTGTCCAGCTCACTACGGGCTGAGCGGAAAGGGTGGTTTTCATCTCCCAGTGAATCGACATCGTCGTCTTGCTGTTGCTCAACATCAGTTGCAGCTTGTTTCAGAGGTCTATAATCCTGACGATTGAGAGCTTTACAAGTAGACATCTGAAAAAAATTGAACTTTTTAAATTCTCTCTAAACCCTATCACTATATATACGGCGAGTCCTCTCCCTAAGGCTTAAATGTCGTATTTCACATGCATGTAATTATTGAATTGAATTCGGCGCACGTGAGATACGACGTTTGAACCAGGCCTTTCGAGAGTATTACCGGGAGTATTACACCATGTGATTATATGGAAATTTCACTAAGATTCCATGACACGTCAATATCTTGAGAAAAATCATCAGTTGGTACACAAGGTTCAATTTTCGAACACTGTAAAACACTTTTTGAACAATGGTCAATAATTGAGTTTTATCGAATTGGAAACCTAAAAGGCTTTTATTTGTTTTTTGTTTTTTTCAAATTATTGTAAAAGTTGTTGTTATTAATAAAGCAAATGAATCAAAATATCATGATTAAAATTGATAGTACACTTCAGAAGTCAAATAAGTTAGTTTGAAAAAACTATTTCACGGGTAAACAAAAATCAATTTTTAATCCGATGGGTCTTTCTAGAAAAAAAGGCTAAGCCTGTATAAATGCGCTTTTTAGTCAAAGAGCACAGCCGAATAAACGAATGAAGAATTTGTAGGGACAATGTTAACAAAGAGAACTCATGATTTACTGCATAGAAAGCCCGAGTTCACGCAGCTATGCGTCTTGTTCACTAAAATTCGCTATTTAGTACATGATTTTGGGGTTTAGTAGAAAATTTCTAAGTCTAACATCCAAATTGAGATGGCCTAGGGAAGTATAGGCGGTGTTACACGAGACGATTTTTAACGACAATTTTCAGCGCAACGGCGTTGCGTTAAAAATCTTTCTCGTGTAACTTGATATTTGGAACGATTTTCCTTGCAATTTTCGCTTCGGCAACGCGTTGCGAGTTTTTGAATCCAAGTCAGAAACTCGCAACGCAAAATAGTCTTGGTTTTCACTTACGTCATCGAAAAATTTCCAGAGCCCTGAGTTAAATCAAATGTCATTCACTCAAAAGAGCACATAAAACTTTGTAACTCTGCAAAATTTTGAATTGAAACGAGTTTTTGTTGCGACGATATTGCCATTTTAACTGCTCATTCTTTTGTAAGAAATATATGGCACTTCGTGGTTGGTATCACTCTACGGGTCACCAAAATATCAGCGGATTTCACATCCCTGAGTAAAATCAATGTATATCCTTGTAAAGAGCAAGTAAAACTTCAGATCTGGAAGAAATTTTGAGCCCAAAAGAATTTTTTTGCGAAGATATTTACGATTCCACAAACTCATTCTTTAGTAAGAAATGTATGGCGCCGCCATGTTGATGTTGGTGTCGCTCTGAGCGACACCAACATGGCGGACAAAATACGAATTGGCAAAACCACATAAAAATAACAGTTAAATCGTTTATTTCGATCCAGATTTCTTCTAAACAAAAGTTTTATTCGTAGACCAAGCCAAATGTGCGTAGTTTGTAGGAAATTTGTCTGTTTAACGCATGTTGAATACGCGTGACAATAGTTGCGTGACAGGATTTTCACCTCTGATAACTCGAAAACCAAATAATGGAAATAGCTCAAATATTCAGGAACAACTTCTGTTATGGCTATAAAGAACAGACTATAGACCCAACATTAAATGATCTATATGAATATGAAGCATGGAAGTTTTTTGATGACGTCACGTGAAAACCAAGAATTGCAAGTTGTTGCAACGTTGCGCGGAAAATCTTCGTTAAAAATCGTCTCCTGTAACACCGCCTTACGGGACAAGGGCAATATCTGTATATTAAGGTGGCCCGTACCTAATGATTTGTTTGTCAGACATAAAATCAAAACCTTGTCCGATTTCTGAGAAATTTACAGCCATTTGTCTACAAGCCTTGACAATTGTACCGGTAATTATTTTTCTGCGAATTAGATCAAATAATTCGAGATATCAGACGATTTTTAAAAGTAGCTTTTTAAGAAAAATTGGTCATAAATCCAAAATTCTAAGGTGAATTTTTTTCCTATTTCGTTAATCTAGTACAAAGGCATAGGGGACTACATACAACATGTAGCGCGCCAATTTAATCCTTAGAAGTTGCGATGCAAAATTTGCGCTGCCCGTGACGACGCAAAATTATGTAGTCAAAACTACCGTCAAAATCTCAACAAAATTTCAAAACCTGCGAGAACCGTATCTGCTAAAAGAAAGACAAATGCCTATTGTAACTTGTGAACAAAATATGGAGACATGAAAAGCTAAACGCCAATGTTATCCTCAAGCAAACTTGGGGAGTAATTTTTGTGACCACGAGGTAAACGTTACGAATTTGTATTCCTTCGACTTCTACAAATTCTGTCGAATTGTTTTCTGAAATTTTCTAGGTATGGGGTAGAACAAGATGTTAACATACCTGTTGCCAAGTTTCGTTGTCTTTGCTGCACTATGCATGTATAATTCAGTAAGCTTCAAAAGTAAGCAACTACATCGAGTCGACGTTTGAGCTGCCAAGGTAAAACCCACATGGTTTGTTAATTTATTCAAAACAACACCTTACTATCTGTTGCAAAATTCCACACGGGATTTAGACTCAGAAGCAATTGTATTCAGAGAACTACTGTCTTTATTCCCAAGAGTCTAGATCCCGTGCGGAATTTTGCAACAGATATATATAGTAAGGTGCTGTTTTGAATAAATTAACAAACCCTGAGGGCTTTACCTTGGCAACTCAAACGTCGACTCGATGTAGTTAGACAAGGCGCATTTTTGAAAAATCAGATACCTGGAGGCATTTTTGGGTAGAGGCTGGTAACATAACTATTCTAAACTAATTTTTCATGCTGAATCCGAACATGACTGTTACCAAGAAGTATTCTGCAATCTTATCGTGTAAATGACGTATTTTGTGTATTGCTACAGTCATTTCATACTAACGGCTTTTTCATGTAATTCCAAAAATTCCCAAAATTAAAAACAATTACCATAGCTGGAAAGAGCATATCAAAATCAGTAAAACTGTGCAGTTTGAAGGATATCAGTTGAAAACTCAAGGAGATACGAATTTTCAAAAAACGAAATTTTGTATGAAAACACTTACAGTTATCCAAGAGATACAAACAAATTTCGATTTTTGAAAATTCGTATCTCCTTGAGTTTTCAACTGATATCCTTCAAACTGCACAGTTTTACTGATTTTGATATGCTCTTTCCAGCTATGGTAATTGTTTTTAATTTTGGGAATTTTTGGAATTACATGAAAAAGCCGTTAGTATGAAATGACTGTAGCAATACACAAAATACGTCATTTACACGATAAGATTGCAGAATACTTCTTGGTAACAGTCATGTTCGGATTCAGCATGAAAAATTAGTTTAGAATAGTTATGTTACCAGCCTCTACCCAAAAATGCCTCCAGGTATCTGATTTTTCAAAAATGCGCCTTGTCTAACTACATCGAGTCGACGTTTGAGTTGCCAAGGTAAAGCCCTCAGGGTTTGTTAATTTATTCAAAACAGCACCTTACTATATATATCTGTTGCAAAATTCCGCACGGGATCTAGACTCTTGGGAATAAAGACAGTAGTTCTCTGAATACAATTGCTTCTGAGTCTAAATCCCGTGTGGAATTTTGCAACAGATAGTAAGGTGTTGTTTTGAATAAATTAACAAACCATGTGGGTTTTACCTTGGCAGCTCAAACGTCGACTCGATGTAGTTGCTTACTTTTGAAGCTTACTGAATTATACATGCATAGTGCAGCAAAGACAACGACACTTGGCAACAGGCATGTTAACATCTTTTTCTACCCCATACCTAGAAAATTTCAGAAAACAATTCGACAGACTTTGTAGAAGTCGAAGGAATACAAATTCGTAACGTTCACCTCGTGGTCACAAAAATTACTCTCCAAGTTTTCTTGAGGATAACATTGGCGTTTAGCTTCTCATGTCTCCATATTTTGTTCACAAGTTACAATAGGCATTTGTCTTTCTTTTAGCAGATACGGTCCTCGCTGTTTTTGAAATTTTGTTGAGATTTTGACGGTAGTTTTGACTACATATTTTGCGTCGTCACGGGCAGCGCAAATTTTGCATCGCAACTTCTAAGGATTAAATTGGCGCGATACATGTTGTATGTAGTCCCCTATGCCTTTGTACTGAATTAACGAAATAGGAAAAAAATTCACCTTAGAATTTTGGATTTATAAAATGACCAATTTTTCTCAAAAAGCTACTTTTAAAAATCGTCTGATATCTCGAATTATTTGATCTAATTCGCAGAAAAATAATTACCGGTACAATTTTCAAGGCTTGTAGACAAATGGCTGTAAAATGTCTCAGCAATCGGACAAGGTTTTGATGTAAAAAGACGCGATTGAAATTCATGCCCAACAAACAAACCATTAGGTACGGGCCACCTTAATGCCCTCGTACGAGGGCAATATCTGTATAATGCCCTTGAATTCATAATGACTAGGGAAATATGCGATATAAAGCCCTACAAATAACAAAGAAAACCGACTCAATCATGTAATAATAGGGATTAGGGACTGACATGTAATAGTAACTAAAAATACTAATAAGAACTAGGTATATACAATTGTATATACACTCAGCTGATTGCAGAAAGGTTGTAGTCTACATTTATACAAATATACAAATATCTATTAAGTGAGATGCAAAACCTAAAATACTGCTTAAATTAGCATTGCTTGCAGAAATTGTTTGCCAAAATATATATTTAGTCTTTCTAAACTCTCACAAAAAGCTATATTTCGAGTGTTGTAAGCACTTAGTTTATACAAAATGTACACTACAACCTTTCTGCAATCGAATATGTATATATATATAGCGCATCACACAACGTCTCAATGCGCTTCACAATGTAGAAATCCTAATACTTTTATACACCCTTCTTACTCATTACATATTCTAAACACCCAACTCTCAACTCACCAGTTCGTTTTTGATGGAGGGAGGAAAACCGGAGAACCCGGAGAAAAAACCCTCGTGGCAAGGGAGAGAACAACACATCTAACAAACTCTACTCACACGAAGTTCCCCGTACGCCGGGGATCGAACCAGCGACCACGGCGGTGAATTAAAGGCAAGAGGTCTAACCACTCGGCCGCCTCTTACTTGCTAAATAAACGGCCACTTACGCGGTCAAAGAGTTTGCTATTATTATTCTGCTCGCACCTTCAGCGCTTGTCATCTTGTTTAATGTAATAACAGATTAATTATCCCCAAACCCCAACGTGTATTTACCGTGAAAGTCTCTTACCACTTCGATGATTAAATTCGTTGTTCAAGATGGAATTTTCAAAACTTTTCACTGCGTGAATAGTATCCCCTAATTGTGACGACACTAAAAACAGCTGCGAAGAAGACTAAATACCGAGAGCTGTACACATCAAAATGAGATCTATTTCGTGACTACAAGTGCTGGCTTATTATAGACAGGAGTGTCAATAAAGCCGGGGGGCATATGCAAATTTACTGAATCACTGGGCATATTGTTAAATGTGTCTGCTGAGTTGTGCCCAAATTTAGTAGCTGTCATGGAATACAGAGTGTAAGGCTACGACAGCCTTTAGCAATTGTATCTTGTTTCTTTCTCCACTCCACTCTAAACAAAATGGTTGTAAAAGACAATTCAATTTGAGTACTTGCACACATTTCGTATGAAAAGCATTCAACTGCGGTAATAATTCAATGAAGCTAAGCCAGTATTTGATGCTAATATAAAAAATGTATCCAACTGTCTATTAATCTATCTCAGGGTCCCCTATAGCCCTTTGCAAAATGGAATCACGCAAAAATATTTGGTCTTTTCAAGCGTCACGGATAATTAAAAAATCTCTTTCACGTTCACAAAATCAAAAGTTGCTTTCACGTGGACGCAAAAAGATTTTAGACCTTAAATCACGTTTCACGTCAAAATATATCAGCCATTCACATTTCACGCAAAAGGCATAGGGGACCCTGCTATCTGTCTGTCTGTCTGTGAGTGAGTGAATGAGTGATGATACTTACACACTTATAAACCGTAAAATAGATATTAGTCTAGCTAACAGACATAGACAATATTTCTATTGCATGCTTTCTTTTGTTTTGATTAAACTATTAGATTTCCGTTTGGCTCGAGACGCAATATATTGAAAGGGGATAGAGAGTTTGTTTCTGCTCACCCGTTGGCTCTAGAGTTTCAAGCCATTAGCCTGCGTCACATCCGGACTTTTCCTCCGTTGACGCAGGCTACAAGCCATATGAAGTGTAATAGTGCTGAAAGAAATCGGAAAGGAATTAAATTTTCAGTTTCAGAAATCAGTTTAAGAAAAGATAATCTGACTGCAAAATCGAAAAATCCGCAAAAAGTCCATTAGGCAGAATCACTGGACATCCAAAGTGCTAACTCAATTACTAGACTCTCTTGAGCGCGCCAAGTTCAAATCTCAAGCTTGAATTAACAAAGAAAATGGCCAAATTAGCGTCAGCAACAACCTTCTTTTTGATTCTTACTCTTGAAACATAAGGGAATTCAATCTGTTTCATCCGGATTATCATAGTTGAAATGTTTATCCACACAATGATATATTTGCCTTTGCGCTACATTTAAAACTCGCGCGGGAAATCGAACGAAAAGTTTGGTTAAATTTTATGAATCTGGTGTGAATAGACTAATTAAGCAATGTTTGAATCGCAAAATCTTGAAAATTTTCAATAGGAAATTGTCTGTTTCATCCGAATTATGATTATTATACACCAAAATTCAGTAACGATCTATGTTTGAGTTTAGTGCAGCGTCGGGAACATGTTGGAAATCTAAAATGATTCAAAAACACCTCATTAGTATTCAAAATCAGCTCTTTACAAATCATTATAAATTCTAGTTTGAATTTGCCGCGTCATTGGCTCCGCCTCCTTTGTCCCCAAGGGAATTTTGTAATTCAGTCGGTACTGATTTCCGAAAAGCTTACGAAAGCTGTCGCCGTTGCATGTATTCTTCAGCCCGAATTTAGTTGAGACGTGTAAAAGTTGTTCGTGATCATATGCAAGAGTCTTATAATTGAAAAATAGAACGTTTACTTTGTAGGTCAAGGTTTCTTGTTAAAATACTCAAAAATATTTGTCCTGTCCGAGTCTCAAACTAAGTATTGTTGAATTAAGAAGACGTGTGTCTTGTAATCACAGATTGTTAACGGAAGAAATACAATAAAATTTAAAGTCAAAGGAAGGTTTGTGTGGTTGTTTTCGAAATTTCAACGTGACAGCACAAAAGCTCTCATTCAGTACAGCGTTTGATAACTTGCTTATTATCCACTCAGTTAAAATTTGTCAGTATTGACCAAACAACAACCAATTAAAAACTTGCTCTCAGCAACTTTGTGACTAAGGAAAAATTCATGACGATACTTTATTGAAGTTATTCACCTAAACACACTGTTTTACTCGTCATGACAAAATAACAAGAAAGACTCGGTAGGTTTAGAGCACAATAAAGACAAATCAAGATGATACTTTATCGAAGTTATTCACCTAAACACACTGCTTTACTCCTCATGACAAAATAACAAGAAAGACTCGGTAGTTTTAGAGCACAATAAAGACAAATCAAGATGATACTTTATCGAAGTTATTCACCTAAACACACTGTTTTACTCGTCATGACAAAATAACAAGAAAGACTCGGTAGTTTTAGAGCACAATAAAGACAAATCAAGATGATACTTTATCGAAGTTATTCACCTAAACACACTGTTTTACTCGTCATGACAAAATAACAAGAAAGACTCGGTAGTTTTAGAGCACAATAAAGACAAATCAAGATGATGCTTTATCGAAGTTATTCACCTAAAACACACTGTTTTACTCGTCATGACAAAATAACAAGAAAGACTCAGTAGTTTTAGAGCACAATAAAGACAAATCAAGATGATACTTTATCGAAGTTATTCACCTAAAACACAATGTTTTACTCGTCATGACAAAATAATTAACAAGAAAGACTCGGTAGTTTTAGAGCACAACAAGACAAATCAAGATGATTCTTTATTGAAGTTATTCACGTTTCCTGACGCCCTTGGTCTCCGAGGACGCGTTTAACTTATTACAAAATTCACTGTTCAACTCGTCATCGTACGGAAATTTCGGTCAATCACGAAATAATTTTCGTTACGACTTCGTAGGTTTTGATTTACAGTTTGATTGACATGTCTTGCTTTCCCAAGAGATTGTTAAGGTTTGATTGACAGCATAGTTATTCCCTTCAGGGAATAGTAAGAACCAATCATACACGGATTACTTCAAGCATGAAATTATGAGCTTAGGTGAAATACAATAATTGGGTTAACTACCGATGTCCATAAAACAATAGGCATTCTGCCTTATGCTCTCTCTCCGAGGCTCTTGTTCCGTAAAAAAATAGTGGAATTATCTCCAAACTTCTCGCACTGACTAGCTTTAGGCTCATAATGGTACGTGCTACTAAAAAGTATCAACTTATTGCCCCCGCAGGGTTTTGGCCCAGAGGCCAAAACCCGAGGAGGCATATTACCAGTCCCCGCACGTATAAAGGAGAGTGGTTTGATATTTTGTTTGTATTGGTAGAAAAAATCTCGATTTATCAGCTAGGCGCGCAACTGGATATTGGGATAGCAAAACCATGTCTCATAATTTTTATGTCTCATTGAAGTAAAATATATAACAAGACATTAATGAATACCATACATGAAGGATTACGCTAAGAAACTCGAAGATGGCAAAGGCTTTCGGGAATAATTGTCCTTTTCGCTTCGCACGAGGTTTCAGTATCCAGGGAAAAGAGTCAAGGTAAGCATTTTCAGTTATAAATAGAATCAATCTTAGTTTTTTGTAAAGTTTTAGTTACCAGAAACCACTAGCAGACTATAACGAACATTTTGTGAATGTTATTTTCTTATTATTTAGTGATTTCTTATTACATAGCTTGATTTGTTAGACACAAATCATCAACCTAAGGGGATCAACAGACTCGATCCACCAAAGCTTCAGCAAACCACAGAGTGTCTAAAACAGATCATAAACCTGGTTTCATTTTTGTTGATCTTAGTCCCACATTTAATAGTCTCTTTGTGCTTACTGCAACCTCTGACATTACATGTACATGTCATAACATAAGCAAGCTGAACAGCTCGATACCAGTAACAAGTTATAAGACCAAAGTTGATTCACATGTCTAACTTTTATAACATTTCTTTTATTTGTAGACAATAAAGAGTTCACCACAGATATTCAAGCGGGGGCAGATTTAGTGAGAACTATTACTAGTTAATGTTAGAGTGGTTTTCATAAACCCGTGAAACATTTAATATTAATGTGTAATAGTCAAATATGAACAAAAGAAAACAATATAGAATTAGGGTCCACTAATGTGTATTAGTATTCACCAACATAAGGGCTATTACAAATCCTGCATTCTGGTTGGCTCCCTAACCTCGGGCTATTGGAGAGGAAGCGCGAGTAATCATATCAATAAAACATTTTTCTCTCTTTGTTTTGTTTAGTCTCATTCACCTTTGGCCCAATATGTTGAAGGGAAATGTATATATCAGGAAATATTTAACAAGGCAGATTTTCTATTCACAAAGAAATGATTTATGAAGTTCCTGGCTAGGGGTGATAGGGACTTTAAAAACAATAAAAATTAATGATCAACCGTAAAACCCCCCATCCCACTGAGATCCTCCTAACACGATCAGTACTGTATGAGGCATGATAAAAAAGAACAGGAAGAAGCCATCAGCTTGACTTTGGTTAAATAACATAAGAAGAAAAAATATATGCAGATCGACTCAAAGGTAATCACCCCTAATCAACAGTACTAGGTTTGTGTATATTGTACCACAGGCAGCCCAGACTCAGCTCCTGGCCTGTGTTTTATAGCTAATATATATGGAGGCTTTGCTATCGCATTGAAACTGGAAGCTAGGTTACGGGTTCGAATCTCGGTGGATTCGCTCAATTAACTTTTTTATCAGACGTCCTATTTTTTTAATTGATTCCTTTACACTCATACATCCCTTTCATCAATAAATTTTAGATTTTTAAGCGTTCATTTGATTATTTTCTCCCCTAAAAACCCTCTACATATAGAGCCGCTATATTGGCCATAACGTACATGAGCTGAGCCTGGGCTGCCTGTGATTGTACTTCGAAAATCCCTCATGAACGAAGCCTACTTCGGCTTCCGTTTTTTATCTATAATTTTATGACTTTTACGGGGTAAAACCAATTAGTGTCTTTTACAAATAAATGGCAATACTAGAGAGCAGTCTTTGAACGACCAAACCACTCCATACTGGGGATTCTTTTTCAGGAAGCCACATTGTAATGAAGGTGAGTTGAACTGTACTTGAGGCATGTAAGTCAGGGATTGGTTGTCAGACCACTGCAAGACTCCTTCTTGGGTTTTATCATTCAATCCTCCCCATGCTCCAACGGGATTTTCTGAAATTGCAATCCAGTGTAAAGTAAAGTTAATGCTGCTATGCAATTACTTGGTAACAATCAGAATAGAATAGAATAGAACTTTATTAAAAAAAATTAATATCGAAGAATGATCATTTAGCAAAATAATAGTTGCAATTCAGTAGAACGAAAGTAAATTAAAGGAAAGAAAGAAAAAATGGAGTTTGGTGTTATCTAACTCAGCTAACAGTCCCAGAAAACATTGTTGCGGCACAATACAGCGATGTAGTCTTATTGATTCAAGTACGCAGCTTGCTGACAGTGCTCGGATCGAGTTCTAAAAATATTGTGCATTAAAGTAAAATTTTAAAGTGATAGAATTATCCTTCACACAAAAGAGGCCCAAGCCGAAAATTTCATGTGGCCGGGGACCGGAATCGCCTTCAACCCAACCCTTCTCCCCCAAAAAACACCCGCCCCCACACCCACCTACTTCCAATAGTTGTGTCCAAGCCCATTTTATCATAACACGACTATTCCACAGAAGACAAAAAATAAAAATAAATGTTTGTGTAATTAACATGGCTAGTTTGTTAAATGCTCCAAATAATTTATTCTCTCTTTGAAAGTTGTTTTTTCTATATTTATAATAGCTGCTACAAGACATATTTCAGTTAAGTTACTTATACAAAATTCCCTGACTTTTCTCTGACCTTTCCCTGACTGTGTTTTTCCCTGACTTTTTCCTGACCCCTGGGAATCCTGCAATTCATCATGGGCCTTCCTCCTTCAGTTTCTCTCATGGTACCTGATTCTTTCTTCGTACGTTTTCCTGCGTCGTCCACCGAAAAAACTATGGAAGATTTTATAGGTTAAACTAGAAATACCTGATAAACTCTGGATGTTTTGTTGTCTGTAAGTGTACGAGAAGACAGCAAATTGTCTGATCCAGCCTTTGAAGTAATGGGCACCGTCATTCGCTCCAAGTTCAAAAGTTGTGTGTCCTGTGTTGCGAAGATCAATATTGCTCGCAGTTGATATTATAGAATTCTTGAGGATGGCGTTAACATATATCTTGCCCTCTTTCCCAGAGCGATTCCAAGTGATGGTCACGTGGTTCCATGTGTTGACTGGAAAATCACTACATGAAATAGTGTAGAACTATAAACGTAGTTTCAAATAAAATAGATCTGACTGATCGGATCAAAGACAGACGAATCAAGAAAACAGACGTTCAAAAGTTTGAACTCCATTTGCACGACAAATGACGTCATCTATGTGTCTAGTTTCAAATAACATCACAAATAGATCTCACTAATCAGATCGGATAAAAGCAATGGAAAAAAACTTGTTATCTAACTTCAAAATTAGCAGACCCTCAGTTTTTTTTTCGACGTTAACGTTATGTAAAAAAAAGGTAAAGGACCTTGTTTAGCGTAAGTAGTTCCTTTATAATTAGCTGAGCTAACCTTCTAGGAAGCCGACGGTGCGCTCATTTTACCCCCTTCTCTCCATCAGTGCTCCGTTTTAAGGGTATTTAAGTAATGTATAAAGAACGAGAGAGCGTGTTATATCGGTGGATAAAGATCCGAGCCGAAGGCGAGGATCTTTAGACCCGATATAACACGCTCTCGAGTTCTTTATATTACTTATCAAACGTCTAGTTGTCAATTATCATATTGGACCAGAATTTTCCAAGTTTGACTACTTTTGGCTTAGAAAATCCAAGTTAAAGTTTATGCAAATAAACAAAAATCTTTATCCGATATAAAGATCTACGTTCCGGTAGTGATTTCCATTGTGTTTTCTAATGAATTATTAATGAGTTTGATAAAGCTACTTAAAGCTACACGGAATGGAAAGAAGCCGGAACAAGGATGCGAGGTCAGGACTGGGGATCGAACTAGGGACCTCTCGCATTGAAGGCTATGCACTAACCAACTGTGCCATCCTTACTCCTTAAGTTGCTAACTATTCCCAGGTTTCTGTTTATCTGTCTGTCTGTCTGTTGTCTGTCTGTAGTTGTCTGTCTGTAGTTGTCTGTCTGTCTGTCTTTCACAAAAACGTAAAAACAATTGACATGTGTAGTAGTTTAAGTAACAAAATAGGACATCAATTTGTATGATGGCGTCATGTAGACTACAACTACCATGACGCTTTGCCCACTTTCGTTTGTAAAGTAGCTATCAATTGTACATCTACTATCCTCAGGAGGGAATACAAATCTGGATAAGAAAGAAAATTTTTAAAGCATTCTGCCAGATGAAGTAAAATGACGCCATTTGACGTGTTTGAATGGCACTATGATCATGTTAGCAATCATCCTACCTGCTATACATTTACTGCATTCTCTTTAGTAGAATGATCCGAAGTGAAGACACGAATTCCCGTGTAAACAGAATGCAGTAAATATATGGCAGGTAGGATGATTCGCCTACTAGAACGCAAAATTTATATGGTCATTTTCTTGCGATTTTTGATGATTGTGCTATTTTCTTTGCTCCTCGTATTCTCATCATATATAGTCCCAAGAAAAGGGCGAACTTAAAAAAAACAGGCGTCAAAATAGCCTGCGTAGCTGGCGGTCTGCGGTGTTTGGGCCCAAAAACCGCAGACCGCCAGCAACGCAGGCTAGTGTCAAAAAGTTTGAGCTCCCTAGCCTTTGCACGAGGGACGACGTCATCTATGTGTCTATCCTCTCATTGATCACAACAGATAGCCAATCAGAAAGCAAGAAAATTACAAGTTGTGTTGAAAATAATAGTACTCACGAATCATACCTTTTCCGGAACGAAACCTCGAACACTCTGCTGTCACTGACATCGCGCGTTGCAAAAACTATTATGCCATTCCAGTGATATAAGGTAAACTGCCTAAGAGAGCCTTTCTCTTCATTAAAGAAAGATATCGTGCCTGATAAAGATCCATGAACTTTGATCCAAAAAGCAATAGTGAAGTCAGTGGTACGAATATCAAAGCTTGGCATGGTTGCGTAGTCATCTACTCCATCAAAGTACACAGCCTTGGTGCCATCGATGTCTACTACTGCTGCACCTTTTTGTAAACTGTAGTGATAACAACAGTAGATTAATTTATATAATTCGTATGACTGTAAAAACGAGCATTCCCGGCACGGCACGGATATATATACGGCCGGAATTTCGAATGTTTTTATATACAATACGGCACCGACTCGGTCATGGTACGGTGCAGTCCATTTCAAACTCAAATGAAATCTGCTCTAGAAGCATGCTGCAATATAGGGACATTATTTTAGTCGCGTGCATTGGCCGGAGGAATCTTATATTCTATTGAAGGATACCAATTTGGATACCCCAGCTTTAGGGATGAAAATAAGAATTTCCAACCATCAACAACGCCCAAATAAATCCCTTATCGCGGTAAACTAGTTAATGTGTACTGAATCAAGGAGGTGAGAGGGAGAAAAAGACGAAACTGAAATACACGCGATCCGAACCTTAGGCAATACACGGTCCAGAAGGTTTCTTGGGGCTTGCCATTTTGATCACCTTTTCTTTAGCCATATCCTAGTCCAAGTCAATGTCACACCTTGTTGGATTGTTTCGACTGACATAGGTTGTTAGAGACGAAGAAGCAAAGGGATCCAAGTGTATAGTAAGATTTTTACTGATGTTCACCAAAAAAGTCATCAAAATGTTCTGCTTTTGAACTTCAATGAGAGGAAAATCAATACTAGATATGGAATGGGGATTCTTCGCGCGCGCACCGGGTGCAGAAACCGCACCGTTGCGTGACACATCCTGCACCAGTTCCTACCGTTGCCCACCGAGCGCAGAACCCGGCACCATTCCATACCTACTATCAATGATTTATGCAACTTTTGCACTATTGTTATCCCACTGTTCAAGGATTTTTTCATGTTTACTAACAAGTGAGTTCGTATATGTCTGAGCGCGCCGAGGTCTTGATTATACCTCAAAATAGATCGATATGCCCTAGGATGTGTTTACGTGAACGACTTCGACCAGGGCTTAGTTGCTCAAGAGACAACCATGAAGTGACATGATTTTCGAGTGAGACTTGTGCATGGTGACAGGAAAAAGAATTCATTTACGTCCACAGTCTTTTCCGGGCTGAGTACGTGACGGGATGCTTTCTACGTATACTGACTTTCGGGAGAGACGTTAACGCGAGGACTGGGACAAAAATTTATTTACGGTTGCATTTGTTCCGGGTTAAATTATGGCCATGTTAGTTAAAAATTGATTCTAGTGTACCTTAAAGAAGGGCCGTCTGAGCCATCCATTTCATACCACGATAACAAATGTTTATCAACTTCAAGTTAAACAGAATTGGTAGATTAGTATCAGACAAACGACTCCAGTAAGATGTGAACAACAATTTTCACAATTGTTGGCACGATTGATTTTGTTGTTGTTTTTTGTTTGTTGTTGTTGTTATTATTGTTTTTTTGTTTGTTTGTTTGGTGCGCAAGCAGTGGATATTACTGAGATTTGTTTCTCCCACGCTCCTTTACAATGTTACTGTGATAACTGTGGCACCTACTACCCGAAAACAGGCTACCAAGTTGGCTACCAGCAAGAACAACGAGTAGTATACATGTAGTATGCATGCGCGCATCAAACATGTTCGTTTTGGCCGGCCAAACGTACGAATCCAACATTGTCCATCAAAATAATGTTTGATGTTGTTTGATTGAATGTTTGATGGAGTTTAAATTACCAAACATGTTTGATGCTACATCAAACATCATCACTCACTACCAAACAAGGTGGCCAAACGGCAAAATGTTGGATCACGTCACCAAACAATGTTTGATAGTGTTTGGTCGTCAAACGTTCCCGTTTGGCCAGGCCTAGAATCCCATAGCTCATATGAAAGTCGCGCGCTGATTGGCTATTGAGGAGAGGGAATTTAGCGTGGAATTCAACGTTTCACAGGAAACACACATGTTGAATTTTTTTTGCTAAACTTGTTTAGGGCCTGTCGGAAAGGGTACTGGTAGGCTTTGGGCCGGTAAATGGGTTATTTCAAATTGTGTATTTTTTTACTCACGAAGTGGAAACATTACAACTTCTTTTATGAATTGGTCCTCAGTCTTTGAACCAATGGAAACCAGGTCACCACCAAGTGACTGACAGTGGGTTCGTGAGTCGTTCCATGTCTTCTTTTCGAGAATGAGTTTGAATACTGACTCGTTGAACTTGTACCAGTTGTCTGGTAGAGCTAAGCAGGGTAAAGGACAGCTCGTTAATTTTCTTTTTTATCGACAATGCCTCAAACATATACACAAAACAGCCATGTACCAAACCGAGGTTTTTTCTCTAAAAGTTGAAGCTTACGATAACTCACCTTTTTTCTGTACACATGTATTGCCTTCACAGTGCTGGGGATTCTGCGAGAGAATGACAAAGACCCCGTTCATTCGGGGCCGTTTTAAGTTTGGAGCCGTTCAAGTTTCCGGCCTGCACTGCAAAAACGCGCTAGCAAATGTACTCAAAAACTTGAGTAAATCGGTGCATCCACAGTAACTCACTTATGCGAGGAAATTTACTCAGTTATTTGAGGAAATTTCCTTCGAAAATTAAGGCAATGCACGGGCCGATGAAGGCTTACGTACGATGGAAATTATACGATCGACTTTAAAATGTACTCTGAAATCCTTATGTTCTAGATAGGGAAATATTTGCATCCGAACGGTTACTCGACATGGAGTGAGCAGGGTATACATTCTCTTGTTATTTTGGACGCCATTTTATGGTGCAAATCTGCACACGCGCAGTACTGATGTCCGCGAAGTTCGCAGAGTATCGAAAACTGCTGTAATTAGTTATGCAGTTCATACAAGATGCGAAAGACCGTTTGCCAACCAATCAGATCGAATTCAGGAAATAACCAGGAAATATAATAGTTAAAAGTTGTTGACAAAAAAGTATATCGAAATATATATATTGAAGTATTTGGAAGAAGCTCAAACATACCGTTGGTTCAGCGTATTCATAACCTTCTTTACGTATGTACGACCCACGGCTTTGATTCTTGTTGGAGCGATTTAATTCACACAGAAACGTACCATTGTGAAAGTCAATGTAATTGAATGAAAAACAACCGAATGTTTCTTGACAAGCTGACAAACATCTGCAATGAATACATTAAGAGTCTTGATCATGTGTCCAATCAAGGCGTAACCATGGTCGCGATTGAATACCAAGTTCGAGGTAAAAATGTTGTCAAAATGGGTGCACAGGACGCCTGTTACCAGTATGTTTAGGACGAGGAATATCCTGATCCACATCATTGGCTACTTGGAAGTGATCTCATTTGCGAAGATTCACAAGCTACAAGTTAAAAGTCTAGTCAGTCTGAGCTCTAAATATGCCAAGAAAATGCCTATGGCTCAATAATAGTCTTCACTTTGGATGTAAAGAGCATAGAAATATGTTCTGGGGAGGCGTTAAGTTGAAAGAAGCAGAGGATGGCGAAGACTTTTTAGAGTTTAATAAAAGACAAACCAAAATAAGAATCACGACGTCGACGACCTTGGAAAAGATTGAAATGCATTGAAGACAGTCCAGAATAGTAACGAACAGTAAGACTTTTCTGTTTTTTATTCGTTTTTGTAAAACGTATATTTAACTTACGTTAGATCAATTAACTATAATTTTGATTGATATTTTACTCTTACTGATGTAAACCTATCATTTTGTCTCGCTTGCAGACCGTTTTCTTCAAATAAAGCGCATTATTTTTGCAACTTTCATCTCATCAAATAGTCCAGTAATTACTTCATGGTTGGTTCGCTTGTACGATTTTTATCCACTCGTTTTGAAGATTCGCTAAACTCATTCGAATTCGTTCGCTGCGCTCACTCGTTCGTTTGCGAATCTTCATAATTCGTGAATATAAATCGTACGCGCTCACCAACCATGAAGTAATCTTTATATACTTACCAGGAAAACTGATTCCAGTTAAAATAAAAAGTCGTTACTTCTTGGCATATTAACTAATGGTACAGAAGTTTCAACCTTCCCCATTGTTGATCAATGTATTTTGTCATGAATGCGTCCCTTCGGTGTTTAAAGTAACTCGTTAATAATTCACCAGCAAGCAGACCAATCGCATCTTTCCATTCAGCCATAATATTAACACGCAAAATATTGCAAAACATTGCTTTCATTTAAATACCCGGCCTGGAATCCACAGGCGGTTATGATTTGCGAGACGATATATAAACTATTATATAATATTTGACAATAATACGCGCGCACTGATTGGTTGGCTACCATGTTTATATCAGAAAACAAAGACATGGCTCGCACGAAAAACTCGAAAATATTTTATAAAAGCAATATAAACGATCACTTATGTCTCTGTACTGTGATATAAACGAGAGAGCGTTTAGTTCACCGAAATATTTTGCCTTTGAATTATTGGCTAGAGTATCTAGATTTGATATTTTTCTATAAGTGTAAACTACAGACTGCGGGTCTACAGACTAGGCGCATTTTCGAAAAGTCAGATACCTGGAGGCATTTTGGGGTAGAAGGTGGTAACATAACTATTCTAAACTGATTTAAAATTTTCTTTAGAATAGTTATAAGTTACCGGCTTTTGTTGTCGCAAGTCAAGCTACGAGCGTCAAGCCAAGACCGAAATGAATGCTAGTTTGATGATGGTAATGTATTCAAATCACACTTGTTTCCATAGAACTAATTACAAAACATGGTCATTTTCACGTGCTTGTTACTATATTGCACTTCATTCTGTTGATAACAAGTGTGATTTGAATACATTACTACCATAAAACCAGCATTTATTTCGGTCTTGGCTTGACGCATGTTGCTTGACTTGCGATAACGATTTTTGAAATAAGTGTATATGTAAGGGTTAGGGTAGGTCTTGGGACGTAGTCTTCCCGTTTTAGACTAATTAATTTGTTGAGTTTCTCCTCCCTCCCTTTAACCTCCTCCCTTCGCTCTCCTAGACTAGGCGCATTTTTGAAAAATCAGACACCTGGAGGTATTTTGGGGTAGAGGCTGGTAACAAACTGATTTTTTATGCTGAATGCGAATATGACTGTTACCAAGACGTATTCTGCAATCTTATACGTGTAAATGACGTATTTTGCGAATTGCTATAGTCACTTCATACTAACGGCTTTTTCATGTAATTCCAAAAGTTCCCAAACTAAAAAACAATGACCATAGCTGGAAAGAGCATATCCAAATCAGTAAAAATGTGAAGTTTGAAGGATATAAGTTGAAAAATCAAGGAGATGCGAATTTTAAAAAAATCGAAATTTGTTAGTATCTCTTGCATAACTGTAAATGTTTTCATACAAAATTTCGCTTTTTGAAATGACTGTAGCAATTCACAAAATACGCCATTTACACGTATAAGATTGCAGAATACGTCTTGGTAACAGTCATATTCGCATTCAGCATGAAAAATTAGTTTAGAATAGTTATGTTACCAGCTTCTACCCTAAAATGCCTTCTGCACTTTTTGCGATCGACTTTTTCAGTTTTGCGCCTTGTCTATCCGCCTCACTTCTTCCAATGGAGCTATATTTAAAGAACGATTGAGAAACTTCGGAAGTGTATGTAAATGTGATATTTTTATTTGTGCATGGTGGAATAATTTTCGAATGAAGAATACTTCCAGTTGTATGTCATGGCCGGTCATGTCAAAAACGCTATTCAGTTGGCTGTTGTTGTTTTTTTGCTGTTGTTGTTGTTGTCGTTATTGTTTGTTTCTTTGGTTAGTTGGTTAGTTAGTTAGTTGGTTGGTTGGTAATTGGATGTCTTATGTTGTTGCTATTTTTATCATTATCATTAGTCTAGTTGTAATTCTTGAGAAACTTAATTGTTGACGGTCGAAAAATTATAACCTGTTCACACCTTCAAGTTAAACATGTTTAAAAGTGGTTGAGCTAAATAAGGTTAAAATAAATTGCTTATACCGTGCGCACCCCACAACTAAACAAACTAAAAACCTGTTAAATTAAAATATTTTCCGGGGGGGGAGTACTTCCTTACAAAAGTGGTTGGGGTGCTCGTGGGACCTTTTAGAGTCGAAAATATGACCCGCTCGTACCTTTTAGGGTTTCCGGTTCATAGCATACCTTTTAGGGTCATGATAACGAAAATCACATAAAGATTGAAACGATCTCACATACATGAAAATATCAGTTGAATGTGGTCGTACCTTTTAGGGTATATATAATCGGCCTCTCCGATAATTTGTGTACCTTTTAGGGTCATTTTCAAAACCTTCCGTCGAGCACCCCTCCCACTTTTGTAAGGGAGTACCAACCCCCCAACCCCACATTTTGACGTCTTTGTGCATCTATATTAGAATACAGACCCACGAAAAAATGGAATCTGTTTTATATAATATTCACCGAAACATTTCAACCAATTAGAGCGGTGAGATTTCTCTGCGTAAGATTCAATGACGTCATCTATGTATGTGTGTTGTAATCACACATAGTTCTCGACCAATCAGAGCGCGCGTAATATGCCAATTATTATATAAATAACAATACATAATAATTGATATTAGATTCGCGCTTTGATTGGTCGAGGGCCGTGTGCTATCATTGCAGGGTGTCCCAAAAGTTTGTGATCCTGAGCTAAAGTTATTATACAGCACACCATTAATTTATAATTGATTTATCAAAGGTGACTTACTTTTTCAATTGCGTGATGCACGCTGTTAAGTCAAGACTGTAAGCTAGAGATAGAACAGGAAATAGAACAGGAAGAAGCCAAAAGGTCGACTTTGCAATTGGTTATATAACATAAGCAGAAACAATATACACTTATTTCAAAAAAACGTTGTCGTGGCTCACAGCAACAAGCATCAAACCAAGACCGAAATGAATGCAGGTTTTATTTGTGATGTATTCAAATCAGACTCGTTTCTATTGAACTAATTACAAAATGTGAGCATTTTCAAGTCCTTGTTAGTATACCACACTCAATTATTTTGATAACAAGTCTGATATGAATACGTAATCGATTATTAGCAGCATAAAACCAGCATCATTTCGGGCTTGCCTTCACGCTTGTCGCTTTGAACCGTGACAACGTTTTTTGGAATAAATGTTTGTAGATCGACTTAAAGGTAATCACCGCTAATCAACAGTGTAGTACTGAGCTTGAGTATAGTGTACCACAGGCAGCCCAGACTCAGCTCCTGTATGTTATGGCTATTATGGAGGCTTTGCGATCCCATTCAAACTGGAAGCTAGGTTACGGGTTCGAATCTCGATGGAGTCGCTCAACGTTTTTTTATCCTCTATTTTTTTAAAACATTGATTCCTTTACACTCATACATCCCTTTTATCAATAAATTTTAATTTTTAAGCGGTCTTTTTATTTTTCTCTCCTGAAACCCGCTATATGGAACCGCTATATTATTAGTCATAACGTGCAAGAGCTGAGCCTGGCTGCCTGTGATTGTACTTCGAAAATCCCTTATGAACGAAGCCTACTTCGGCTTCCGTTTTTTATATATTATTTTATGACTTTTACGGGGTAAAACCAATTAGTGTCTTTCACAAATAAATGGCAATACTAGAGAGCAGTCTTTAAACGACCAAACCACTCCATACTGGGGATTCTTTTTCAGGAAGCCACATTGTAATGAAGGTGAGTTGAACTGTACTTGAGGCATGTAAGTCAAGGGTTGGTTGTCAGACCACTGCAAGATTCCTCCTTGGGTTTTCAAACCTCCCCATGCTCCAAAGGGATTATCTGAAATTGTATTCCAGTGTAAAGTAAAATCAGAGTTGCTACACAATTACTTGGTAACAATCAATATCCACGAATAGGCTAAAACGTTTCATTTGGCATAAAATAGATGCGATAAGAAAGTAAATTAAAGGAAGGAAAGAAAGAAAGAAAGAAAATGGTGCTTGGTGTTACTTAAAATTTAACTGAGATAGCAGTACGTGCCAGAATACATTGCTGTGGCAGAATAGTGATACAATCTATGCCGCAATTGCTTCAGGCGCGCGCTGACAGCAGTCGAATCGAATTCTAAAAATATTGTGAATTAAAAGTAACAGCATTATTCTTCACACACAAGAGGCCCAAGCCGAAAATTTTAGAGGGTCGGGGGGACTCGCCACTATACCACCCCTCGTTATGCCACTGTTCTGTATAACAGTATATGTTGATGGCAACGTTTTTGAACGACATTATCTGCAGCACCGAAAAAAGGGATACCTTCCAAAATATATATTCGGGGAGTTCTGGTGCCAGGAAATTGGGAAAAGTTTTTTGAAGCTATTCCGTAATTTTTTTTCTATGCAGTAAACCTCATAAATATAAATTCTATATTTTATATTTCTCACGTGAAAAAAGTGCTATACGCGACGCTGATTGGACGTATCATGGTTTCACATGTGAAAAATATAACCAATCAAAATTGAAAATTGAAATTCCCAACCAATCAGAGAACGAGAAAAAACACTTCGTTGGCTTTCCCGGCCAACTAGGAAACGGGAACTGAATGAATGAATTTATTCCAGTAAAACATTGCAAACTGCCTTTGATAGCCTTTCTCATCATTAAAGAAATTAATCGTGCCCGATAAAGATCCATCAACTTTGATCCAAAGACCAATGGTGAAGTCAGTGGTACGAATATCAAAGCTTGGTATAGTTGCGTAGTCATCTACTCCATCAAAGTACACAGCCTTGGTGCCATCGATGTCTACTACTGCTGCACCGTTTTTAAGCCTGTAATGATAGTAAGAGTGTATAGTCGTATGACTGTGAACGGAACAGCCGCGGCATGGCACGTTTACAGCAGGAATTTCGAATGTTTTTATAGACAACACGGCACTGACTCGGGCAAGGCACGACGCAGTCCGTTTCACACTCAAAAGAAATGTACTCTAGAAGCAGGCTTCAATAAGTACATCAGTCACGTAATTCCTCCGGAGGAATCTCATATATTCTATTGAGCCACGTCAATTTGGGTATAGCCCAGTTTTAGGGATGGAAATAAAAATTCCTGACCATCATCAACGTCCAAAAACCATCATCAACATCCAAAAAAGTTCCCTATCGGTTTACTGGCTACTATTTACTGCGATCAAGGAGGTGAGAGGGAGAGGGAGACGAAACTGAATAAAATACGGTGATTGTCACGCTTGATGTAACCGTGCGCTTAAGTGACTCAATTTTTTGTGATTACTGGCTTACAACTATAGTATAGTTTAATAATGCACCTCTAAATAAAGAAAACGATGTCAGCTAACTTGTTTTTTCGATTGTTATATCAAGATTCCTGTAACAATTCAGTGAGTTTGATGTACACACATGGCTCTTATTTGTGTTGTCTTCATATTTTTGACATTTGTTTTCTTCTCTATTTTTCTGATTTTCGTGTTAAGGCGGCGAAATACGAGACACAAGAACCCTCAACTTGTCGCACAACATTGTTGCGTTGCAGGTTTTTTATTGATGTTGCGCGTTTTTCACCTCGCGATCTCAACTTATCACGCAACAAAAATTTGAGATCGCGAGGTGAAAAACGCGCAACATCGATCAAAAACCTGCAACGCAACAATGTTGCGCGACAAGTTGAGGGTTTTTGTGTCTCGTATTTCGCCGCCTTTAACGACCCGATCACGTTTATTATCAGAGCGAAAACTTTTGGGTTTGCAGACTGATTTGATTACCTTTAGTTTAACCATATCCCACTCGCGTCAGTGATCGGGAAAACTTACATAGCACTCAGTTGATGTAATAAATTCATAAAAGTTATTAAAATGTTCTAATTTTTAAGCTTCCATTACAAGAAAATTGATGATTTAACGCAACATTTTGCACTATTAATTGTTAGCCCACTGCTCGCGGATGTTTTTTCTTATTTGAGTTCTTATCTCTGAGTCGAAGTCTTGTTTATATACCTCAAAATAGATATAGATATGTCCTAAGAACGACTTTGAAGGGACAATCATGAGTGTTCGTGATTTTCAGGTGAGGCGTGTTCATGGTGACAAGAAAAAGAATTCATTTGCGTTCACAGTATTTTCCGGGCTGAGTACATCACAAGGGGGGGGGGGGGGGGGGGAGACGTTAGCGTGAGGACTGGGACAAAAATTCATTTATGGTTTCATTTGCTATGGCTTAAATTATGGGCATGTCAATTAAAAATTGATTCTAGTGTACCTTAAAGAAGGGCCGTCTGAGCCATCCATTTCATACCACGATACTAAATGTTTATCAACTTCAAGATAAACAGATATGCCGGTAGATTAGTTAGTAAACATCATTAGACAAACGAGACAAACGAGTAAGAGAAGTCTTATAAAACTGCTGACAGATATGAACAATCATTTTTGGAATTGTTTGCACGATATATTGTTTTGTTTTGTTGGTTTGTTTTTGTTTTTTGTTTTGTTGGTTTGTTTTGTTTGTTTGTTTGTTTTGTTTGTTTTTGTGTTGTGTTGTTTTGCTTTGTTTTGTTTTGTTGGTTTGTTTGTTTGTTTGCTTTTTGTTTGTTTGTACCTATTTACTACTCTGAAATCAGTCGGACAGATTTTATGCCTATCACCAGCATCGTTTTTGAGGGATAGGAGACCACATAATAAGGGCCGTAATTGCATAATGTTCAAAACCACTCTGAATTTTTCACCGTGTCGACGTACAAATTCTGGTAACGATCGTAGATCAGTTATTAAAAAATAGCGGCAAGCCTCAACTTCTCGTTAAAATGCAACACCATTGACGTTTGGCATGTCGGAAGGGGTATGTGGCATTGCGGTCGGTAAATGGGTTATTTCAAATCGTATGTCATTTTACTCACGAAGTGGAAACATTACAACTTCTTTTATGAATTGGTCTTCAGCCTTTGAACCAATGGAAACTAGATCACCACCAAGTGACTGACAGTGGGTTCGTGCGTCGTTCCATGTCTTCTTTTCGAGTATCAGTTTGAATAGTGATTCGTTGAACTTGTACCAGCCATCTGGTAGAGCTAAGCAGGGTAAAGGACAGGTCGTTAATTTTCTTTTTTGTCGACAATACCTCAAACATATACACAAAACAGCCATGTACCAAACCGAGGTTTTTTTTCTAAAAGATGAAGCTTACGATAACTCACCTTTTTTCTCTGTACATGTATTGCAGTCACAGTACTGGGATTTCTGCAGAAGAATGAACAAGATTACATCGAGATCTTGATGACACTTGCAGCGGTCCGTTCTAAGATAAAACCTAAAAGGCCAAGGCTTTTTCTCCGTGCAGACCAGCAAGCGAAGTTTACAAATTATTAAATTTATAAATGGTTATTTTAATTAATTTCCGTCTGTCTTCTAGAATATATGTGTCACTGGTCATGCTGTCCGATTAGTTCTGATTGAAACACACGTATTATATTTTGAAACAGGATTAACAAAATTTGTTTGTATGTCTGCAATCTCTTGGGCAATCAGGTAAACAACTGATTCAAAACGAACGGAATCTTCTCGCTCTTGCGAGAAAAAATAATTTTCAATTGCAAGACGTATTAGTCTGCGCAAATCAGGAGACATTTGCTCTACCCGTACTTGCCTCAGAGTACATCAGGGGCCAGTTGTAATTGCATAAAACGTAACGTCAGACGTAACTCTTAACGTCAAACGTTACTAACAGTGGTTTAATTGGGCTGAACGCCCGACATTCAGAATAGAAGTACCGCGTCTGAAGAACCCGGGGCCGGCGCAAGGGCACCCAAGTCAAAACTCTACACTCGAGCGGTAGCCACCGTGGCCGGGGCGAGAGTCCTATTCCAAATTAGGCCAGACCTGACTGCAGACCGGACTGTTGTTATACATGTCATCAGCTCGACATACCGTTTGTCAACAAATAATAATAATAAAAATAATAATAATAATAATAATAATACTTTATTTATTCTGCAAAAAATGAGTCAGCTAACATTAAATCAGAACTCAGGAAACTACCAATCATGCAAGCTGAATATGATAGTTAAAAGTTACTGACAAAGAAAATATGTCGAAAAAATATTGAAGTATATAGAACAAGTTCTAACACTCACCGGTGGTTCAGCATATTCGTAGCCTTCTTTACGTATGTACGACCCACGGCTTTGGTTCTTGCTTGAGCGATTTAATTCACACAGAAACGTACCATTGTGAAAGTCAATGTAATTGAATGAAAAACAACTGAATGTTTCTTGACAAGCTGACATACAGTCTGCAATGAATACATTCAGAGTCTTGATCACGTGTCCAATCAAGGCGTAACCATGGTCACGATTGAATACCAAGTTCGAGGTAAAAATGTTGTCTAAGTTGACAAAATGGGTGCACAGGACGCCTGGTACCAGTATGTTTAGAACAAGGAATGTCTTGATCCACATCATTGGTTGCTTGGAAGTGATCTCATTTACGGAGACTTACAACTACAATATAAGAGGCCTATTTAGTCTGAGCTCTAAATTCCCTCAATATCAAGTCACAGAGAAAGTCGGGGAGTTGGGGGGGGGGGGGGGGGGGACCGCTTTCAGCTGCACTTACATTTTAACAATATTTTTTTTTTTTGCGAAATGATAGTTCCTTCATGGTAATGGATTTTAAGATGACAATGAGATATGGTTGCATATCTATTAGGATTTGCATAAATATTAAGGGTTATTAACCGAGCGCGAGGTCTGTTACGGGAAAAATATCAACTGACCGAGGGTCTTGACAGTACGGACCAAGCCGTAGGCGAGGTCCGTACAAAAAAGACCGAGGTCTGATATTTTCCCGTACAGACCGAGCAAGCTCGGTTAATAATTGTTTATTATATGGCTATTTTCCTCGCTGTATCGACAAAAATCAAGCGAACTTCCGATATCAGACCGATTGCCATGGAAACGGTCCGAGATGGGAAAATATCAGACCGGAAATCAGCCAATCAGAGCGCGCGTACTATCATAGCCATATAATAAATGATTATAATCACTCGATATCAGTTGATCTGATTGTTACAACTTGCTAGTTGTGGCGCTATAAAGATAAGTGGCTTAATGCCACAGAGTCGCATATAAAGGTTTTCAAGTGGATTTTAGTCTTGAATCCGGTTGTATTAAACCTAGATGAATCGTCGTTTTTGAAAAGTCGTAAAATGGAATTAGAGCAAGCTCTTGCATAAGTCGATGAAAACCATCTTTTTCATTCAAAAACGCAAAATAAGCGGAAATTTATTGATGAGAGGGAAGATTTGAGAGAAAGTAAAATAGGGCAACTGATCTAGTTTAGCTAATCTGCTGAAGCTAGTGCCTGAACGTTTTCAGTCGTGTCAAATCTGCAGGAAGTTCAAATCCGACTAAGAAATTTCAAACTTTTTAGCTTTAATCGAAAGAGTTCTCTACGTTGCCCAAAGGCCTATGGTGCATGTAGGAAAATAACAATAGCATTGATAACAAGTGAAAATTAAAAAACAGACTTCTTTATGACCTGATAGTATTTAACTGTGCGAACTAGCCTGGTGACTTCAAGCTGTTTTTAAAATTAAAGTGTTTTTACTTCCGTAAAAAATTCTTTACAGTCACTCTACTTCAAAATTCTTTACAGTCACTCTGCTTCAAAACCGTACCTCGTATCTGTGATTGAGAATATTTTCAGAGATGCTTAGAAAGCGAAAGAAACACTCTGAACATTTTCAATTCGCGTCGAACCGGCTTGCCACACAATCAGTTTCAAAGTATTCAATTCGTTTATGAAGTATTCCTAAAAGTCTTTTAACTTCAGTAAAATTCTATATTTTCCTTGTCAAACACCAAAATTTTCTTGTATAATTCTATCCTGTAGCCAGCAAGTAGAGTATTTCCAAAGCTCTTTACAAAGGCAGCACTGACGGGTAAAAAATTAAGTCTTCATTCTTGCCTGAAGAATTGTGTGACATTCCGATCAACACTAACTCAATATGGTCTCGTGTTTTTCGTGTTCTTGTGCATATTGTGCCAGTTTTATTTAGAATTGTATAATTAATATAGTCGTTTTCGTATGAGTGGGAAACTTACCGTATCGTATCATAACTGTACCAGTATCATAGTTTCTATAAAAAAACTCGTATTTTTACGAGTCACGCTGTATTTTGGCAAGCATTAAATGCAAGCAAATATCCGGGTGTCTAGTAAAAATTCACAGCAGTTTTACCCGGTTAGTTAACTTATAACTTATTAATTATATGATTCAGTCCTCGGAAGAGCTGTACCATTGCGGCGTTTTTGTTTGTGAATCATGTACGGTTGTATCTTGTGTAGTTTGCAGCTTCGTGACATGTAAACTAGTGCCTAAACGTTTTTATGTCAAATCTGGAAGTTCAAATCCGACTAATAAATTTCAAACTTTTTAGATTTAATCGAAAGAGTTCTCTACCTTAACCAATGCCTATGACGCATCAGTGTAGTATATAGTTTTTGAAAATAACAATAGCATTGATAACAAGTGAAAATTGAGAAAATTAACGGGTATTTTTATGACTTGATAGTTTTTAACTGTGCGAATTCGCCTAGTGACTTCAAGCTGTTTTTAAAATTAAAGTTTTTTTTTGTTTACGTACGTATAAACCCTTTGCAGTCACTGCCTCTACTCCAAACCTACCAGAAAACCTCGTATCTATGATTAAAAACATTTTCAAAGTTTTTTTTTTACAAGAAAACGGCTTTGAAATACAATCAGTTTGCAAACTATTCAAGTTCGTTTATACAGTTTTCTTAAAAGTATTTTAACTTAAACTTTTATATTTACCTTGTCAAAACACAACCATTTTCTTGTATATTTCTATTCTGTTGCCTGTAAGAAGAGTATTTCCAAAGCTCTTTACAAAGGCAGCCGGGTATGACGAGAAAAACTAAGGGCTTTACCCTTGTCTGACGAATTGCGTTACATTCAGATCAACAGTTACTTAAAATCCAAGAGAATCGCAGGTTTTGATTTTATTGGATAAAAAACAAACAATAGAAAACCAATCAAATGTTGCTAACTCATTATATGGTCTCATATTTTTCGCTCGCGTTCTTGTGCATATTGTGCGCGTTTTTTTAGAAATGTATAATAAATGGAGGTTATTAGTCGACTAATCATGTAATACAGCTGTGTATTTTAACTAGTCACGCTGTATTTTGGCTAGCATTAAATGCGAGCAAAAATGCGGGTGTCGAGTAAAAATTTACAGTAGTTTTACTCGGTTAGTTAACTTATAACTTATTAATTATATATTTCAGTCCTCGGAAGAGCTACACCATTTCGGCGTTTTTGTTTGTGAATCATGTAATTTGGATCTTGTGTAGCTATAGTTTGCAGTTTTGTGACATGTAAACTAGTGCCTGTACGTTTGTGTGTCAAATCTGGAAATTCAAGTCCGTCAAAGAATCGAAATTTCAAACTTTTTAGATTTGACCGAGTTCTATACGTTGACCAATGCCTATGGTGCATGTAGGATATAGGTTTTGAAAATACCAAAAGCATTAATAACAAAAGAAAATTGACAAAACGGGCATCTTTATGACATGATAGTTTTTAACTGTGCGAATTCGCCTAGTGACTTCAAGCTGTTTTTTAAAATTAAAGTCTTTTTACTTCCGTGATAATTCTTTACAGTCACTCTACTTCAAAACTACCAGAAAACCTCGTATCTATGATTAAAAAGCATTTTCAGAGCAGCTTGGAATGCGAAAGAAACACTCTGAACATCAATTTGCGTTGAACGACTTGAACCGGCTTTGCCGTACAATCAGTTTCAAACCTATTCAATTCGTTTATATAGTTTTCCTAATAGTCTTTTAACTTAAAATTCCATATTTACCTTGTCAAAACACCAACATTTTCTTGTATAATTCTATAATGTAGCCAGCAACAAAAGTAGCACTTTCGGGAAAAAAACTTGGGGCTTCACTCTTGTCTGACGAATTGCGTCACATTCAGAACAACAACCACTTAAAATCCAAGGGAATCGCAGGTTCTGATTTTATTGGATAAAAAAAAAAAAAACAATAGAAAACCAGTCGGATGTTACTAACCCAATATGGTCAAATATTTTTCACTCGCGTTCTTGCATATTGTGCGCGTTTTTTTTTTCTTTTTTGAAATATGCATGTAATAAATATAGGTTATTAGTCGACTAACCATATAATACGGCGGTGTAGTTTTACGAGTCACGCTGTATTTTGGTTAGCATTGAATGCGAGCAAAAATCCGTGTTGAGTAAAAATTCACAGCAGTATTACCCGATTAGTTAACTTATAACTTATTAATTACACAATTCCTCAGAAGAACTAAACCAGTTTGGCGTTTTTTTATGTGTGTGTGTGAATCGCGTACGGTTGGATCGTGTGCAGTGTGCAATTTCATGACATGTGATCTGATCATGTGGCCTGATCATTTTTGTGTCAAATCTGGAAGTTCAAATCCGACAAAGAAATGTCAAACTTTTTAGATTTAATCGAAAGAATTCTCTACGTTAACAAATGCCTATGGTGCATCATGTAGGATATAGTTTTTCGGAAAATAATAATAATAACATTGATAACAAGTGAAAATTGAAAAGACTGACATTTCTATGACTTGATAGTTTTCAACTGTGTGAATTAGTCTAGTGACTTCAAGCTGTTTTTTAGATTAAAGTTTTTTTGCTTCCGTGTAAACACTTTGCAGTCCAGTGGCTTTACTCAAAAACTACCAGAAAACCTCGAGTATCTATGATACGCGAGAGAAAAAAAATACTCGATCGGAACATTTTCAAAGCTTTTTTTCAGGAAAAGTACGACGATTTTAATTTTAAAATCGTCGTAATTTTCCTGAAAATTTCGTCAAATTTTCTGTTCTCGATGCCATCTGAAAATTTTGAAAGCAGCGACATTTTCATTTGGCGTCGAACCGGCTTTTATAGTTTATAATTTTTAGCAATTGACTGTTGCCGGATTTTCCGTGGTCATAAATAAAGTTACCTTACCTTACCTTACCTTCCGTACAATCAGTTTCAAACATAAACTTAAAATTTTATATTTTCCTTCAGTTGTCAAAACACCAACATTTCCTTGTATAATTCTATCCTGTAGCCAGCAATATAAGTATTTTCAAATCTCTTTACAAAAGTAGCACTAGCGAAAAAAAACCCTTAGAGCTTCACCCTTGCCTGACCATCAACCAATCAAAATCCAAGAGAATCGCAGGTTTCGATTTTATTGGATAAAAAACTGGAATTTATCATCTAATGTCACTATCGACACTTTCATCATTAAGCCACTGGAAAGTCTAAAATTGCGCGGGGTTATCATATCGTCAGCAATTTGCTCTTTATACGCGGAACACATTTCAGAAGTCTGCAAGAAAGCTAGTGGTCGGATAAGAATTCTAGCTTACGAGACATTAGGAACACTACCCAAAAAGCTGGAGCAAAGACTGGTGGACTGACTGGGCATAAAATGTGTGACTATAGAATTAAAACTGCGGAAAACTGCAATTTTAAACTCTGCAAGGATTTTAGATACGGAAAGTTCTTGAGATTTAAGTCTTGTTGACACTAAATGTCAAGTATAATTACCACTGATAAAAGTGTGCAACCTCACAATAATAATACTAATGATAATAAATGGCTTTATTGACAGCTTATTATCAATAAGAAATGGCTCTTCATCTGACAATAATCTAAAATGATAAATGACTAATATATGATGTGTATAGTGTCGACTATTACTTGACTAACAACAATGTCGTGCATTGAATCAATCCGGCTATATGAATCGAAGCGGTGAACGACAAAACCTCCTGAGTTGAAGAATAGCTGTTATACAAAACTAAAATCATTTGTCAGAAAGTTTAAGTTGTTTGTAAATAGTTTTGGCCGACGAAAAGTGAATCAAAGTGTTAATCCAAAGCGATAATTTGGATCGAAAATGACTAGGTTTAGGCCTTCATTTGCTGTATGTTTTCTTTATATTCAGCTTGAATCAAGAAAAAGTCTTTGTACAGTTCAAAAATCCATTTTAAACAGGTATTTTATCTGCTTGGAACATCAGTTTTTAACCGATAGAAAAAGGATTTGAGTGTTAATCCAAAACGAAAATTTTGATTAAAACTTGCACGGTGTAGTTTTTGGCGCTTTCGCCATTATTGCTCGTCATTGAAAAAAATCTCCTCTTAAAGATTACGGTTTTAGTATTATATAATCAGACTAGTTCAATTAAATTTTTTCCCTAATAGACCAGGTTCCAATGTTTACATCCCTCTTTTGTTGGCTACAAATATGCGCACACATATTTGTAGGCAAAATTACTGCAAAACGCGGTATTGCTCTCGCACAATTATCGAGAGAGGAAAGTCGATTATAGTTTACTTAGTTAAAAAATTATAGAAATATATCAATCATCAAATGAAAACAATAATGGGTGACGTAGCACGGAAAGGCTCATCTCTTACAGTAAAACCCAATTTCTGTCAGGTAGAAGGAGAAATTTTTGGCATTCCATGATGAGATGCTCCCCTGCACAACTAGTGCCAAACTGAATACATTTCTATCACCTCTTTCCTAGCAGATATTCTTTCTATCTATTCAAGTTCCTAATCATTGACAGCTTTCCTTCTACTTTTCTTTATTTTGATTTATTGAATTCCTACCCTTTTGTAAACTTTACACCTGAAAAAGGTACGTAGACCTTGGGGAGAACCTGATCGTCACTTCGCCTAAAGTCAATTTTTATGTCTATATATTAGGGGGAGTGCCCTCAACTCGAAGGTCCTTGGTAATTAGGGTGTCAAAAAGCCTTAGGTGATTTCCATTAGTGCGGTTTTTTATAATATTGCACAAAGCTGCAAAGCCTTGTTCTTAATACACTTAAGTCTATTTTAAAGTCTATTACTATCAGAAGTACCTTCAACTTCAAGGTCTTAGATAATTCGGTGTCAAACAGCCTAAGGCGTTTTCCATTGGTGCTTTGACAACTTGTTGTCATGTTTCAAACAGGTGCAAAGGCTTACTTTTAATTCACTTGAAGGATTACGTGACCCACATTACAGCTATTAAACATCAGTACACCATGCACGATTGAATTGTTGAGTAGTCATCGTTATCAAGAGCAACAGAAAAGTTAGGATGCGGCGATCAAATGTACGGTCAATTAGGAAGCTTGGGTCTTCATTTAGTTACTTCTCAATTAAGTCTATTTTAAATTCTATTACCATGAAGAGTACCTTCAACTCCAAGGTTATAGGTAATTAGCGTGGCAAACAACCTCAGGCGTTTTCCATTAGTGTTTTGCCAATACGTTTTGATAATGTTGCAAATCCCAGGGGAGGCAACTCCATTGTAAAAGGATCGGGTATGGCGTCGTATCTCTTAGGGGTAAAAATCAGCGATTTGATATATTTTTGAGGGTGTTAAAATTGAAGTTTAGAGTTTTAGCATTCCCTGGTAACTTGTAGGGTATTGCTTTATAATCTTGTTCTCAAAAAGGAAGAATATTGCCCAACAAAAGTGTGTTGACTATCGAATTTTTATGTTATTAATAATAATGGGTTAGGGTTAGGGTTAGGGTTATGTCCGACGAGCATACCCGATCCTTTTACTATGGAGTTCCCCCCCTCCCCCCCGGGGGTTGCAAACAGCTGCAAAGGCTTACTCTTAATACACTTGGAGGATTACGTGACTCACATTAGCTATATATTAAACATCAGCACACCACGTTCGAATGGTTAGATGATTAAGTGCCGTTATCGTGAGCCAACACAGAAGGACGCGGTGACCAAATGTACAGTCAATAGGAAGATTGGATCTTCACTTAAACACTCACTAAAGAGATAAGCCGGGCAGAAAAAAAATGAGAGTAATTGTTATTGTTCCTTTGACGGGAATTTTTCTCGTTCTTTTCTATCAAAGTCAAACTCGAGAATCTCAAGTTGACAGCAACAGCCAAAACGACTTCATCAACGCAGCCGCATCAGCAAGAAGAGAAGATAATCATAAAGAGAGTCTCGTGGGAAGGGAGGACAAGCAGAATGCTGAAGGAAAAGTGCGAGAGACAAAAGACAAAATTAATAAAGAATGTGGTGTAAAGACAAGAAAACGAAGATCAGTAGGATACCAGCCAATAATTTGTACGTCTCCTAAGCTTTCCTGTAAGAACAGGTGTTTACACACAAGGGACCCTGGTGGAGTTGGAATGGAAGTACGGTGTTCATGTGATCCATACTGCAATTACTTTAAAGACTGCTGCTATGATTACGTTGAACACTGTAGAAACGGCCAAGCACAACCAAAGACAACTTGGCAAGTCCCGGATGAAAAATGGTTCTGTCTTAACACTATTTGGATGATTAGATCATGCCCCAAGTCCTGGACCGACAAAGAGGTTATAAAGTCGTGTACCACAAAGGACCATGACATTGACGGCAAACCATTCATCTCGTTTATTAGACTTCATCATCGTTTACTAGGTTATGCAAACGTACTGCCAGTTACTACATCTGACAATAAAACATTCGTCAACCGATTCTGTGCTCAGTGTAACGGCTACAAAGAGCATCAAATAGAATTTCACCGTCTTCGTTTTAAGTGTCCCTTATCACCACCCAAAAACATGATCCCAGCAAAAAGGACGAGATTCGTTTCTGACAACTGTATTTTACTTTCCATTTCTCCAAAAAGTGGTTCAGCAATAAGATATTGCCTAAACTTAAAAGATTATGATAAATGTGACAACTCATTATCCACTGATCATGAGACTCGAAAGAAATGTGAAAATGGTTCATACGGACTTATATACAAGAAATATCCGTCTAATATAGTAAATTTGAAGAATATCGATTGCATGAAATGTAACGCCCGATATAAAAAGAGTGATGTATTTCATTGTGGACCGGGAAAGCAAAATATCCCCAAAGACGACTTTAAAGACTCAGCCGCAAAACCATTTTCTCTCTTACTGGATATTGGAAAACGTTCGGCACCAAAATCAGAACGAAATTCTGTTGCTCTGTCTTGCAGAAATGGAAAAGTCTATGACTGGTACTTGGAAACATGTCGATGGGGACAACAACTTGTTCCTGTGGTATCCAGTGTGAAGACGTACCGAGTTGCATTGTGGTTATTAGAATCACCAAAACGTTCAGGCCTACCGAATTATATTTGGCCTAGACAATATGTCGACGGAATTTCCAAAGCACTTATGATAAACTCTGAATCAATAACCTTAATTGCTTCACAAATGCTTGAAAGCAGGGAACTGCCAATGTATCTGGTAGTTTTCGACCTGACTGATGAAGAACAACCCAAACGAGTCAATATAAGTGATCTTTTGCAATTCGCAAAATATCCAAAAAAGTTGCTGAAATTCGGCAAGTATAAGTTTCAAGCTTACAAAGTCACTCTCAAGCCCATGACCTGTGTTGTTGCCGACACCTTTACGCCCATGCAATACACGATAATCCCTGGTGAATCGTCTGTCTTCATCAATGAAACTGGTGAATTGCTGACCCCAAAAGACTACTTTTCCCAAAGCTCCAAAACAATCCAAGGATATCAGCAGCCCGAAGGAAACATCGTGGTCTGTAGACAAATGCTGTCAGGGAATTGTCCTGGTGCTTTCATTTTTCTTCGAAGACGCGAGTACACTATTTTCCCCAATCGAACCTTATTGTTTAAAGTTGCAGGACGTCTGTACAACTACGGAGAGTACGAATGGAGAAATGGAACTATTATGATCTGCACGGAGTTCCAAAAGAATTACAAACGTCAACTTAGCAAAGAGGAAATTCCATCAAATGCCCCTACCGGTTTGACCATGCTGACTTACATTGGGTTGTCCATATCAGTGCTTTGTTTAACGTTTGTACTGCTCACCTATTCTCTGTTCACAACTCTCAGGACAATTCCTGGAATCAACTTGATGAACCTGTCCTGTGCTCTCCTTGTAGCGCATTTGTTATGGCTGGTAGGATCAGGACTGACATTCACTGGCAAGGGCTGTACTGTCATAGCAATAGTGCTTCATTACAGTTTTCTTGCCTCGTTTGTGTGGATGTCCATCATCGCTTTTGACACTTGGAGAGCATTTTCGTCGATAAGATGCACGAGATCGGCCCGAAATGATAAAGCTAAAAAGCGTAGACGCATTTCTCTAAGAATGGCGGTCGGATGACTTCCATTGATCGTCTTTTTGACCGTCTGTGTAGCCCTCGACCAAGGAAAAGTGGTTGCTTTTGGTTACGGGGATAGAAAAGGCTGCTGGATCAACAACTCTAGTGCCAACCTGTATTTCTTCGTGCTGCCGGTTGCCGCATCAGTACTTTGGAATGCAGCGTTTTTCCTGCTGACCGTGAGATCTATCAAGAAGACACGGAAACAATCCCAGCTGGTTACATGTACAGTTCCGCACCAAACTCGAAAGGACACAGCAATATACGCCAGGATCGCAGTGCTGATGGGGTTTACATGGGTGTTTGGGTTCGTAGCAACGTTTACATCCCAGTATTTAATGTATCCCTTTGTAATCCTCAACACTCTTCAGGGCCTGTATATTGCTGTGGCATTTTGTTTTACATCACAAGTCAGATTGCTATATAGTAATCTTTACTCTGTCACAAGAGAGCGGAGGTCAGGTACTAGTACAGCGACTTCTGATACCTTAGAGATGCAATTGAACAGCACATGAACTATGCTTAGCACTTAGTAGAAAAAAGGTCGAAAAGAGAAATAACATTAGGATTGCTTTCAATATATTGACTGTAGCATAATAACTGACGTACACCACATACGAAAATTGAGATTTAAGAGTTAGAATACGAGTGATATGAAAATGTAATGTAAAGGCGCAGTTGAGTGTCTAAAAAAGAATCTTTTTG
Organism: Telmatactis stephensoni; assembly: GCA_029948255.1. NCBI lineage: Eukaryota > Metazoa > Cnidaria > Anthozoa > Actiniaria > Isophelliidae > Telmatactis > Telmatactis stephensoni. The sequence continues at coordinate 299,240 of JALIZF010001834.1, forward strand.
CATAAGTGTCTAAATAAAAGTTTCAAATTTTCCAAAATATTTTCTTAATATTCAATGGTCCGTCATAGACTATATCGCTAGTCGTCCGCAGCAATGCATTCTGGGACTGCTAACTCAAATAATACTGAACAAACGATTTACAAACCATGACGTCTTTTGTTTGGTAGTTTGTTTGGTGTCATTCAACAGTCCCAGAATACATTGCTGCGGGAGAATAGCGATAGTCTATGACAGTAGGCAGGTTGGCCCCTGTCATGGCGGACGATTTGTCTTTTGTGAACCAAATTTTCGAAAATTTGTGGCTTGTAGCCAAGTGCTTAGAAAATCTAAAATATTCAAATTGCATGGCTTTTTTGAATCGGTCATCAAATGGAAGCAGATGTTGGCAACTGAAAGAAATAGTCCTCTAAGAAGACATGTGCTTACAGGCACAAATCTCGGGTAAAGTCCGTAGTTTTCCGAAATTTGACTTCGAGCTATCTTCGGCAAACCCGAATTCCACACACACATATATCGCGCGATGGCATAATGGTTACGGCTTGGTTTGCAAGCCTGTAACCACAAAAATCGCCGAAAGTAGTCTACAATGATATTTCATACTAGAATAGAATGTGTTTGGGCACATGATCTAAATTCTGAAAAACGATTCGGATCCCTAGTCAAGTGATCGTGTAAACCTTCATAACAGGCTATATATTAAAGCCATATTCTAGGCTTATCACACAATGATCTCATTCAACTAACGCAGCTTTGTCCTTTGGGTGGGGCTACCGAGGCCACGATTTGGAGTTCTTAGTGTACTCTGGAGGGGGATGATTATAATTCTTTATTTTTAAGTAACTATATCTGTCGGTGCTATTTGGTTGTTTTCTTAAAATGTCTATTACAGGCTCGTAACATGGTATATTTTCGTCTCACTGATCCCAGGTTCTTACGGAAATTTTGATTCCTAAGCCCATATTTTTAGACATTTTTGATCCCTGATCGTTGGTGCAAAAAACTGAGCTGATCCCTGATCCTGACCCAATGTCCCTGATCCTCGATCCCACCCATTTGATCCCTGAGCCCTGGCCACAGGTAGCCCAAGCTGTGCATCTGTATATGAAATATATGGGATTCACGATCGATTTGCTGAAAAATAAATTTTGAATAAATAAACAATTTGGACTCATGATACTGTTGTGCTTGTCGTTCTGTGTATTTCTGTGAAGTTTCAAGCCGTTTCGTGCTCATTTGAGGGAGTTATAGCGATTTGAATTTTTCTCCCTCCGTGTACATATATTTGTGAAAGGTTGGAAGGCTCAACCGTCAAAAATTCAAACGGCCTCGAAAATCACTTCAAAATCAATTCAAAGGCCTCGAAAATCACTCCAAAACCAAAACCAGACCAAAATATTCCCAAAAAAACATTGCCACATAAATTTCCAATATGTCGATTACCTTTATTTCTCCACATTTTACGTGCAACACCCTCAAATAGACAGTTTTTGAAGTTTTTTTTCGCTGGACCTATGCTCTGCAAAACAGCCCCTGCACCACGGTTACCAAGCTCTTGTACCCCACTGGGGACGGGGAAATTTTGCCGCACATGTGTGGGAAGGTAGTGAGGTCGATTTGTCAATACGGTGCGGGGGAGGACAAGAACATGTTGTAAGTCAAAATTAAAACACGACGGAGGGGACGGTGCTTTTGTACAAACCCAATGCCATTGTCTCAGCAAGTTTTCAAAAGGGTCAATATTTGTAGAAATAGCTATATAATATATAATCATATAATAATACATACTTTGGATGCCAACGATATTGGAACTTTGATGAATTCTGGGATATCATTTTTTGCTGTTCCCACAAAACTTTCATGTCAATAGGAATGGCATGATCATCTTCTCCGCTGCAGTTTTCCATCATCCATCTTAAATCATTGCAATCATCCTCTTCCAAGGAGAGCAATTCATCTTCAAACATTTGTCTGATACGAATTTCTTTCTTTGTTGTTTGCTTTAATTTCTTTCTCAGTAAGCTAGCTTTCTTTCTTAACTTGCTGGTTGTCAGGTAACGATCATTACATCTTGAACTGGTTTGACTTTTATTTTGATCTTGTTTATTACAGTGCTTTCCAATCCTCTTTAATGGAACACACATGGAACAGCATTGGCCAACTGGAGCTATGACCTTGCAGTTTTTGGAGAAGGCTGTCTTCCTTTCCTGATCACCGTCAACGGTGATTGTGACAACTTTATTTGGTAACATGGTGTTAAGACACTCTTGACCAGGACCCATGGACAGTCCACAGCATATACTGGTACCACCACTTTCCAACAATGCCATAACAAGCCCAATTTTTTCTGGGAGTGAGTAATGGTTAGTGACAAAAAGGTCAGCTGCTGAAGTTTTGCTTCCTTGGCTTATTATGTAAATGGATTCTTCCTCTCCACGCTTAACCTTCAAAGTCAAACATCTTGAACTAAATGTTTGTTATATGTTTTCATTTCATTAAAACCATTACTGGCAGTGTTATGCACAGAGATTGATCCAGAGGTAATTTCTTGGGTGCACCTACCTCCCCCCCTTCTCAACCCTAACCCCCACACCTACCTCCCCCCCCCCCCTTCTCAACCCTAACCCCCAACCTCCCCCAAAAATCCTTTCTTACTGAAGAATGAAACATTTCAACACATTGGCACTCAATCCAAGCCCTGTCTCTGATTTTATATTTATATTTCAATACCTGTATTTCTGTCCTCATCCTCTGACCTTCGTAACACCAACTTTCATTTCTAACATAGGATACTGTGTTATCCTCACCAGGCATCATGCACCAATTTACTGGCAATGGAACATTTTCAAATCCGCCCTCATGGGAAATTGGCTTATGTCTCAAGTTGATGAAGCAGTATTCCCTTCTTCCATAACGACTGCCTCTTGTTGTTGTTCTCACTTGATCACCATAAAGGTCCGCCACAATGCGTCCGAGACAATTTCTTGGTAGCTCCTGTTTTGTATGACTTGCGTATAATGCTAAGATGGAGTCTTTACTGGTGATGATCCCGTCTTCCACGCAATAGTTAGCCATTAACCTTCATTAAAACATTGACATTATTAAGATTTCAACGCGTTTTTTAGTCTCGAAACCTTTATAAACGAAGCAAAAAATTTTACCACAACTTGTCGCGTAGCTGGTATCCAAAACCCCTTATTGCGTTCATCTGATCGTCAGTCAAGCTGGTATAATCAAAATGACAACTATTTATTAACAAGAAAGAAAGAAAAAAAACCCCAAACGATTGATTTGTTGTCGTGTATAGTTCGCGCCATATTTAGCTGCTCCCGCGAAACTTTTGACGACTTGAATCGCTGAAAATTCATTGAAAAAGAGATAAAAAACCTCACCTGACCGCCATGTCGGCAAAAGATTTTCAGATTTGCTTTTTGTTTTTGTCGATACTTTATTCTGCGTCGAAAAAAATCACCTCAAACATCTTTACAAAGTAAACAAGACTTTTCCCTCCGACATTTAAATCCACGTGCCCGCGCTCTGATTGGCTTGCTGAGACAATGGCATTGGGTTTGTACAAAAGCACCGTCCCCTCCGTCGTGTTTTAATTTTGACTTACAACATGTTCTTGTCCTCCCCCGCACCGTATTGACAAATCGACCTCACTACCTTCCCACACATGTGCGGCAAAATTTCCCCGTCCCCAGTGGGGTACAAGAGCTTGGTAACCGTGGTGCAGGGGCTGTTTTGCAGAGCATAGGTCCAGCGAAAAAAAACTTCAATAACTGTCTATTTGAGGGTGTTGCACGTAAAATGTGGAGAAATAAAGGTAATCGACATATTGGAAATTTATGTGGCAATGTTTTTTTGGGAATATTTTGGTCTGGTTTTGGTTTTGGAGTGATTTTCGAGGCCTTTTTTGTCGGCCGTTTGAATTTTTGACGGTTGAGCCTTCCAACCTTTCACAAATATATGTACACGGAGGGAGAAAAATTCAAATCGCTATAACTCCCTCAAATGAGCACGAAACGGCTTGAAACTTCACAGAAATACACAGAACGACAAGCACAACAGTATCATGAGTCCAAATTGTTTATTTATTCAAAATTTATTTTTCAGCAAATCGATCGTGAATCCCATATATTTCATATACAGATGCACAGCTTGGGCTACCTGTGCCCTGGCCTCTGATCCCTGATCCTGGCCATAATTTGGAGCTTGATCCCTGATCGATCCCATATACCATGTTACAAGCCTGCTATTAATTTGGTTAGTTCATACGTACCAATATACCCCTATACATTTCCCTGTATAACAATACACATTTTTTCTCTGTAGGGATCTATGCAGGTCGCTAAAAAGCTGTGCAGATGCTGCATTGTCTGGAAACCTCTTTATGTCGTAATGCATTACTGTGATGATATCCAGTCATCTGGACGTAAAACACCACTTAACCGGACATATTATTAAAAACTAGACGCACACGTGCGTTCACTCGTGCCCTGGGAGCCCCTTTTAGGAGAGGCTTCAATGACCGGCCGCGTTCGTACTCTTCCCCGAGCCGTTTCACGCATTCTTCACTTAACCGTAACATAATAAAAGACCCTTTTTGACCTTTTTAAAGAATATCTGATCAGTCAATTTGTCTGTCAGCAGCTATTATCATGCATGCAAAAATATACCAGTTTATTCAACTTTTTATTTCACTATATATCTCAATTGTTTGCTGTAAAGACTTCTACAACGACGTTTTTGACACAATAACAAATCGTGTATTTTTTCGTTCATGTTTCAGATGTTTTATCCATTACGTGACCAAACGCATCAGGTCAAATAGAGCCTTGGTTCCATGAAAATATATAAATAAATTGTCTGGCCAGAATTAAAATTCAATACAAAAACCTCTCAAGATTTCTTGAATGCTTGAATGAAAAATATAATTGACTTGCCTCTATATGCGTTCATTTAGCAACATGTGGGGTGAGAAATTCGTAGATTTCCAGCTCAAAGGAATTGCTCTGAGTCGGGAGAGCTTCATTTTCGAGTACTCCATTAAGAGTTCGATATTTGGCCAAAGTATTGGAGATCAAGCTCAAAATAGCAGCCCATTCTGAAGCTCTTATAAGTGTCTAGGTATATCTCGAGTTAAAAGCTCCATTTTCTATTGTCTCACTGCTGGAAAAGCCTGTCTCGGAAAGCTGTTTTTGGGGCTGTCCGCCATCTTGCATTCCTAAAGTTCCTGACTGGCGTTCACTTCGAAGACCTTCGAAGAGTTCGCACTCGCTCAAAGGTGATGAATGAAGGGCATTGTTTCTTACGCTCTTAACCAATCGGGAGCTTTAATACGTGACCAATTGCGCAAGAAAGGCCTCTTCTGGCGGCAACCAGAGAGAGAAAAAAAAAATTTGCAGTTTATAACTCGTTCCCGGCCTAAAGGCCTGGGCACGAGTAAAAATCCCTCTAAGAGGTCATGTGGTTTGCTGGCACAAGGCTCTCAAGGCAAATATTAGTGAATTACAACTGGAAAATCATCAGTAATGGATTTGAGCTTATTCTTACAGTAATCTACTGAGAGAATAAAATAAATTATGACTGGATTTCATACTGTTCACCAGCTGGTCAATATAACTGAAGGTTTTCTAATAGTGAAACAAGCCTTCTCAATAATCAAAGGTATAATACTACTGCATATTTGTCGAGGATTGAAAGCTGCTTGACGATGGTTGTCAAACAAATATCTTGATTTAACGTTCATCTTTCGTACCAAAACTTTTGAAAAAGCTCCCAAAATCCTGAAAGATTCTTTGAAATCAATCTTTGCGCACATTCGCTGAAAGACAAGCCTGGTTATATCGTAAAAAAGAAGACGAAACATTTCTACTCACCTCTGAAATGTTTTCTCATGAACGACGTAGAGCTTGCACTTCATACGTTGTGAATACGTTTGGTCAGCGGATTGTTCGTACTTTGTTCGTAGAAATTATAAACTTCATATTTTGCAATAAACCGTAGGTGTTTTTACTCAAAAAACAGAGTTAAGTGGAATGTTAGCATTTACTCATTGTAAAATGGAAAAAAATTCCTTTAAAAGTCGTAAATCGAATACAAAAAATCAATTAATGCTCGAATTTATTTCGTGTGTCCAGCCGTTTTCCCAACGTAATCACTTCGGATTTCAGAGTTTACGGACTTACACAGGTGATGGCATTATGGTTGCCAAAAAGTCAAGCAACAAACAAAGCAATTTATTCAAAGCAGTTATTAGAAATGAAAGTAATAAAAATATGTATCTGACAATTTGATCATTTTGTCAATGGTTCACTAAAAATCTTTACTGAAATACTGCCAGCACAAAGCCACCGCTCACTTGGTTTGATTTGAACATAACAGGATTTTAGATTCATCAAAGACTAAATACAGGCATGAAATTGTTTACTACTGCTTTAGTGTTCAGTACGATAGATTTGATACCTCAACTTTTATCAAGTCCGATTGGGATCAGTTCAATATGCTTACATAGCTATGATCATTTTGACTTTCTTTGTTTCTACATGGTAAGCAAGGTCTTGTATTCTAACAATACGAACTAACTTGCTATCTCCAGCGTTGAAAATGCGGTACAAATGAAAAGCTTCACGTTTCTCTAGCGCAAACTGCAGCTCTGGGACAGACATCTCAAAATATTCCTTGTCTTGAGTACTGGTGGACTTAACTTCAACATACGTGGTGATGTTGAGATCTTTATCAGTGATGTCCATGTTTGAGATCTTTATATCATACGGAGAAGTAGAGTTAACATGTTCATTCATCCATATGACTTCCACGACCCTGCCGTCTGGTGGAATTTGTTGCTTTAAGTACTCGTAAACAAACTGCTCTCCCCATCGCCCGATCTCGCTTTTATCGGAACTGTCATCCAGAGAGATGTTTAGTGGCAAAGTTACATCACAACTTGAAGGCAGCTCTTCAGCTTGGTATTCCTCGAAAGTCACATGAATACTAGGTACGAACACAGTTGTTACATTTCCTCCACTTTTGGGGGATGATGAACTTGCTTGACTGGTAGGTGAGAAGACAGCTAACTCGGTCTCTTGTGATTGTACTTTAGGTGTTGAGTGTGGTGGCATGTTTTCTGGGACAGGGTGTGCGTCCTTCACTTCTTCTTGCCTTGCTGTGCCTTTACTGTTCTTGGCCACGTCTTTTGTCAAGTCAACAGAACTCATAGTATTCTGTCCCGGAAGCGGCCTGCGATCTTGTTTCTCATCAACATGTACGTTTTGTGGAGGGAGAGGTTGTTTACTATTTTCGTGATCATCAAGTTTCGGAAGTGTTTGTGTTTGGGTAACAGAACCTTCAGCCCCCATTTCTAACTTGGGTTGATCGAAAACAGGTTGAAATATAAGAAGGTAAACGCGACCCAACAAGGCCTTGAGGTTGATCTCTTCATGGAATCTGGAGCTTGAGGTAAAGGCCATAGTTCTGGAGGCTTCTGTTGGTTTGGTTTACTTGTGGATGGTTTAATGCCAGTAGACGACGATCTCGGTGGCCAGCAATGCAGTGTTCCATCATTTTCTAAACCCGTTGTTCTTCGCACAACTGGTGGTGGTTCAAAATATTCTTCAAGTCGGCTCAGGTTCTGAAGGAATTACAGGTTCGGGAATTAGCCACTTTTCTTCGTGTTTAGGCAATGGCTCTACTTCCTGTTCTTCGAGGAAATTTTCCAGACCGTCATCAAGCTTGGTGTTGAGCCTCGAGAGAAAATTTCCAAAAATATAACTGAACTAGGTGTAGCGCCAGTGAAAAGTTTGGTGATCTCTTTATTCAGACTTTCGGTACTTTTCGACTGTTGACGCACAGCGTAGAAATGAAGTGTCTGATCAACGCTATCGACGCCATACTTGTTTTCTTGTACCACGATAACCTCAGGATGATCTTTCAGACGATAAACGACTTCCAACTTTTCCACAGTTGCAAATATCATGTCTGAAAGCCTTCTTGCAAAAGAAAGGCTTTTGAGTTCCTTGTACCTTTCTTCCATATAGGGAATACAAGTATCTCTGAATGCATGGGACGATCTTGTGGAAATATAATTGCATATCATGACATTGGTATTCGACATTTTTTGGTGTCAATTCTTCTTCGACAATTTGGCTGAGGTGGGGAATTCCACATGCTTTTAAAAAAGCTGAAATACGATCCCCCTTCTCTTTTGGATCTGATATTTCGCTTTTCGGGAAGCTGACTTGATCATAGCATTTTCTAGAGTTACAAAGTGAACTCCTTTTTCCCGTTCGAAAATCTTTTTCAACGGCTTATTGTCAGGAACAATCGGTTTATCCTCAAGAGCCACCCACCTCTCCCCACATGGAAAAATAGCCTCTTGTCGGAGCTTGTTTTGACAATAGCTGGCCATAGAACTATCAATAGCTTCATCCACATGATCACCATCAAAGTCATAGCTGGGTGTAGAATTTTTGAGACACTTCTCTCCAAGAACAGAAAATATCTGAAAGATAGATTCCAAAACTGTTGGTGTTGGAAGGGGCATTTTCATCGACCAAAACCACTGCCATCTCGATGTACTCATCGGCATGCGGTGTTGGGTCCACGTGTAGTTCGAGTCTCAAAAAGTCGTGGCTTTCCTTATAATATGGAGCAAGAATTTGGCGCTTTGGGGTGTACTTGTTTGATGCTAGAAGCTTCATTGTCACTTCGGATGGATCATTCCAACAAACTTCTTTTATATGATAGAATCCACCTGGGACCAACCCTATCTGTCCTTCGTGTCTTTCATTGGGACAAAGAAAAGAGGATGTTTCTGAAACGCTGCTGTTATCTTGGCTTTAGTGGCAGATGACTCGCTGCATTTTCCATGAAGGAAAGAATACACTGCCTTCATGTGCTCTAAAGATGTGACAAATTCATTTTTGTGGCTAACTGACGTGCGTGCCTTAGAAGACCATTCAAGGAGATGCTCGAGTAGACCCTCCTCAGAAATTGAAGACTGTAGCTCAATAGATTTGACAAACGATTCATCTTCCAGTTTAACATTGGCGTAGGGAAACATGCTCACTCAAGAGTAAACGCAGTTGAGGAGTATCTTAGATATACATTCCTTGGGATCTTGAAGCTCGTGGAAGGCGAAACAACTGGCAACCACGCCTTTGTTCTTAAAAGAAGTACAAAAGACGACAGCGCGTCTGATAGCTTTCGCCCTTCTGTATCTGTTACTGGAACAGACTCTGCAGTACACTGGAATACTGACTGGTCCAAAGTTTATCCAGGTTTTCAGCAAGAATCTTTGCTTGTCTGGGATCTTTGGGCTTCTCCATGAACTCCTCAAGCTCACTACAGCGATAGTCCTCCACAATTGTAACAACCATCTGGGGTTTCTGGCCAGTCCTTGTAATATGAAGCCCAAGAGGGATTTATCCTATACAAATATACAAGTGTTACTATGATTAAACTAAAATTCGTCTATTATATTGCACTGAATAGTTTAAATAAACTACAACATATCACTGTCCTTCTCTTCCTTCGTGAGTATCCTCGCTCACAATTCTGTGAAATGAACGAGCGAACAACAGACGGACGGGTGGACGGACAAACAAATTTTCAAGTTTTCTTATGATCATCTTTACAAGATCATTACTTTAGATTTGTTTGTTTTGTTTGTTTGTTTGTTTGTTGTTTGTTTGTTCGCTTGCTTGCTTGTTTGTTCTTACCAGGTTCATCTTTGTCAACTTAATAGCTTTTCCTTTCCATAGGCCAGAAAATGCCCAATACCAAGTTCTGAGAAAAAGGTTTCCCAATCTTGTCTTCGTGCGCTGGGGTTTGCTGATAATTCCAGGTAGGAGTCAGTCAAGGAGTGTCCATGAAATGCCTTAAAAATATATAGCAAAGTTGTTAATAAAACTTCTGTAGTTTCTTCTTAAAAACACATAACAAGTAGATCTACAAACTGAAGGACAGGAGTTTCACTGATAAGCACTAATATGCCTTACTTGAAAGGTCTACACGTAAATCTAATGCGTTGCCGTATTTGGGAGTGAAGTGTAAGGGTTTCTTGGATGGATTCACAAGTCCATGATTGGTCAAAACCTGGCAACATTCTTTCAGTTCTTCCATGGAGCATAAGCTCTGGTCGACCAATCGTTGATCAAAGATGTAAACCAAATAGCTTTGGAGAACACTAGGAGACTTACTCTAAAACGACACGAAAGAAAAAATATTGCTTTTAACATGAAAAATACGACACACCGTCATCTACATGTGTATTTTTTGTATGGCTTCCCTACCTTCCACTTGTCAGACTTTAAAGTCGGCAGTATATGTTCATGAATTAAGTCACTTGCCGACCAACTCTTTACACCGAGTCGTCGAAGCAACTTCTGCACTTGGCTATGGCCAACATTATCCAGCTGAGAGAGCAGGGTGGGATGTATGACAGACAGATCTCGCTCTAATACTTGCAAGTAAGATATTTTCGACTCTGAAAAATAACAATGATGACAAGGATAATGCTGCTGCTACCGATTAAGATGTTGCTTTTGTGGGTTGTATGTACGTTGTTGTGTTGTTGTTGTTGTTGATGATGATGATGATGATGATGATGACGATGACGATTACAGTAAAGAAACACAAGTCTCCTCGATTCTACATTCATTAAGGCCCAGTTCAGACGTCGAAGTTTTGCCTCGTCGAATCTAATAACATCAAAGAAGACAGTCTCAAAATTATTCCATGTTTTTTAATGCATTCGACGCGGCAAAAGTTCGACATCTTAACTGGGCCTAAGTTATAAAATGTTGCCCGTTAGGTCTTACTCGGCACGGCCCAATCAAAAAACTATGACTTACTTTTTTTCTTGGAATTTGCAGTTTCGTGTTCAGCGGAAAGAGGGAAAAATACGGCGTGATCTTTTAGGTTCACAAACGTGTTATCACTCAGGGGAATAATATCCATGACAGAAATTTCATTCAACGTGTCTGAACTGCTGTTGTGCTCGCTTTCAAGACTACGATGAATGCAGTGAAGCCAGTGAGCAATCCATGCAATATCGGGTGGCTCACTTTCAGCGTCCTTCAGGACTGATCTACCAATCTCTATAAGATGTTTCGTAGACAGCGTTTGAACTCCCAGTTTGGACCTCAAAGCGGGGTTTATTGCGGGAGAAACTTCTTGAGCCAGGTAGTGGAGGTTAAGATGCTTGTGAAGTAGAGAGGGAGTAATCAAATCATGGATTTTTCGGGTCGTCACAAACAACTACTGAACAAGGCTGCATCCAATCATAATCCTTATTAATATCGCTGAAAAAATATTAAGAAAACAATATCAAATTGAAAGGCAATTTAGCAAATAGTAAACAATCCATGCATGCTTTGCGGTCACATTTTGTAACTGCATCGTAAATGTCGGCCATGCTCATGTCAGTAGCTGAAAATATAAAGTATTGGAATCCAAATGGGACTTAACGCTACCGGAAAGTTGAGCTTTCGATGCTACGAATAAATAAAACCTTCAAAAAAGGCAATTACAAAATACCTTGCTTTGATTCCATCAGTCTTCTTCTTGCTGCCTTTCTCGAGTTTTTCAACAGGTAGACATGGAGTTCCTTGTAAATATTTGAGTATCGCAGAGGATACAGGAGTGAAAAAATCTAAGATTTCTTCTTCCAAAGGAACAAATTGAAAGAACTTGACAACAGAAGACAGTCCGGGAAATAATTGGTGTTGCTTGGAAAAAAAAATTAAACGAGAAAATATAAGTATAAAATAAAATATTACATACATCTTTTATGTATACACCTGTTTCAGAAAACCTTGACGTCGGTCAATCTGAATCTGAATCTGAATCTAATTGTTTGCTGTTGTACATAGTGATTAAAATATGAAAAAAACAAACTACATCATTAGGCTTTGTATGTATCAAAGTTTGCAGCTATTTACTCGGTCTCAGATTAAGATTAAGATCTCTGACCGTCAACGTTTTTTGAAACAGGTATAGATGAGATCTCGGTTACAGAGTAATAAAGATGGCAGAGAATATCTTTATTGACAAAACGAGAAGAAGTCCTTGCAACAAGTCCCACAGTGCAAAGTCCCCCAGTGCGTGACAAACTTGATACTTCTAGAGACCTTGTAACAGAAATACCGACCTTAAAAATCTCAAACGCTTCGATAAACAGCTTAGGAATTTCTTCTCGTAGCCACTGATTCCACGCCTTATCTCCATCGACATCCTCACGGGACGAAGGCACTTCAAAGTCTCCTTGAATAATGAACTTGAACCCATAGCTACGTAATGGCAGGTAAGCAAACACATTTTGGGGAGGTAAAACCTGCATGAAAAAGATTAAAAATAAATCATTTTTATTTTACTACTCCCAAAATAAAACTCGCATAGATAGGGAATTTGTATGAGAATTGTCCGTTGTATAGAAGTTTTTCTAACGAGGAAATCCCAGAATAAAACTTAAAATCTCCCGAGTCAAAAAGAACTTATCGTAATACTAATGGGGGCGAAAGATCCACAAATAAAATATGGAAAAAAGTTGAAGACATCCTGGGGTGGATCAACAACAGTTAAGAAGGATGATGATGGACAAAAACAGCTTTGACAGTCTATTGGAGCAGCGACTCCAATAACTCGCCCTATGGACGTTCTGGCACCAAAAGGCAAACTATGATGATGATGATGATGATGATGATGATGATGTATCAACGTATGATCGAGGTGTCCGTAGGACAGATTTACTTCAATTTGTGACCAACTAACCATGCGATCTTATATTAAATCGGCAATGGGTCCCTTGCAGCACGTCGGAATGCAGCTCAATTTGGTGGGCAAAACGCTAGGTTTCCAGTTCTCAGGACATTGAAATTCTTTTATTTTGTTTTTCAAATATAGACCTTTCCCCAAAATGGAGGACGAATTTTTTTTAACCTAAGGCGTAATGATTCTTGAAATATTAAAGAGTATGTCTCATTTAGTAACTGTACAAAAATTTAGAAAGCTCCAATGAAAATCCGCAGAGATATGCGGTTTTTGAAATTTGCTAATTTCACAAACAAATGCATGTCTGGGGTATAGCATATACCCCCATTCATATATTTTCTGTCAAATTTGACAATTTGAAAAATTCATATCTCTGGGGATTTTCATTGGGATTTTTGCACAGTTACTAAGTGAAACATACTTTTTAGTATTTTAGGGGTCATTACGTCTTAGGTTGAAAAAATATATATATGCTAATGAGCAGCGGCCATTTTGGACAAAGGTCTATTGAGCTACATTCCGACGTGCTGCAAGGGGCCTTTCGGCAATCAACCCGGTGCGCCCTCTACCTTCCCCTTCACTGTCAGTGCTCCGTTTAGTGGATAGTCCAAAGTCACGTCACACGGGTTATAGAGGTCGAAACAATCATTTGAGGCCACTGAATCAAACAATGAGTGTTCGTCCAGAAGGTCGTGAACTAATCTAGTCCACACTTATTTCTGTTGTATATTCATTTGATACTCACGTTGTATGATGTAAGATTCTTTGATTCTTTATCACCAGGCATAGGAAAAGCTAATGCTAACTCTGTCATCTCAACATCTTCTCGCACCTTTGAATTTAAAACAGAATGCAATGTAACATTGGATATATATTGCATTGAATATATGTCCTTCGCATGTATAATGCAGCAGCAGCAGCCATGTTGCAAGAACAAACAAAAGACAATGACAAACCCTTTAAGTTCATCGAAGATGGCTACCTGACTAAGAATCTGCCATTCACTACTTAGTGTTGTCGATAAGAAGACTATCTTTTTATCTAAGGAAGCTAGGGGGGAATCTGCAAGCAAAAGTACCGGATTTACAGTTTTTACAAGATACGCTTAGAATTTTTAGAGCGCAAATCGCCAAACTTAGATGTGTTAAATGACACTTGATATCGACGTGCAGTTGTATGTGTATAGTAAGAGGCTGGTACGCTAAAAGGTTTAGATTCTCAAATATTTTGGAATTCATGATACTACTACTGCAAATGTCATTCTTAATAAATATGTAGTCGAAGACAAAACATCAACAAACGTAACGATACTTACATCTCTGGCACCGAGTTGTTTCTTGACAACCAGCCAGCGGTCTATACCATGGCTATGGTTTATTTGTATGATCCCATCATCAAGGTCTTGTCTTGTCATCTGATGAACTTCGTTCTGAAAACAAAAATAATAATATAATCACACGAAAACAACTATGAAGACAGATGTTACGACTCACGCGATCTAATCTAATTCGTTATCCATTTTCTATTTCGAGCCTTTAGGTTTTCTAACTCTAGCCCTAACCCAAATCCCCCTCCCTTCCTCCCCTCCGGCAGAAGCGACCCCATATACATACGTCTTTAGCAATAGCGATGCTGCGTAATCGGTGAAGAAAGAGTAGTAACGAAGGATGGACGTCGTGAAAACGAGCTGACAAGGCCGTCTTTTTATCGCTGTGAAACTCGTCCTTCAAAGGAAGAACTATTTTTGTCATCCAGCTGAAAAATTGAAAAATGTTAAAATCATTGAAATATTCATTCAGTTGTAAAAATATAATATACCAACAGATTGATTAATCAAAACTTAATAAATCAGCACAGATCTCCTAATAATCCTCATACAGGTCATCAAACTCACCCTTCAAACTTGCTGTCTATACTATAGCTCCCCTCTCGGACAACTGTCTTGCAATCTTGAACAGTTGCAGAGGTGCAGTCATCTTGGTCAGCTGTTTCTTCATGCTCAATCCAGTGAGGCAAAATGTAACCTGATGGGCCACTTTTAGCATCAAAACGTATGTGATAACCATTGGAATGAACTTCAGGGATGTCGCTGACACGGAAAACAGACTTGAACCCTATGCCTTTTTGACCTGTGACATTTAGAAGTCACAGTGAGATAAAGAATACCTTGATCAAGTATATATATCCTGGTTAAAACTCTTCTGGATCAACTTTTTAATTAAGCAAAGCCATGTCAATAACTTTAATTTGAGACTGTTTAAACTTTACAGACGGATTTCATGGCAGCCATGTTTGTAGGCAAGTACAAGATTTCATTTCTCATGGGAAAAAAGGTCTATTATCTTGACCACAAACATGGCTGCCGTGAAATCCCCCTATTGCATTTCACATGTGGAAAATTATTTCCATTCAAGTTATACAGAACTGAAGTAACTGCGGTATTTTCAAATATAATTGTATGATAAAAAATAAAGTTATATTGTACAATAAGAAATATCACGCAATCTCGCCTTTTTGTCAATCGAGAAGAAAACCTTTTATAAAGCTTTCTCCCTTATTTAATATTCACTGAATATTTTGTAGGAAAAGTTTCGATGTTTCAAAACTATCTGAGCCCAGTAGCAATGATTTCTGCGAAATTGCAGATTTTGGCGCCAAAACAAGCGCGCGTGCATTTTCCCGCCCTTTTGCCACCAAAGTTTTTATTGTCAAAGAATACTATTTTAACTGGAGAAACATACCTATATATCCATACTGATGTGGTCCTTTTGTACTCTTTCCAACATCACACAATGCCCGGATGTTTTTCTCACTAAAACCTACTTCATTATTCAATACCACAATCCTTGTCGAGTCAACATCAAACATCAAGGCGGGAGTCTCGTCTGTGTATGCATTATCATCTGCATTTTGCACTAATTCCAAAACAAAATGGGTATCTCTGTTGTACAACTCGGTAGATAAGCGATGGAGGCTTCGTCCTTCACGTTCACGCTGTTTTTGCACAAGTTTCTCTTCTTCTTCGCCAAGGACAACTCCAATTCCAAACTCCTCTTTACGGATGCTGTCAATGATGGCTTTGCAGGGATTCGGTAAGGTGGCCACTTCTTTGACTTCGCTCAATAAGTCTTCATTCTCAACTGGAATAAGAATACAGAGTCATTAAACTTACCGAAGAGCAGATGTATGGAGAGACCAAAGATTGGTCAATTGTTTATCGAATAATAACGATAGCACTTCCACCATTCTCTTATTCATTCATGAGAGATTTCCGTGAAACTTTTCAGTAAACCGGTCTGAACCCGATTTGGAGCCTGTAGTGTTACTGCGATTTTTATATTCTGCTCATGCGCATTTCTTTCAAGTGACAAAAGGAACAAAAGGAATTAGGGTGAAAATGTGAATGAGAAAACGATTACTGCCTTCGGTTTGGCGAAAAGATCGTGATTTACCATTCTCTTGCAAATAATTTAATTGCTCTACTTTTGACACAGGCAAATAAATTATTCGCTCGCCAAAAGTGACAACTTGCGCTATTTTGCTCAACAACAACCAATAGACCGTTTTGTTTGTTTGTTTATTAATAATTAATAAATGTTCTAGTTTTGTTGACACAAAAAGCTTGTAGAAGAAAATATAGAATAAACAAAATATATATGATGTACTTTACCATGTTCTTCTTGGCTGTCGTCAGGCTCTGACAGTGAGTCATCAGAACTTTCTTCAGGTGGTTCCTATATAACATTTTGAAAATGATAATTATGCCATCCTAGACTTTGTTCAGATCTATCATGCATGACAATTGAAATCACATGCGCTGTATCCAAAAATTTTAAGAAAGACGTGCGACGTCTTCTTTTGTTCCATGGATAATTTGCAATGCCATCATTTTCCACAAATAATGCTGTTGCGTTTCAATCAGACATGCATGATGGATAAACAAACAACAGTTGCCAGCGCACAAGAAATCTTTTGTCAAAGATCCAAGATGGCCGCTGTGGTGTTGTTTGTAACCCGACAACTACAACTCATGATGCACAGAGGATGAGATAGCGAAGTCATTCACCAATCAGAGCGCGCGTTATATGAAAGTTGTAATAAGAACTAAATTACCCAATCAGCAAGCGACAAACAAGAATTGTTATTATGGAATTCTCATAAATAAACAAACCTCAATAAGATCATTAGTGACATGTTCCACCAAAGGGACGGGTTTTACAAGAGCAATGGGTTTCAGTTCTTTCGCGCTGATTTTTCCTATATTTTCTCTGATCTTCTCTTCACCAATTATGGACGCTTCAAAGTCTTTGACCCAATCAGTTTTACCAAGTCCCAGACCAAGATGGTGAAGTCTACTTTTCTCTTTATGGTTGTTGCAACACGATAAGAGAAGCAGAGAAGAATTTGTCGTGCCTACTGCAAAACCAAATGGCTCTAAAAATACCTAGGAAACAAAAAGCAAAATTTTATGTATCGCGGTGGACGGTTTTAATCTAACAATAAAAATAAGTTTATAGAGGAAATCCACCCATCTACAGGGAAAATCTCTGAGCTCAATTCGTAGATGGCTGACAAGATTTTATAATATATCGTGAGGTCTCTCATTCAGTCTTTCCCATCTGGAGAGATGAGCGATGACGGTATTCACCATTCGCGCAACTTGGGTCTGGTTAATAACTTTCGTATACGCTCACACGAACATGCCTCTCAACGAATCATAAAGCTATAAAACCACAAAAATATCAACATGACTATTCTCAACAACTATAGCTTCGAGCTTACACACACACGAGACCTTCATTCTCATTCGTTGATGCTAAAAACCAGGACCAAAGCTGAAAAGCCAGTAAAGTTTCCAACTACCCATACTCCTTTTCGCTCTAGTCGCTTAGGCTTGAGGCCTCTCATCTGACAACCTTTTTCAAATATGTGTATATTTACCTTGTCTGCTAAAGCCATACACAAGTTATGAGGGATTCTGCAAAGACAACGGAGCACAAATCGAGGACACCTTAATCCACCATCTAACTGATCGGCGGAAGCCAGTTTCGACAAAGCCAAACGCACGTGGTTGACTAACATCGCGAGGGGCGTGGCTTTAATCCCGCCATATTTGACAATTAAAGAGACTAGATTCCCGGATGATCCAATGACGTCCTCGTCGTCTACACATTTGTAAAATTCATCAGGTGTAGCCTCAGGGTCGATTCGTAGCAAAGATTTGCTACTGGTCTCTAGAGCTTGAATCTCACATCTACTATGATTATTCTGTTGCTCGATGAACTGCTTTAAGTTTCCCAGAGACGGTTCAAAGACTGTAGTCCACTGGGTGTGTTCCAACATATCAGCTAATAGTGGAGTACTTTTCAAAGCTAGTATGGCTTCGTCTGGATTCCTCCATCCTAGTACGCCTGCCTTTGGGATCTTTGGACCAGCGGAGTTGCACGGTGCTGAGGTAGCAGTGAATACGGGCTGATCGTCTTTGCAGAGAATTGCAGATTCATAATGCACACGCGGATTATGCTGTGGTTTCTTTATGTTTAACTGTGACTTAAGATCATCAAATGAACCAAAACCAAGATCTGTAATCTTGTTAACATGGTAGTAGTCACATAAAGTTCGTTGTATGGTATCCTGCGACAAAAAAATTAGTTTAATGTTAAAATAATAATAATAATCTTTATTTATACTCGGATTTCAGAGTAGCAAATACATGGTACAACCTCTGGGTTTTCTCCACACTCACTACCTCTACATTAAATATTTTGCATACACTCATCTTACGTGTTGATTTTTGCTGAGGGAGGAAAAACCGGAGTACTCAGAGAAAAACCATCGTGACATCGGAGAGAACAACACATCAAACAAACTCAACTCACATATGATCCAGCGCCCGAGCCGAGATTTGAACCACGGATCACAGCGGTGAGAGGCGAGTGGCTTGACCACTACGCCACCCTTTCCACCCGCATTAATATCTTCAAGTAGAACGATTCAACATTCATATTTTCTTTAGAAACACAGTGGACCCCACTATTTCAAGGGTAAGCTCAAATTGTTCAAGATAGCAAGAGCTCTAATAACATTTAGCTGCTGAAGGTTTTTATACAAGTGCGCACTTGAGCGAATCTCAGTTTAAACATTTTTGACGTCATCTACTTTCAGTACGAGTACAGACAATGGAAAACTGATTATAACTTGTTTTTTACGACACTTAATTGTGGTAAAAGGTCAAAAATCCTCACTGAACTGGACAACAGAACGCGCGCGCCACGATCGAAAAGCTTCAGCACCGTTGTTTGAGCTCTTATTGACAATGGGTTTCATCCAATCAAATTGCGAGATTTTGCTCGAACGTTGTAAAATCAACAAATCGCAAGAAGTTTTCCAATGTCTGGATGGATGGATGACGTCAAAAAAGGGAGGAGAAAAGAAGAGGGGAGACCTTTTTCTCTTCCGCTTTCCTTTCCTTTCCTTCGCTTATCTCCATTCCACCAGAGCCTGTTCACGCTAATTTTAGTATGAAACACACACATACGCGCGTAAGGGCCCCAAACTAACAAACCTTTTCAATCGAAAAATACCAAGTGAACAGTGGAACCTAACACAACAAAAGATACTACCGAAAAGGAATCTGGAAGTGTAGGTACAGAATAAATCGTTATCATCAACAGGCATTGATACAACGTACCTCTGATACTTGAGATCCACATTGGCGCACAAATTCCAAGATATCTCTACTGTCTTCTTGCCCACGACTGATAGGAGCACCACACAGAGATGCACCGCGCTTCTCAAGTATTTTGTTCAGCTCTGATTCTTTAGTCAAGAATTCAAGGAAAGTCCCATAACCAAAGGAAACAAAGTTTGGAAAACCTGAAAAATGGTCTGTAACTCGATCTTCAATTTGTGCTAATGTAGAGAGGCTTAGGTCTTCAGCTGAGTTCAGCCACTGCTTCACTTCTTTAACAAGCGACCCTAAAACATCACATTATCAAAGCAAATTACTCTTATTTTCATTACAATTTGCAAAAAAGTACAAAGTTCTCTGATTAGTCCCTTGGCCGAAACGAAACGTACGTAACTGTTCAGTGTTGCACTTTTTGTTGTAACTTGCAATGCAACAAAAAATTAATAATTCAAGTTAGTAATTCAAATTAGTATTGTTCAAGTCTATGTGTGTCGTCTGCAGTTCCTGCTTTTCCTTATCTTCTCCACTCCCCAACTCGTCCCGTTTTCCGCTCATCCACGTATTCTACAACTCGTCTTTGCTGAATCTGGAGAGAAAAGTGGGACTGCTCACAGTTTGAGATATGCAAAAATAACCTACTTTTATGAGGACGCTTTATAGCCTTTTCTTTCTCTTGATTTTCCCTATCTTTCATCGCAATCATTTCCTCTTGACATTCGTCTAGCAACTCTTTGACGATATCTTTGCACCCCATGTGAAGAGCTAAACTGAAGAAATTCCTCAGAGGCCTTTTTGCTACAAGAGTTTTCAAACAGTCTCCAACCATCCAGAAATCTTTTTGGCTGATTGTACGAGCGTTTTGAAAGATGACACTGCAGTGGTCAAAAACCTTTTTTAGTATGTCAATGACTGGTGTTCCTAGAAGTTTCTTCAAAACACTCCTTTCGTCCCCAACAGAAGATCCTAAGAGATCATCTTTAATCTTCTTGCATCTTCTTTCGAACTCTTTTTCCAAATCTGCTGTAATTTCTTCTTCAACCTCCTTAGATCTTTCACTTTGCGCTCTTTGTGCTCTTTTTAAGACCTATAGTAAAAAAGAAGCAAAATTGTACGATCAGTAAATACTCGCTTACCGCCGATTCCAATGAAATGCGACCAACTAGAATTCAACATTCCATTAGGCGTTCAGTCATCATTGCTTCTCAAACTTGCTCCTTTTATTACAAGAAAAACTATTATTATCATCATGATGAAGGTGGCTGACGGCAATTTTTTCGGAGCGCATCTACCAACTTTAAAACTGCTATAAATCTTAATTTTTGTCTCAAAATATTCGTCGCTTTATATTTCCAAAACGCTCTTATAGATTTTTGTCATTTTTCCTTATGTTGCAGACATTGATTGGTACTTTAGGAAATTTGGTGTCGCTCTGAAAATTTGGACTATGATGTCATTGTGACGTCACAAAAACAGAGTCATTTCAATCAGTGTGATAGTTTTTGAAAAATTCAATCCATGCCTAGCCTGTGGTAGAAATGTCTAGCCAATTGAAGGTTTGGAATAAGAGTTATAGCAGTTAAAAAGTTGGTAGCTGCGCTCTGATAAAATTGCCGTCAGCCACCTTACAGCGATTTTCGAAATTATGCGAACTCATGCATTGAAAAAGTCCGTTGAAATTTGGTTATTCAATTCCGTCAATCAAATTTAAAAATTAAAAATACGAAGATTTAATTTATACCAAAATCATATTTAGCTTTTACAGGTCGTTTAAAGATCATATTGTGTCATTTGGTATGTTTTTAGGGATCTTTATGAGTATTTTTTGGGTTGTTTGTGTGAAGTGGGCGGACGCGAAAAACCAAATAGTCCCCTTCACAGTTCCCTGCGCCATCTTGAAAGGTAGCCGTGCCTTTACATCGAAGCGAGACGAACGGTGAGCGTGCAATGATAGATACCTTTTTAACACCTAGGACAATTATTCACAGGTCTCTATCATTGCAAGCTCACCGTTCGTCTCACTTCAATGCAAAGGCATGGCTACCTTTCAAGATGGCGCAGAGAACTGTAAAGGGGACTATTCCAACGGACTGTTTGGAGGTCAGAGTTCGCATTATTTCAAAAATCGCTGTTATTATAGTATAGACGCCAAACGTAAGGCGCGCTTCAGTCCTATTAAAATCTAGACTTCCCCTCATACCTTATATAGCCTGAAAAATAGCCATCCTTTCTTTCACTTTTCTCAAACTTCCCGCCAAACAGTTGTCTCTTTTGCGGGGAACTAAAAGAAGTGCGCGAGGCAAGCACCGTTCTTTGTAAACTTAGGGTTTATTATATAGACTCGACTTTCACATTTTCCTTCCTTCCTTCCTTAATTTCTCTTTCTTTCTTTCTTTCTTTCTTTCTAATGCTTTTTCTTTTCCTTTCTTTACCCCCCTTCCTTCCCTTCCGTTTTCTTCTCTCAGTTGTCCTTTTTTTTACTTCTATTCTCTTCCCCTCCTATTCATTCTTCATTGGTAAGCTGTTTTCTTTCTTTTCATAGATATTTCCTATTATACCTTACCGATATTCCTAAACCAATACTTTGCACACGAACTCCAAGCTCATAAGGTGTGTTGCAGCCATATTCATCACAAAGGTACTGGAGAAAATCTTGCAAGTTGACTTTCTTAGTCCATTTGTCCTCTTTTGTCAGATACTGGTTTAGATTTTTTAAGACATGCATTGTAGTCACATGATAAATGGTTGAGCCATCAGATGGAGCCTTGAAAAGGTCATAGATTACTGGTTGTTTAACTAGGGGTCCAACCCTCAGATCCTGGAAGCCATTTTTTTCAAGAAGTCTAGCCATACTTTGTCCAATTTCTGATAATGTGGAAATACTGTGGACCATGACATACGCTCTGGCATATAGGTCAAGCTGGAAATAAGGAAATAAAAGTAAACAAACAAATAAATTAAATCGATTAATCAATCAATCAATCAATCAATCAATCAATCAATCAATCAATCAATCAATCAATCAATCAATCAATCAATCAATCAATCAATCAATCAATCAATCAATCAATTTGTCTGTCTGTCTGTCTGTCTGTATGTATGTCAATCTATCTATCTATCTATCTATCTATCTATCTATCTATCTATCTATAATCTATAATCTATAATCTATAATCTATAATAATCTATAATATATAATCTATAATAATATATAATATATATATATAATAATATATAATCTATAATATATAATCTTTTTATATTGACATATAAACAATTTTGTTTCACATATATCTATGAGTAATTGATTTTGTAAATTTATAAATTTTATAATTATAGTAATGTATAATTACTATTGTATCAATTATAGAAATCAATGATTGTAAATTGATCTTTTTATCCATATGTTGCTGTTATGATTGTAAATGCTTTAGCAATACCTGTATGTAAGGTCATGCCAATAAAGCTTGTTATACCTATCTATCTATCTATCTATCTATCTATCTATCTATCTATCTATCTATCTATCTATCTATCTATCTATCTATCTATCTATCTATCTATCTATCTATCTATCTATCTATCTATCTATCTATCTATCGAAGGATAGAAACATTGCCTTGCACAAAAATGATGGAAATATCTTATAAAAACAATGTAAAATGATCATTTGTGTATTGTACGGTGATATAAACACTCTGGAAGATGTAGAGCACTCAAAAAGCTTGTTTTTCTTGTGTTCTACATCTTTCACACATTTTATATTGCTAGAATAATAGAAAATTGAATTAAATTAAATTAAATTAAACTAAGTAAATATAAAATTAAAAAAAAAATTAAAATAAGAATGAAATAACTAACTAACTATATCTCTCTCATATTTCATACTCATTTTCAGTGCACAAAGGAAGAAAAATGATAATTTGTTACTACTTTTATAAGGTACAATTTACATCTGTATATGGATAAAAGGATGGAAAAGAAAGTGAGTGAAAAGAGATGAAATTACTAATGAATTGATCATTAAATATCCATTAAAATTACACTAACAATGTCCTGGCTGTGTGAGGCAAGAGTATTAATAACATAAATAACAAACTTTTAATTTATCATTACGGTAATAGTAAATGTTGATTGACATGGAATATTTTTTTAAAAAAAGAATGTCAGTAATACATGTACCTTTGAATGCAGTCTTTGTAACTCCTTTAGCTCTGGTATCTCTATATCTGGGTTTCTATACCCAATATCTTTAAGATTTTGCACTTTTACAATCTCACACATTTTTGCTTTGACTAATTCTAATGATACATACTGTCCTTCATCAGCAATGTTCTTTATGACTTGTTTTGCTAATTCATTAACTTCATGTGGGGTGTACACG
Organism: Telmatactis stephensoni; assembly: GCA_029948255.1. Taxonomy (NCBI): domain Eukaryota; kingdom Metazoa; phylum Cnidaria; class Anthozoa; order Actiniaria; family Isophelliidae; genus Telmatactis; species Telmatactis stephensoni. The sequence continues at coordinate 323,083 of JALIZF010001834.1, forward strand.
TGTCTCACCATATTTGGTGTAGGTTGAACGCTTTGGTGAGCCAAGTTAAATGAATCCTCAAATGGACTGGGACGAAGCAGAGGTTTTTCCTTACAAACTGAATCTGGAAACTTATCCTTGCCCTTTTTTTCAGTTGATGGTTGAGGTCCTATGATAGCCCTCAATGATTTCCAGTCTAAATGTTGCTGAGCTTCTTGCAAAGGAGGCATGGTTTTGGGCTCGTGAAGGTCACAAGTCATTAGATGATCTTTTGGAAGGTGTTGAGCTGTACTCATTTCCTCTTCCTCAATTTGCCCCTCTTGGTAGCTGTCATTAAGCTTCATGAAGAGGAATTTTCCCACAGATTCAAGTGAAACGATATCTGGAATTTGCTTCAACAGAGTCTTGAATTTTCTTTTCCCTCCAAATTGATATTTCTCTGGTGTAAATTTAGCATTAAATTTGTTTTCATAGAAATAACCAAATTTACAAACTTGAATTTTTCCATGTTCAAGAAGAATTGCTTTGACTTCCTGTTTGAAAAGTTCTTTGCCATCTTTTTCAGTAATGCTCGTACATGCAGATATACATTCTGTATGTGGTGATTCAATGACTGTGTTATCTGTTATAAGATCTGATGCTATACTATTAACATTAATCTGCTCAGAGAGATTTGTACAGTAAGACAGATGTTGACTCTTATTAACAATATTTGACTTAATGTCATGTTCTTTTGCTTGAACTCGTAGCAGAGGGCACTTAGTAGCTTTGTGTGATTCCTCTCCAAATTGCAGCTGCATATCAGTTTGCAAAGAAGATGAGGAAGAAGGTTCAAAGCAGTCAAGAGTTTTTAGATTGTTTTTTCCTGAATGATGCTGGGCTTTAAACTCTTCTTCATTATCACTCTCCACCTCTTGACAACTATCATTAAGCTTCATCATTAAACCAACACTACCCTCCAACTCCAGTGAGACAACTCCTGGAATTTTTTGAAATAGCTTAACAATTTTTTTCTTTTTAGGAAAACTGTATCTCTCTCGTGAAAATTTAGTATTGAAAACTTTTTCATAGCAATCGGGAAATTTGTCCACATCAATTTTCTCTTCTCCTACATTTAGAAGAACTTCCCTGACATCTTGTCTAAAGAGCTTTAGGCCAGCTTTTTTGGCAGCCTTTTTTGCAGCTCTTTTTTCTGCTCTAATCTTGCTTTTTTCAGATGTGTCAAGGGGTATTTTCCTTAAAGAACAGCATTCGTCAGCTTCTGATGTTTCACTGTCAATACTGGGAACCTTTTCAAAGAGACTTGGAAAAGATAAGATATCTTTGGATTTTACTTTGTCTTTTGTATCAACAAGTCCTTGTGGGTCTGTTTGTTGCTTATGTTGTACTAGACATGATTCAACAAGCCCAGCCTGTAGTTGAAAAAATGGCATTTCATTTGTCTCTGAGTTACCACACTCTTGATCGCTGCTTTCTTTTTCACTGAGTGCACTTAGTTTATTAGAGTCCTTCAATTTCACAAATAATGCAGATCCATTGCTTTCAAGTGAAATCAAATTTGACAAGGAATCCATCTGCAGTAGTTTTGACAGCTTCCCCCCAGGTAATCCATACTTTCTCTGATCAAATCCACACATGAATTTATCTTTATAGAGTTTTCTGAACTTGCTGACATCAAATTTGCGGTCTGTTGCATCTTCTAGCATCATTTTCAAATGAGACTTAAAACATTCAATGCCTGAGGACGTCGTATCCATTAAAGAACACTGTTCTTCATTTTCTTTCACATCAGGACCATGCGAGTGATCGAATTGCAAAGCATTTTGAATTCTCTAATTCATTGTTATTCTCTTGATGCTCTTCCACACCCTCATCAGCAGACGTTTTCTTCTCGGGTTTGGACTCATTTTCTTTGAAAGAAATTGCCAATTTTCCATTTATCCTCTTAAACTTTACGACATCACTTATTTGACTAAAATAACCATAGAACGATGCTGTCGATTCAAAGCCATACTTATCAGGACAGAATCTCTCGCCAAAGATTTCTCTGTAACGACTTGAGAAATGGCGGCTTCAGGATAACTTCATGGTTGTCAGAATGTTGAAGAACTGCTATTACCTCTGATTTGAACAGCTCAACACCCGACAGATACTTTGTCTCGACAGAATAATCCATACTTTTGCTATATGCATCCCTTCTAAACTTCTACAAGCAAGCTTTTGACATGCTTCTTCCCGGAATTTCAGAAAATGCTGCACGCGGTTTTTAAAATATAATTTCGCGGAAACATGTTTTCAACAAGGCGTTCTTGATGATAGACAAAGCTGAGCCCACGATATCAAACTCTGCGGTTATTATTATGGTGGATTTATTTCATTTCATTTCATTTTAATTTATTTAATTTCGTTTTGTTTGAATATAGGGACATTCCTTACGGTTCTGTTAATGTTACTAAATCAAGTATGCCACGAAGGATCAAGCAGTCCCGCGGATATTGGTTTATTGTCAAATATAAACTCAAATATAAATATTTTGAAATAATATTTCGAAATCAAGGCTTATCCCAAGTATTCAAGCCAAGTCATTTCTTGCCGATCGATTCTAATATAGCTGTGTGGAAGCTACGAGATGCACACATAACTGATATCGAACTAAATAGACAAGCACGTAAACTTATAGAGGTAGTAAGTGAAATAAAAGGATTTCGAGTAACGAGCGAAGCCGGCGGCGAAGAGTTGGCGAAAATAGAATGAATGAGTAGTACTGAGTAGATGTATAAATCAAGGAATGATTTGATGGGAATCAGAATGTATGACGAATAGTATAAAGAACGCTTATGGTGTATAGTGGGGATATTAGTTTCTTCTGTTACATTATTTGCTCTTGCTGACGGAGTTTTTGGATGATTCCTTTTGTACTGAATTGCCTAACTTTGTAATGGAGTTCACGCCATATATCCGTGAAACAATGACTAACTATTTATATAGCGTGTGATAGAGTGATGGCACTTAGAGTGATTTTCACCGGACTGTGAAATAGTTACTAAGCTAATAGACACTAATAGACTCTGCACCCATTGTTTTCTTTTGTTGCAATACAACTATTAGACACTATTAAACACTGACTATTAGTAATTGTTTCACAGTCCGATGAAAATCACTCTAATCCGTGAAATAGATATTAGTATAACATACATTAGTAGACACTATTTCCATTGTTTTCTTTTGTTTTGATTAGACTATTAGACACTGACTATTATATTTTGTTTCGCGGATTAGAGTGATTTTCATCGGACTGTGAAATAGTTACTAAGCTAATAGACACTAATAGACTCTGCACCCATTGTTTTCTTTTGTTGCAATACAACTATTAGACACTATTAAACACTGACTATTAGTAATTGTTTCACAGTCCGATGAAAATCACTCTAAGTGCGCATGCCATCACTCTATCAACTAGAGTACAAACACTAAAACCATGCAAAACTTTGCAATATTTAGTACTAAATAGCACTAATTAAATAATATACAGAAAACAATAGAATTAGCATAACTTATCACTTTTTAAGTACCATTTATGTTGCACGCTTTTAGCGGTGATCGCACTAGAGTGATGGCACTTAATCCGTGAAGTAGATATTAGTATAATAGAATTAGATATTAGATTTTGTTTCAAGGAGTAAGTGCGCATGCCATCACTGTACTCTAAACCCGTGAAAAAGTACAAAATCTACTTTAAACTAAAAGTGTAAAATCGATCCTTTTTTCCTAGGATCATCCTAGCAGGTGAACCATCCTACCTGCTATACATTTAGGGGGTGTTTACACGACACTAGCATCGTCCTAGCAGGCGAACCATCCTACCTGCTATACATTTACTGCATTCTGTTTACATTCATTACATGGAAATTTGTGTCTTCACTTCGTGTACTAGGACCATCCTACTGAACAGAATGCAGTAAGGGGGTGTTTACATGACACTAGGATCATCCTACAGCCTGGTATACATTTACTGCATTCTGTTTAGTAGGATGATCCTAGTACCCCAAGCGAAGACACAAATTTCCATGTAAACAGAATGCAGTAAATGTATCAAGCAGGTAGGATGATTCGCCTGCTAGGATGATCCTAGTGGTAGGATGATCCTAGCTTAGTGTCATGTAAACATCCCCTTACTGCATTCTGTTTAGTAGGATGATCCTAGTACACGAAGTGAAGACACAAATTTCCATGTAAACAGAATGCAGTAAATGTAAAGCAGGTAGGATGATTCGCCTAGGATGATCCTAGTGCCGTGTAAACACCCCCTAAATGTATAGCAGGTAGGATGATTCACCTGCTAGGGTGATCCCAGTGCTCTAGAATGATCCTAGTGCCATGTAAACACCACCTAAGTATTTACTAGATGCAAAGGAACAAAAGGAGATCGATAACTGAGACATTTAGCATCTAATAATTTTTATTTGTTTAATTAGTAGTTCCCACGTTTATTGAAATCACTTTAGGTACGTTGCTATTGTGTTTGCACTGTTCCAGTGATATCCACTAGTTTGTACAAAATAGAGTGGTTTTCATAAACCCGTGAAACAAAAACTATTAGTTAAAGTGTAATAGTCAGATGACAACAAAAGAAAACAATGGTATTAGGGTTTACTAAAGTGTAATAAGCTAAAGTGTATTTCACGGGTTTATGAAAACCACTCTAGTCTGGTACATTCTTTGGAACTACTTTAAATTATCTACTGATGTAAAATATCAAATATCACATCAGTGGCGGATCCAGGGGGAGTCCATGGACCCCCCCCCCTTGAAGGTTTGATTTTTCTAGGTAATAGAAATATGTCATATAAATCAATTTGAATGAACAAATATTAGAAGTTTAATTTACCTTTAAGTCCCGTTACTAGATAGTAAATTGGATGATTAAAGGCATTTTTTGTCAACTGACATCGACCAAACAAATGAGTATGATACACAGTTTAAGAAACGGAACCCCCCTTTGAAAAATCCTGGATCCGCCACTGCACATCACTTATTTGATATCTCAAACAACTTTCATTGGATGAAAAGCCTCTTACCTTTGAGTGCAGTCTTTGCAGCTCCTTAAGCTCTGGTATCTCTAAGTCAGGGTTTCTATACCCCAAAACTTTAAGATTTCTTACTTGACAACTCTCACACATTTTTGCTTTGACTAACTCTAATGACACATACTGTCCTTCATCAGAAATTTGTCCTATTATTTGCTTCGCTAAGATATTCACCTCGGCTGGAGACATTCTAGCTTTTCTAATTGATGGAGTCTGATTTATATTTAAATTTTGTGCAACATCGAAAGATTCCTCGAACGGGCCACGACGGGCTGAAACATCGTCATCCTTCGGTATTTTCAACTTGTTTTGCTTGGCTTTCTTTTTGCTTTTAGATGGACGTGAAGATTCTTCGAATAAAGTATCCTCTTCCAGTTCTTGCTGTCTCATAATTTCTCGTAAAGAAATTATTTCATTTGAAGCAAAACCTCCTTCCGCCATGCCGTTATAAATTATCTTCTATACAAACGAAATATTTTCGAATGAAGCACTTATATATTGTTCAAATACAAATTGTTCACTGTGACAACTATAATAATGCCAAATAAATACATTATTTTCTCATGGAAGAAGCCAACCGAAATTGCTTTAATCCTTGCACGAACAAACAGACACAATACAGCGCGATATCTTGCTGATACGCAATTGTTTATTTTCCCAGAAAATCATTTGCATCACAAATATTTTTAGATCATGACAATTCAAAATGTTTCCACGAAGTTGCATTTTCACCAGGCGTTGCTTGCGGAAAAAAGTTCAGATAAATCAACGCTCACGCATTTCGTGAGAAGTTAATAATTACACTACAACAACAAATTATATATCGTCTGAAAGCTGTATAAACGAAGAATACGATGATGCATTTTATTTACTTATATTGGAGAGGGGGAGGGGGAGGAGGAGGGGGATCTTTATTTAGTAAGCACGTTCCTTTTTCCGAGAAAAAGTAGCATTTTCAACTTTGACCAAGAATTTCGCGAAACTCAATATATCAAAATACACTTACAATGTTTTGCTGGAAATTTATCCCAGAATAGAACAGCGGTAAGCATTTTCGGAGAAAAGTTTTGAACATTTTGAACGAATAAATTATTGAAAGTTTATCAATAATTCAGCACAGTTGTCCGCTAATACATTATGAAACTTAGAAATAAGTTCGCCAGTTAATTGTGTTTCACTTTGTTCCTTCCTTTTTGCTTAATGTGGAAAATAAATAAATAAAATAACTTCTTTTGCCAAATACCTCTGGGAATTGAAATGAGTGAGTTTACTTTGAGAGCTAATATACTGCTGGATTTCATCCATTCCTTCGGAAATCAAAAGACAAAGAAGCGGTAGCCACGTTGGATGAACAGACAACAAATCTTTTGTTGAACCATATGGTTGAACTTCATCCAAGATGGCTGCCGTGACGTCACATACAAATTAACCCAGCAATTCCTTTTTTCGCTTGTGTCAATCTTTTCCCAATACAGTACTCTAGTGGAATGAGATTCTTTGTTCGAGGTAAAAATTTTCCATGTTTTCCTAATTAAAGGATTTTATAATTAAGCTAATAAATGAGTACACAGTGAGGATACACATGTTATGGTTCAACTTAATTCTTGGTTGAATTTTAATTTTCCACGTTTATATATATTGTCTTTTCAGGGCATGTAAGGTGTGTAAAAAGTGCTTGAGATGTTGCATGCGTAAGGAATTGAGGAAATATTCTAAAGGATTTTTATTACAAAGTAATACTGCCCTCTATAAAATATGGCTTAGTTTTATGGGGGTCGTGCACTAATTTTGATATATTACATTCAATAGAAAGGCTGCACTGCAGAGCAGCGAGAATTATTTTCAATTTACCTAAGGATACGCCATCAAGTACTGTGATAGAATATGATCATTGGGTTACTATTGAATTTTATTACAAGCTAGAAGTTGTTAAGCTGTTGTACAAAGGATATAATGGTTATCTTCCAGAAATACTTTCAAAAAGTATATGTAACAAGAGATGTAGTTACTCCTTGCGTGGACGTAATAACTTGACAACACCAAGATTCAATACAAAATACATGAAAAACTCATTGGAATATAGAGGTGCAGTATTGTGGAATTTAGTCAATGACAATGAAGCTAAGATTGTGGTCATCTAAGCCTTAAGAGTTTACTAGAACGTATATCTAATAAAGATTATTTTAAAGATTTCAATTTTAAGGCCATTTTGGCTAGATATAAGCAAAGTGATTTTGTATATTATTCATAAATAATTGAAATGGAATTTATAAGTTATATCATTAAGTAATTTTAACATATTTTATATACAAATATTTATATTTACATTTTTATATCTTATATATCTTTTATATAATTTTATAGGATTTATTATTTATTTTTGTATTTATCTATTGTTTTATGCACGACCCCACAAGCTACCAGCTTTAACTATTATCGTGTGGAAATAAAGTTTATTCATTCATTCATTCATTCATTCATTCATTCATTCATTCATTCATTCATTCATTCATTCAGCAATAATGATACTTTCAGGTTAGCAGACACTACCAAGAAAAAAGAAGGGGGAAGATAAGGTCCAGGATAGATTCCTATAACTATACTTTCATAACAAAATATGGTAACCATGTTTGCCTCATACGAGTTTACAAGTTATGGACATATGGTGCAACGTTTTCTGCAATGCTGTGCACAACACACTTGCACCGTGTCTACCCCTGCAAAGTTGCGCTCAAGACAGTTGCAACCGTGTCTACCCCTGCAAAGTTGCGCTGAACACAGTTGTACTGCTTGTCTACCCCTGCAAAGTTGCGCTTAACACAGTTGCAACCATGTCTACCTCTGCACCGTACGCAACACAGTTTTAGCGTGTCTACCCCTGTTGCGCCAAACACGTTTGAACCGTGTGTGTGTATACCCCTGCAACGTTGCAGAAGACGTTTCAGCAGCAGAACTTGTTCCTAAACCAGCGCGCAACAGTTGCAGGTACAATACACACTGCAACTCTGTGTTATGCGCGATGTTGCAGAAAATATTGCATCATGTGTCCGGCGTTAAGTACCACACGTCCTGTGAAAAGGGAATCAGATCGTGGTTAGACAGGTAGCAACTTTAAAGACAACATGCATGCTGATCGTTTACGTCGTTGCCGTTCGAAAGAGGACCTGAAAACTAATTAAAACAGTGAATGGGGTCCTGAACGTGGCGACGTGATGTCATTGTAAACGCACATTTAATGAACGTGGTATATCACGCTAGTTAAATTTATAGATTATAAATTATCTTCTATACAAAACGAAATATTTTCGAATGAAGCACTTATCGTATATTGTTCAAATACAAATTGTGACAACTATAATAATGCCAAATAAATACATTATTTTCTCATGGAAAAGCCAAACGAAATTACTTTAATCCTTGCACGAACAAACAGACACAATACAACGCGATATCTTGCTGATTCGCAATTGTTTATTTTCCCAGAAAATCATTTGCATCACAAATATTTTTAGATCATGACAATTCAAAATGTTTCCATGAAGTTGCATTTTCACCAGGCGTTGCTTGCGGAAAAAAAGTTCAGATGAATTAACGCTCACGCATTTCGTGAGACTTAATAATTACACTACAACAACAAATTATATATCGTCTGAAAGCTGTATAAACGAAGAATACGATACGATGCATTATATTTACTTATATTGGGGAGGGGGAGGGGGAGGGGGATTTTTATTTAGTAAGCACGTTCCTTTTTCCTAGAAAAAGTAGCATTTTTAGCTTTGACGTATCAAGAATAAATTTCGCGAAACTCAATATATCGAAATACACTTTGATAAAATACAAAATACAATTTATTTGCTGGAAATTTGTCCCAGGATAGAACAGTGGTAAGCATTTTCGGAGAAAAGTTTTGAACGAATAAATTATTGAAAATTATCAATAATTCAGCACAGTTGTCCGCTAATACAATATGAAACTTAGAAATAAGTTCGCCAGTTAATTGTGTTTGACTTTGTTCCTTCCTTTTTGCTTAATGTGGAAAATAAATAAATAAAATGCCTTTTTTTGCCAAATACCTCTGGGAATTGAAATAGACAAGGCGCATTTTCGAAAAATCAGATACCTAGAGGCATTTTGGGGTAGAGGCTGGTAACATAACTATTCTAAACCGGTTTTTCATGCCGAAACCGAATATGACTGTTACCAAGACGTATTCTGCAATCTTATACGTGTGAATGACGTATTTTGTATGAAAACACTTACAGTTATGCAAGAGATACCAACAAATGTTTCAACTTATATCCTTCAAACTTCACAGTTTTACTGATTTTGATATGCTCTTTCCAGCTATGGTAATTGTTTTTAGGTTTGGGAACTTTTGGAATTACATGACAAAGCCGTTAGTATGAAATGACTGTAACAATTCACAAAATACGTCATTCACACGTATAAGATTGCAGAATACGTCTTGGTAACAGTCATATTCGGTTTCAGCATGAAAAATTAGTTTAGAATAGTTATGTTACCAGCCTCTACCCCAAAATGCCTTCTGCACTTTTTGCGATCGACTTTTTCAGTTTTGCGCCTTGTCTAAAATGAGTGAGTTCACTTTGAGGGCTAATATAATGCTGGATTTCATCCATTCCTTCGAAAATCAAAAGACAAAGAAGCGGTAGCCATGTTGGATGAACGAACAGACAACAAACGCTAATGAAAAATCTTTAGTTGAAGTTCATCCAAGATGGCTGCCGTAACGTCACATGCAATACCTTTTTTTCGCTTGTGTCAATCTTTTCCCAGTACAGTCCTCTAGTGGAATGAGATTCTTTGTTCGAGGTAAAAATTTTCCATGTTTTCCTAGTTAAAGGATTTTATAATTAAGCAAAGAAATGAGTGTACAGTGAGGATACACATGCTATTATGGTTCAATGTTATCCTTGGTTCAATTTGTATTTTCCTTTGTTTTTGTGTAATAGTAACGTATGATAATGAGTATAAAACAAAGGAAAACAAAAATTGAACCATGCAATTATAAATTCAAACCAGACATTCCCATGGTTGTCTTAGGGCCTGAATATATGAATCGGGCTGGCCCGGTTAAGCGGAATGACTTTTTTGTTTTCGTGTCCCTTGGGGCCACATGTACAACGCAAAACAAAAAAAGTCAACTCGCTTAACCGGGCCAGCCCGATCCATATAATCAGGCCCTTAGAAAAAAAAAATTATTCCACGTTTATATATATTGTCTTTTCAGGGCAAGGTGTTTAAAAAGTGCTTGAGATGCTGCATGCGTAAGGAATTGAGGACAGCAATAATGATACTTTCAGGTTAGCAGACACTACCAAGAAAAAAGAAGGGGGAAGATAAGGTCCAGGATAGATTTCTATAGCTATACTTTTGTCTTGAATGACACTATTCACTGAAATCAGCAAGTCTGAAATGATTTGTAAAGTAAGGAGAAATTCATTGAATGACGGGCTTCATTTAGCGGATAATTGTTGACATCTATTCTATATTCGAGTTTCTCTCTAAAACCGGCATAAATTTCACCTCACACTCGTGCTTTAAAGGGCGAAATCAGTGGATCTCTAAAAGGGAAGCCAATAAAGTGTTCAGACAGTATAAATATAACATGAGTTTTCTAGAATCAGTAATCAAAACTCTTAAACACTTAGACTTTTATCTTCTGTAGTCATTTGGAATCTTAAAACACGAAAGGAGTCTTTTGAGTTCTCACTCACTACAAAATATTACAGGCGTTGTCAAGAACACAAAGAGTAAACAAAACTTTAATTTGAACACTTTGATTTTTATCTTCTGTGGTCATTTGGAATCTTAAAACACGAAAGGAGTCTTTTGAGTTCTCACTCACTACAAAGTATAACAGGCGTTGTCAAGAACACAAAGAGTAAACAAAACTTTTGAACACTTTGATTTTTATCTTCTGTGGTCATTTGGAATCATAAAACACGAAAGGAGTCTTTTGAGTTCTCACTCACTACAAAATATAACAGGCGTTGTCAAGAACACAAATAGTAAACAAAACTTTTGAACACTTTGATTTTTATCTTCTGTAGTCATTTGGAATCTTAAAACACGAAAGGAGTCTTTTGAGTTCTCACTCACTACAAAATATAACAGGCGTTGTCAAGAACACAAATAGTAAACAAAACTTTTGAACACTTTGATTTTTATCTTCTGTAGTCATTTGGAATCTTAAAACACGAAAGGAGTCTTTTTAGTTCTCACTCACTACAAAGTATAACAGGCGTTGTCAAGAACACAAAGAGTAAACAAAACAGTAGAGTATAAATTACCCCAGGGGGACCCCCGCCGGTAATTTTCAACCACTCGAAGATTGATCGAACCTTATCGACCGATACACGAAATCTCTCGAGTAAGGATCGGCTTTTGAAAGTTAATTTATTCAAAATCGCACCAGTGAATTCAAACAATAGCAGTTTTATCCCTCAGTGGCGGTATGCGAAATTCAATCAACGCCTCAAGATGGACACCAAACAATAGGGCAATCTTACGTTTATCTAGTTATCATGTCACATGTACAGGACGAATTTTTCCATTATAACTCACATTTCATAACAAAATATGGTAACCTTGTTTGCTTCATACGAGTTTACAAGTTCTGGACACATGGTGCAACTTTTTCTGAAACGTTGTGCGCAACACACTTTCACCGTGTCTACCCCTGCAAAGTTGCGCTCAACACAGTTGTACCGTGTCTACCCCTGCAAAGTTGCGCGCAACACAGTTGCACCGTGTCTACCCCTGCAAAGTTGCGCTCAACACAGTTGCAACCGTGTCTACCCCTGCGTGCAATGTTGCGCGCAACCTAGTTGCACCGTGTCTACCCCTGCAAAGTTGCGCTCAACACAGTTGCAAACGTGTCTACCCCTGCGCGCAATGTTGCGCGCAACACAGTTGTACCGTGTCTACCCCTGTTGCGCGCAACACGTTTGGACCGTGTGTGTCTACACCTGCAACGTTGCAGAACAAGTTGCAGCAGTAAAACTCTTCCTAAACCAGCGAGCAACAGTTGCAGGTGCAACTCTGTGTTGTGCGCGATGTTACAGAAACACAAGTCCTGTGAAAAGGGAATCAGACTGTGCTTAGACAGGTAGCGACTTTAAAGACAACGTGCACGCTGATCGTTTACGTCGTTGCCGTTCTAAAGAGGACCTGAAAACTAATTAAAACAGTGATTGGGGTCCTGAACGTGGCGACGTGACGTCATTGTAAACGCACATTTAATGAAAGTGGTATCTTCACGTCGGTTAAATCTAAAACAAATGAATGTGCCTTATGGAGTAATTTATGTTTGTAACTTTTGTTTGTTTTTCAAATTGTTCTTATGTATTCCACCAAAATATGGTGAATGCGTATCAGATTATTAATGCGCGCGATGTAATTTGTGAGAAGTGACATTTTGATCATCAGAAAAACCGTGGTTTTCGTTAATTTTTCGCAGTTGGGTTACGGTAATTTGACAAGGTTTGACCCTTGAGCATTAGCATGGCGTGACTCGGAATTGTGAATGGGAAAGGACATTCAAAGACTTCATGTAATCATACCAACTCGCTCCAGGTAAAAGTTTTGAGCGCTACAATTTAAATTAATAGTCACAAAAAATCATGAAGTTCGTCGGAGAGACATTAAAAGCCTAAATGTTCTCTGGGCGTGGTTCACATTAGGTTTCAATTGCAATCGCATTTGTAAATATCGCAAGATGCCATAAAAATTAATGAGAATCAAAATTCCTTATATATGGCGATGCTTATGATTACGATATTTGATTCGCACAAGAGACCATAATACTAAGAGAGCGAAACTCAGCATTGATGTCTGTGCGATGTTCGTGGCGCCTAAGGCTATTTTTAGTAACTTCGCCATCGCGCGCGCAAGGCACTTAAACAATAGAATTCAAACGGTCCCTTCCGCGCGCACGCCTAAAAGCAAATTCTATTGGTTGAGGGCCTTGCGCGCGCGATGGCGAAGTTACTAAAAATAACCTTAGCCGTCACGAACATCGCACAGACATCAATACTGAGTTTCGCTCTCTTAGTATTATGGTCTCTTGATTCGCACTAGCTTTTAAGGCGCATTGTGAATACAATTGGGATTACGATTATAGTGCGAGCCTTGCTTTAATCTCAAGCTGTCGTCCGCCATTTTGAATTGGGACAAACGCGGCAAAATCTATAGAAATCTGTATTACTTTGACTTTCCGTACCCCCGCTCAATTGTCTAGCTTGGATTTTTCAAAATTTTAATTTTAACAATCATGATCAGCAGGCATGTATACCAGTTGTCAGACTCAAAATAAGACCAATGTATATATCTTAACTACTTTTTACAAGTCATTCTTCTTTTCACGAATCACTCATAATAATGTTGAGATAAATTGAGTATTCAATGTGTAATGGGAAACCTTTATGGATTAAAGTTGTAGATGTAGATTCAAGTGCCGAACGCTTTATTTGAAAAAAATTCTTATTTTTTCGAAGTGTAGTCTTCCAATATTCAATATATTAACAGTTACAAATAACAAAGAAAATATACCATTATAAAAGGATACTTATTCGATTGTCTCACGATTACGATCATTTGTAGATGAATGCGACGTTTTGACTGCTGCTGCTCCTGCTATAGTCTTCATCAGGAGATAGTTTAGACTGAATGACGGCTTGTCTTTTACTCGTCGGTGGATCAGGTGGGCGGGCTTCTCTGCTGTGATTGGTTGGTCTGGTAACGCCTTCTGCAAGAGTAGTTTCCTAATGGTCGGCATCCAAGATTCCGCAATCTCGATGCCGCTGTCCCTGTTGATGTTGTTGGAGTGTAATCTTATCTGTATGGCTTCCTTGACTCGACGTGCGTATCAATGTTGATCACGACCGATGCTTGTTACTCCTTGCCAGTCTGGACAATGGCCAGTCTTGGCTCCGTGTTCAGCTACTGCGGATGTTTCGGTCTTTGCTTGTCGGATATCCCTTTCATGCATGGTCTTTGATTCTTTCTTGCAAAGGTCTCTTCGTCTCACCAATGGCTGTAACATTGCTGCAGCGCGCGCGTGATGAGTTTTTTTTTTGTAAAGTGGTACCTCTATTAAACGAACCCCTTATTAAGCGGACGCCCTGTATTAAGCGGACACCAGTTCAGGTCCCGAAATGCCCTTCATATATTTACTATAAATCAAGTCTCTATTCAGCTGATACCTCTATACCAGACAAGGTCCCAAAGATGACCGCTGAATAGAGGTACCGCTGTATTCGATAAACGAATGAAAGCAATGTTTAGCAATTTTCATACGAGTTAATGTTACGGCTATGTTACAACAGAAACGGTGCGTTTCGTCTCACTTTGAGATAATCGTCGCTTCACTAGCTGTCGCAAATTGAAGTAAATTTGTCGCACTTTGAAGAAACTGCCGCAATGTGAAATAAACGTCGGCGCACTATGAAATCAAAAAGATGTCGGAATTTGAAATAGCAAAGATGTCGGAAATTGAAATAGCCATCGTCGCGCTTTGAAGTAAGAAAGAGCTGTCAGAATTTGAAATAGCGGTTGTCGCAGTCTGAAGTAATATGAATGCTTTGGATGAAATGACCGCCCAAGATAATGGATAACTGGCACCAATGACTTGACAGTATGGCGATGTTTATATATAAACAATGACGTCAGAAAATCTAGAAATCTTCTCTCATTCACATTTGCCAAACATGCAAAACAAAACTAAAGATTTCTTTGGCAGTAGCCAATAGTGCTCTAGTTGGCATATTAAAATAACAACAGGTGACGTCATCTCATCACGATTATTGCTATATTATCGGCAAAGGTCATTCTAATACAGTCTCAATACTTCCACAAGTTAAAAGATCATTTGGCCAACACTCTTTTGCCTTTAGTGCAGCCAAATTATGGAACAATCTACCTAAAGACATAAAGGAATGTAAATCAATTAACCCTTTTGCCAACAAACTGAGCAAAGCAACCATCTCCATTAACTTTCTAAATTATTTACAGTTTTTATCTATTTTATTCGTTTCTTTTAATTTGTATTTTTGTTAATGTATATTTTGTTAAGAGGGCCACGTGTATATTATCGAAAGATATCAAGTGTATAATCCTCAATAAAAAAGTTGTTCATCCAATTTCATCCCATTAAATCCGCCCATTCTATCTCATTCACTTCTGTCCTATCAACCTCAGTCTGTTTCATCAAAAAAACGAAGCTAGAGACAACCAAATAAATTATCAACCTCAGTCTGTTTCATCCCATCTCAGCAGCTACTAGTACTATCCTAGACGCCGCCTCCTACGTTAAATCAAGCCATGGTTAGTTATGATTAAAATTGTGTTTTTTATTATTTTATTCAGTGCAAAAGATTTGAGTCACGCGACGTTGGGGCCGGACATTGGTGCCGGATATTCATGTACCTCGGGCAGTCATTTTATCCAAAGTATTTATGTTACTTCAAAGTACGACGACGGTTATTTCAAATTGCGACAGCTTTATCTTACCTCAAAGTGCGACGATGTTTCTTTCAAATTCCGACAACTTTGTTTCTTTCAAAGTGCAATGATTTTTACTTCAAATTGCGATAGTTCTTTCAAAGTGCGACAATAAATTTAGTTCAAAGCGCGACGATTATTTCCAATAAAGACGGAATATGTTATAAAAGAAACGGTTCACGCTCAGATTGCATTAAGCATCAGAATCGCACTCGGCTAACGCGTTAACAAGAATTAATAATTTCTTACTACAGTATTCCATTTTGCCTTATGATTTCAGAGTTCTTAATTGTGTTCTATAGCAAATGACAAATATTTTAGGTAAATAGTTATTAAGTTCCTTAAGAGCTAGATGGATATGATTAATATGCAATTCTGAAACTTTCCATTCCCCAAACAATGGCTCGAGTTCAAAACTCCCCCATGCCTCCCCCCAAATTGTTCCAGCGTTTAAGGACGCAGACATGCGAGCTCGTTTTAAAATGCTTTCAATGTTGATGGTTTAAGAACGACTGTACATATATTTCATAATTGATCAAGAAAAGGAATATCTGATAACGCTTAAATAAGGAAGTCATTTCTATTCCATCTTGTTCCCAGTGAAACGGACGTTAATCAAACACACTTTATCTAAATTGATAGACCGTTATACTTAGCAACTATGCCCTATGGCTGTCAAAACCTTTATTGCCGTCTCGTCACTTTGGGTTAATTAGGTACGTTTTGGCTCTATCAGAGATGTGTTGGAGACTGATCATTCATTCTTCATCACGTTAGGTCAACTAAGATCGATCAAAACCAGTGACGTGTTATAAAAGAACTGCTTTGCACTTAGCTGAGGTTCTATCATTGCAAAGTGTTTCGTATCCAACCATTTTCGTTTCACACATACACAAAGAAAGGAAAAGAAAAGGAAATAACCATCGAAAGAGAGTTAAAACAAAAACAGGAGGAGCCATTTGACCAAGGTAAGTTTTGATTCATTTATTTCTTTTCATAAAGCTGATTCAAAATCCTTTAAAAGAAAGAAATTGGCTGAGGTCTTAATCGATCTGCTTGAATGTTGTCAATAGCTGTTTTTGCTAAGTCTCTGCAGAAAACTTAAGCAGTTTATTAAAAGCAATTACATGACAAATTTTAAACTCGCTTGAAAAGCGAAAGAAAAAATGTCAACATCGCCAGGTGTCCGGATTGCTTTTTCCCCCTCTTTCTTTAATTTCTTCATGAAGATCTTCCTCTGCCGCCTCAAATGTGATCGAGAAGAAGAATCCGTTGAAAACAGTAGTAATGAGCAACGCATAACAAGTGGTGAAACATGTGTTATATCGCCGTCTGTTCATGTTATTCGGGGCTTTAACATAGTTCTTAATTTTCATATTTTGGAATCGTTTTGTTATTTTGTTTGTGGAAGCATCATTATCTTGGGTATCTGTTGACCTCACGCGAAGTCTTACCAAATGATGATGAGGAGCTGTATTTGCTGAGACCTTTGCAGGTGTTCTGGTGAGTGTCGTTGAAAATCGGGCCATCGTTGATCGGTATGTCTTGGTTTCAGCTTGAAAACGATCTGCAGAATATCACGAAATCGGTACTATGTATATATAATTGCGGAGCAAAGTTAAAAAAAAACGACACCACCTTTTTTTTTTTTTTTTTGATAACGGATTTTGTGATTTTGTCAAAGTTACAGTGAATGAAAAAAGGAGAGGGGAGGATCAAGGAGAACGAAAGAAGGAAAGTAAAATTGGGAAAGTAAACGTTACAGTCAGTTTTTTCAGATTATTATTTTCTCGTTTTTTTACTGCTTCGAACACTCTAAAATTAATCATTGGGTTCAAATAGTACGTGATTAGAATGAGTTTTATTTACAAACCGAGTTTCAAAAGAACTTGAAATGTTCACAAAAAAGGAAGCTAAGGGATTTAATTGACGAATGATGTGTTATGTGAAACCTCTTAACTAGAAAATAACACAAATTAATTAAACATCAATAGTAAGTTAGGAAAACAATGAACTTTTTTGTTATTATAACAATTTTAAATAATATGAGAAAAACGCTTTTATTCTTGACTTATCTCAATAAGTAAATAAAAAAGAAAGTTTCAAGATTGGTTTTTAAGATTTTCAAAGTCAAAAAGATGACATTAACTACAAGATACAATAAACACTCACGTATTTCCAGGTTAGCTAGTTTATTGTTATATAGTGTTTGTTGAAAATTTAAGGCATTTTTGCTGTTAAAATAATTAATTAATTCTATATGGGTGTGGTCCTTCCCTGTAATATCAGAAAAATAATTTTGTGAAGGTATATAAATCCGTAACAAATAAAAGCTATTACAAGATATTTTATACAGTTTGATTGACAACCGAATAAACTGATTTTATTTTTTGTATTTGTATTTTCCTGAATTTTCAAATACGAATCTGTTTTAATTTAGAGTCAACCTTGGTAATTTTTTGGTGACTACGCCTGCATGACAAAACTCCAAACTTGATAGAGTGATTTTCATTTGACCGTGAAAGAAAAATGACTATTTAGTTTGTAGTACGGTAGTTGATAAGAAACAAAAGAAAATAATGGCTTTAGAGTCTACTACCAACTATTAGTTTGTCCATGTTGGTGGTTTTCTTTTGTAAAGCTAAGACCTTCAACATGGCTGCCATGTCTTTTGTTCAATTAATTCACTCTTCTGGGAATGATATATAAATCAAGAATGTAAACTGTATAGTTTTTTGAATGTTTTTATGCAAATGTTATATAGTCATTTATTTACAAGACCTTAAAGTCCCTATGACGCATATTTTTTTATTTTCAAACTCATTTCTTTTCTGGGAATATAGTTAAGATCTTTTTATCCCATTTTGGAATACTCTATATTTTCGGAGATTTAAAAGTTTCAAATTTCAAAATGCAAATGTGATGACGTCAGGGGAGTCATCATCACTAGCTTCTCATGGATTTTACTAAAAGAGGTCTTAAATTCCACAACCAGATTTTTTACTCAAACACAGGCTTTACCAACGGAAATAAATTCCAAATGAAAAAATAAGAGTATTTCAAGTCATCTTGGTTTTGTATAATAAATGATGACTCCCCTGACGTCATCAAATTTGCATTTTGAAATTTGAAACCTTTATATCTCGAAAAATATGGAGTGTTCAAAAGTAAGACAAAATGACCTCAACTATATTCCCAGAAAAGAACTGAATTTGAAAAGAAAAATATATGCGTCATAGGGACTTTAACATAATCGGCAGAATTCCCACTGGTATTTGCAGTTCGAAGCTAGAGTGGTTTTCATTTGACCACGAAGGAATAACTGTCATTTTTTTTGTTCAATTCACTCTCCTGGGAATGATTGCAAACCAAGAATTGCATAATATACATTTTCAGTCCAAAACCTGTAAAATTGTAAAGCCGCTAGACTTGTAAAACATGTCAGATACTGAAAATGACTAGATTGGGTCATTTTAACTTGAAAAATTGTTTGTTTCGCACTTGAATTTCTACTTCAAGCAAAACCCGCATCAAAACCTTATTGTGTAGGGGGCAGAGTTTATGCAAATGCCCTCGATCCGACCCCGATCCACGTTTGCTATTCGTCTTGAGGTCCCTTGAGGGCATTTGCATAAGCTCCGCCTCTTCGCATGATTGGCGGAATCCAACTGAAAGTTTGAATCCGTCGTTATGCAAGCGTTTTTGTAGTAAAGCTCCGCCAACCCCCGGTAATACAGGGCAGCATGGCGCTCTAATTTTCTCAGGGTAATGTAAACAATTAAGTTGTGCAAATTCACCTCCCAACTAGGCAGATTCTTAACTATAAAATGGGGCGAGGGGGTCGGGGGAGGTAAAAAAAAAATAATAATAATAAATAATTAATAAATATTCATATAGCGCCATTTCCGGCAGCTCAATGCCGCTTTACAATATTACAATCCCAACTATTTACAATCCTATTTACCAATGACTAAAATGGGATAAAAGTCTAACTATAGTAATAATCTTAGCTAAGTAAACTTAATATAATTTGGACTAATTTGGAAAAATTTAACTAATCATTTGGACATTATAGACTATAGGTTCTTATACCTTTTTTATTGGTACTTTTAGGTATAAAAATAGCCTAAATCAGGCAAAGTTTGTTTCCTTTTATTTAGGGATGAAAAGGCCGGATTAATCATCGACCAAAACACATGGGAGTACTCCCTCCCCATCGATATCGCACCGAAACTCCTAACAGCCCTAAAAATGATAATGAAAATCGCCCCCCGACTGCGTCAAAAATTCAATCGAATACGTATGCTTTTACAGCCAAAATCGTTGCATCGTGACCAGCCAATTACAAACTTTGTTTTGATTTTGGGTTTTTCTGAGCCGTCAATCAGTTTGGGGGCAGAGCTTCTTTCAAATCAACCAATCAATGAACTAGCCCGTGAAAGCTCCGCCCCCAAGAATGATGGACGGATCAGAAGAGACAAAAATCTTACCGACGTTGGAGGTCGCGATGCAACGATTTTCGCTGTAAGCTAAAACTTTCCAGAACTGAACATGATGAATGAAAAATGAACAAGTAGCTAGACATGCCTCCCAGTCAAGTCACTTCGAAAATTGAATTAAAAAGTAAACAAAAAGGACCAAATGGTTAAAGCGGCCCAAAAGTACAATGTAAATAGAAAAAAATTAAATAAGTAAAAAATTGGACTCACTTTAGACCAATGAGTGTCCAGATATCTTTGAAATATTTGCTGTTCATAATGGATTTTGAAAGCGTGCAATTAAACCTTGTTCCAAAAGATTTCAAAGCGTTTAAGTAAAAAACAGGCACGATCTTGATAACCATATAACCACATAACCATTGATAGCCATATCTCATGGATATTTTAAATATATATGGCTATATGATGATATCGGCACTGAAACATGTCGCATTGTGATCGGGGCCTTTTATTCGGTAAGTTCACAATATATGATTCCAAAATAATGCCAAATGGGAAAATTCCTCAATTTAGCGTTAATTTTATAGTTTGAAAACAAAATGTTCCCATAGATATAGCACTTAAACAGTTTAGAAGCTAAACCTTGGAACCATTCGTTGCCGATAAAAACTTAATTATACTGCAGCATCTGAACCCGCAGAGACGTCTTGTTAACATATAACTAGAAATTCAGTTCTCAAATCAACCAGAAAGCAGCCATTTGGAAGTAGTTTACTGTTTAAGTTTTAAGATTTTTGCCAAGCGGCTCGTGCTTCATGCTCGTAGCCAACAATGAATATACATCCGAAATCAACTGAAGAGCTGCCGTTTCAAACCCCAGTCCTTTGCTACAAATTTTACACACAAGAGCTTGTTATGAAATTAAAAGTTCTGAATTTGAAATTCATTCAAAAATTAGCCATCTTTAAAATAACTAGTTCGTAGACACATCGATATACACAATGATAACGATTGTATGTCACTCCGAGCTACTACAGCACTAAAACTAATTCACGGCGCCAAATTACCGTCGGGATTACCACCGAATAACTGAATTCTTCGACGTAACCGTCTTACAATACATGACGACGTGCGTCAAACTTTTATGACATTTTCAATGTTTTCTCAGCGAAAACCTGATCAAATGTGAACTATGATTGTGCGCTATATTTGTGGCGAAAACAGTAAACTTCCAGTCCTACATTGTGCTTAATTTATTCACACGGAAGGCCGAGTAAATAGAACCTAATGAACAAGGAGGCATTGGAAGTACCTAATACCATTGGAGGTACCTAAACCGCAACGCAAATCTGGAAAATCCGTAAAAAAACATCAAAAACCCCAAACCGGAAAACCGCTCATGGTACCCGATGCCACCAGAAACTGTAATACCATATCAAAAATATGAAATTCCCGAAATATCACGCGCAAAATGAACTGAACAGTAAACCACATCGCTTCAAGTCCCAATCCAGCCAAAAAAAAAAAAAAAACTTCGAGACCTTGCGTCCTGAAAATCTGAGACGGATACCGAAACACACAAAAACGAAAATTCGTGACTCATCACTAAGTCCGACCTGAGATTTCGAGATTACATCAAAAGTTGCCGAGACTCATCACGATTTCATGTACCATTCACAACCCTTGGAAATGAAGTCGTGGTTTCTTTTACCCGACTTTCCTAGCGCATCAGTGATCCTTTCTACGGATAATTTGGACGGTGTGCCTCAATCAATTCCTTGAATTGAACTAGACGTTTCAAAGAAAAGTCAAAGGAAGGATACTAAAGCCCGAGCAAATGTTTTCTAACAGCGTTGGTTAACAACTCCCAGTCTGGATGTTGGCTGCAACATGTTAGATGCGTTTGAACACCGTTTTGAGCCAAATAATAGCGTCAAACATTTCACTGTTTTGTTCTGCTTTCGACAAAGCGTAAAGGAACGTTGGATGCTCTCGAACTGCATGCCGACCATGATTGTTTTGGGGAGTAATTGCAACAAAAGTTGTTGATTCTCTCAGCCATCTAGTAATCTAGTAAATGGTCGAATTAAATTAAGTATTGACTGAAAACGGCTGAGGTTATGAGATCTACAATAGATCTTAATTTAAGAGAAGAATTCTAGGTTTATCGTAAAATGAGGCTCCCAGATGGCTCCCAATCATGTTCCAAAGTTGTATCAAAAGAAAACTAATTTCATGTTGACGACTTGCTACATACATAAAACTAAGTTAAACATTTTTGTTTGAGATAAAAATTGATACAGCAGCTGGTTTTTGCTCAAGAAATTCCCCAAGGCCTCTCTCCAAATATATGTTTGCGTGCGTATATCATTTTCCGTCAATGTATTTTCTTTTTTTCATCGCTTTAAAGCAACTCGTTTATCAGACGTTGACGGGCCACAAATCAAAAAGCAATATTTTAAGACGAACAAGAAGAAACCTCTTAAATCGTCAGGTTAAAAACCTTTAAATAAATTAAACCTCAAAGAATGTAGAATGCTTTGAGGTGGCCCTCATGAGAAAGGGCTCTTCATTGAAGAAGCGTGACTGCCACAAAGATAAGTGTTCACTTACAGGTAAGATACACAAAATAACTTATATGAGACTGCAAAATCAATTTTTTGAAATCATGTTAAAACAAGCATATCACTACAGAAAAATAATTAAGCAGTAGCAATTCCAGCATAAGAAACGGATGAAAAATCCATAAATTGAAAATATATTTACCGGAAGCACGTATCTTTGTGGTTGAAATAAGGCAACATCGATCAACAAGCTTTGGATCGAAGAGGAGGTTGTAAATCCCTTACAAACAAGGTAGTAATTGTATTTTGTGTTGGCAGCTTTTGTTGCTGTTTTTTTGTAAAATAACATTTAACCTAAAAACAACAGGGTTTCTACTATTAACAAACATGTTGTCTTCTGTGTTAAGAAATTCAATTTTTCAATTATCACAGGAATTTTGTTTTGTTCTTGTTTTACTTCACAAAAATAGCAATTAAGCTGGAACAAGCGCTACTATTTCACATCAAAAATGTCGAATTAAAGGCTATTTAATGTTTTCCCATGTTTTACATAAGTACTTCTATTAAACCTCTTTTTTGCTCGCTCAATTAAGTTGATTAAACGAAAAACGATGTTTGTCATACCACCATTACTACTATTTCTTGCTTGTCTATTTGCTGTTGCGTTTTCATGGAGTTTTCATATGAGGGATAACCTCACAACTTAATTTCTCTATGCCGATTATGATTATTTTGCTATTGTAACATACTCGCTTTAAGCTTTTATCATATCTGTGTCACACAATTTTTAGCTGCATCTGGAATAAACCTTTATTGTAATATTGTATTTATGAGAACATACAGAACAGTTATTTCAGAAGCTCTTTAAAAGTTCCAAGACACTTTTTCTATTTGTGACTTATATGTAACATTTTGCATATATGAGTGAAACAGAAAACTAGGCCTACTCCGGGCCCTAAAATCGCCGTAATTTTGGGCGATCGTAGGCGATTTTAGGCGATTTAAGCAAAATTATCCCCAGAGATGCTCAAGACTTAAGGCGATTTAGTGCGATTTTGGGCGATTTTAGGGCCCGGAATAGGCCTAAAACTCCCCCGATAACAACGGTAATAATATATTCTAAAGTTCTGAATTAGTTGCCAAGGAAATATTTCATTTCTCTGAAAATAGCCATACAACCTGAGTACATCGGCGCCAAATGAAGACGTTGGGTAGACGTAAAATATACTGATTGATTTTTAAGCTGTCTCGATTTGAGTTTTGTTTTCCTAAAAATAAAATTGATAGTAGTCGAAATATAAAATAATGTCATCAAAATTCCTTCTCGTATTAGCTTTTACACTAAAAATAAAATGTTTTAAGAATTGATAATACGGTAGTTTAAGGAATATTTACGGTAAATTAATTCTGAAAGAGCTTAATACAAGCTACAACAAAAGACAGCACAAATCAAGGCTCAACAAGATTCTAGGCTGGAGGAATTCACACAAAGAAACATGAAGACCACAAATTAAAATAGACTCCATCAAAATCAAGAGCTCAAGACGGATTGAGCAAATGTTTATTTCTATACTGCTTAGTAGATCATATCAATGTTTAAGAACTTCGTAGACCTGAATTTCATAGGCTTTTCTAGCAGAAAAGCGGTTTCCCAAAGTACTGATTCAGTTGTTTAGATATTGCCTTTTATTTCTATCGGGTATTTTCAAAAAGGATCACATGCTACGAAGACAGGCAGTTAGGTGGTCTGATAAGAATTATGTTTCTCTATACCTAACTGTCAAAGATGAAAGATCGATTATAAAGATGCCAGACTGGAAATTATCTTAAAATGATCTCATGGCTTATTGTTTGCAATTGCTAGCTATTTCTTAGATGTAGAGAATTTCATGGGAGCCGTATCTTGATAATAGAGTTAAACAATACGATTTATCAAATTCAGTTTCCTGTGTGCGTAGGATTCACCCTTAGATCTTCCGGTTTAATTTGTGCCCTACACTAGCAATATATTGCTTAATTGTTTAGTCGCAATTTTTGTTTGTAAATTGTATAATGTTTGCAGTTTTGAAGCACAATTAACTCGTGCAGCTGGTATTTATATCGATTTATTCGTTTCTATGTTTGTTTGTTCTTTGCGTACATTTATTTTAATGTTTGTTTATATCTTTCATTTTTTCCGTAGAGGGTCTATCTTATTTGATGATTTCATCTTTTCGATATCAATACAACAGTACACTTCGTTTTTAATTACATGGATTTGCCTTAACAGAATTGAATCACATGTATACATATTCGCAGCCCGGTATTCAGATGGTCAGCGGTCGCTCGTTACACTTAGAATTTAACGAGTAGTCTACGAGTGACCATGCACGCTGATCGTCTGAACTTCACAAGAGTGTTGGAGTAGAGTGTACCTAACGAGCGACCGCTGAACTTCTGAACATTTAGGCTAATTCGCATACTCCTTGATGTGATTCGTTTAGTTTATAAGATGTGTGTATGTGGGGACGATTTGAAATTATCAGTTCCGTCTTCAATTCGTACACCAGGATGAACCTTTTGTGTTATTTCTAGATTTCTATGTATAGGTGTTTAAAAAAAGACAATGTATTTCCACCTAAGATTATCGTACATAACAAAACTCTCTCCCCTTAAATGAATTCTGAGTGGGATCCCTGAGGATCCGGCGTCATAAAAAAGTCTTGTTTTCCATATTTAGGGGGTATTACTACTTTCAACTCATCTTTAAGAATATAGACAGAACAAAAGAGATTTTTTTTTTCATGTTCAAGCATTGGACAACAAAATATATTCAGTTGAAGAATAACTGTTGTATAAAACTAAATTAAAGTTATTACTTTCAGAACGCTTAGGTCGTTGTTTGTAAGTGGTTTTGGTGAATAAAAGTTCGTGTTAATCCAAAGTGAAAATTTCAATCGAATTAAAATGAGTTTTAGGCCTTCTTTCGCTCAATTGCCATATAATTCTTTACATTGAGCTTGAAAGTTGCTAAATTCGAATAAAAACACGGGATACCAACTTTGTACAATTCAAACGCCTGTTTTAAACGGGTATTGCATCTTAGTAAATCAATTCCTAACTGATAAAAATAGTTGAATTTGAGTGTTAATCCAAAACGAAAATTTGTATATGTAATCATATGATTTTGAGTGCAATTTAGAATAAATTAGGACGAGTAAATTTTTTAATGTTGAATAATCATTAACAAATTTACGAGTCCTAATTTATTCTAAATTACACGAAAAAATCATGTGATTATTTGTGAATCATATACATTAAAAAATTTTCCTAACGCTACTTTTGAAAGTCAGTCCACTTAGTACTGGCGGGCTAATTACCTACAAAAAGTCATGAAAACATGGTTTTGAGCTTTAGAAAATTCTGAATCTGCTATTATTTCAGAACATTGATATCAAAAATGTCAGTTTACTCAGGAGTATGTTTTCTGAAAAGACCTTTTTGCCGTAACACTATTTTCCAACTTCGTGCATCTTGATACAAAGAACTGCACCGTAGAATGTGCAGGATGTGAACATCTTTTGTTTGAAATAATACTTCCCTTTGAATTGTCTTCCAATGGAGAAGACATTAATGTGGCTCCTAGTTTTGTTGCTCGGAGCCTCATTTTTATGTGTTCTTGTTCGGGGGAACCCCCAAGTTGCTCCCGCCGGCTTAGGTAGTCGATTACCTCGGTAAACCTAACAGTCTGGCTACGGCCCTGGGAAGTTTGTATTTGTTTCTCGATGCTGGACAAATTCCCACAAGCTTTTGTCCCAAATCGTTCTT
The DNA here is from genome assembly GCA_029948255.1 of Telmatactis stephensoni. Lineage (NCBI taxonomy): Eukaryota > Metazoa > Cnidaria > Anthozoa > Actiniaria > Isophelliidae > Telmatactis > Telmatactis stephensoni. The sequence goes on from JALIZF010001834.1 coordinate 349,486, forward strand.
TCTTGAGAAACTAGCACATTTTGGCAGGAACTTGGCCTTGAAATTAACATTTCCATATACATGACTGCAATAAAGTTCTTGAAAGGGTCTCAAGAAAAGAAACCTTCCCCCCTTTTGCTCAGGCGTCGCTACGCCCCTGTTATTGTTATATACCAACTTTCAAAGTTCGTTTTTCTCGTGCTCTGATTGGGCGAGAGGGTATCACGTGAACATGAACAAGTTTTAATGTTTCCTTGGCAACGGTCAACAATATGTTGTTGACCGGTAGCAAAACCGGAAGATGATTGGGCTTTGAAAGCGCGTTTTTTAGGAACGTGCGTTTGCAAATTCCTTCATTCAGATATGAAGCAAAACTCGTGTTTATTGTCAATTAAACTAATACAACGAATCGAATATACAGAATTTACTCCAAGAAAATAATTGATAATCAACCAGGAATGCCAACAAACAAGCTGCAACAATTCGCCGAAAAACCTTTGTGTGGGAGGTCAGTTTGTTGACAAGTTTTAAGTGAATTTTGAATATGAAACATTGATTGTAGCGGCGTTTTGCTTTTTGTTTTTTAACAGTTGGTATATAACAAAACACTTATTTACTGGAACCTCGGGAAAGCAGTATATTTTGGGAAACAATATCGACAATATATTGACCGTCTAGTGTGGCTTTCAGATTAAGATTTTATGCCAGAAGTTAAGTTAGATCCCCAGCCCACTACCTCGTTCGTCCACTCCAACCCCAAACATCTAATTCTAATATTAAAGCTTAAAAGATTCTAATATCAAAGCTGCACTAATCATTTTTGGTTATATGCAAATAAGCTTGGATTTCGATTTTTTGGATCGTCGAAACAAGTCATCTTATAGGGCCGCCGGAAACACCTATTCTCAATGTTAATTAATTTCCGAAATATGATATATGGGTTCTATATAGCTGATATTAACTTTTAAGACTGACAGGAGCCCTTGTTCTTGGGCTTGCATTAGCCTTCTTACAGGCTCTCCAGGGGAGGGGGGAAAGGGGAAGGGGAGGGGAAGGGGGACTGGGGAGGAGGAAAAGGAAATGAGAGCTCTCCTTTCCTTTCCCTCCTCCCCAGTCCCTCTCCTCTCCCCCTCCCTTTCCCCTTTCCCCCCTCCCCTGGAGAGCCTGTAGGCAGGCTAGAGCTTGCATCTTCTGTCTTGAATTAGCTAGTTGTGCAACTGATTTTGGGCCCGTCCACATGTAGGAAAGTTGTCCCTGGTAGCAGTTAACTCTTTTGTTTTGTGTCCCCCAGGCGGAAAGGAAAACAAAAGAGTCTATCCCTGTTACCAGGGACAACTCGCCTTCATGTGAACGGGTCCTTAGCTGGATAAAAAGCTAGCAGCTGCCATAAAACGTGCACTTTTCTTTGTTTGAAGTTAGTTATCCTCCTATTCAAACCATGCATGACTTTTAAGACAACCAAATCTAAATTAGATTGTAGTGATTTGGACATCCTCGAAAACCAAGATATATTATTCTATATCGTTTCCATTTCCCCCTCTCCCCCTAAAAATTAAAATAATATTAAAAAAGACAAGGTGTTTGTTGTTTATACTTCTGCTTATGTCACAAATGTGAAACCGACTTCAAAACTTTTCACGGAGTTAGAATCTTATCTATGTAAACAAATTATAACCGTTATGGCGCCATATTAATGAATTTTGATTTCAGGAATAAGTTGTAATATTTCTCAGAAGTATTCAATTTTCTTGGAGCATGTCACAAATATGAAACCGGCTTTGTAACTTTTCACGAAGTTAGAACTTATGTAAACAAATTAACCGTTATGGCGCCATATTAATAAATTTTGATTTCAGGAATAAGCTGTAATATTTCTCAGAAGTATTCCAATTTTCTTGGAGCAAAAAACCCCAAAGGTTCGACACGAGGTTGATTACATTTTTACACTAATAAGTTCAGTTCAACTTAGAGTGATCCTTATTTAACCATGAAAGAAAGATGACTATTTAGCTTGTACTAGTTGATAAAGAACAAAAGTTGATAAAGAACAAAAGTAAACAATAGTTTTAGAGTCTTACTAACTATTACGCGTACTATTTTTTTCACGGGTTAAATAAAATCACTCTATCCTGGATTCGACGAAATTTGTTGTTGTGATTCTACGATGCTAGGCGACAAGATATGACGGAAACTAGTTGCTAGGTAACGACAAAAATGCGTCATCATCTGAAAATTTCCCAATAAACGTATTCTGCGGTGTTGTTCAATCTTGATGGAGAATTTCGGTGCAGACTGAAACTTTTTTGTCGAGAAGCAATTTTTGCCTTCGTAAAAGGCCTTCAATCAAAGGTAAAAGTGTACGTACCTGTTGTTTATATGCTGTAGATTTTTTTTTTTGCTATTATAAAATCAACGAATGGAGGGGTAATCTCGTTTACTCCACTTTATTCGGTTCACTCTTTTAATGGTGTTCATCTTTGGATTTGGATGTTGCTGCTTCGTTATTGCTGTTCATCTGTTGTTTTGTGTATATGATCAAAAACGAACTGGTGAGTCGAGTGATTATTTGCAAAATACTCAAGGTAGAGGTAGTGAGTGTGAGTGTGAGAGTATAGTGTCCCCCAATTAGAGCGCGAGCGCTATAAGACTAGGACACTTAAATAAACAGTTATTTATTTATTTATTATTTATTTATGTGTGTCTTCACTTTTTCAAATCGTATTACTGTCTCTTATAAGTCTTAAACGTCGTCAAAAATCTCTGATATCCAAAATATGATAGCTTGCGTTCATGCAAAACAGGCCAAAATCGAGATACGTGATTTTTAGTTTCAAGCTAAGATATCGTGTAAAATTGTCATTTTCAATTATTGTATCTACAATAGATCGGATATTTGGAATTCCGAATAATTTTCCTGTTCAAAAAATTTGATCGTTTACGAATAGATCAAGTCATCAAAAGCTAGCGACGTCCATCAAAATCAGCAATACCTGATAGAAAACATCAGCGCTGAATTTCCTTCGTGAACTACTTTGAAAGAGATATTTAAAAATATATTTACCATACAAAATATAACGCCTTTTCATGTTTGTCTGTCATTAAGATAATGGTATTTTTGATGTTTTAATCTCAAAATACATGCTTTTGTACATTAGGATTCATTGTGGCTTTAATGTTATTTATGATTATTATTGATAAGTATTTTATCGTTTGGTTTTTTGGGTGCAGAATATCATGGATCCTTTTCCATTTTATAGAAAAATATCACTTCCGATTGCAAAATGGTCGACATTTTGTTATTCATGATTAAAATTGTTAAGCATTTGATATTATTTTATTACGTATTTTAGGGGATTTAGGGGATTAATATGTTAGTATTTTAGAGAATTGTAAGGGACTATACAGTAGTCGTCTGTCCTTACTATACAAACACTAGGCGCACATGGATTTTGAGCTCGATACAAATGCTAAAATTTCATTTTCATGTTTTGACTATTTGCACATTTTTGCTTTCGCTGCTTTGGACAAGAAGAATATTGACACTTTCCATTATATTTCATAAACGGAGATCTGCTCCCATGACTTAGTGGTCATTTTATGTTATTTATGATTATCATCGATTAGCCTGCGTCACATCTGGAAAAAAATCGTACGCGTTCTAACGTCTTTCGATTGTGATTTTGAAAAGAAGCTAGTTTGTGATTGGCTAAAATAATGCTAGTTGCTATTGGGTACTTCCATAGAAACTGTCACCACGTACGTCATGTTGGCGAAAAAGAACATCAAGAGACCATGATGCTAAGAGAGCAAAACTCAGTATTGATGTCTTTGCGATGTTCGCGGCGACTAAGGCTATTTTTAGTAATTTCGCCATCACGCGCGCAAGGCTCTTAAAAAAACCGATTCAAAATTAAAGCCGAAAGCAAATGGTCCCGTCGACGCGCACATCAAAAACCAAATTCTATTCTTTGAGAGCTTTGCGTGCATGCGATTGCGAATTACTAAAAACACAGACATCAATACCGAGCTTCGCTCTCTTGGTATTATCGTGCCTTGAGAACATTCAATATCATAAAAAAACATTGACGCTTTCTATTTCACAATGCCAGATCAGCCCCCATGTAGACTAATGGTTTAGTGGTTATTCTATGTTATTTATGATTACTATTGATAAGTATTTAATTATTTTTAAAAGTATCTAACCATTTTCCACTGTTTTCGCTGCTTTGGATATCATGCCATTAAAGAACAATGACGCTTTCTATTTCAAAATGCCAGATCAGTTCCTATGATTTAGTGCTTATTTTATGTTATTTATGATTACCACTAATAACCAATGATTTTCCACTGTTCTCGGTGTATTCTGGATATCATAAAAGAACATTGACACTTTCTATTTTACAACGCCAGACGGATCAGCTCCCATGATTTAATGGTTATTTTACATTATCAGTCTAATTGCCATTAAATATTTAATCATTTGTATTGTTTTGGGATATTATAAAAGAAGAAAACCTATTGACGTTTTTCATTTCACAGAGATCATATCAGGTCTGATGATTAAATGGTCATTTAGTGCTGTTCATGTGATTATGATTGATAAGTATTAAATTTTAAAAATAGATGATCGTGGGCTGTGTTAATGTTCATTTCTTTTAATTTACTTAACCGAGCTGGCCACCTTCGCGGTCATCATCGAGTTTCACTTGGAACTCGTCGGAAGCCATAGAGGTTTAAACTGAGTTCATGATCAGTTAATAAATTTTCAAACCACAGGGTTGAAGTGATAATTTAGTTACGAAAAAGTATCGCCTGCATTCAGTGATTTAAACTGGTATATATTATAAAAACAACAGAATTAAACGATGGCCCTTTCGATTTCACCAAAAATTAAAAATATCAGCTCCGCTGAATAAATGGCCTTTTGATATCATTTATGATTATCATAAGAATTCGGTCGTTTGTATTGTTTTCGGTTCTTTGGACTGAGATCACACAAAACGAAACCCTCTCCATTTGACAAAAATATCATCCGGGGGCCGGGGATGGGATTGCAAAAAGCCGGCTTGCACATTAAACACCCAGTGCAGTTCTCAGAATAAACTCGAGAACCTTTTTGCATGCGATGGAACCGTGCGCTAAAATGATTGTATGAATCAATTCATTATACTGAGCGTAAAGAACATGATCGGCCTCAGAAAAGGGGTTACTGGAGCCCACGGAACCATCCCTGGTTCTGCTACTTTTATATGATATGCAAAGAGAACTAAAAAATTTCTGTGTACGATAAATATTTGTCCATAGACCTAGTAGTGGTGTTTTTAAGTTTCATCAGTTGTATGACGTAACCGGATAATGTAAAAGATACCCATTTAGGTATGCTGCTTTAAATGTTTTTATAACAAGATAGGTATATCTATCACAAACGCTGTTATAACAATACGAACGATTGCGTCATAGGTCGATTGCTATTTCTGCTCGGTGAGGAGGGGTAATACTACTCAAGAATACAATACAATACAATACAATACAATACAATACAATACAATACAATACAATACAATACAAAACAATACAATACAATACAATACAATACAATACAATACAAAACAATACAATACAATACAATACAATACAATACAATACAATACAATACAATACAATACAATACAATACAATACAATACAATACAATACAATACAAATAAAATTATAAAAGTCGCGGCTGTGTTTTTCTAACAGATCTTACCCGCAAATGCACAACAAATTAAAGGCGAGGCTGTTTTTTCCCCCTCAAAATCATACATTTACTGTATTTGTCTACTACTCCAGTTTGAATCTGTTCCTTGGCCATTGAAGCAAATTCGAGAAAGTCCTATTCACACTCAGTTGATACTTTAGGTACAAACTTCCGTCCCAAACCTGAAGGTGAGTCATGACCTTCTCTAATTAATGTAAACCAGGGCTTATTTCATAGTACCGAATCCCTGGCTGGTCTGTGATGACGAGGGATCAACAACACACTTGAACTTGTCACGGTTATATTTCGGCACGCGAAAGACAAATGCACGATTCATCACCGCAAGTTAACAGCAACATAAAACGGTTAATCGATGGGTTCCTTTAAAAAGATCGTGCACTTTATAAAATAACAGAGAAGCGTATATAAAAATTGTTTTTGCACTCCAAACTAATTTGGATATAGCTAGATGTAGATTTGTCCATATACTACGTGAAGTGACCTTATCTTTGATAATTCCGAAGTGTCGGAACGTCTAAACGTCATCAATCTCTAAATTGCCCAAATCATATCATACTACTACTGGTAGGTTTTCGTGCAATAAGCTGTCCTAAGTACACATCTTTGATGCGCCAAAAACACTTAACGTCGATATTTCTAGAAGTTCTCTTTTAGAATTGATGGAGTTGGCCATTGGATGAAGTTGCATTAGAGAACATCAACTGAGCGCAATACCAATTAAGCATAATTTCCGGTCAAAGAACGGAATATTGACCACTTCTCTTTATTTAAAATTGGATTCTAGGCTGAAGACTCTGAAGAGTATTACAGACGAGAAATTGTAGCTGATTGCTGATTTCTTATTTTGGGTGAATCGTTTCTGAAATCCAACCTTTAAATTGAATCACAGAACCACAGAGCTTCATCAAGGTCAGTGCACTACGCTATCTATATTAGCTTTTAGCTTTCAGTGGAAAAGCTTTGCAATGATGAATTTCATACTTGATTCCTGTTTCGTTAGGCCTCCTTACTTGCTCCGAAGTAAAAATTATTGGTAATATTAGAATGGTGCCCTTTAGCTATTAATTTATCGAGAGAAACATTTTCAATGTGAATACTAGCTTGATTTATTTGACTGACGATGTCAACTTATTTTTGCCAATAAAAAGGTCACATAGGATTCATACGATTGTGCTACGATTGTTCTTGGTTTTCGTTTTTAAGAAGATCACATCAATCTTTATACCATTTTTAGGGCACTGTTTTATTCTTCAAAAGCATCAGAAATTAACCGGTGTTCGACAGGTGTTAAAAATCCCTACCTGGGTGGAGATATCTTCGCTACACCCGAGGAAAGATGCAGATTTTTAAACGGGCAATTGTTTATGTGTACCAATAATCGTTTTACCCTCGATTTTCCTCATAGCCAAACATAAGTAATTTTTCTGACCTGCTCCTCACTGATTAATTATTCCATTTCTACATTCCTCGTCCCGATTCTTTCTGTCATAACATGATCTTTAATGTCTTGTCAGAATTACGACCGCGGAAATTGCCTTGGAAGTTTCTTTGTAAATCAAATAGGTTGAATTTCCTAAATGAAATATATTAATTTCACAGGACTTCCCGTTGCCCACGGTTCTACACGCTAAGGCCCGCGGCATTAGGCTAGAATCAGGCAAACTTCCTCGATCCAAAATCTACGGAAATTTTCTCTGGCACTTTCTTAAGTTAACGTTAAACGACGTACATCGGTCTCTTAAGAAAATGACAAAGTCTGAATATAAAGGTATAATTTTATTTGATATGGAGATTTTAGCTGTCAGGATATGCAACGAGACTAATTTGTCCGCTACTTACTGGGAGATATCCGTTACATACGGGAAGATCTCAGCTGTCAGTGCTACAAAACGTCATGGTAGTATCAAATGTATGTTGGTGATCAGGATCACAAACATTTTGGGATCGGGTTCTTCTGGACACAATGGTCTAAGGCAGCTTGTTTTAGATGGATTTGGATCAAGCATCAAAATATTCATGAAGATCTTTTCTTCGCGGATCGCGCGACTGAAACTAGTCGCGTGACGAACCTAGCATAAAACGAAATCGCCCCCGGCTCAAACGCACCCTCAGTTGAAATAAAATATCGTTCGTTAGGGCCCTGCTCATACAATTTGGTTATCTGTGGGTCAATGCAAATAATTTTTACTAGGTGGATTAAATGCAGTTGAGTTAATTGCACTATCTTTTTCATCGGTTATATTTACGACACACGATCGTTGTTAAGAAATGGGTCAACCGATAGCACTTGCTTGGTCTTTCGGTACATGATGAAAAACAAAACTCTGAGCAAATAAAACACCTGGACGTGCACCAAGAACGTTTTTAGGGAGGGGGAGGGGCAATTTATATTATAAAGAAATACTCGCGGCTTTCTACGATCCCCTTTCTACATTTGGCCGTGCAAATGCAAATGTACTGATACTGCCCAGCTGTATAAGTATTTAAATACTTTCTTTCAATTATACAATGTTACAGATTTCCATTCCTCCCTTATAGCATCTTTATACACCGACACCGCCAAAACTAGTTTGTATACTCACTAGTCTGTAGACCTGTATTTGTAGATTTTTTTACATTGAGTTCATTGAAAACCACTTATTTAAGTAGCGGAGGCGCGCCTGATGTGCAAACATGAAACAAATGGCCTTCCGCGACGAAATTCAAGCATTTTTGGATTTCTACCATGAGGCATTTCAGTCAACATTTCCAGCCCATTAACCTCTTCCGACCTATCTTTAATACTTCCATCGCTTATCGACCTCACTGAATCTCGTTTTTTATGGCAATACTCACGTAGTACCGTGGTGCATATGGCGGACCAGCGACGTACATAACTGAAGACTATCAGAAATCTATTTTTCGTGATCTGGTTATATAGGCTAAGGTACCAAAACAAAACAGTACGTCGCATCTTTACATTTTTAACATTTGTCTTCACCACTATACCATTTAATGGACTTTACACCAATAACTTCATCCAAATTCTAACAACTTACTCATTTTTGCAAGAGCTAGACCACTAAAGGCAGTTTTGTATTTCAGATGAGGTGCATACTTGAACACGTCGCCATATTGGTGCTAACAAGTCACGTTGTACAAGGATTGAACCTAAACTGGACGCGTTGTAATCCATCATGCTCGTGTGCCAAGGACATCGATGGTTATAGCCATGCAAAATGCAAGTCATTTCCAGACTCGAATTTGGATATGTTTCCAGAAAACCTTTATTGCCTGTAAGTTTTGATTTCGAAAGAATATTGATGGAAATTGATTAAAATTAGTAAACTTGGCGTTATAGCAGGCACCCTTAGGACCATCATTCGGTGTCCGTAGTAGTGAGAGTCCGCAATAACGAGGTGTGATGAAAATGACCCAAGTTTTTTGGTTAGTTTTCATACTTGTATACTTGCTATACGCCCGTGAGATTTCCAGTTTATTTTAATTTATAGTGTACACATTTCCTTTGATACATATTCATACAATATTGGTCAAAATACTGTACATACTAATGAACATTCTAAGACTTCGTATATTCAATAAGTTCAATACGTCCAAGTTGTCCGTTGTAACGAGAGTAAAACAATCAAAATATATGTTTGGGACCTACATGAAGTGCATTTCTTTGTATAGTTTCGGCCGGGGATTTAGTTTCTGCCCGTAATACTGGGGTGTCCGCAAAGCGAGATCTGCACTGTTTACAAAAAATTGTTTCTCTTGTATCATTTTTCGAAAAGGAATTCAAATGAAATAGTGTAAAGATTTGGTATCATTTGGGAAACGTCCATTTATGACCTAACAGTGCATTTTGATTTTTAAAACCGATACAAGAATTGATCGATACAAGAATTTCTAGATTGACACAAGAATTGTTTTCTCTCGCATCATCTCAGGCGGAAATGAATTCAAATGTCGGTACTATCAGGATTGAGGTTTTAATGGTTCCCATGACCTAAATGATTGCCCATTTTCATTTGGTCAAATCTCAAAAGGGAAACTGAAGGCATGATGTCCACATTATCCTAAAATGTACAGTTAGCGACAATAAACGAAGGAAAATGCGGTGCGCATAATCTCCAGACAATTAGCAGTGCAGTACACATTTCGCACTTTTGCAACGCTGTCCGACAATAATTATGTATGCACTATAAAAGCCTGAAGCCTTGTGCAGACGCTAGTAACAATATACCCAACATTGTTGACCCCAACATTTCTACAGTTCTTGGTCTTCAGTTCAAAAGAACTTAACGTTGTTTCACGCTTTGGTATGATAAAATTAAGAACAAACGAAATATTGCCGTTGTTGCCTTCGAGGGTGTTCAAATGCATTTAACATGTTAGAGCCAACAGTGTTGGTAGTCCTTGGTTAACATTGTTTAGAGCCTTTCACGGACCATAAAACAAAATGTAGGGAAAGATCGTCTATCGCGTGACCAATCATAGAAAGATATGAAAACAAAGAAGACACGAGACTTCTCCCCTTATATAATAAATGAAATCTAATCAATAGTATGTTTATCATTAGATCCATCGAGAACACAAGCATCCCAAGAATCCCACAGCACTATTTCAAAGGACTTAAAAGTCTGAGAGAGTTGTAAGTACTCGTTCTAATTACATACTATTTCCTTAAGTAACTACATGCTAGGTCCTTCTTATGTAGACAAGAAAACAGCTTTATGGACCAATCATCATCTTGCATAAAAAATGAGAGATATCAAGACTATTGAAATTTCAATTCAAATTTGCTAGGAAAGCAGCGGCGGATCAAGACATTTTGAGAGGGGCACCAGCGAGATTAAAAGAGCCAATTTTTGGGAGTAGGTTATTTTTTTGGCACGGAACGCTCAAAAAAGTAATTTTAGAATGACTTTTATCTGGTCTCTGTGCACGTAAGAGTGGTTGTTTTTCCTTCTAAAATGATTTTCTCAAAAGATAAAAAATGGATTCAACTGAAAGGAGGGGGCACCGGCCTCTCAGGCTCCTCCCTTGGATCCGCCGCAGGAAAGCTGTCGGTTCAGGTTTTAAATTCTGAGTCAAACTCAGTTATAGAAATACTTTAATTTCAAGATGTCGGATAGTTACAGGTCTTCCTACAAAAGTGCAATAACTCAGGGTCATCGGCTCTTTCTTGGTGTAGCAAGGGACATGAGGAATGAAGACAATAAAACAATAGTTGAATCAACAAAGAACTTTGAACAAAGCAATACCCTACAAAGCCAAGAACTCAAACTCAGAAAACAATACATCTTGCAACACCAAGAAAGACCCGGGTTATCATGTACAATGAATCGATAAACAAAATTGCCCTTATGCATTTTTGCTAAACGTGGATCCAGTACAAATTCTGACTGAAAATTTTTCACCAACCAAAGTGATCGACATGAAAGTTGCCTTTGGCTCCTGAGTTCCAAGAGCATGATAAAATCCTTTCAATTAGCACTAATTAAAAGGATAAGCTGTATTTTTATGTTCTTATCTTAACGATGAGGATTTATCTGGCTACCTTTACGGATTTACAGAAGTCAGTAGGGTCATGAGGGTTGCTCTTATCAATCACTTTTAAGAAAAACTGTATAATGTACGTACTAAGTATCAACCACTTGTTTAGCTCAAGCAGCATTCGAGATTTCAGACATCGTTTGACTTTATCTTAACGATGAGGATTCAGTATCTGGCTACCTTTAAGGATTTAGACAAGTAGGGTCACGAGGGTTGCCATTATCAACAACTTTTAACAAGAAACTGTGTAGTGTACGTACTAAGTATCAACCACTTGTTTAGCTCAAGCCGCATTCGACATTTCAGACATCCTGGCTTAAGTTTGGTTTTATCTTAACGACGAGGATTTATCTGGCAATCTTTAAGGATTTAAACAAGTAGGATCAGGAAGGGTGCTCTTATCAACCACTTTAAAAAAAAACTGTATAGTGTACGTACTAAGTATCAACCACTTGTTTAGCTCAAGCAGCATTCGACATTTCAGACATCCTGGCTTACGTTTGGCTCTATCTTAACGATAAGGATTTATCTGGCTATCTTTAAGGATTTACACAAGTAGAGTCATGAGGGTTGCTTTTATCGTTCACTTATAAGAAAAACTGACATGTATAGAGGCTTTGCACCATCACGTGACGGAATCCATGACAGAATGCAGGAAGAGTCCGGACTAATCTGTTTTACATGAGAAAGAGTTCAGTTTCCCCGGGGAAAAAGACTCTATTGTCGTGCCTCCTGTCATGACTGCCATCATGTGATGGCGCAAAGCCTCTATACTGTACGTAATAAAATAGTTATATTTTAAGGGTCAATATAGCCTCCTCCGCAGGTAACTCCTTATTATTCCTCCTTGGGCTTCCTTTGTAGGGGTTATTTAACCGCGCGGAGACTGAGAACGAGACATTTCCCCCTTCTCTCCCCACTCTTCTTATCCCTTCTCGCATTTCACCTAAACAGGAAGCCCAATATCCGACACTGAGCAAACAGTGTCGCCTGCGGAGGAGGCTAGGGTCAATAGACCTTTTTCGAGTTTGATCATACCAGTACGCTGCAAAATTAGATATTTTACCCACAAAGGATATTCAGTTATTTTTATGACAATTTAAGATTAGAAGAAAATGCGGTATTTCGAGAAGTTCAGCTAGAACATGAAAGACCATTACACTTTTCAGAGGTATAAGCAGACCCAGTCTCCACTCATCGCAGAAAGCACTCGCAGCGATCATTTTAGTGAGTGCTTTCAGCGAGGACTGGAGAATGGCCTTAATAGTGGGCAGCATTTGCGATTTCAAGCATTCTGCTTGGTCACGAGTTTTCAGGAGTAAAACAAAAGAAATATTTTCCTTTTTGGTGGAAAAAGGTCATTTCATTTGCTTTTTCTTCAAATACCCCTGTAAGCCTAGCAGAATATTTGAGATTTCGAACTTTATGGGCTATGTTTGCATGGGGTGGCGTAGAATAAGGAATTCTGAATCCTTTGTTCCAGGGATTGCAACAGCCGTTTTCGCGTGATTTCACTGATTTATCTATTTGTCTTACAGGTATCTTAGAAACAACAGCATTAAAATCATTGAAAAAGATGCATTTGAAACACAAGTCAATCTAAAGATAATGTAAGTACTTTGAGCTTTATCCCTATTGCATAAGACCCTGTGTCGGAGTCTTCATAAGAAAGTGTTGCTTTTCAAAATACTAGCTGAATTTCCTTTTAAGAGATACTTTCAACCATAATTCTTTGCGAGCACATATTTTTGTTTCCATCCGGGAATTTGATTTAATAGCTCAACCTGAACAGCGATCGCCGACAAATAAACTGCAAAAATGACCGAATCACGAGGAAATTTCTGTCTCAGCAAATCCAGTGCCCCTTATCGCTTCGAAGAACAGTGCGGGACATGATGGAAACATACAAGGGCCGACATCGGTCTTCAAAAAGATCCTAGAGTTATTCTTTAACTTCAGTGAAAACGCTCTCAATGACTAAAATCTTATCTTTCCTTTGCAGAGATCTTCAGAATAATGACCTTGGAACATGGGAAGTGGAATCACACAAGTCTCTTCCATCCTTAGAGATCATTCGTGTAGCAGGGAACAAAGACTGGATTCCTGGTGAAAACATTCTCCGCTTGAAAAGACTGAGAGAAATTCAAGGAATAACATGGAGTCAGCACTGCAAGGAATGTACTTTGATTAAAACAACCAATGAAAGCGAAAATGAAACGCTACCTATGGTGTGCCATACAGAGGATTTCTTCATCCACAACAAGGAAGTAACATACGGTCTTGCATTCCATTTTGTCAAGTTCGGATTCTCGCCGCAGTGTCTGTGTTATTCCCAACAATGCTCTCAAAATGAAATAACATACCCCTACTTCAGGCAATTGTACGACATCCCAAAGAAATTATTCTACTTGCAGTACATTCTGGGTATTCTTTTGCTTTGTATAAACTTGGTAATCGTGGTTGTTGTTCTATCTACGCGAAGTCTACGCACAAGTTCATCATTTATTTTGATTTGTAGTATGGCATTAAGTGATGCACTAATTGGGTTGTACACTATTGGTATTGCTGCGTGCAATCCATTCACAGCGTCAACGGTAACTCCAATTGAGATGATGAAAAATAACAACAAAGCCTGCCCATATCTGGGCTTTATCTTCACCACTGGACAAACCACCACCGTGTTAACGTCTTTGGTTCTCACTTTTGAGCGTTATCTCGCTATAGTGCATTGCGACAAACCAGCGAACCGAATGACAGCTAAGCTCACTCTTGGGCTTTCAACCGTTATTTGGCTGATTGGTTGTCTATATGCCCTTCTTCCCAACCTCGGTGTCAAACAATTCCAGTATCACAAGTGGTTCCAATGTACGATGCCATTTCATAAAAGTTCGGGCAACCCTGCGGACACTTCAACGGTAACTCTAGTGATCGCTAATCGGTTTTATCCTGATATACCTAGTTAGTATGGCTCTCTATCTCAGAATATACATCTTCGTTCGCAGTGCAAGTGCAAATTTCTCAGTCGGAGTCCAACGAGAGGCCAGGTTGGCAAAGAGAATTGCTCTGGTTGTCTGCACCAATTTTGTCTTCTTTGTGACACCAGTAGTCCTCTTTCTTGTCTACGTGTATCGCTTCTTTAAAATCCTTTTAGCTGTTGGAACCCATTCGTTTTCAAGTGTGCAAGGGTTCATCATAACTGGCAGTTGGCTCCCTGTCACTCTACTGGGGATCAACTCCCTTCTCAACCCAATACTCTACGCGTTCAGGCACCAGCGCTTCCAAAACGAAATACGACGCTTATCAAGAAAAATAAACGGCAGTCTTAGAGACTCAATGATCTCTCGAGATACAAGATTACGACGCAATAACTCGTCTTTTCGAAGCCCAACGTATGAACACAAAAGTAAAGCAAGTTTGCTTCGAAAAGACATCGGTGAGTCTACCCTTGACTTTGAATTAACGAAGTGTGGAAATACCAAAGACTAAGAATTCACGTGAAAAATTCCAGTTTGGAATTCCCCACCAAAAAAAGTACAATTGATTTAGTGAAATCTGTCATGTTTAAAAGTAATCTAATAATAAATCATATCATGAATATTGTGGATCGTTGGTGTTTCACATTTTTTCGGGTACACTAAAAATCCAGGGATTTTAATTCCAGATGAGAAACATTCTACGCGTTGCGTAACGTTCATTACCCGTACGTAACGTTCATTACCCGTTGCGTAACGTTCCTTACCAAGCTCTCTTACTGTCTTCGTGACAATGCAATGGTTTCATTAGAATTAGAATTGGGAAGTTTCTCAGGACTTGGACATGCACGATGCTGATCCTCCTATTAGCCTTGACAATGCATTGACAATGTCCGGCAAACATCAAAACAGCTCAACGTCCTAAAAATCAGACGGGTAAATTGTTGCCCCAGGGATACCTAGCAGCCACCTCGCCACTGCTCTTTGGTTATAAGCAAAATCACTTAGGATGGGTAGGGAGGGACTGTAGCACATCCTGGCGGCTACTTGTGAGCTTTCGCCTGGAGCACACCAAACTCATTCATCGTCGCTTTCACATGACGATCCTGAAAGTATTTGATTGGTTAGACGAGCTAGGCGTTGCCCAGTGTGTCGCTGCTTTAGACCACGTGGTATACCTCGACAACACGACAGATTAAGATCTTTTAACGATGGGCAGTTTTTAACAACATACCTAGTGTTTAAAAACAATAGTCGATTCTCGTAAAGCGCAATTAATGGAGTTGGGTTAATTAAGGTGCTTTGTTTTGAAAGAGAGGAAAGAAGATATATATATATATTATATACGATTGTTATAAAATACGGTAGTCGTAGATAAAGAAAATAATGAAAAAGTTAAAAAACCACAACAATAACAAAATTGAAAAAAGAAATAGAAATAAAACAGGTACTGTACATTGTAACGTCAACGCACAAACCAAAATAATATTATAAGGAATAGAAGTGCTACATGACATTAGCAGAGACATGGTGCGGGGAGTGTGTTGTGGAAGGAGGGAGAGTGAGGGGTCGTGTGTTGTGGGGGGAGGGAGAGGGAGGTAAGGGGGAGTGAGGGGTCGTGTGTTGTGGGGGGAGGGAGAGGGAGGTAAGGGGGAGTGAGGGGTCGTGTGTTGTGGGGGAGGGAGAGGGAGGTATCGTGTGTTGTTGGGGGATGGTAAAACAGCGACCCAACTCTGCCCTTTCTTCATACCACTTTTACAGTTGTGAACACGAGGTCTCAATATTTTCTTTACTGGCTTACCCTAATCCTTTCATAGAAACTCCTGTGCTTGTTAAGTCAAGACTCTCAAGATTCGGTAGTGAGAACCTCTGGAACAGAGCTACCGTGTCGTCCCGAATCGCGGGATTATTCCCGAGATCGAGATGACGAAGGCTGTAATACCACTGAAAAGTATAAATGAAGCAATAAAAATAAACAGTGTAACAAAAAAGGATATTCAGAAGATTGATGGCCTAATAATTAATATTCAAGCAATAAAACACATTAGATCGTAAGTGTAAGATAATCAATCTGCGGAATATCTTTTTAGGTATTTTTCTTCAAATTATTAGCAGGTTCTGGATAAACACTGTATAACAGTCTTCTAAATATATTACCCTGTTTAAAACAGCAGTAACCATTGCAACATTCGCTCCTGTGTTAGCTATATACAGTGATTCTAGTGATGTCGTGCAAAGATTCTGAAAATAAAGAAATTTACACGTTATGACAGGGAGACGAAGGAACAAGATGTCTGTTAAAGTACAAATAACTTGTGCTTTAACAGACATCCTGTCTGTTAAATCAATTACTGATATTATTGTAACGTCTCGTCTCTTTTTCCTTCCCATTAGACTGGTAGTGCATAAAAGCCTTAATGTACTAGATGTTTAGAGTAATATTAATAGTGGGTTTCATGAAAGTACCTGTATTGCATTAACTGTCACACGGCCACACCCTCTTATGTCTAGTACACGTAGGTTGCTTGAAGTCTTCAATAATCTTAACAAACAAAAACAGATGAATTTTAATCAAAATTGAAACAAATCACAATAAAACTCCATAAAAGAGCAATCATGATTGTTAACTAGGGTCTTGGCAATGTGCTTAATTGAGTGCCCAAGCTCAAAGATTTTCTGAAACTAAATCATGCAAATTTATTTTGTGTACAATGAGTTTTTATCAGGTATTTTTAAATTCCTAAAACAGAAAAAAGAATTACCATAGCTGGAAAGAGCATGTCAAAATTAGTAAGACAGTGAAGTTTGAAGGAATTAAATCCAAAACTCGTGAGAATATGAATTTTTGAAAAGTGTGAATTTGTAAGAAAACCTTTGCTGGTAGGCATCTCTTGCCTACCAGCGAATGTTTTCATACAAAATTTCAATTTCGGAAAATTCATATCTTTGTGAGTTTGAAAGTTACTTCATTCAAACTTCACAGTTTTACTAATTTTGACGTGCTCTTTCCAGCTATGGTAATTATATTTCTGTACTGTGACTTTTGGAATTACATGATAAAAGCTCATTACCAATAACAATGTGCTTATAACTGAATTGAAACAAATCACAATAAAACTCCATAAAGACCCAACATGAATGTTAACTATATGGTTGTACTTAATTGAGTGCCCAAGTCCAAAGATTTTCTGAAACTAAAACATGCAAATTTATTTTGTGTACAATTATGCTAGTCAGCTGTGTGAGCCCTGCACTTCACTTCACTCCTCATTGAACAAGAGTTTTAATAATGTAAGCTAGTCAAAAACGAAAAGGTATTATAAACCTACCTACTAATCAAGAAGTCATTAATAGCTATCCCTGCTTGGTTATCACAGGCTAGTGAGAGATGTTCTAAGTCAGGGAAACCATTGACTCCACTCTAAATGGAAAATTTTGAATCAATGCAGAGAACAGACCCAAGCTATTTATAACACAGACAACTTGTTATTGTCTTTGTGTTGCAACAAAAACATGAAAAATACAGTTTTCGAAACTGAAAATAGTGTCTTAACTGTTTTTAGGTTTCTGGAATAAATGTATAATGGCTGAGGCCACAGATTGGCTAACATTAGAGTTTTAAGCTTTGGACAATCTTCCTGGAAAAATAAATAGAAAACATATTGCAGTAAAGTTCATATAGAATGTAGTAACTGTTAGTAGTATTTTTGGCAGAATCGGCAAAGCTTCTCTGGTACAGTAGTAAAAGCAGACAAAGGCTGCAGTGCTACTGGTGTCTCCGATCATCTTGGTATCTTCCTTGCCACTGGGTAAAGATTCGAGGAATG
Organism: Telmatactis stephensoni; assembly: GCA_029948255.1. Lineage (NCBI taxonomy): Eukaryota > Metazoa > Cnidaria > Anthozoa > Actiniaria > Isophelliidae > Telmatactis > Telmatactis stephensoni. Next base: position 367,565 of record JALIZF010001834.1, read on the forward strand.
CAAAGTGTGTGGGCCTAGGATTATGCACTCCTGGGATCACTAAAATCATTTCATTGGGCAGGTCTTTCTCTCCATCTTCTCTTGAATATTTGTATTTATCAAGGAAAGGAAGAAAAGAGTAGAAGGTAGGATTAATGTGAATTTTGGAAAGAGAGGATAAGGGGGACTGAAGAGGAAGAAAGAAAAAAGGAATGAATAAATTTAGAATTAAATGGAAGGAGAAAAAGGGGGGAGGCAGGGAAGAAGTATGATGGTTTACAATGGGAGAGAAAATGGGAGAGGATAAAAGAGGAGGAAACAGAGGAAGGCAAGAAGAAAAAACTAAAAGCAAATGGAAGGACAGTTGAATGGAAGTGAAGAAAGAAACAGAAAGGAAAGACATGGAATATGGAGTATTATATACATGTACATGCAACTAATACCTGCAGTAGCTCAATCTTAATCTGTCTAACCAGAGTTCCTGATAAATCAAGATGTTGCAGATTGGGACAAAATTCCTGGATAACAATAATTTTAGAACAACAATTATTACAACAATTAAGTTGCAAATTCAAGAAAGGAAGGAAGGAGAGAAGGAAGGAGGGAAGGAAGAAAGGAAGGAAGCAAGCAAGAAAGTAAGTAAAAAAGCAAGGAAGCAAGGAAGTAAGCAAGCAAGGAAGGATGGCAGGAAGGAAGGAGGGAAGAAAGAAAGGAAGGAACAAAGAAAAAAAAAGCAAGCAAGCAATCAGGCAAGCAAGCAAGGAACAAGCAAGCAAGCAAGCAAGCAAGCAAGCAAGCAAGCAGGCAGGCAGGCAAGCAAGCAAGGAAAAGCAAGCAGGCAGGCAGGCCAGCAAGCAAGGAAGCAAGGACACAAACTAGGGAGGGAGGGAAAGAGAGAGGAATGCTGTGCAGCCAACTGCTAATGAGCACTGTGACTGAGTTGGCATGTGTTGCCACAATAGCTTGTACATATTGCTTGTGAACAAAGCTTTCATAGTACCTGAATCATAGGGAGAACAACAGAACCAGGGAATCCTTTGCAGTTTTGCAAGAGTAATTCCTTTAAATCATTTCCATACAAAGTAAGAAACTTCTTCAGTGATCCATGATCAATCTGAAATCCAGAAACTTCATTTCAATGTGTACATCAAGTATAAACTAACACATTCAAACCTCCATTAATGGACACCTCTGGCAAATGGACACCTACCACAGACTGGACAGCAACCCTTGATCTCTTCTCTTGACAAACTATATTCAATCTCCCATAAGGTGACACCTCTCATAAGCATACACCAACTCATGGTCCCAAGGTTGTGTGTTTATGGGAGTTTCAACTGTAATAATTATTTGTCCAAAAATAAGCACCATAGGAACTTACTTTAGTTCCTGATATATCTATGCTGGTGAGATTCACAGCAGGATTTATTGGCTAGAATATCCAAAAATTTGGTAGAAAGTCCCTCACATTTTGACAGAGATAGGCTTTTGAGATTTTTACAAGTACTTGCAACATGCTGCAATGAAAGAAAATTAAATAATTCTCATCTTTAAAACAGGGAGCCCAACATACATTTAAGGATATCAATTCATTCAAGTTATGATGACTACATCAAATGAATAGCATACATTTGTTACACCATTCAAAGGGGATTCATTGAAGAAAACTAATGTATGTGATTCATTTAGCATGATGATCCTAAAATGAATATATTTTTCATTTATGGCAAATTTCAAAATCATGCAAACTCAGACAAGTGAACAGTTTGCAACTGTTTTTTGATTTCACTTCCATCGATCAAAATTTAAAACCAAGAATTGTAGAAGATATTAAGATATTATTAAGAGATAATAAAATATTATTAAAGATCATATTGGATCATTTGGTAGGCATTAAGGTTGAATTTGAGATCATGTTTTGTTATTTGATAACAATAATATTATTGATGGAAGCCAAATTGACAAAATCTAGCAGACTGTTTGGAGTCTGAATAACTTTTGCATGTTTTTGAAAATTGCAGTAAATAAATATACAATTATGTAACAAACCACTTACTTCAAGACCCTTATCTGACAGTTTTATCCATCCTTCAAGGCTGAGTTCTTCAGCACCTGACAGCCCTCTACTAAGTAATTGTCTAATAAGTGTATCACTTGCAATGCTATATTTTCCCACACTACTAAGGTCTATTTTCTTGTAGAGCTTTGGTTCCTTGGACATTATATTCCACCTGTTACACACTTTGGATAATCTATTTAGACACACAAATAAAGGCAATTATTGTCAATAAGCCACTGCTTACAATCCTTGTCATAATTAGTTGGCACAGACTATATGTGAAATTTACGGGTTTTTTTTGTACATTATACACTTTGCGTCCATATTATTGGACACCCCTCCCCCTGTACGATGTTGCTGGTAGCTTAAAGGTAAGCTGGACTGATCACTGAGTAGTAGGTATGACCAGAGTTTTAACAGCAACATTGTACAGGGAGCATGGGGAGAGGCAATCTCAATACCATGCATCCACTGTGCATGCACATGGAGAGAAAATCATGCCAACAATTCTGACAATGATTTTATTTGCTGGTGATTGGCAATGATCAAAATTCACTTGAAAAAGAGTATAGATCGAATCACCTAGTGTGTTGTTGGCTGCCCACTTCAAAATCGCTGAAGAACACTGTTCATGGAACATACTGTTACCATTATGTGAAAGTGTACAATGTACTACAATCATAGACGAATTGCTTTCGGAAAAGTAACTACACATTATTTATCAATGCACATACAAGGATAATTATTCCTCTATGTATACCCCGTATTCAATATTGTTCCCCAATATTAGTAAGCCTGGATGAGCAACAGTGAGGGGATTAGGGAGGGTCAATACTAGATCTACATTTGTAGAACTACAGTCTCAAACTTCATCAAGTAACTTATTTGTCCTAGGAGATATTTCCATTGCAGTTTTTTGATATTAGCTCACTGTAATGATTCAAGTACAATGTAAGTGTATTAACAAAATAAACACCCCACCCCCCACCCCCCAAACTCATTAGACTATAAATGATACTACCATATATAGAGGATAAATGATTCTGCAATAATAAAAGCTATTTGAAAACTGTATCATTGCTTGATTAATGGTACGTACTTCTTGAATGTTTGATACATGTGCTCTGTTTTACCCTTAAATTAATTATTTTGTCCTTGTCCCAGCTAGTTCTTGAAGCTGTGATATTTTCATTAAATTTCTAACAATGAAATAAGCACCACCACTCCCCCTCCCCTCAAACAAAAAATAAATTAATCTTGTGGGGGAGGGGGGTGGAGGAGGCAAAAGGTAGGGATTTGATAGTAATTTTGGCTTTAATGGTATTTGATCATTTTATGGATCTCAAAGCCCTCTAAATACAAAGTATATATGTCCCTACCCTATAAGAATTTTGACAAAATTCTGTAGCTGTAAATCAAATCTCCACCCCGGTCTTGCCCGCACTCCCCCTCCCCCCTTGGGATTAACTTTGATACTGCTGTACAGAGAAAATAGTGTCGATGTTTAGTTCACCATACCTACTTAATAATGGAATAGCACCTTGGCTGTCCACACAGTACGTAAATATCTGCAGTAACACTTCACTAGGAATCAGATCTGACCAAGCTTTAGAATACCCACTTGATGTAGTACGATTTTCCGATGTCTTGATTTTGACATTTTTAGACGGAGTTTTTAGCTTCTTTTTTCTACTAAAGCTTTTATGTTTTACTTCATTGCTGCTTGATTGTAAATCATACTTAAGTCTGTCTTGTGTGTTGGTGTTTTTCCTTGCCAGTGATGAGGTCACATCTTCATCGCATTCGTCTTGAGAGTTTTTCGATGTGTTGTCGTTTGGTGCATAGTCAGAATCTTCACTGTCATCAGACGGAAAAGGATCGGAATAGCGACCAAATGGACGAAATTGGTTGTTAGCTGATTTACGAACTCCAAAGATCCCTTTCTGACTTTTATCTTGTTTGTTTGGCATACTTTTGATAGTTACAGAAGACGGTCAGTTTATCGTTTGTCCGCCATGAATGAAAGTTTTGATAGTTCCATACCTCCTCGACAATGATTTCACAGGAACCCTATTTTGCTCCAGCGCAGATCAAGACGTGGATCAAGACTAAAAAAACTCGCATGAAACTCTTCGACCGGTCGGATCAGGGAAGGATTTCCTCAATTGTACTAAATAAAATTTCACGCGTATTCAATTTCGCGTTTTTGGCTAGACATTTTAGCGAGGGTCGCGAGGCTCCATTTTCGCGCTTAATTTAGCAAACTAAATCTCGCCAAAAAAAAAGCAGTTTTTGACATTTTATTTTTCTCAGTTGAAGACAACCAAATATAATTCTATACAAACAGGAAAAAATATGGTAGCCAATATCATTTCTATATTGAGGCATCGTCACTCGCGCGATATCGATTGTAACTGTAACAAACAAATACAAAATGCATGAAAACCGTTTCATTGAACATATAGTTTTTTTTAAATATCCAATTCGTATTCAATTGCCTGATTTCATACCGTTGGGGACTGAGTACGAGTCCGCCTTAATAGTAAATCACAACACAACACTCACACAGCCAGAAAGAACACATTGAGCTATACAAAGTTTTCAGTTTTAATCTTATCAATATTGAACGCCCGGGGGGGGGGGGGGGGGGGGGGACTCCGATCGTAAATGGACGGGGATGCTCACGGTACCTTTTAGGGGTCAAAATCTGCAATCTGGTACCTTTTAGGGTGTCTCAGACTCAAGTGGACTACCAGAGACATAGCTGGTACCTTTTAGGGACTGTTTTTTGGTAAATAAATTACCTAAAATAAGCAAGCTACTGTAGTTATAGCTAGCAGCTTCACGTCAGTCTAAATCAAGTAAAATTTAAGCCTCTTCATTGGAAATTTAGGATCGAGACCGATACCTCCAGGAGTTCAAGTCAGCTTGCCGGCGAAGCAAATACTCCGACCGCTTCAGTAGAGCGATAGCACTAAAACCGTGAAACAAGTAGTAACTAAAAAGTTCAAATAGTACTAATGAAACAATAGAAAACAAAGGGTTTTGCTACTATTTGTCTCTATTTAGTTACTAAGTTATTTCACGGTTTAAGTGTTATCGCTCTACCGAACTCAAAACATGACTAAACTGCCTTTAATTTAAGACATTTATTTTTCCAGATATTTTCCAATGCGCTCTCGTGCGTATGTTTCTATGTGGGGTATTTAGCTTCTTTCCGTGCGTAGTAGTGCGGTATCCGTTATAAAACGTACCGCGTCGTGCCGTGGCCGTGTCTGTGCCGTAATATAAAAACATTCAAAATTTCTACAGCTTTCTACCCTAACCGTACCGTGACCGTGCGGTGCCGTTTTTACGTACTGTCATACAAAATCTACTCTATTAGCCATGTCAAGTAAGTAAAACACGATTCAGTTACAGTTTGTTGTTGAGCTAGGATTACGTTATGATGGACTACAAACTCATCGATACTTGTTGTAGCTAGTTTTACATGTACTAGCACTTATTTTTGTCATAACCCATCAAGCCTTTGTTGAAACTGCTTTTACTTCTAACAAAACACTTGACGGCCTCGACATCACAGCGACAAATCTCAGTGCCACAAGTACGTACAGCTACACGATAGAATTTGGGCAGCCTTCTCCACCAACCACCTATGAAATTGATATCAGTAATGATATATAAATATTCACAAAAAAACTGCTGTCTACATTTGCAGGCTCGACGTACTCCTTTCCGTATTGATATTCACTGTCTACGTTGACTAAACTACCTGAGATACCACACTGTGCCGTACCAAATTGTAAAAAATTAAAAGAAAGAAAGAAAACCGAAGAAAGAAAATTAATGATAGACTAGGCGCATTTTCGAAAAATCAGAGGAGGAGGCATTTTGGGGTAGAAGCTGGTAACAACTATTCTAAACCGATTTTTCATGCTGAATGCGAACATGGCTGTTACCAAGACGTATTCTGTAATCGTATACGTGTAAATGACGTATTTTGTGAATAGGGTCTAATTGCTACACGGTCACTTCATACTAACGGCTTTTTCATGTAATTCCAAAAGTTCCAAAACTTGAAAACAATTACTATAGCTGGAAAGAGCACATCAAAATCAGAAAAACTGTGAAGTTTGAAGGATATAAGTTCAAGGACTGGATACGAATTTTCAAAAAACGAATTTTTGTATGAAAACACTTACAGTTATGCAAGAAATTCAAATTTCGATTTTTGAAAAAGCCGTTACGTTAGTATGAAATGACTGTAGCAATTAACAAAATACGTCATTAATTACACGTATAAGATTGCAATACGTCTTGGTAACTGTCATATTCGGATTCAGCACGGAAAATTAGTTTTGAATAGTCATGTTACCAGCCTCTACCCCAAAAATGCCTTCTGCACTTTTTGCGATCGACTTTTTCAGTTTTGCGCCTAGTCTAAGAGAAACGAAGAAAGAAAGAAGCAAACAAACAAACAAACAAACATACACAAACAAACAAATAAACAAAAAGCATAAAGCATAAAGCATCTGATTGGGTTACCTCTCGACACTTTCCAAATGTAAGCCCTATGACACCTGAGGCCAGTGTGGCCGTACGGTATGGTGATGGCATGAAAGTAATTCTTACAGAGTCGCTGCTGAATTATAAGCCGGGCGAAACAACGGTCATGGTTGAGGCAGCATCTAAACAGAATGTTTAACAAATTGAAGATGGTTTGGAGTTGTCTGTCCTCTTATTGACACACTCTTGACGTCATAAAATGTTTAAAACTCAAGTAGAATCACGAGCGCAGCCATTTCACTGCAAAGTTTTAAACGTTTTATGGCGTCAAGAGTGTGTCAGTAAGAGGACAGACAACTCAAAACCATCTTCAATTCGTTTTATACAACAATTATTTAATTGAGATGAAAGTTAGAATGGCAAAATTAGGTTTCCTTGGAAATTTGAGCTTGACACATGCAACAGATTTTGCGTGATGCGGTTACAGAGAATGTATGGACTCACAGAGAATGTATGGACTCATTAGCGCAATATTTCGCCACCCAGAAATGAGAAAGCAAATTATGTTAAAATTGGAGTTGATATCTCGCATCATATTACACGCAAAGAGATGAAAATTTCATAGAATTCTTAAATAACAAAGTTCTAGCTTAAACGTTTTGCACTCAGTTTGTAATTTTATCAATTTTTAACCGTATGATGATGAAGCAAAATGTAAACATTGACGTCAGCAAAGATCTCCTATAAATTACAAAACCTAGTCTTAGGGTTGTTTACATACGGTTTACATGCCACTAGGATTATCCTAGTAGGCGAATCATCCTACCTGCTATACATTAACTGCATTCTGTTTACATAGAAAATTTGTGTCTTCACTTCGGGCACTAGGATCATCCTACTAAACAGAATGCAGTAAATGTATAGTAGGTGAGGATGATTCGACTGCTAGGATGATCCTAGTGCCATGTAAACACCTCCTTAGTACCTGTCTGTTGCATCGAATGGTTTTCCTTTGCCCCCAAGTCCACAGTAACAACCGTATTTAAGGTAGTCAGCTGGGTTACGCTTTGTATAAATTGCAATCAGATAGCCAAATGGAAGTCCACGTTTGGAAATGCCACCTATTTACAAAGTAACAAAAATCTCATCCATGTCATTAGCCTTTTATCTCATGCTTGCGCGCATCTGAGATTCTACCTTAAGGTGTAGTAACACTAGAGTGATTACACTTAACCCGTGAAACACTAACTAAATGTTAGTGTGTAATAGTTCAAGTAGTTACAAAAGAAAACAGTGGAAATAAGGTCTACTAGTAACTAGTAGTCTACTAAATATTTCATGGGTTAAGTGTAATCACTCTATTGTCAGTACTAGTTTTCATGAGTACCAGAAGCAGTAGCGGAAGCAAAAAATGGAGACTCGTTGTTGCATTTCTCACTTAGGTGTGAAAAAAAAGAAAGAAAGAAACATTACATACGGAGTCTGCGTTTGATCCTTCCCCTTCTGTTTCCATCGCTGTGAAAACCAGCCCTTAGCGGCTACATATGCCGCGTGCCGCGTTGAGGCGCTGTTACACGGTGCAATTGTTCTTGCAATGAAATGCCGTTGCGTTGCAAGTTGCCGAAGAGCTAGATTACACGTGTAACACCCTTCTCTACAACTTGCAATGCAAGGTTGCAAGTTGCAGAAAATGTTGAGCGAGCATCTACTTTTCGCAACATTGCGAAGCAAGTTGCAAAGCGTAACATCTATCCAACAACCTGCATGCAATGCAAATTCTGTCGTAAATAACCAATCAGAGCAAGGGCACTAGGACAAAGTCGTTGTGTTTATGTGTAATAAATCAAGTTAAAAATTGTACTTATCTGCAGTCAATCCTTTGAAGCTCTGAAGTCACATTATTTCCTCTGTTTTTGACCTTTCTGGCCTCTGTTCTAGCTGTTATAATGCTTTATCTTTGGTCAAACGAACGTTCCAACGGTTTGAATATCGATACTCGTTTGCAATTGGGGTCCAGTTCCCGCTCCGCCAAACTTTAGTTAGCGATTAGTAGTAATAAGTTAATCAAATCTCACTTAGAGTGATCTTAAGTCGAATTTGATTAACTTATTACTACTAATCGCTAACTAAAGTTTGGCGGAGCGGGAACTGGACCCCAATTGCAAACGAGTATCGATATTCAAACCGTTGGAACGTTCGTTTGACCAAAGATAAAGCATTATAACAGCTAGAACAGCCGAGGCCAGAAAGGTCAAAAACAGAGGAAATAATGTGACTTCAGAGCTTCAAAGGATTGACTGCAGATAAGTACAATTTTTAACTTGATTTATTACACATAAACACAACGACTTTGTCCTGATTTATCTAATTTTATCAAAGACCAGGAAGGAGTTGTGTTGCAAGTTTTCAGCGTCTGACATCTTGCCAGCAACTTGTAATGTTATGCTTTCCTCAGCGTTGCATTGCAATTTGCATGCATGCAAGAAAAATTGCAGCGTGTTACGGCGTAAAGACGTCTTTAGATTGAGTTGTTGTAGTTGGACATGCGCACAAGCGGCTGCAGGGAATTGACGGCAACAATTTTTTGAGTTTTTCAGTTTGAAGCTCGTTCAACAAAAATCCTTCCTTCATTACCATTGTATGTCCCACAAGCTATGATATTTTATCGAACATCACCACAGGTATCCCAGCTTTGTTTCAGGGAGGGAGTTTTACGCGCCCTATATGTTGCATATTAGTTTGGGCTACCTGTGTCGTGTGGCAACTATATTTGGGAAAAGCAAACATCGCGAAAACTTTCACTATGAAACTATAACAAAGTCGGTTCATTCTTATGGAGATAAGACTTTTCGAGTCTTCTGGGCAGGCTTTTGAGTGCATTTGTACATAATTTGGAGTCGCTTTTGGAGGGTTTTTGGGGTCGCTCTTTTTCACTGGTTCTCAGAAACATTTTGTTACATATAATCCGCCAATCCGACTTACTAATTTTAGGTCTCTCTGTCTAGTAGTGGTGATGAATTGTCGCTAACTGGTCTGTGTCAAATGGCGGAAATAGCCTTGGATTGGCGGATAGTCAGGATGATTTTTTGCGACTGTTTCCTCATATTGTCTTATTCCAGTTAAATGTCATAACAAATGATATATGCTATGTAGCAAACGAGTAATTAAATAATTTTGAGGAAAGTAATTTTTTAAATCAACACGGTTGGATTCCGAATCAAGTGCATCGGGTCAATCAAGTATGTTCCGTTTCAGTTCACATTTTTGTTTAATTAGTTAATGTGGTTTCGTTTTAAATGTTTCATTTAAAACGCCTACGCTTACGCTATGTCATATCTTTTGCAGTTGTAGAAATTTGGAGAATTATTGGACATTAAACATATACAGAATATTCTTCTTTTTTTCATTTAATTCAATTGATTTATATTGCAAATTCTAAATCCATGAAGCATTTTTAATGTTATATTAATCTTATCATTACTTATGCTCTGATTTAATTACATGGCGCCGGTTTTGTTTTTTCATTGAACTTGCTGCATATATGCATAAATCTAAAGTTTAAGTGCACTATATTTTAAGCGCCACTGATAAACATCAATCGAAATGACTTGGGACTTGTTTTCAAACTTAGTTAAAGTTATCTATAGAACATAAATAATGAACAAACAAAATATAACCTTCATATTCCAAAGAGACGGGTAATTTAATTGTTAAATACTAGCATCTAATCTGAAATCAGATGACGTCTTCTACACAATTCTATTCATAGTTCATTTTACTCTTAAGCTAAAATTTCTCGGCAATAATTTACTTAAAATGCAGGATTTTGGAAGAGTATAGTTCTTAATATTACTTGGTAAATAGTTTCCACTCGTAATAATTATTTAGTTTGATCGATTTAAAAGTACATCAGAGTGGCTATACTCAAAAGCTCATCTAGTTGGAACTAACCTAGTAGTGATAATTTGCTCTTGTTAATCCTGTGTGTGGTTATAAATTGTGGTGTTAAACTGAAATCTGTTAGGAATCAAAGAGTCGACATTTTTTATGATCTAAAAATCGTGTAAGTTGAGTTGTGATTAATGCATATTATACTAACATTCACAAAAACGCGTTCTTATTTTAGACTTACGTTCTTGAGTGAGATCATCATCAGGGTGTTGCTCATTAGTAGCAAAAGCCACACCAAAGGCAATCATGAAAGCCAGAAAAGTATAGAATTGCATAGTCATGTAGTTCAAATCCAAGAACTAGGTATTTTGACCATCAGGTTAGCAATATGCTTTGATATGACTGACCTCACTAGCTTAGGCACAGGATGATATTAGTTCGTCACGTGACACCGGTCACCTGATTAGGGTGTTCACATATTTTCATTCAAGTGTTCAAGTATGCATATTACCATAATACTAATATTAGAGTGTAAATAAAAAATATAAAAAATAAATAAAAATACAAAAATAAAGAGCAGATTTCGTATGAGTGTGAAAACGGCACCGCAAGGTTACAGGTATACGGGAGGAGCTTCGTATTTTTTTGTAGACAACACGGCACTGACACGGACACGGCACGGCACGGCACGATCCGTTTCACACTCATACGAAATCTGCTCTATGGTCTCTTGGTATATACCTATTTGCACAAACATTGACCCTTCGAAACATAGAAGTAGGGACCGATCGAGATGAACATTGGGTAATCTGTTGATTGGATGATTTTAAAGAAGCGCGTTCACGTGGACGTTTAAAAAGCGACTGAGACGAATTCTTTGTATTCCAAAGACTATAATGTAGCGAAATCATAGATAAAATATGAATATGCATATATTACGAGCTGGGGCCATTTCCGTCTCATCTTCTAGATTTAATGATTTTGAAAGGGTCTATATTTGTGCAAATTGGTAAACACTTATTTCAATAAACGTTGTCACGGCTCAAAGCATCAAGCGTCAAGGCAAGCCCAAAATGAATGCTGGTGTTGTCCTGCTAATAATCGATAATGTCAGTATTTGTATTCAAATCAGTGCGGTATACTAACAAGGGCTTGAAAATGCTCACATTTTGTAATTAGTTCGATAGAAACGAGTCTGATTTGAATACATTACAAACAAAACCAGCATTCATTTCGGTTTTGGCTTGACGCTTTTTTTTTGGGGGGGGGGGGGGGGAGAGGGTGTATGGTGTATGGTAATTAACGTTCTTTGAAAAAGAGTTTTTAGTCTGGCAAATATTGCACTTTGCACATTGCACTGAAAGTACGTTTTATTGAAGTGAGTGCTTGTACAAAGCAAAAACTGACATATAAGGCAGTGTTTATCTATGTGTTTAACTCTATCTGCTATTACTAAACGCCTATATTAGATTAAAGAACTAAACTCGGGGGGAGACTCCGATCATAAATGGACGGGGATGCTCGTCGTACTTTTTAGGGCCGGGTCAAAATCTGCAATCTGGTACCTTTTAGGGTGTCTCAGATCAAGACTTAAGTGGACTACCAGAGACATAGCTGGTACCTAGCTTTTAGGGACTGTTTTGGGGTAAACAAACTACCTAGAACTGAAGCATGAAAGGGACGATTTCGATGATCTGAATTGAATCTTCAAAGCACATCGATAACAAAGTGTTTCATTACTTTTTATTAATTCTTTATTATTGTTTGTGAGTTGGTACCTTTTAGGGGTAGAAATCAATTGTTGCCACCCACACCAGGATAAGACTCAGGTTCCTTTTATAGGGGTCATTTTCAATATTTCCGACGAGCATCCCCGTCCTCGACTCTTACATATAGGAGTCCCCCCCCCCCCCCCCCCCCCGTTGAACTAAAGAACTAGAAATGCAGGTTACATATATAGATATTGTTATAAGCCATGTCAAGTATGTAAAACAAGGATTTACGTAATGTATAATTAAGAACGAGAGGGCGCGTTATCAGGGTGCCCTACCTTTTGCGTAAACGTGAATGCCGGCTGATTTATTAGGCCTGGGCACGAGTCTAGGTTTATGTTTTCTATCATTCGTCGACGTCGAGAATCTGCCACGAAAACGAGGCAAGCATGAAAACGAGGCTATAAACTTAACGTTGCCATTTAAGTTACATATCGCTTTTCCCACGGCAGAATTTCTTGGTTTCAAGATAGGACATATATCATTCTATGGATAACATGTTTCCAAATAAAAAGTACAAAAACTCCCTTTTGAAGCCCAGTTTAATTCTTTTGTGTTAAAAGATTTCATCCAATCATAAGCTTTCAAAACAATACCCAAACTACGCTTCGAATTTGCCATGTTCCCTACGTTGACATTTTGTCATAATAAGACTAGTGAAAGTTTTTGTTAAATGGGAAGCAGCTGATAAATAAAATCGAAATAAATGTCCAAAATCGAAAAGTTATGGGAGATTTTCATGTTTTAACCAATGAGATAAGTGCTTTAAACAATACCGCAATTAGGGGCCTAACGTACGGTTTTTTTATGCCGTTAGCCGGCTCCCTAGTTCTTACGCGCATCGTCACTTAAAGTGAATAATTTGGAGGCAGTGAAAAGGCCGATACCGAATCAAGTGAATCGGGTCAATCAGGTTTGTTCCATTTTACTGATTTATTTCCAGTTCACTTGTTTTGTTTAGACGTGGGTTTGTTTTCAAAGTTTAACTGTCTACGCTCACGTCATATTGATATGATTTAAGCAAGTGTAAGGATTTGGAGAATTGTTGGACATTGTGTAGAATATTCTATTTTTTCATTTAATTCAGTTAATTCATTACAAATTATAAATCCGTCGAGAAGTTTTTATGTGCTAATCACCACAAATGTTATTTATTTATATTTAACGGAACTAGGTTTGTTTTTCTGTGTATTAATTGCATAAATTAAACTCACTCTACTTTAACTGAGCCACTTTTAAGTGATGAAAGTCAGTCAAATTAAAATTAATTGGCAAGTTCAAACTTGGTTAAAGTTATCTATTGGCTTGGATAATCACCAAGCGAAATAATTTCTTCGTATTCAGAGACTAATTTTTAAGTATAAGAAAATATTTTAATATTTTAAATTAGTTAATTAATTTTATTAAAAATATTTTAAAATATTTTTACACTCTAATGTGAAAGTGAAAAGTGAAAGTGAAAGCAGACGACGACATCAACTCAACTTTATTCATGTGTTTCCGTTACTTTTAAAACAAAATTTCTCTGGCAATAATTTACTTAATTAAAATGAAGAATTTTAGATGAGTAATTAATTAGTTTCCAATTTGACCGATTTAGCCGGAATTTCATCAGAGTGGCTCTTAATTAGATTAGTACCCCAAAGCTCATCTATCTGATTCGAACTCATCCAGTGATTATAATTTGCTCTGACTAATCCTGAGTTCAATCATAATTTGTGATTTTAAAATGAAATCTCTTCAGAATCAAGGAAATTATTGAGGCATTTTTTATGATCTAGAAAATCTTGTTAGATTTAAGTTGTAATTAATACATATTTACTAACATTCACAAGACTTACGTTCTTGAGTGAGAACATCATCAAGCTGTTCCTCATTAGTAGCAAAAGCCACGCCAAAGGCAATCATGAAAACTTGCAAAGTGTAGAATTTCATGGTCATCTAATAATTAGTCAATTCAAGAGCTGGGTATTTGACCATCGGCTTAACAGTATACTTCTGACTGACCTCACTAGCTTAAGCACAGGATAATATAGGTTCGTCACGTGACACTGGTCACCTAACTGGGTGTCCACATATCAAGTGTTCAAGTATGTTAATAGTATTATTAGAATAGTAGCAAAACCCTTTGTATTCTATTGTTTCATTAGTACTATTTGTACTTTTTAGTTAGTACTTGTTTCACGGTTTTAGTGCTATCGCTCTAGCTTATTAAATTAATTGTAAATTGTTTCTGTGTAGATCACTGTTTGATATGTGCTAACAAAAAGGACAAAATATCAGATATGAACTCAGCTATGCTTAATTAATTCTATCACATCAATTAAAATGCATGTCAATTTTAAGAAACGATTTACAATTTCATCAACATATTTTGTTTTAGTTCTCCCTGCGTTTGTCTTGCCTTGGCCACGCCAAATGCCATTTCAGTAGTTCGAAATCATTTGTTATCCGTAGTTTAATGCTATTTTGTAGTTAATCAGAGCTATTTTGTAATGAGGAAGTAAGAGTTAATTACTATTTGTCTCTATTTAGTTACTAAGTTATTTCACGGTTTAAGTGTTATCGCTCTAACATTTGAAAAACATGCGTATAGTTCGAACAATCCTTGACTCAAGATCAGGAATTTATGGACATAAATCGGCCTAGAACTTGCTTCAAACAGGAACAAGACGAAAACACTGCAAATGCTATTTATAACACGTGGGCCGCGGCGCGCGAAAAGGGCCTGGACGACATACTGCGCAATTTCCTGTTATTGTAGTCAACAAGGAAAAATGGCGGCTCCCTGCTAGCGGTCTCCCACAGGTGAATTTTGACGTCACAAATTGCCTGTGGGAGACAATGCTAGCAGGGAAACGTCTTATTACCTGCGGGGCAATGTCAAGCTCGAGGGAATGGGCACGAACTTTGAAAAATAATGAAAGGTTGACATAATCTTGCTTCTTAAATAAAAGCTTTCGATGAGGACATGTGGTTACTGGTAGTTAAAACATATAACATCCACAATTATCACCATGTCCATCATATCATAGATTTTTGAATTATGACTTAGTTTGCATAAAAATATCACTCTCAGTGCATAACTGATGTTACGTGTTACTACATGAAACAAGTCCTAACCTGTCATCTAATGTATCAGTTAACCCTAGGGGGGTTTTCGATTGCGGAAAAGTCAGGTTCGTGACAACAGAGACTTATATTCACGAACGCTAAAAACATTGTAGAATATATTACATAAATATTCTGGTATTTCACAATTAATAATTTTGTACATAGTTCATATCATGCATCACTTTAATTTCTGTTACCATATCGTTTAGTTTCAAGGTTTTCCCAATGAAGACTTTGGAGGATTACAATGGACCTGATTGTAAAATCAGATCGAGTATTAATGCGCCCGGAATGCCTTTACCACAGGTATCCCACATTAAAGGTGCAATATAATCAAGCTGTGGTAGCACCATCGTTAAATAGATGTTCCCCAAAGTCTCAAATGGTGCATAGACGGTATTTGCCGCATTGCTTCATGCCCTTTACTTGTTTTTTTGGTTTTACTTGTTTTTGTTGTTGTTGTTGTTGTTGTTTTTTGTTGTTGTTGTTTTAGTTTTAATATCGAATGAGCATATATCCCTATCCCATGTATTTAAAAATACATGGGATATATGCTCATTCGATGTTAGAACTGCGGCGACTAGTAGCAGGTCCTTTCTCAACAAACTGAAATTCGGCCTTTTTGTTGCGTTTCTTTCTTCTCTTTTGCTTTTCCTTGTCTTCTCCTTCGCCATCCTTCTTCAGTTGTAGCACTGTTTTCTTCTGCGTCGTCCATTTCGACACTAGTGAGACCAAAGTCACCAGCGGTATCACTTATAAGTGGTGACTTCGGTCTTACTAGTGTAAGGGAAGTCCCCACTCCTTACAAATGTCAGCCAATGGATTAGTTTCACAGACATATAAAGGATGATCAGGAATTGATGTTACTATAAAGGAGGACAGGTCCATTCGATGAGAGAACTCATCTCTTTGTCAGACTTTCAAATTAACAAAACATTTCATTTCTCTACATCAGTTACCTTCGAATTCGACGCCACGTTGAAGCTGAGCCTTCATTCTCCATCCACCACTATTGCCTGCCATATCACGTGCTTCGCTTTGTGCTTCGTTCAGGGATAGCATGAAAGACAAGCAGCAAGCCAGTGAACAGCGAGGGTTTTTGACAACAGAGTAAATACTTCTAGCTACCAATAGCGACAGAGTACTTCACTGAAAGACAAAATCAGTTATTAATCACAATTTCCAACATAAACAGAGATTGTTTTGAACCGAATAACGTAAATGGAAAACGGCAGACAGCGGAGAGGATCACGTGATCTACTTTCTTCTCACCTGGCCTCTGGTGTTTAATACTCAAACACTCAAACTGGCTTTTCGCGGTACCCCTTTCGCGTTTATGGCAAACACGAAACGACTTACCCTGTCGTTAAAACGGCAATACCAGACGCGAAAAAAAGAGGTACTTCAAGTGATCCTCTCTGCCGTTTTCCGTTTACGTATTTTTCAATTTGTATCCACGTCCGGGAGGAAGGGAGGGAAGGGGAGGGAACCTGTTCACCGGCTACTCACCAAGAACAAGGAGGGTGACCATCACATTAGCCAATACTAGGAGAACAGTGATGATCATGGAATCCATGATTTTAGCGTCGTCATCCAGCAAGGCACTCTGGTCTACTTTCAGCATCATTCCAATGCACGTATTTGCAAAAGTCATCAAGAGTGACGCCAGTTGTAGAAAATGTTCAAATCTGTCAGGTATCGGCTTATACTGGGCGTGGAGTACGGCGTACATCCCTAGGAATGATAAAGATCGAATTCTTTTGGAATTTTGCCACCCACGAAGCTAATGTGCATGTAAAAAAATATGCGTGTTGCACCAAGAGAAGATGAGGTAAGAAAAGGAATCGCGCGTATTAGGGTCTTTGAACAATCATATAAACCGTTTGATGCTATTGTTAGAGTGAATCTGATTGGTCAAGAGCGCGCGAGCTTTCGCACTGCCTCAAGATCACAATGACGGAAAAAGGGTGTATAACGTTTGTCGATGAAAAAGAGTTTAAACTTGAGAAAAAGGGCTGAAATGGAGTACAAACAAATTTCGGAAATAGTCATGGTTAAGTCAAACCAAACAAGTGTATCTGAGGAAGAGACAAGTTGTTCGGAGGAAGAAATTAGTACTTCTGAGGAGGAAAGTAGGAGTTCAATGGAAGCCGAATATGGTACTGAGTTAAGAGGAAGAAACTAAGAAGGTGATATTTCAGAGGAAGAAACAAGCTTAAGTAATTCGGAGGGAGAAAGAGGTATCTCAGGCTTTACATACGCGCGGTCATGGTGACGAGGTTCTAAAAATAGCATCAAACGGGGCATATGACGAGTCACGGGGATTCCTTCTCTCATCTCATTTTCTCTTGGTTACAACGGTTCCTGCATTGCTTATTCCAACTTTATACTTCTACTTACACTATTGACAAAAACAAAACAAAACAAATGAAAACAAAACAAACACCCACAACGATTACATCAACGTAAGGCGAAAGTTTGGGTTTCCGTCATTTTTTGTTTTCTTCATCGTCAATATTCGTCGTATTTGATAAAGTTACCTGAAAGCAGTGAAGCCACCCCCAGAGAAGTTCTGCCTTCTGCACCAATCAGTGCCAGTGAAGATGTCATCAACAGCTTTCTAATCATTTCAAGGACTTCCCAAAACCAACAATTTTCTGCGTAGTTTTCATACATGAAGCTCATGGCCGCGACAACTGGAACTGTGGTTTCCTCAACCTGGCCGAACGTCTTCGTTCCTGGTCGTCTGAACTGGATTTCCCAAAAACATCTGGCCCTTCCTCTTCCTCTTGTATTATTTTCAGGTGACGAATTTCAATGCTGTCAGTTCTGGGGATCCTCGGCATTTTACTGACTGGCTGAATGTCATCCACGTTCACTAATTGCTTCAAGTTGCATTCCTTTCTGTCATGCTTCTTCCTTTGGTCTTCGTCTATTTTTTCAACCCCCTTGCACTTTTTGCTGCGCTTCGTTCTTTGATCCTGTTTCGTCGTTCGTTCAGGTTGGATTTTACCAAAGGACTCATTTATATTGATACTCTTTGCCTTGAGTTTTGTTTTAAAATGATGTTTCCACAACACAACTGCAGTCAGTATTGGAACAGCAAAAGGGTAGGAGGCAAAAAAGGCGAAAATGACGTAACGGTTGTATTTCTCGGTGAAAAATTGGACAGAGTAAAGTAAGTAGACAGTACACTTAGTTTCCTTGATATCTTGGCACACTTTGTGACATGCAGGTGGAAGAATTTGAAAGATCGTGGAGCGACTGTGAGGATATGTTACAAAGATAAACAGAAATACATTTCGATAGTAAATCTCTTTGGTTTCCTCAAGGATTGAGTTGATTTTCGTCTTGCTGTAACGATTGCCACTTCTGATAAGGTACAGTCTCTTGAGATTGTAACACAATAAAGCAGTAAGAACGACACCAACAGTCAGAGAGCAAGTGATCACTAGTTCATCATAGGCATTCATTTTTCAGACGAGCATTGAACAAATGCAAAGGCGCAATTTGAAGGATGTTTAGCTGAACAAATTTAGCATATTGACTCATTTTAATCAGCGGTCCTGGCCATTGGACATAGGAGAAGGCGTCCATTGTACCAGTAGAGATTTGGTAGAAAGACACAACGATCTCAAGACGAGCTAGAATTTCATCGGAAAGAGAGCGGTGTTCTGTTCCAGACGTGCGCTTTCTCGTTTTGATCACCAGCAATGAGAATCACCAGGACCACCAATAAGATAGCATAAATCTACAAAAGACGTGAAAAACACTATTTAACCTTACTTAAGAAATTCCAATAGATCAAGTTTTAATTACCTGAAATATTAGCCATTGAAGTGCAGGACACTTAAAACAGGCCAAGCAACAAGTTTATAATGTCCTTCAGTACAAACAGCACAAAGGGCCCGTATAACCCTCAGCGCAATCAGCATCCATTCCTCCTCGGCATGATAGAGTCCTTGGGCACTGGTACGGCTTAGGAAATGATCCATATATATATGGATCATTTCCTAAGCCGTACCAGTGCCCAAGGCATTGAAGGCCGCAAAATTCTTATCATAACTGTCATCGAAGATTTGCAGGTTCTGGTAAAGTTGATGTAGAGGTTTTTCTCATATTCTGACGTCCACTGCCAATAGTAGCCTGGGTCCAAAACCAGAGACTTCGTTGTAACACGTGACTCCATAATCAAGACAAGGGTAACACTTTTCAAACTGATCCAGTCGGTAGTGACGATCTTGACATCGACATGCTCTAAAACCTCCAAAGAGTTTGTTTTCAGTCCCTGCAGGTAAAAAAATTAACTTAAAAAGTTCATATGAGGAACTTTGGTGTGTTTTGGATATATCACACAATCATGAACAGTAAAATAGAAAGCCTTTCGTGTTGTGTCTACTTACGCAACACATTTGAGGATATACATGCGTTGCGTTAAGGGAGCTACTATTAAAAACAAATCTACAAAAACACTCGTTTTCTACATAGATTTTCTTGATAAGCAAATAGCCTGGGATCCCTGTGCTGTGAATGACTTTAGCGCGAGGTGCGCACAGCAGCTGATTTAAATGTGACAAATTTTCTTTAACATCACAAAATCTTGGAAAAATTAGTTGGCACGATATTGAGGTTAAAGCTGTTTGAAAGGTTGCCACAAAGCATGTCAGGCTGATACAGGGTACCAAGTTCCAGGATTCTAGCAGCAACATTGTATAAGAGAGCCAGCACCTTAAACTGCATTTCATGTAAAATACAAAACATCAAGTCGTGCTAAGTATTTTGGCAATGATTGTAGAAAGCCAGTTTTCCAGCAAATGCATGTATATGTCACATGAAGTTGGATTTAAGAAGCCTCTTTAAAAGTTGTAGCCTTCACCGCAGTCTACTTCTTCAATGGATATCCTTTCTACCACAAGAAGCCGAAGAGTCGCCCGCACAGGAGGCTAAGGAAGCGCCTTTTTGATAAACATTGCAGACCTTTATTGATTGCTGAGCTTAGGTCTTCCATACCTTTGTTATGGGATCTCAAGTTCATTTGTGTCGTATTCCTCTTCAAGACATAAAGTGTCTTTTTGATTAACATTGCATCACCCTTTGGTATCCCAAGTTCATATGTGTTGTATGTCTATCTTCAGAACTTTAACATTGCAGACCCTTATTATTACCTTCAGAACAAGGCCGACAGTCAGAACGACGTCTTCCTGGTGCTCTGGCCTGACTGACAAATGTTCCATTGTCACACATTTGACATCCGTTCCCATATGCTCGCACTCCATAATAAGCAAGGGTGTCTTGATAAAAACCACCTTAAAATTGAATACAGTGTTTTGAGTGGAATTCTAGTAGAGTCCTACTATCTCACACTCTGAGAATTTATGCTGACAAAGGCTTGGACAAGTTCGCAATCGAATCAGGGTTGGGTTATATTTGGTTAGTATAAGCAGACCTCGACAGGAGCGTTTTGAGAAAACTATACCATTCTAGTCATGATTGTAAAATTGCGCACAATGTTGAAATCAACACTAGCTCTTGTATCTTGAATATAGGCAAAATCTACAGTTGATGTAATATATTCATAAAATTTATTGTATTCTATTATTGCTCTATTGTTTTATGTGTTATTGTGACCCCCAGTGTACGTCTCCGGGTCTCCCTCTTGTCTCCGGGCCTACAAAAATTACACGCCACAATAAGAGACCATAATACTAAGAGAGCGAAACTCAGTATTGATGTCTGTGCGATGTTCGTGGCGGCTAAGGCTATTTTTAGTATAACTTCGCCATCGCGTGCGCAAGGCTCTCAAACAATAGAATTTGATTTTTGACGTGCGCGCGGACGGTACCGTTTGCTTTCGGTTTTTGAATTCTATTGTTTAAGAGCCTTAGCCGCCACGAACATCGCACAGACATCAATACTGAGTTTCGCTCTCTTAGCATTATGGTCTCTTGGCCACAACTACAAATGGACAACGTTGTCACGGTAGTCAAGCAACGAACGAATGTGATAAATTCGTCATCTAACGTCCTGTTTTCGCGTCGCGTCGCGTTTGCTAAATCACTCTAATATTATTACTCGACGTTGCACCATGACATAGCGTGCGAGATCACACAGCAGATTTCGTATGAGTGTGAAACGGATCGCGCCGTGCCGTGTCCGTGTCAGTGCCGTGCTCTTTATAAAAACATTCGAAATTTCCGTGCCATCATCGTGCCGGGACCGTGCGGTGCCGTCTTCACAGTCATAGCGAAGTCTGCTCTATATAAACACGACAGCAAGGTTGCCTGCAACTCTTAGTGAGCGAAAATCCAAATACTTCAGTCATAATGTCCGCACGTTTGTAGTAATAATGAGTAATCACGGATCACGTGAAAAGACGGGACTCGCGGAATCACGGATCCGTGTTCGTGAAAATTTTAGCGCCATCACGTGGTTAGTTTTTATCCAATGGCAAATCACGTAGAACGTTTGATGCTCATTCAAGCAGCTGATTATTGAGCAATGAGGCGTCAGAAGCCTTTTATCATATTCGTACTGAAGAAACGTGTTCGATTCCATGAGAACCTGCAAATACTGAGCAATTCCAATAACTTTCACATAATCATTATTGCATCTTATGGTGTTTACCTGCAGGGAAGTGCACAGCAACTATACTTTTTATCCTTTATGAAATACATGATATAACTGCCAGAAAGGCATGGAGTACACAAAGCATGATAACTTTGATACATCTTACAACTGAGACCCGTACTGGACAAAGCTAAGCGGTGAACAGGTAATGATTCGTCGATGTGAAGGTTAAAGCCTCAGGTTCGTCTGTTATGAATCTTAAAAATAAAAAATGTAGGCCTTTTAGGTAGGCATTACTTTAGACTGTTTTAAGGTATCAGGGTACCCCTAGCGATTCAATTCTATTTAGCGCGCAAGCCTTCAATCAAAACCCCAATAAAGTATACATTTTCTGAAGTCTGAATAAATGTAGAAACTATTCCTTTCTCTTTTTTTGTAAAATAAATCATTCCTTTTAGGTTAGAGTGAATTATTCAAATTTTCACATAGGTCTCTTCACGACGTTCCATATCAGCCGGTATTGATCTGAAGACAATGTTTACTATCTTTAAGTGATCACGAGATATCACTTGTCAATTGTGTCTCCGATTTTTGATGATTTGCTGTTATTCTGTTATAAGTTTCTAAAGTTACAATGCTGCTAAAATAGCTGGATCTGATAAAAAATCAATGATAACTTTGGAATAAAGCAAAAAATCAAAAATCGGAGACACACTTTTGACAAGTGATATCTCATGATCTCAGAAAGATTAAATAAGAACATCGCATCGTAATACTAACAATGACATCAGTCGCTTGTTGTTGTCGAAGAGGTTTCTGGGTAAAAATATCAGCTTGTTGTTGCCGATAGATCTGTGGATAAATAACGGAAGTAATCAACAACGACAACACATAGAAACTGATTTAGCATAAGAAGTGATTTAATCACCATAGCAAATAAGAGAGCTACTGCCCAAAATAATAACATCACAATTTGATGGGAACATTCGTTAGTCTATTTTTATTTATTTAGTAAAATCCAGGGATCCGTTTCTCGAAAGACCCGAAAATATTACGGGCCCGTTAATGTACGGGATTTATCATGGGAGTGCGCTAAAACGCGTACCCGTAAACTTGCCTGTATCAAACATAACTCGTGGATTGAGCTAGCATCGAGATTCAGAACTATTAAAGGCTGGTTCACACTAGCGTCGGAATCAGAATCGGAATCGTAAGAAAACAACAAAGAATTTAGGGATTAGAATACAAAAGAAAGGTGTTTTTCTTTGTTCCTTCCTTTGTCTTTGATTATGCTTATGCTTGGTCTTATGCTTCTTGCGATGCTTATGTCGATGTCTTATGTCACACGCTTGACTTAACTCTTTTGTCTTTTCCTTTGTTTTCTGCTTCCGATTCCGAATCCAACGCTAGTGTGAACCAGCCTTAAGCTGCTGTTGCTGTGATTTTAAAATTATTGAGTCGAAACCTGTATCAAACATAACTCGTGGATTGAGCTAGCATCGAGAAACAGAGCTATTAAGCTGCTGTTGCTGTGATTTTAAAATTATTGAGTCGAAACCTGACAATAAATTGTTATGTTGGGGGTTAAAAAATTGCGCCGCGAATATTTCAAAATCCGTTTATACGAATTTCTCCAAAATTCATATGCTACTAGCCAAAGTCCTAAATATAAACGCTTTCTATGTCGTTTTAAAGTCTAGGTCAAAAAATGCGTAAAATTGCTTGCAATCTAAAACGGTGACGTCATCGTCTCGTCGCTATTGTAACCCCGATGTAAACAAAACACATACCATTAAAAAACCTGTCTTTATGTAGTAAGTGAACGAAATGTCATAACTGTGGGTGCTTTCATGTAAGAACTACAGCCATTTCAAGTTAACCGGTCGATCACTAGAGAAATTGTAGGAAGCCTCCTTAAACTGATCGATGTTTCCATCGAATGCCGGTCGTTTCGCCCGCTGGACGTTTCGCCCGGGATGTTTCGCCCGCAATCTAAAGTCGTTTCGCCCGCAATCTAAGTCGCTTCGCCCGCAATTTAAAGTCGATCTATTAAAAGCCCCCCAAAAGTATTATTATGTCAAAACATTTATAAAACACTTGCTAAAGTATTTTTTATAGAATTTGGAGTCAAAATAACTTTGAAACTATAACTGTATATACAAATAATGCTTTCACAAAAAAGTTAGTCTTAGAAAAAAATCACTGACCACGAATTGGTCCATGGACGGTGGACGGTGCAAAATTTTCAAGCATAATAGAAGTTGTAAACAATGTCCTTACCACAAAAGCACTTTATTTCACAACTGCACGCCGCAAAAATTTCGAGCATAATAGAAGTATTGTCTTCTGAAACGAGAAGCGAGGTGCGAACTTGGAGAATACGGATGGACAGGTATTTTTTGCCATCAACAACGAAAATCAATAAAAAATTTGTTTTTCAGAGATTAATTATAAATGGGTATTTTCAATAAACTAAGACAACCTAAAAGTTTAAAAAAATTACGGTAAATGTTCGGTATGTTCGCTCTACGCTGGTCGTCCTGTGGTTCTCACGACCTACCCATGCAGACCATGTCATTGTAGTGCACGAACACTACGACTAATGCAGTCAGTCCAGATAGAGATATCTTTAGAGCAATATTTTAATTTGTTTTTGTTCAATCGCTGCTCCCACAAATTGAAACATGTATTGTATAAACGACCTGTGAAACTTTTGAGGGAATTTTTAATCATTATATTTGAGTGATCAAATATCAATAATATAAAAATTAGGTACTACCTAATAGCGGAGCTCCAATTTAAATAAATAATAATAATTTTAAATACTTTTTGACGTTTTTGATTCAAATGAATTGGGCTTCCTGTGGTAATAGGCAAACAAAGATTGCATTTTGTTGAAAAAGTTGAAATAAAGATTCACTATAGTTCAAGTTTTATAGGCATTTGCTTTAGGGTTCAAAAAAAAAACTCTTGCCCTTCAGTCTCCTGAGAATTATAGGGCTTTCAAGCTCAGTCACCTTTATTACAGTGATATTTATTCAAATTCAGTCAGATTTTATAATCAGTGACTTTGGAGTAGTAGTTCATAATTCTCAGAAATAGAATATGAATCCCTCCAACTGATTTGCTTCACATAAATACTGAACCATTTCAACATCCTTCAATCAAACTGGACATTGCAGAACATTATATTTAGATTTTTCTGTCTTGACAGTATTGTGGCATCTTGTTTTTGTACTGTGTAGAATAGAATGACACAGATAAATAGCTGTCTTTACACGAAAGAAGAATTCTCTCTTCCAGGTTACACTAATCATGACTTGAGATGAAATGGTGAAACAACTCAAAACAACTACTACCTAATAGCAGAGTTCCCATTTCAATTTTAATCTTTTTTGTGTTCTTGATTCAAATAAATTGGGCTTCCTGTGGTAATTGCCCAATTGTAAAGGGCTTGAAAAAATTGAAATGAAGAATTTGCTTTGGTTTGTATATGCCCTTTGGTCTCCTGTGAATTGCATGAGCTTCTAAGCTCATTGACCTTTATTACAATATATATATTTCATAATTGACCTTGTAGTTGTTCATAATTCTCAGAAATAGAAAGCACAAATCTCCAAAACCTTTTTTAAATTGATTAAATTGATATGAGCAATTAAACCTTTTCAACATCCTGGATATTGCAGGACAACATATCCTGATTTGTCTGTTTCACTATATTGTGACATCTTGTTTTTTTTTTTTTTTTTTTTTTTTTTTTTTTTGTGGTTGTTTTTGTTGTTGTTGTTTTTTTAATGTAGAATAGAATGATACTACTAGGTGAATACTTGTCTCTTCCAGATTACACTGACAATATAATTCAAAGTGATTATAAGCTATTATAAAAACAGCTAACTTGATATAACAAGAAAACAAGGAATTAAGCATTTTCTATTTGCATTTTAAAAGGTCTCATAGGGCACTGAGCAACTTCATGCTCAATGGTAAAACAACTCTAGTTTGCATGCGGCAAAATTCCTTCTTTTTTCCTGTCATTTTTTTCATTAAACTCCAGACCCAAACATTACATTAGTGGGGTTGAAACAAGTTCAAAATCAATTTTTTTTACTAATTTTATCATTAAAAGTAGTGCAAAAAGTTTACTGTAAAACAAAAATTGTACATGTCATGTGCTTGAGTGTTTGTTTAAACTTGGCCACAGTTCAACGTGCATAAAAGTTTATTTTTTAAGTCATCAATCCAAAATTTGAAAGCAATTTAACTTCCCTACCCTGGGGATAGAGTCAAACCAGACGATTTCGAGTTAGACGAACAGCAAGCATGACATTGTTTCGTGAAAAGGTCCCGTAAACACGTTTATGTAAGTTGTTCATCCAATATGATTTTTAGATCTTAACCATCGCTGATACTTTGAAATAAGTTGAATGATATTTTAAAAAACATTTTGAAACAGATTTACCACTATAAATATCAAGAAAACTACAAGGTTTTTACCTTTAATTGTCTGGCATTGTCTGGCGACTTCACATTGTGCATCGGTAAAGTTTATAGTTACCAGTACTTCTCGGTCATGTCCAAACAGGATCCCCACCTCGGGATTAAGGAATTTCGCGGGCAAAAAAATTTACCATGTTTTTTCCTTCATATTTCGCATGGTGAGAAAAAGTTCATAGTCTCCTACGCAGCCGCAGTTTGTTGTTACGTCTAAACCCTAGCGTGACAACAAACTGCAGCTGCGTAGGAGACTAGGAAGTTCAAAGAGCAAATAAAAAATAGGGGTCACCGTTCTTGTTGAGCCGGAATGAGATGACATCAAAGTACGCCCACTTTCTCATTGAAGATCGCTTGCGCGCCAATCTATACGAGTCGAGCAAAGAAATCATTTTTTATAGAAAAACTAAATGGATTGCCCAATTTTTAGTTACACGACCGCTTAATAACCCATGAGTAAATATTTGTAAATACTTAACAAATAGTATAATTCGATTTGGGTCAACGTATTATTTAACAGAGACAGTAGCAGGACTTTACCATATAGTTATCGCAGCTTGTTTACTGATTGTAATTAAAGCACGCTGCAATTTTACTTATACAGCGCGCGGATTAACGTCCTAGAAGCGCGCGCAATGTATTTACTTGCTGTGATTTCTTGTATTTTGTCACAACCAGTCTACCCTGATGAAGCGCAAGTTGCTCGAAAGCTTGGTTATTAAAGACGCAAGGCTGATGAAGCAAAATCTTGAGTTATGAACTTTTTTGTACATAGGAAAGGCAAAGGCTAATATTTTACTTCGAAAATCGCGGGGAGTGGTTACCCAGTCTCCCGAGCCAGAGGCTCATGTATCAAGCGTTCGAAGGTGCGCCCTCTACCCCCTCTCTCTATCAGTGCTCCGTTTTAAGGGTATTTAAAGCTAATTAAAGCTACACGGAAAGGAAAGAAGTCGAAACAAGGATGTGAAGTCACTGGGGATCGAACTCGGGACCTC
The DNA here is from genome assembly GCA_029948255.1 of Telmatactis stephensoni. NCBI lineage: Eukaryota > Metazoa > Cnidaria > Anthozoa > Actiniaria > Isophelliidae > Telmatactis > Telmatactis stephensoni. The sequence continues at coordinate 394,939 of JALIZF010001834.1, forward strand.
TCGCACCGAAGGCCGCGCACTAACCAACTGTGCCATCCTTGCTCCGTACATGTTGCTGTTTTCTTAATTGGCGAATTCGAGGCCTTTTAGTGATCAGACGCTCGGTAGCTAGTTTGCTCTCAAAATTTTTTCGTTTCTGTTTATATTAACATTGACAAATGCTGATAGAGTACAAATACAAAAAGCTCGCATTCTAAATAGTTCTAATTAGTAATATTTTATGTAAATTCTATTATTTTCTTTGGTTCAATAGTGCTATTTAGATTGACAACAAACTCCCTTAAAAATCCGGCTCTCCATTCCACCTTTTCCCCAATATAATCGCCCTTAAACTGGGAGCGCCAGTAACGTGCAATGCAGGCCAAGGCTATAGTGTTAATGACTGTGATCATGTAAAACTCGATCTTTAACTAGGTGAACCAATAGACCGTTTTACAGTTATTAAACTGCAGCATCAAATCGAGGTGAACGTTGACCTGAACGCTACCAATGATACAGACCCTCTTTTTTTTCTTCTTCTTCTTTTTTTTTTTTCGATATGTAAATCAGTGTTAGTATAACAACCTCCACTTTCAGGAAAAAAAGTTAAAAGCGGGAAAGACTGTCCCTGCAACATGTCACCTAGTGTGCGAGTTGTGTACAACCAAGGGAGCACGACAAAATGTTGTCTGAAATTTTGTCTGTGTTGATTCTTTGTGCAAATAATTGCAAAGTGCGTACCTTTCCAGGCGTTCTTGGCTGAGATTTCGACATATTCCAGGCGTTGCTCATTCTAAGCCGATGTTTTCTTCAGAACAAATGCGCGGCGGTACGTATGCCTGTTGACGATGACTTAAATTTCGGTCATTTAACCGTTTAGATGAAAAACAACCGGAATGTAGTGTAAACTCTACAAAACTATGACAAATTAAACTGATCTAGCACCTTTCTTGTCGCTTTCAGGCTCCTAGCACACTTGCGTCAGAATTAGAAAACCACAACAAGGAACGCCTGACATATCAAGATCTTCTGCCAGGAAACGCCTGAGCATCCCACAATTCGTGCGCTTTGCAATTTATTTACTTTGAATAATAATGATTAAGTTACCTCCCCCCCCCCCCCCCACACACACACACGCACACACACAGACAATATTTCAAACAAAACTTTGATGTGCTTCCTAAGTAAAACTAAATCTACACCAACTGTTTTGCTTACTAGTCTACATAAATTATGTCTTGTACTTTGAAATTACTTTTGATTTGAAAAAAAAAAAATTCAAACTACAGTTTGATTTTTAATTTGTTACTCGGGCTGCCTGTAGTAGACCAAGATCTATATCTATGTCTAGATCTATAGTGTACCATATATTAAGTACCCACCTAAAATGCAACCACTGCGGCGAAGCCGATATTACGTCTATTGAGTTGATTAAGATTAGACGATAAGCGCATTACGTATACATTACGACAAGAAACAGCTTTCGTGTGAGTGTGAAACGGACCGCACCATGTTGTAATCAGCTTTGTGATATCTAGACAATTTCCGTATAATTGTTAAAACGGCACGATCAATGTACGGTACGGTATCGTTACGGCAGGAATTTCCAATGTTTTATAGACATTCCGGCAACTCTTGGCTGACACGGTACAATACGCGGTATGTCGTGGTCCAGTTCGCACTCATACGAAATCTGCTCTATAGCCGTTAACATGCAGTGCTGTGTCATTTACGTACTGTTTTCATATTCATGCGAAAACTGTACTCTAAAGTTCAGAGAAAATCGCACTAAAGGCAGTCATTTTTTGTATAACATGTAAACATCACAGCATGTCGCACCAACGTTATCGTCCTCCCATTTATCGTGTAAATCCTCCGAATACCACAGCCTATACTCAATACCCTTCTCTACCTTCACATTGAAGCTGGGAAATACAAGTTCCGGAGATATACTGCTGACATTTGGGATTGTGTAGTTCTCAGTGCTGTTTGTGTAGCTAGCAGGAGGAATAATTGTAGAATTAGAGGTGTCGGTCACAAAAATTAAGATACAATCGAGGCAATCTGTATTATAGCCCCAGTAAGCTGCTGTCTTGTTGGGCTCACAAGTAATGTTTCCTGAGATGTAGACGAGTTTCAGGCCAATAAAGACACCTCGAAAGGGTGCGTTAAATGTACCGTAGGCGTTTCCCTTTGAACCTATGCAAACTGGTTCACTGTTGACTTTTATCCATCCATCACCTAAAAAACACAGAATTGTCACCAGTAAGATAAGCACAAACGAGATGTGCATTTTGAATGTCAAATAAATGAGCGCATTAGATCATATATACATGTATTTTGCGCTTTAGAAATATTTTAAAAATTGTTATTATTATTATAAACCACAAAGTGAGCTGACGAGTATAACTCTGGGAAACTAACTGACAGTTAGCCTGTGAACAGGCTCTGAGGAGGGAGGAGAGAGAAAGGAAAGACGTTTGGGGAGGGGGAAGGTGAAGAAAAGGCTTTCCCTCCCCTCCATAATCCATTTCCCTCCCTAACCCCCTCTATCCTCAATATTATAAATCTCTTACATACTCCCTCCCCTAGAAATGAGGGCCTGAAATAATTAACAAACATTAAACAAAGGACGGGTTCTGATACGGGTTTTGCTTGTAGTAGTAATACAAAAACGAAACAGGCACTTTTTTCTCGTTAAAATGGGCCATTTTAGTCATTATCATTATCTACATGTTTTGAAAGGTTAACGGCTGGAACAACGTAGAATACCCCACATCATGATTCAACAAGAAAAAAAAATATTGTGTTTTGCTTCGTTTTCGAAGAATGCTGCTATGTGTGAGGGTTTTCTATACGGTTTTGCAATTTTAGAGGTTTTGGACTGAAAATTGTATATCATGGCATAAAAACTTTGTTGAAAGTGTACTTTGTTGAAAATTATATGCAAATGTTAGTCAAACTATTGTTATACTTCACCACAGTCAGAATTCCCACCAATGTTTGGAGTTCGCTGCTTATATATATAAGAAGGGGCTGTATATATGAAGGCGAGTGTCCCTGCTAGCCAGAATAACTCTTTTGTGTTCTTCAGGTCATTGGGGGACACAAAAAAACAACTGAAAAGAGTTATTCATGCTCGCCTTCGATAAACAGCTCCTAACAACTTTAGGGTTTTGGAACACGGCAACAAAAACTTCAACATTATAATTATGCATACTTGTACACGTTGTAGTATTCCAGGGTGGTGAACACAGACATGTCCCCGTCTCCTTGGCAAACGTGAAGCACTTGAAGCTTCCCCAACACGTGTCGTTTTCGAGCGATGTACACTGAAAAGACAAGAAAACAGTAGCTATATTTTTCGATTCGCTCTAGTAACATCCAATCCAATGCAATCCAATCCAATCCATCCCTGAAAAGATCGAAAAGCCCTGGGAACGTTGCCTTAGCACTTGTTCCGGAAGTCAAGTTTTCTCTCGTTTTTGATTGGTTGACCTAGGTGGACCAATCAGCATACAGTATATGTAGACAAATTATAATAATTGTTAAAATGTCGTTATAATGATGTTGGTCTTTTGGACAGACGATGTCCTCAGGGATACTTTTTTCTGGGAGCAAACGCAATGCGTCGCGAGAACAGGATGTGAAATGACTAATATATCACATTCGTTCATTGCGTGACTACTGTGATCTATGATGATCGACGTCGCGACGCCGCGTTCAGGACGCTAGTTCACTTGTTTTCGCGTCCTGATCTTAATTCTTGACGTGGGTGAGGTGAACGGTCATTTCGAACAAAAATCGTCAACGCTAGGCGTCCTCTTTCACGTTTCGTCGTGTTTGCTAAATCTGTCCAATAATACCCTCGGTTCCCGAAGATGCTCTAATAAGGGAGTCACAGACATCAATTAAAAATGAAGATGGCGAAAGTTCAGTTGAGCATTATTCTTCTCGATTTTTCTTTTCAGGCCAAGCATTAAAAAAATCATAACATTTTTCCACAAAAGGAGAGGCATGATGTAAAAGTATAAAAATATATTGAAGCTAGTGCTGTTTTTTTGCTCTTTTTACCTAGAAAAAACATACCCATCTTCTTCAGAAAGAAGAGTCTTTTGCAAAGAAGAGTCTTACACGGGGAAGCTCCAGTCATCGAATAAGAAACCCTTTCCTTTTATATACCATTTTGAGAGAGTTATCCCTTTTATATACCTTCCAAAGGAAATGGTACCTCTTTCAAAGACAGTTTCCCATACCTTCCGTGTGATACTCGACTCGTGAAATTTCTGAGTCTATACTACATTCGGTGAGATCCCAACCCTTTTTGGTATGGCCTCCAGCGTAGAAATTAAGGTGCCCCTTTCATATACCTCCAGCGGTAAAAAGGTGCCACTTTTATATACCTCCTACGTGAATAATAAGTTACCCCCTTCTGGGTGGAACCCCCGGCCCCGTTTTGTCTATCACAGGGAGTACCCCAGGGATTACCTCTCGAGTCTTAAAATAACATCCTGGTGTTTCCCTCCACTTTGTGCTCGTCATTGTCCATCAGCTGACAAAGTTTTGTTTCAGGACAATAGTTAAACCTATGGCATCTACTGCTATTCTCCAGATGACACGACGTCTCACAGTGTATGTCGTCTTGAGCTGTAAACGAGGTTCGTATTTTTCCGACCAGTGTTCGGTTTATGTGAGGTTCGGAATATTGTTGCTTGTAAACACTATTGCCGACTAAACACTCTGCATCTAATGAAAAGAACGAGAAAAGTCATAGTGAATTAGGTTATTAAGTCAATCTGCACAAAAGTTTCTTAGCAGAGGGTAGGCAAGTATGTCTCATCGCCTTCGATTGCTTTTAAAAGTAGGTAGCTAGGCAAGCAATATATTATATACTTTAGGCTAGATATCTAGTTGTTGAGAGCTTTGGTTACCGATACACTATAGGGATGCTGGGATATATCTCGTTGCTGAGCAACGGGGTTGCTTTATGCTGGCTATTAGTTCGCAAGCATGATCATTCACTAAGGTACGGAGTGCTGCCGTTGCTTCGCAATTTATAGCTTCACTAAATTTGCGTTGCTGTCGTGGATACCACATGCTAAAATTGCACAAAGTCGCCTCAAGTCCGGCATCGACTTTTTGGATAATATTTTGTTTAAATCACCATGACTCATGTACGCCTTCGGAAACCTCGACCCCTAGGCCTCCTCCGTCCCTAAAGTTGCCTTAAGTCGCACAAAGTTGCCTTACTGAAATCGCACAAAGTCGCTCGTTAAGTCTAATCGACTTTTTGGCTAATTTTCGTTTCAATCGCCTTAAGTCGCCCTAAGTCACCTTCAGTTGCACAAAGTTACAACGAGTTTAAGGCCCGGGGTAGGCCTTGTTTTGATGATCACGTAATGATCATCATCAATCTCGAAAAATTCTTATGTTTTGTTAACTACACAAAATTTACTGCTTGGATCCAAATATCAGTTGATGAATATAATTACAAAGTTTCTTTATAGAAATGTCGCTCGATACATCATCGTGTAGAAGAAAAATGTCAACAACTACGTCTTGGCAATTTACATTTATGTTCAGTCGCCAATCAGAAATCTGTCGCAACCAGTTAAAAAAAAATTAAGCGGGCAAAATTATTCACTTGACATTTTACATGATAACTTTTGCGTAGAGTCTAAATTAAAACACGTTGCTTTATTTTTTCGATACTACCAGGGCAGCGTTAGTTGGCAAAGAAATTGATAATTGATTCTCAGCCGATGATATAGTTATGCACGTAAGTTCGCCTCCGTTTTTGTATGAATCTTAAAGCAGCAATCATGTTTCTATAAGAGCATTTTCAGTCATCCAGACAAAATAAAAGTTTTTCAAAATATCAAAATATTCTTTATTAATGCATTGTGAAACAAGTATCGCAAAGTTTGATCTCGAACTTTACAATATTAACTGAATAGAAATTCAAAACATTTCATGGGCGAAGCGGGGGTTGTTTTGCAGTGTACGAAGGAGCCTCTACAATTGAAACCAAAGTGCCGGGAAAATCTACTTTTTGCTTAAAGACGAGTTGCAGCCTCATATTTAGCAGACATTCTTCAATTAGTTCATTGTTGCCTAGCACGACTTTTTTTTCACCTCAGGGTTGATATTTTTCCATCAAATCAAACAGGACTAAAACCAGGCTTTGTTCTTCTTCGGGTCTGTTTATATGAAGGCGAGTTGTCCCTGTTCGCCAAGTGAAGATAACTCTTTAGAAAACAAAAGAGTTTTCTCGGCTACCCTAGCTTGACAACTCGTCTTCACATAAACAGGCCCTTATTCAAGGAAGATTACAAGTTTCATTACTAAAATTATAGTGCATGGCAGTATAATTGATAATAGCGATGTGCACTCATAAATTTTGCAAAAAGCATTTACATTATATATATACGTTGATAACAACTGTTCTTGTGAGCGCGCGACCGCTCAGGCCAAAAAATAAAAGTTGAATATTTGTACTGACAACGTTCTAGTTGACTTGAGATGCTCCATGGCTTCCATTTTAAAACCTCAAAACAGTTTTCAACAAAGAAATCTCCACACGATCTTACTTTCTATTCATAAGGCGCATATGAAGTAAAACGGCTAACTCTGAGGTCCATTGAATGCCCCAATAAATTATTTAATATATTATTTTTTTGAACTCGAGAAAAATTTTACAGATTTCATGACAATTAATATATTTTTGTTGAATAAAAACACTACTAGACTTACTACACTTGCATTAAAACGCTTTTTCAGTCCCTTTTAATTTTGAAAAAGCATTCCATGCAAGTAGCTTTGGCGTATACGACATTAACTCAACAACAGCAAATTAAAACGGCTAACTCTGAGGTCCATTGAATGCCCCAATAAATTATTCAATATATTATTTTTTTGAACTCGAGAAAAATTTTACAGATTTCATGACAATTAATATATTTTTGTTGAATAAAAACACTACTAGACTTACTACACTTGCATTAAAACGCTTTTTCAGTCCCTTTTAATTTTGAAAAAGCATTCCATGCAAGTAGCTTTGGCGTATACGACATTAACTCAACAACAGCAAATTCGACCAAATATAAAGACGAAGGCCATGCAGGCCTGTGACTTGAGCGAAAAGAACTGACAAATAATGGGAAATTTTCCACGATTTTAGATTATACAAATATTCCTCGAAGTGGTATTTGTTTGCAAAACTGTAGGCTAAGAAGTGCAACGTAAACCTGGAAATAAGAATAAGAGTGAAGAAGATGAGGAGGAAAAGAAGAAGAAGAAGAAGAAGAAGAAGAAGAAGAAGAAGAAGAAGAAGAAGAAGAAGAAGAAGAAGAAGAAGAAGAAGAAGAAGAAGAAGAAGAAGAAGAAGAAGAAGAAGAAGAAGAAGAAGAAGAAGTAGAAGAAGAAGAAGAAGAAGAAGAAGAAGAAGAAGAAGAAGAAGAAGAAGAAGAAGAAGAAGAAGAAGAAGAAGAAGAAGAAGAAGAAGAAGAAGAAGAAGAAGAAGAAGAAGAAGAAAGAAGAAAGAAGAAGAAGAAGGAGACGAAGAAGAGAAGAAGAAGAGAAGAAGAAGAAGAAGAAGAAGAAGACAAGAAGAAGAAGACAGAAGTGAACTAGAAGAAGGAGGAAGGAGAAGAGGTTAGTTGAGAGAACAAAAAACTGAAGAAGAACACGAACAAGAACAAGAAGAACAAGACAAGAAGACTAAAGAAAAAGAAAAGCAAAAAGAAGAGAAAATTATTTACCAGAACATTAGTATTATCATTTTTCATTTAAAGTATACACTTACCAGCTTTCACTGCTCCGAAAACTACAATGACGACCAACCAGAGCATTATGATCCAGTTTCTCTATAAATCAGTTTTAGTTGATACCACAAAAGTTTCATAACCTTAATCGAGACTTGTAGACTAGAGCTACACAAGTTATAGTGAACGGTCAAAACAAGGGTATAAATATTGCATGATGACGTGGGAGGAGCTTAACATTTCATGGTGTGTTTACATGCATGTCGATTTGGTCCCTGCGCGGCGAGTTAATTACACGACGAGTTACGGCCCGAGATGAAAAGATCTTTATGTAGTCCCAGGTAAAAAAGACTCAAATGAACGTAAATAAATTCAAGTAAACGTTTCATCCGAAAATCATGTCAACTTCTTCCCGTAGCGAACTCAGCCCGGGACAGCCAGTTTTCAAAGCCTTGAGACCGCAACTTAGATGTAACAACAGATGTAATGTTAAGCGCAAACCGGGACTGCGTGCTAGCTCGAAATCACTTATGGAAACGCATCTTAAGAGTGGTGGCGGAGAAATGGGGTGAAAGTCAATCCAGGTCAAGTCACTCAAGTCAAAGTCAAGTCAAGTCATGTCAGATCAAGCGACAAGTTAGTCAGTTTTCAAAGATCGCTATAACTAATAAGCCTTAGTCTTTCATCACTTCCATACTGGAGTTACTCATTGTTGTAGCTTTGAGACAACTTAGATGTAACAATAGATATAATGTTAAGCGCAAACTATGAGTAGTCCCTGGTAGCCGGGATAACTCTATTGTTTTCTTTTCCCTTGGGGACTGAAAACAAAAGAGATATCCCAGCACCCAGGGACAACTCGCCGTCATACAAACAGCCCCTAGGACTGCATGCTTGCTCGAGTTGTGCGCATCATGCCGGGCGCATCAATGCTGTATGTTTTATGCCATTGTTATATATATAAACCACGTGTTGAAGAAAAAATTAGCTGAGAAAGATAAGAACTTAGTCTCCTTCGCAGACGTCCTTTGGGTCGTCACTCGGGAGCTAAGCATCACATGACGACTCAAGAACGTCTGCGAAGGAGGGGAACAAGAACTAGGCAGAATAAAATATTAAAAAGTACGATAATACTTGATCAAAGACCAAAAGATAAATCATGAGTAAACTTGTCCCGGAGTAAGTCCATCCATTTTCAATGGTCACTCAAACTTGCAAGTTTTTGAAGAAACAAAGAGGGAGTCAATACACAGTCAGAACCTAAAACACAAGCAAAATATTTGAGTCCTTCACGCCACAGGAACCCCAAAACAAGCACTGTAGACAAACCCCACTACCTCGAAACGCTGGGTTTCATTTGGCGGCATTCGCAGTCTTGAAGGATTATATATTAATTTTAATCGGCCGTTTTCAGTAACATATTTTTTTACATTCTCACTGTTTGACTTGATTCGTTCATAAACTATCGCTGATTAACTTAAGTGCAATTTACAACCTAACACAAGTCATCACAAGAAGTAAGTTTGTGTTCCGTCGCGACACAAGTCTTGCGTTGACTTGCGTACTTAGTGGCAGGACCTGAGTTTTTCTTATCCCTTGGGTGACATTTTGTATTTTAATCAAACGGGAACAATAATAAATATTTGAAAAGAGCACACCAAAGTTAGCAAAACTTGAAATTTTGAGGTAGTTTCGACGAATAGCGCAAAAGTTATGGGCGGCCGAAGTTGGTGTTTTTTGTATAGAAACTTTTGGTCGAGAGCAAATATTCACTGGTTGAGGTGATAATGTTTGATTACCACTTGAAGGCAAATAATGAAATTCATGGACTTCTAACAGCTGATTAAAACAGCAAGTATTGGAAATTTATTGGGTCTGAAGAGTGCTTGTCTTGCGATATTGAGTCTCGTGTCACTAGTTGATTGTATTTTGATGTTGTCACGTGATGCATACTCACCAATCAAAACCTCCCAGTCTTTATTGATACTGGCAACCTACAGACAAATCGGTGTATATTGAAAATTAGTCTTAAGGTAGTTCGGGACTCATGAATTTTTACGATAAACTTGCCTTCAAAATTCCTACAAAGAAAGAGGGGCATAGGAGGAAATAAAATGTAAAATAAAAATGGGGGGTCACCGAGGTCACTCTTGAGATATGAGGGGGGAGATGTGGGGTGTTTGGGGATCTTTTTTCGAAAAATGGCCTCGCGATATCTGGTCAAATTATAAGAATTTTGGAACAACCAAATGTATTTAAAAGCAAACATAATGATAGCCTGGGATGCAAAAAAACACTTGGAACTAAGTTGTTGCCGAACAATTTGCAAAGAAGCGAAAGATCAACAATAATATGCGAAAAATGGCCTTCCAGAATACACGTTTTTGAAGGATCAGACAGAAAAATGATAAATTTACTCAAAATCGAAACGATAGAAGTATTCTTTTTTTTCTTTATACGAAAAGTTTATAAAATTATGAGCATAAATTATTCATAAAATCAGGGGGTCACCGTATTGTTTAAAGAGTTAGAGAAGAACAAAGGGTAAAAATCTTCGAAAACGAACAAAAAATTAGCCATTTTAGCGTTGTTCTCTGCTCCTTTTCGACTCACAAAAATTCGCTAAATTTTATAGTTCGAACTTTTTCTCCTACTTTACACGGTGCACAACATGTTTTGATAAATTTGTTTGCAGAATCTGGTCGATAAAGTACTATTTTTCTTCACCAAAAAACGAATTTCTTCGGTTTGCAATCGCTGACTCACTAGTGCCCAGACTTCCCACGGACAAGCGAATGTTCTTTAATAAAAGTGCGCGCGCTCGAATGCGCGCGGAGATGCGCAGTAGCAAGGGTCCCGAACTACCTTAATGAAGTCTTTCACGTTGATATATGAGGCTTTTGGATAGTCAGATTGAAACAATAGTTAAGAACACTGGCGGCAAATGCGGCCTGATGCTGCTTGGGTTTGGGTTTTTCGATCTAAGCTTTCGCCGTACAACGGCATTATGAGAGATAAATAGCGAGGAGAATCAATAGTCGTGGTTCGTTGTAAACGAAGACTTTTACTTTGGCGCTTTTTAACTCTTACATCTCTAAAGCAGTTTCTGTACTGTACCGCATCATAATTTTCATGGTGTTACCTTTATGCTTAAAACATTTGAAGTTTGATTGTAATGTGTGCCGTGAGTGTAATATGCGCCGTGCCGTGCCATGAGTGTGATGTCTGCCGTTCCGTAACCGTGACCGTGATGTGCCGTGTGATGACCGTGATCTATGCAATCCCGTGACTCTAATGTGTGCTGCGGCTTTCCGCAGTCATGTTTAAAATGTCTCAATTTTGACTAGTGTATGGTCACCTTTGATTACCTCATAAGCTGCTCTTGTTTCTGAATAGGTTAGACCTCCCATGATAAACACTATAAGGCGTGGCACATCACGTGGTGTATCCACATTCCCTGGCTCGGGTACGTTTTTACGTCGAGCACTAACAAAAATAAAGTCCGTTAACAATACCCTGTGCTGAACATATAATTATCTTTGTTTAGTTTAGTTTAGTTTATTAGCTATTCCTTCAATTCCAGTGAAGGCAGGGACACCACAATTTTCGCCAGTTACAGTGGGCTCTGTATAGTGCAGTTGGTCAGACTACACACCGGCAACTTTATGGCCTCCGCTAACCGAATAGTGGTGTGGGTTCTTTAACGTCCCTCCACTGCAAGTCGTGCTGGGAGACGGGGCTTACAGTTTAACGTGCTTATATAATTATGAGAAGACGTGAAGGTCTAGCCATTTGCAGATGTAACTACAAAGTCACTGGGCAAATTTCGGAGTGAATCTGACAATCTAGAGCGTCTTGAGAATTCGTCTTCTAAGAAGATCTCCCCCTCACCCTCTAGAATAAAGATCATTCCTGCTTGCAAAGCAAGCAAAGCATAGAGGTATTGAGTTTCAGTTTTCGCATTCTGTTTTGTCTCCCCTCAACATCACCATTGGTTACATATCGCTGACACGTATAGTACGGCAAGATCATCAGTTTATTACCAACAGAACCTCGAATCCTTGCTCCCTTCAACAACTTGTTTTTTGCTATAATACAGTTTCAACTAAATCTAATGATTTCCCAAGATACATTTTTCATCATTGTCCCAATCAACACAGTGTGGCTTTGCAAACTTGTAAAAAGCATTAAAAGTACTGTATCAGCGCATGCAGGGTGTATACAAAATCCTCATTGATCTAGCTTATCTTTCCTCGTATGTTCAAAATATAGGGATACATCTTTATTCATGGAGTTTCATGCAAAATATCAAATTTCTACCTTACTATTGGAGAAGGAGCTAGAAAAAAGGAAGAAAGATATGGATTAATTGTGAATCATGTGAATCAGACATGTCAACTGGTAAAAATTATTGAAGGACTTAAAATTATGACATAATCACTTAAAGGCTATATTTGTGACAATGCAGGTCGAGAACACAAATTTACTACTTATAAATTGGTTTGCAAACTTTTACGTCTGCTGTGAAAGAAAATTAGAGCATCCAACTAACGCAACCCAACAAACATTAAGGCCAAAACAGCCAATGCAGATTTTCTTGCAATGCCGCGGGGGATGTCATACGGTACACTTCTTCGATTCTGAAACATGCGTAATTACTGGCATGAGAGTACCGTCAAACTTTATGCTTCAAAAGCTAATTCTACTGGTAAAATTTGAGGCTGGTACACAAGAGGGAGCTTGCTCCCGCAACGCGCTCCTGGGTCACATTGCACAACCGGTACACACGAGGAAGCATACTGCGGGAGCTTGCTGCATGTAATAATTTGCTCCCGGAGCTTGCTCCCTCACATGTTTAACCAGTTTAATATCAGGGAGCATGAGCAAGTAGCAACTTTTTTTGTTGTGCAACAAATTTTTGATTGAAATCTTTGGTACGCACGAGGGAATTATTCTTCAGGAGCGTGTTATGGGAGCATGCTGCGGGAGCAGGCTCCCTCGTGTGTACCAGCCTTTAGTATGAACTTGCAACGTTTCGCGCAACATCAAAAGTGTACCATTTATTCGTCCATTTGTTCATCTGTTGCGAGCAACGTTTGGTAAAAAAATAAAAGTCAAGTTCTATTCTGCATTGTTGCATGGAAGTTTCACCATGTGCCCAACCCTTAAGGTGGCAAAAAGACACTCACGGGTGTTGCTAGCTAAATAGAATACACTCGAATTCACCTGAATGGTCCATGGATCTCTTCACCGAAAAAGGATATAGTTTGGTGCTTAGATTACCGGAAATGGTGTCCTTCGAACAACAAAAACACAAATACCAGATTAAGAACGAAACGAACAAATAATCAAATCAAATCAAATCATATCATATCAAATGGAATGGAATCAATCAATCAATCAATCAATCAATCAATTATCGATCAAATCAAATCAAATCAAAACGAATCGAATTGAATAACTTGAAATCAAATCAATTGAAATCAAATCAAATCAACAGTTTAATTATACTTGCAGCAAGTACCTCCATCAAGTCTTTTATGTAGGGAACCCATCTTGATGTTATGTAGAATGTTTCTTCGCGCTTTTTTCGTGACATTTTGCTCTTTTTACGTCCAGTCTAAAGAATAAAAACCAAGAGGTATGAACAACTGAATCATCATCATCATCACCATCACCAGCACCATGATCATCGTCATCATCGTCATCATCATAAATAACAACAAGGTATCATCATTCATCAATACAACAAAGAGAAAAATATATGAGCAAAATATCGTCGGCTAATTAACAAGTATCCCACATGGTATTCTACATAGTACATGTGCTCATATCCGACAGGTGCAATGCCCTAAATAGCCTAGTAGGTCTAGTAGTAGAGGAACCAATCAGGGCGCACGATTGGTTATCTGCTTGAAAACGAATATAATAGTAGTTAAAATTTGTACCTCCAGGGTGACAGGAATACCAAGATGAACCATGTTTAGGATTATTGCTCTATAAAAAAGACAAGTATTAGATGAAAGTTAAAACAAAAAGATGAGTCCCGGCTAACAAGGAATGGAGTCCACCGAATAAAAGCTTCCGGTTCAAAATGTTTGTAAGGTTCTGTATGATCTAAATATAAGGGTGCAAATGACAAGTTAAGACGTGTCAAGACGGAGAAATTAGCAAAAGACAGAAAAAGGCGATATTTAATGTCTGTGCTACTTTATCCCTAAGTGATCTTCCAGGAGGATTGACGGTGCACACTCACGCCCTTCCTCCATTTGTGTACTGTTATAATTACACCTAGCTACACCGGGCTTCACAGACTAGAGAGACGTCGAAACATGGATACCACTTACTTGTCTTCAAAGGATATGTTACCATGTTCACAAAACTTCTCTAGACTCTCTTCGTTGATGCCTGAAAATTGAATAACGGAGATTATTAACGGTAACTATTAGGAAAAACGAGTGAGAGACTAAGACCAAGAATGATCACTTTCACCTAAGATCACTCCAGCAGACTCGATAGCTCAGTTGGTAAAGCACTGCACATGTACCCCAGGGGTAGTGGATTCGAATCTCACTTGTGTCAGAGTGTTTTTCTTCCTTGTAGGGCTTGAACTGAGGCACTTCAACTTTAATTTCTCATATTTTTTAGACTAAGAATCTTGAAAGGGGATTTGATGTTTGGAATGTTTTACTCTGCTGCTTTCCTTTTCGTCTTGTTTCTATGCATTGTTTATGTTAATTGCTATGCATATTGCTGGGTTACTAGTGACGTCACGGCAGCCATCTTGAACTTCTTGATGGAGTCCGTCTCATCCAACATGTTTGTTCATCCAACAGGCTACTGTTTATTCCTTACTTTCACATGCCCATAATGCCTCGCGCCTTGTGGGGGAGGGGGGGGGGGGGGGGAGCAGCTAGCATTTAGATACACGCACGCTTTTTTGAAATAAAACTTTTTAAAATTATCTGTAAGAGGTTGGTAGACTTGTTTTGAGTTTTGGTTTTGTCATCATGTAAACATTTCTATAAGATTTTATGCTGCTTTGTTATCGACGCCATTTTGTTTGTTTTGCATAAGAATAGTTGGGATGATGGAAACCCCGTAATACCTTGCACAAACTGATCTACTTAACTACCTTACTGCATGCTTACCGTGTTTGAACAAGATGTAAAGCAGAATGATCCGTATCTTATCGTTCTTACTGCGAAGAAAAGAAAGAAAACAGCACAATTTTCACGCGTGTCCTCATGAGCCCAGACATAAGACTCACCCATTTTTTTCTATTTTTTTATTTATTTATTTATTTTCATTTTCCTGTTTATTCAAACGGCTTTGTCTGATACCTGAAATGCTGGGAAATCATTTTGCGCTTCTAAAGAGATAATGAATACTAACCTGACTTTGGGATCAAGTAACAGAGGAATAATGTATCTTATTGTTTCTTTTACATGGGCTCCCTCTTTGTCTTCACCTGTAGCCATATCCTTAGAAAAAAGAAGAGGTCGCTACGTCATTACATGAATTTATTACGTCATTGTCTAGCAATATATGACGTCATACAATTTAGAGCCCATATTTTAGTTTGATTAATCTTTACTTTTTGTGGTCTTGTAGATATATATCTTTAGGTATAACAAAGTTTGTACAATGTGACGCCATATATTTTATGTTTACAGCGAGCTTCGGTTTGAATCGCTTCATTTTATCAACTGAAAATTTAATTCAAAGCATTCGCCTATTTCACTAAACATTGTCGAGCAAAAGGCCACAAACCTACGCGACTTACCTGAAAGGAAGAATTGGTGGAAATTACTAAAGTTATAAAACCCCATACATTTATACACAACAAATCAAATCTAGCTTACTCTGACATTATACACCAAATACGTTCATTTGTTTTTGTTAAAAATTAAGACCAAGGCTGAAAAGATAGTGAGTTTCAACTACTCATACTCCTTTTTGGCCTAGTCCCATGGGCTTAAGGCCTCTCGTACGACAATCTTCTTTGAAATAGTTGTATACGTATAGTATTTTACATCATTACCTGCTCTACAGCACAGAGCTTGTCTGCAATGTCTTTGTATTTGTTCATACAGCTCTCAGCCAGACTAAAGTGTACTAAAAACTATGATAGAAACAAACGTTAATAAAAGAGAGACTTTGAAGATAATTAATGCAATGATCAAATAGTATTTGTTAAGATGATAATGATGATTACGAAAGAGATGATGATGATGATGATGATGATGATGGTGATGATGCTTTTAACAGTGGTCAGGACAATGAGGTGAGGCGATGAAGGCCCCATAACATCTAAAAGAATAAGTTATTAGAATGTAGACATGATTTAGACGTACATTTTTCACTTGTTTTTGATATTCAGGAGCCTTTTTCAAAAGCACATGCAAATCCTTCATCTAAAAAGAAAACCGGGTTAGTTTGCATGAGTATCAACCTGTCTAAACTGAGGGGAGAGGTGGCACTAAAATGAAAAAAAGGAAGGAAAATTCGCCTTCCTTTTATCTTCTCTTTCTCTCTCTGTCACCTTACCATATAAAGTAAGTGTTCCACATGTGGATAAGTGATTTATTATCACTTATTTTGACCTCAAGTCACTAGTGTGGGGAGGCGAGCACGAACCCCCGCCCTCCCCCCTGTCTCGAGTGATACAGCTCTGTGTACCTCGTTTATTTCTGAAAAAATTATTACGCAAAATGTTGTTGCTCAATTTTTGTGTCCATTTCTGTATTTTGTGTTTGTATACGTACCTTGTTCTCTGTCATTGGAAGTTTTTCTTTCTCTGCAAAGTTCTTTATATGTTCAGCGATTTTTCTGAAAATGAGACAATACTGATGTCAGACTACAGTCATGCACAGCTTCGTGATTTCGAATGAAATTCGATTCACCGCCCAACTCTTTAAGAAGTCGTTGGAAAAGGTTTAAGTACTTACCATGTTTGGAAGTTTGTATACATTGTGTTGTAAAACGAGAAATCATTAAATTGTTCTCGATGCGCAAATTACCTTGTTACATCAGCAATATGCAAATGACGGAGCTGGACCCACATGTCGTCATTTTCTGGAATTATGAATTATAATTACATTCATTAACAAAGTGATCACTCGTTCCAAATTTTAAAATGTTCATTAAAAATGACCTAGGTTACCATCAAGCAAAGCTTCCTTCGGGCTTCCTCCTCCCTCCGAACCAGAGCCTCCTCTGCCAATACAAAAGTACAAGTATAAGTAAAGTTTCATTATTTGATAAACTTCTTCCGCTGACAAATCCTTTGTTGGGTATCCTGTGGTAACAGAGAAGAAGAGGGAAAACTGTTGACCACAGGAAGCCCAAAAAGTATCGTTTGCGGAGGAGGCTATAATTTGATTATGTTAATGGCTTAGCTGATTTATTTTCTTGTGATAAAACAGTCACTCACTCATATATGAAAACATCGTTCTCTATATCCAACAAGTCGTATGCCATAGCCTGCGAAATAATATGACATAGAGTCACGTGATAGATAATGACCTTACTGGGCATAGCATTAATGATGATCTGAATATGCCATACCATAAGGCGCAACATTCATAAAATTTATTTTGATATATACATCTAGTGTACAAACCCTATCAGGAGCTTTGTTTTTTAAAAAGGAAGGAAGGAAGGAAGGAAGGAAGGAAGGAAGGAAGGAAGGAAGGAAGGAAGGAAGGAAGGAAGGAAGGAAGGAAGGAAGAAAGGAAGGAAGAAAGGAAGGAAGGAAGGAAGGAAGGAAGGAAGGAAGGAAGGAAGGAAGGAAGGAAGGAAGGAAGGAAGGAAGGAAGGAAGGAAGGAAGGAAGGAAGGAAGGAATTTTATGTTGCCTCAATGTTGCATGCCTTCTTGTAAGATGTTATATAAACGTCTTTTCTCTTGGACTATTGATAGGTCATCAAACAAGGGTGAATACGTTGTATCTCATTGTACTATTCATACCTGATATGTGAGCTCGTGAAGCAATGGTGACGTTGGATCAAAACCTCTGAAAGTTTGACAAAAAGAGAGATACATAGCTCAAAGAATTTTTATGTGGGTTCTTTTGACGTCTTTAGTACATCTAAACCAAAGAATGGCAATGCTGGTTCAGTTGGTTTATTTGCCTCCCTCCCCACAAGGTGAGAGGGAAGGTTAGAGGTTTGACTCCTATCGTCGTGATTCTCGCACCTTTGCTTCAACTTCCCTCCAATCTGTTTGGTTCATTGCTGTCATTATAGCTTAATGACCAGACAGAGCACCACTAATGTATGGAGGGAAGAAGAGTTTTTAAAGCCCCTCCCCCCCCCACCCTTCCACCCACCCCCTGAGAGAGAGAGAGAGTAAAAGAGTATTGATGTAAAAATATCATCTATCATCTCTTTGGACTATTAACAATGATTCCATTGTAAATAGAAGAGAAAAAGTGAGGGATTTGATCAATACCTGTCTAATATCAGAAGTTGTGACTTGCATTTCTGTTGACTTCCCTTGAGGAACAATCACACAAAGATTAATACATTGGTCGTGGTCATTGTTAAGAGTGAAATAGTTACTCGGGGGGGGGGGGGGGGAGGGCGGCAGAGTCATAATCTGCTAGCTTTTTTTCGTCCATCGCAAAATGTAGACAGGTCACTACAGCCCATGATCAGTCGAGGAGGTTCGAAAGGCCGCCGAGTGGACGTTTAAACGAACGTCTTAATCTTGTTAAATATTCTAATATGCCTACAGCCACTGTCAGGCGGTCGTGGTAGTCGTTAGATGATGATGATGATGAAGACTTTATTTATGGAGGGTGAAAACATATTTACTGGTGACCCAGTAGTTTACAATATGGCCCTGGTTAGAGCCTCTGACATCTGTCCCACTCATTTATATTGTAATCGAATTCCTGAATTTCCTGCACCAATTTGCGAATTCGATAAACTAATAAATATTTATGAAGCTCATGTATTGTCATTGTCAATCATTTCATGAATTGTTAACTTTTTGTTTAGCCGCGAAAAAAAAAACTCCATTTAGACTGCGTTTACATAAGCGATCTCGTTCTGGGTTGAGTTCCGTCACGTGACCAGTTAAACATGATTTGTGAATGATTGACATGGAGACCGGGACAAGAATTCATTTATATACTTGAGTCTTTTCTATTCAGAACGACATGAAGGTTCTTTCGTCCAGGATAAAACTCGTCACGTGACCAACTCAATTAGGGACGAATTAGAAATCATCCATGTAAACGTAACCAAGACCTAAAATGAAGGCTATTGAGGAAAACAATTGAACAAGTCATGTCAAGAGACCATAATACTAAGAGAGCGAAGCTCAGTATTGATGTCTGTGCGATGTTTGTGGCGCCTAAGACTATTTTTAGTAATTTCGCCATCGCGCGCGTAAGGCACTTAAACAATAGAATTCAAACGGTCCCGTTCGCGCGCGCGTCAAAAATCAAATTCTATTGGTCGAGGGCCTTGCGCGCGCGATGGCGAAGTTACTAAAAATAGCCTTAGTCGCCGCGAACATCGCACAGACATCAATACTGAGTTTCGCTCTCCTAGTGTTATGGTCTCTTGGTCATGTACCTCTCCCATGGTAGGGTCGTCTGTTTTGTACAAGTCCAGCTTATTCTTAAAAAGCCGTGTAAATTCACCAAGCTTGCTAGATTCCCTGTAGAGGTAGCGTAAGATATAAAACAACTTTAATTATCTTTTTCTAATTCACGCCGCACCATGCCAAGCACACTTGTAACTCTTGGTCGTACGACTTCACCATAAGTTTGGTAACACTGAGGAAGAACATGTTTATACTACAGGAATACAAATCGTTATATATCAGCTTACTTACTGTCTATATCTAACACTAGGATATTCACCAAGACTTGCACACAATGTAGCTAACTGCTCGGCAAGTTTCTAGAAAGATGAGAGAATAGTAGAATAACACCTCTAAATTGTGTGTTTGGAAAGTGTACGTTTAATAGAGGTCTCATTGTGAGCAAAATATAATTGGAACTTTGGGAAGTGGCCAGTATACAGAGGTTCTACTGTAACCTACGTAGCTTGCTCAAAGGGAGGGGGGAGGGGGAGGGGAGGGGGAGGTAGAGCTAGCTGCACAGGCTAGTTCGACTGTAGATGTAGTGATAAGTCAGCAAAAGTATCTAACAAATCCATTACCTCCATAGATTCGACGCGATCTGTGTTTCTGACTGAAGTACGATAAAACTTATCAAATGCCTCGGGACAGTCCAGAGTAAATACCTAAACAAGTAAGATATTATCGATGATAGCTAAGTTGTTGGAATTGTTGAGGCACAAACCCAATCGAAGTGACGTTAAGGCTTAATTTTGGATTAGGACGACGCAGAATTTTTTCCCATCAGATTTGCATGCAATTCCTCAGATTTTTTTTTTAGGAATTTAAAATAGAAATATAAAAAAATAAGAAGATATAACTTATAACTATTTCCAGCTCACCTGTGACTCCAGTGGAACAAATGCAATGTCAATTTCTTTCAAGGATTTTACATCTAAAAAAATCGTCATATACGTTAACGCCATCATTGACGACATAATCGTCATTCACGTTTTGAGAAAATAACCACCAACACACAATCAAACAAACAAACAAACAAACGGACGGGCAGACAAACGGACGGGCAGACAAACGGACGGGCAGACAAACAGATAGACAGACAGACAGACAGGCAGACGAATATATAGGCATGGAAACAAAAAATGAGAAACAAACTTTAAATTAACAAAAGCACAAAGCCTGTAAAAACAAAGGAAACGAACATTGTACTTACAACGTTTGATTTCTCTAAAATACGCCAGTAAAAAATCTGAACAAACTTGAAAGAACCAAAATGATTTCGTCAGTTTATTGGTATGTATACAATCATTTCAGGAAACGTTGTCGCTGCTCGGTCTCAAGCGCACGCGACTCGACAGAAAAGGATGAAGGTGGAAATCGCTGAGGCGACCATAAAATGCATATCTAATTCGTCATGCCTCGAGCTTATAGTGCAGACCTTCGCTGGCGAGCGGTGTGGATGATTCAGGTCCTCGACCCTTGGCGATACAATAATTCAGAGCAAATAATTTATTGCTTCAGTGATATCTACCCATACTCCCTTTCGGTCGAGTCGCGTAGGCTTTAAGCCGAGCAGCGACAGTGTTTTCTGAAATGACTGTATCCATCTACAATTATAAGGACCCCTATTCTTCTCTATTGCTACTGTTTTAACTAGCGTTTGCCATTTATCGATAATCATTTGTTGACCCAAGCAGAAGAGCATAACCACGAGACCACTCGCGCACCAATGAAAATCTTCTGCGGCTAAATTTGATGTGTTGTCCTGCACTTCGTTTTTGAAAATCGCAAAAAGAAGAAGAAGAAGAAGAAGAAGAAGAAGAAGAAGAAGAAGAAGAAGAAGAAGAAGAAGAAGAAGAAGAAGAAGAAGAAGAAGAAGAAGAAGAAGAAGAAGAAGAAGAAAATACATGTAGTATGCGCAAGCTGCTGCTGATCAAAAGCATATTCTCAAAATAGGCTGCTTGACGTGCGTGTCTTATCTCTCATTTAACAGAATCAGAACGGCTGCTTCACCTATCTCGTTTCTTATAATTAGAACTTGTTCTGGCTAATGCTAAGAACTGACATGTACCATTTAAGAACTGTCCGTTCTGGCCGGTTGGTTCCATTAGATAAATGCACTCCTGTCCCAAAGTATTTTGGTCATAAACCACTGCAGCTTTAGTAAAAAGGAAACAGAGTGGACTAAAATTGATGACAGCATAATCCTAGGTTTGTATTATATTGCATGGTACGTGCTGATTAAGCACTTTTAAGGTAATTCCGTAGAAATAAAACTAGAAATGGAATTCTCATAAAACTTCATACAGTGATAATTTTTGAGTTGCTTATCCTAAAAATGAAATAAAAAATGGGGGTCACCGTAGCCATTTTTGCGCTAGATTGCTTTGAAGTACACAATCTTTCGTGTCTTGAGGGCTCAAGATTCGAAGATCAAAGTGGTGTCAAAAATAATTAATTTCTTAAATCTGAGCAGTGCTAGTTGACTAATATGAGCTCATTTTCTCTGCTTGGGCAATAGCCTAGTATTATGATGCAATAAATTGTTGTAAAAATGCGTTTGCTACAAGAAAGAACGTAAAATTGGTTGATAGTACGTGCCCTTGAAGCAGCGTGAAAGCACCTTCCGACCGCACGTTTTATAAAATATCTAAAAAACTGGAAATGGAATCTTGACTATAATTATATATATGATAGAGAACCTTATTACCGTTGATTTGCAAAAATAAAAAGAATAGGTGCCCGTGCTCGTTTCCGCGCTACGACGCGCTAAAGTGTGAAACAAGACGTCTAAACAGCCTGTGACCGAAGAGGACTGAGGCGAGTAACCACTAAACCGCCTCTTAGAGCGTGTCTACTGTTCAAAACTTCATAAGACTAAAGTTTGCATCATTTTAAGTCAAATATATATCTTTTACAATCAAACAAATCAAAATAGGCTGAACTATGCTATGCGCAGTAGAGATGCGCACTGCAAAACTACGGAATTACCTTAAGCTAGTTTAACGTAGAGTTACCCGTGCGTTTGGACCAACATTTATGTTTGCTTTCCCTGGGGACACTTAAAACCAGAGGAGCTATCGCCCCTATAGTGCTAGATTACCTTATACCTATATGAATAAGTTTCATAATTTACCTTCTGTAAAAAATATATGTGCTGCTTTGTACTGTAGGAAGCAAGGATCTGAAAATTCATTCACTATCTTCTGGACTGACTGCATAACAAATAAAACTAAGTGACAAAATGAATAGATAGAAAATCATGACATTCGGACAGCTAGCATCCTTCAGTCAGTCAGTTAATTAGTCAGTCAGTCAGTCAGTCAGTCAGTCAGTCAGTCAGTCAGTCAGTTAATTAGTCAGTCAGTCAGTCAGTTAATTAGTCAGTCAGTCATTCAGTCAGTCAGTCAGTCAGTCAGTCAGTCAGTCAGTCAGATAGTCAGTCACTCATTCAGTTAGTTAGTCAGACAGTCAGACTCACTCAGTCACTCAGACAGTCACTCAGTCAGACAGACAGACAGACAGTCATTTTATAGATCACCAGCGTCTAACCTTTGGGTTTGGAGTAATGATGTATATTGCTTCAAGTTGGGGAATCGGTTCTCTGTTCTTGTGAAGGCTTTCCACAACTGCAGAAATTCATTCGGTATAATTTCATTTTCTTTCTCTGTCCCTTTCCCCTTCTTCCCCCTTTTGTTTTTCTGTCCCTTCCCCCTTCTACCCCATGCACCCCTTTTCTCTTAATTCTGACAACTTTTTGAGATGACATCAATGTGTCACGAATAAGAGTTTTCCTTTCAATCTTTCACCTAGAGAGAAAAGGAAATTTCCCTTTCGCTAGCTAGGGGAAAGGCTGAAAGGAAACATCTGCTCGCGAGCAGGGTATGTCACGAAATAAGTGAATTCTAATTTTTCTTCTTACGTGTAATACCACAGTCTATGAGATCATGCATCTTCATACACGAAGATACAATCTTAGTGCTCAAATTATCCACAACAAGTACCTAGAACAGAAAAAAGTATCAGTTGTGATAAAAAATTTCACCAGTAGTCTGGAAGATTTAAATGAAAACATTCAAGAAAAACATGGAAATGAGTCTATGTTAAATGGTTTGTGCGACTTTACATTACAAAATAAATAATTGTCACGGATGGAACAAAAATATATTTTGCTCTAGGTACTTTATAGCAAATTTTATACAGGAAAAGATCAGAGAAATTCTTCTATTAATAAATGTGGAGGACTAGTAGACACGTAAACATGTTAAGATCTTTCGAAAGTCAGTTGCTGACTAATAAAACAGGTGTTTTTAAGATTGATTAAAATATCACAAATTGCTAAAAATATGCTCTTTAATACAAATGACATGAGTTTTAAGAATTTTTAGAGTGAGAATTTTTAGAAGTATTATAATTTGTTAATTTATCTATTATATTTTTATTTTATTTAAAGAATTTTGTTTTGCACGACCCCACAAGCTTTCAGCTTTAAAAATCATCGTCCTAAAATAAAGGCTATCTATCTAAATATAACCAGTAGAAAACTTTAGAATTAGCATATTTTTACACGTATAATTATCTTTTGGAAAGTTTCTCATAAAATCTACAAAATACTCTAAAACTGCTTTCTTTTTATAGATGGACAGGAATTATATACTAGTACATTTGTTGATAACGTGCCGATTGCCTCCATAGAGTCTCATTTAATTAACAGAAATTTATATTTTATTCAACAAATTGTGCTCTTCAGTCTTGAGACAAATCTGAAAAGTATTTGACAGCCATCACCTGATTGAATCAGTTAGATTTGACATCCAAAATGATTCTAAAAATTATCCTACATAAGCTAATTAATTTACATTTTGAATTGTTCTCAGACGGGAATGACTCAGCTATTACAGGATAATGAATGACAATACATTCTTTCTGTCATGACAACGCCAAACCTAACAACCATTTTCAGTTTTTCAGAGAGACATCCATCATCACAGAGTTTAGCTATGTAAAGTGATCATGATTTAAAGTATCGTTGAATAACAAAGAGGATGTCCGTCATATTTTTGAAAAACGTCTAGAATGAAAAACAATCACTATTTGTGTCCCTTTCGACTTAGTTTGTGGCTTACCTTCCACTGGCCTTCTTTGTGGAGAGGAGCGAAAACTGTCTCGGTTATTCCTGAAATTATATACAAAATCAACTATCTATAATGTTCTTTAAACATTCAGAGATATTTAAGCTATTTTAGAAAAACTTACGCTTGCTAACTGCTGCTTTTATCGACATTTTGATAACTTTTCCGTCTTTTTATCCTCTGTAAGTAATCAGCTCCAGCAGCTCGTCAGTCGCCATCTTGTTGGGTTTTTTTTGTCACTTATACACAGGAAGCCCAAATAAGCGATTGCATTTTGCTTGCCTCCTTGCTTGGGCTCCCTGTGCACTAAAATGCCGAAAGTCAAAGTTCGAAATGGAAAAGGGAATAAAAACATACATAGACACACAAAAACACGACAATTTCACGAATGAAGACGAATAAAGAAATTTTCATACATTCAGTCTCTTTAAATGGATATATGTAATCTTCCAAAATGTACAATTTCTTACTGCAAAAGCTAGACCGCGTGACAACCCTGCGGGACACTGATTCAGATTCAGCAGTTGTCAATTTGACAATTTGTCAATCCTGGCGCTATAAGCTATTCACCCTTCGTGCAACAATGATCTTTTTAACAACTAGACCCTTGTACCTAGGATTTACTCGTGCCCAGGTGGTATTTAGCTATTACTTGGATGCAGTGTATCATGAAATCATACTGGTTATGCTATGCAGTTAGAGTGGTATATTTGGCAGTATGAATAAAAATAAAGTTGGTGTGGGGTTCCTGTGTTTATTAAAAATAATACGAACGTGCTGGATTGCACGGGTAGCATAAACATTCAAAAATACATTAAGCTTTAATCTTCCAAAGTATCTCATTTTGAATAACCGAATACAAATATTGTTCAGTTCAAACCCTGGAACAAAATCAGCTGCTCATCAAGCTTAAAATTAGAGCATACAGAAATCAGAGTCAAAAGTCAAGTTTTTTATTCATATAGATTCGAGAAGTCACCCACGTGAAAAAAAAAGGATATCGAGGAGAAAATAAAGTTAATGATCGAGTAAGTCCATTTTGGTTTAAAGATACACAATCAGACGAATGTTCATTCCATTAATACACAATCTTATTTGCAAAATGTAATGTTAGGCCTAGTTCAAACGTCGCATCTCACATGTGTCGAATGCAATGCAAATGAGATGATAATGAGAAGAATCGTGTCGAATGCAATGCAAATGAGATGATAATGAGAAGAAACAAAAGATTTGACTAATTTGCATTGAGTTTGGCACATGTGAGATGCGACGTTTGAACTAGGCCTTACTGAATTTTAACACACAAATTATGAATGGGTTCATTAGTGCAACTTTAATTTCTCGTCCCGTGCACCAGTGATTCCCAAAGGACGATTTAACATAAATCTACACAACAATGGCTATTGTTCAAACTGGACTACTATAAGTACCAAAATTTTGCTGCTACGTCATCCGTAGGACGCAGTGGCGCAACGCGTGGAATTAGCTAAAAATGGACTAGGACACGGCTAATTTCTCCTTCACTGGCCCGGCTTGCCGGGTTAGCGTTGTAACTTGTGTTCTGCCGAAGGATAACGGGGTTGGAGCCGAAATCTTCAGCCGTACCGTAAATCAATGCGATGATTCAGCTCCTCTGGTGTCTGGATGCATTGTCCGGGATTTTTTGCCATTTGGGATCGCGGGTTCGAGCGTCGGCAGAAGCGTAAAACTTTTAGTTTCCATGGCAACTGTATTTCTTTTAAAAACTAAAGAAAAATCGGCGCGCACCCAGACCAGAGAAGCTTTCTCCCGCTAAAAAGAAGTGATTTATTAATCATAGAAGTCGAAAAGCTAAAAAAGAAGTACGGATTATCTGGTGCTTGCAGAGATTTCTTTGTATTGTTCCTTTTCCTTTCCTTTCCTTTCTTTTCTTTTCTTTCTTTTTTTTTTTTTCAAAGTCCAGCATTCTTAGTCTCATGAGCTCATCACTGATTAAATAATTCTTCTCGAACAATTTCAGAGTTCAGTATAGTTGCAAATGGGGCTTTCAACTTAGTAAAATGATAATGAACAGATTTTCTTTTGTTATCTCTGTAAAAACAACTTAAAGGAGTTTTTACAGAGATAAAAAAAGAAAATCTGTTCATTTTTCAGATTTTTCTGTTATTTATGCAGGGGCTGGGTACTAGTTTGAATATTTAATGACTTAAGAAATAGATGGAGTTTATTTTTAATTGCATTAAATATTCAATCTAGTACCCAGTCGCCTACTCGATTGGGCAATGGCTAATTGCAGGCTGTAAATGCGCACGAAGCGGACGTGGCTAGCCGAGTCATCAGATGCAGTTTTTTCGTTGTTTGTCACAAAATTCAGACATGTCTGTACAGCGCATGCTCAGCCGAAGAGGTCAAAAGACCGCCGAGTGAACACTCGAAAGCCCGCCGTTTAAACACTCGAAAAGCCGCCGAGTAAACGCTCAACACTAGAGTCTTGTTTGAATATCGGATATGTGGCTTCATTTTATTTGTAAGCACTTTACACATCGTAACAACTGAACAACAGCATTGCGCATTTCCTTGATTCTCCAAAAATAAATGACAGGGTTCAACACACTGTTTATCAACAGGAGCGTGAAAGTTAAAAGCTTTGCACACATTAGTTGGTATTCTGATATTCCTGTAGCTTCTATTTACAGTCATAGTCGATAAATGAGGGCAATAACATGCTACAAATGCACCAATGATATAATACATGGTATTGACCGATTTCTTGTATGTGAGCAGGTTGATAGTGGACGGTGCAGGTTGATGCTGTGCATGCATTTGTAATGAGTGACGACGGACGACTAGAGAAATTCTAATCATCAAAACTGTTGTTAAAAGCAGCATTAAATATATGAAACATTGATTAATAATACCCGCAACAGGTCCGACGTCAGAGACAACACCCAAAGACCACGTGACAATCCAAATAGCTATTACAACAACATAATATCGCTTCGTTGTTACTACTTCTTGGTATCGTAGATGTAAATGTAGGGCAAGAAATCGGTCGATAGTAATGGCAGCCACAGTAACTAGCGATGTAGTTAGCAATGCTGAGGACGTTTTAATAAACAGGTCATTAATGCTTTCCAACAAGGAGACATTTTTTGTCCACAGAGCAAACAAAAAGATGAAATACGCCGGCTGTACCACAAGACCAACTCCAAAGTCAGAGATAGCCAGACTAAGAATAAGTATGTTTGAAGGTGTTCGTAAGGATGGCAACTTCACAAACGTTAAGATAATCAAGACGTTTAAAGACGACGCCAGGACGGATCCTACGGCGTTAATGACCATCATGGACACGAAGAAGTTTCTGAAGTGAAATTCTGTTTCTAAACCGCGGCGAATCTGAAACAACTGTGGATATTATCCATTTATAAGTAGATATAATTTTTCCTGCTTTTTGCTTTCGATTTTTGTCTCTGTTTTAAAGCAGTACGTTCCAAGTTTGAGGAAAGTGCGGTCCTCTGATCCCACAAATTTCCAGTCCGGCGAATATTTTGGGACTCTTGCAATAAAAAAGAATTCAAAAGACTGTAGTAACTAGTTCCATAGGACTGCTAGTAAGTCAATGCCAGTTCAGATATACGTTTAGAGAATTTCTTTTTCCCCCCTTTAAACTTTAGAACTTGAAAATGCAAAGATTAGAACCAGGATGTACGTAATATATGACCGCCATAATGACTGAAATTACAATCCCTGATCCTCTTTGTAAATTAAAGGTAGCAGGTGAGCTGACCACACAAATTCAGTAAATTCGTAGTCACTATTCATTATTACCAAGCAGCTGTTAATAGTATGTCATGTTCTGATCCTACAAAATCCGTAACTCAGTTTACTTGAATTAACACGATAATATCCCAAAAGTTGCAGATTTTCCAGTGATAGATGATAAATGTGTATCTGTATTCCAGTTTTTTAAGCGGCTATAGTGCAATTTAACTTGAAAACCGCCTTTGACGAAGAGTACGTGCTACCGGTTGTAAAATACAGCAGGAGGAAGTCACAATAATGTAGATTTTGTACGATGGCTTATTAAAATGTGACAATTCAATAGGCCATTTTCGATATATATTGGTTGAGTGATCATTGTGTTGGATGAGTGATATTGACCTTAGCTTGTATTGGATGGCCAAGTCGACTCTTAGGAGAAACAAAATGCCATTTATGATTTCTCAATTGTTCGACCGGAGAATTGTTTTGAATATGGGCTATTGATAATCTTCTTGTCAATGATAATGTGGAGATCGACAACCGGACAGCTGAAACGAGTTTTATTGCTACGTGTCGTACTGATAATCACTTTAACAGAATTCGTGACTAAAAATGGCTGTGTTAAAATCAGAACGTTTTACTATAGTTTGCCAACTCTTAACAACGGCGACCCCCCGGAATTTCCACTTTTTCGATAAATTTTAAAAACCAAAAATACCGAACGTATCCCTGGAGGATGGCCGGATCTTTGAAAAAGTTGGGTGACTTTGTAAATTGTAAAGGAAATCCTTTATCAATATCCAAGAACCACCAACTTATACGATTAACATAAATAATAACATATATATAGCCAGTCGAAACGTTGTCTAACTTTTTATATAGATATCAAATCTTTAAGCGTTCCTTTGTATTATTACGAGAAATGAAAACTGAAAAAAAATGTAAATAGAAATGCAGCATGTTTAGCCGAAATAACATCTTTAATCTTCAATAGGACCAGGTATTTTAATTCGATCCCAAAGATCAGCGGAAATAAAATCGGAAGCGCTAGAAAAAAGACATTATAGATATCGTTTATTGCAGTTGCAGATTTCCAGTGATAATGAGGTGAAAACATATACCATCTCTGTATTCCTATTTTTATCAAATTCTAGATAGGCAATGTATGAACGCCAACGTATAACAACCTTCTTGGTTGGAAATGACGTCACGGTCGCCATCTTGGCCAACTTGGCCAACGATTCAACAAGAGATTAATTCAGTAACCGTATGGTACGTACGTGCTTCGTTCAATGCAGTTTTTCAGTGATATTGAGCTAAAAAAATACACCATCTGTTCCCATTTTAATGCTAAAATGTACTTTAATTTAAAAATATCTTTGAATAAGGACACGACTGCGATCGATGGAAAAAATGCAACACTAAAATTAGAAAGTCCAGTCTAAATAATGTAGGTTTTGTGCGATGGTTTGTCAAAAAGAAAAAAAAGGAAAGAAAATTCAGCTGATTATCTTCCTATAACGACGTGATCAGATAATATAAATGTGAGGACGAGAAGAAATTTTGTTGACATGTTTCTGTTTAATATTTCGACCGCTCTCCAGCGATCATCATCAGAATAAACTTAAATTTACATGTTATGATTTTATTTCTTCTCGTCCTCACATTTATATTCAAACTTTATGCCCACATAAACATTTTTGATCAGATAATGAAATATGGAAAGTGTGACACGTCCCGGACAGCTGAAGCGTTTATTTTAGCACAAGGCGCGCGTATTATAATGACTTAAACAGACCGGATGCTCTAAAGTGGTCGAGGATGCTATTTTCAGTCACCAGACAAGATATTGGCAGTGTTAACTATAGTTTGCCAGCTCTTGATAACGATTACCCGCCGTATTTCCGGCGCTTTGTATATTTTTTGATAATTTAAAATAAAAATACCGAACGAATCTCTTGAAGATATATAAAGTAAGTCGAAACGTTGTCTAACTTTTTATACAGATATCAATTTTTTAGCGTTCCTTTTTAGTATAATGAGGAATGAACATTGAAAAAATGTAAATGAAAAAATGCATGCGAAGTTAAGCTGCATGTCTAGAATAATCTCTTCCGATAGGACCAGTCATTCCTAATTTCCAAACCTCAGCGGAAATAAAAACGGAGATGCTCGAAATCATTAGTATATTGAAAACGAATTCGAGAGAAAGTTGAACCTGTAGGAAAAAAATACAAATAATAAGCAATTATTGGATGAGGTCGAGTAGGATATGGGTAATTATTAAGGCCGAGGTTTTGTTCAGATAACACGAGAAACGAATTCAATAATTGTTTCATTATTTTTTGAAAATAATTCTTACTCAGTTGCGCTTTGTTGACAAGAACTTGCAAATCTTGAAGTCATAAATTAGCGTGACGTCATACTGCAAGCTAATATTCCATATTCGAGAAAATTACGTCATAACTTCGAATAATGGTTTTCAAGATTTTCATAACTCCAAATTTGGGCAGCTAGCCGGCGACTATGGTAATTTATCCGGTGGCTCTTAGCCAATCAAAACTCTTGAATTATTTTCAAAATATAATAATGGCAATAGACCATTTCACGGTTGCCGTGGCTCAACCTCAGCCTCGACACCTATTACACGCTGTCGAGGCTGAGGTTGAGCCACGACAACCGTGAAATGGTCTATTATAGTACAACATAATTAATTAATTAACAACAAAAAATATTACCAAATGAAATCTATAAGCTAAGGAAAAATTAAACCATAGTCAACAGTATGTAGTATGAACTAGAACTTATATTATTTCTTTGCTTCTCTACACATCTAAATTCTAATAATTTTGTTTCTAATGACTGAACCTATATACTATATTAGTGCATAAAGGGATGTATATAAGGGATAAATGAGACCTCTGCATTAGAGGCACGGCACGGTTATGGTAGGATTATATTTTCGAATGTTTTTATAGACAACACAGCGCGGTAGAGTGGTTTTAAACTTCATAAAACACGACGAGTTTGCGAGTTTATCAAACGGCTTCAAAAACTCCATCGATTTAAAGTAATATCGAGCTAGTAAACGTTTCAAATGAAATGTTGAAGAAGACACAAATGTTTATCATTGAACTTCTTATGATATTCTGATCATGCGCATAATGCACTAACATACATCCCACATTCAAGTCTTCATATAAAGTTGAGTGAGACTTCATCTCTGGTAAAGCCATCCTCGTTAGTACTTTTTATATAATACTACTATAATAATACTAATGAGGAAGACTTTATTGGTGTTAAAGCTAAGTCTCATGCACGTGACTAATATGGTCCAAGTGATCAAACGAAAGGCTAATGAATTATTGATGAGTTTTTGAATAACACTTCAATGATATATTTCACGTGCACAAAGATTACCCATCGCGTGACTGAAGCTTCTCATAGTTTTCTAGTCTTTTATTATACAGAACAAATCATAATTGGTTATGAGCAACTGGCTATACGGATCACACCAATGAGCCACTAGCATTGATTCCTGATAAAGAGACATCAGTTCTTGTTGTTAATGTCAGATTTCAGTGTTTGTTATTAGTAGTGGAGAAATATATCTTCATTGCGCCAAGATTCACCCATCAATCGAGCAAATCAACGAAATGGCAAAGCTTTTCAAAACTGCAATTGTTTGATTCAATAAATTGATATAAGAAGACGGAAAACTTGTCAAGACGAAAATAAAAACCATCATGATTTGACTCGTCTGATGTGAATTGAAGACGATGTTTTTCTTCCTGGTCGAGTTTCGCGTTCCTTTTTCCATCTATTTGGACGGGAAAATAGACGGATAAATTAAAGATGAGAAAATCGTCTTTCACCGGATTCATAACAGATGATCGAGTTTTTCGTCTGAAGAGGAGTTTCCAGATGACCTATTGTCCAGCATTGCTATCATTTCTTTTGACTCTCAAGGAAATGATTAAAAATCAGCAATGTCGCTCTTACAGAACGGTAATTGTTTCCTTAATCCAATTCGTTTCTTCAAATCTTAAAATGATTTGAGTGCGTATATAAATTGCGCTTCCAAGTGAAGGATGATTGTCATTCTGAATGATGAGATCCCTGAATTATGACATTTTCATTTTCGCCTTTAGGGCGTTAAGAGTTAGAATTGACGCGGTAGCCGCCTCACGCAAAGTATAAGACTCCTCAGCAAAACAATTAAAGATTAATGGGATAAGCATAGTCAATTCAGTATTTTAACTTCCTTGTTTTTCTATTCTTGGAATAAGTTCAATCTTCAAGAGTGTTTTTCAGTTTCTAAGCTATTGTATTCTTCTCCGCCAGTTTTTTAGTTGTTTGTCGATACTTGATTCGTTGTTATCGATCCACACCGAAATCTTCGTAACAGCTGAAGAACAGCATTGCGCATTTCTTGGATTCTCCAGAAATAAATCATTGGGTTTAACGTGCTATTTACCATCATTAGAGTTCGCGTTAGAGTGAACGCAATAAACAATTCCTTTCCTTCTCGCTGTTCACCCCTTAGTACGGTAAATTGCACAGGAACAGAAAATAAATATGGACAATTGCATACTACAAATGCAGCAATGATATAGTACATGGCATTGACCGATTTCTTGTATCTCGGCAAGTTGATGGTGGACGGTGTTGGTTGTTGTTGGGCTTGTATCTGTAGTGAGTGTCGTCGAACTACTCGAGAGATTTTTACCATCAAAAATATATCTGAAAGCATCATAAGAAAGCATAAACAAAAGTCAACTATTAGCAAAATATTTTTCTCCAATGCTACGACCAGCCCCCACGAAAAAGAACATGTCCAAATAATCACAACAACGATAAAACATCGCTTAGCGGTGATGAGTTCCTGGTATCGTAAATGTAAACTCAGAGCAAGAAATCGGTCAATAGTGATGGCAGTAACTGTTAGAAACGATGAAATAGTTAACGGCAGAAAAGTTTTTTCAAGTACTTTAAGACTGCTTTTTTCCACTAAGGGACTAGTTTTCTCAACTTGGGCTAACATGAAGGTAAACTGCGCTGGCTGTACCACGAGACCGACTCCCAAGTCAGCAATAGCCAGGCTTAGAATAAGTATGTTTGAAGTAGTTCTCAAAGATGGCAATTTAGCAAAAGCCACAATAATCAAGACGTTTAAAAATGACGCCAGCAGCGAACACACAATATTAATGACCATCACAGACACGAAGAAGCTTCGAAAGTGAACATTCGTTTCCAGAAGGTGAACCACTGCAAATGTAGGTGTCGCCAGTGTTGTTGTGTTGTCCATGCTTTACTAGCCGCGGTTCGATTTATTCTGTCTCTGAAAATTAATTTGGATTGTATTTAAACTCACTGAATAGAACAGGCACCTTCAATGCACTCAAGTGAAGTGTTCCATTTAGTTACTAGCCAATAGTACCGTCATAGTGTTTTTTAATTACGTCTTTCAACAACCAAGCAATATCTGCCAAAGCGGTAAAGCTATCGATGATGCGAATTTGAGAATACACTTTTATAGTTTCGGCGAAATTAAAATTCGTTGAAAAATTAATAAGTTTTTATTCACTGCTATTTTTACATTAGGATTGTTGTGAAAACATATCGTTACCTGGGCGAGCATTGTTTTGACTTGCAAATTGGGTTAGACAATATGTAATTAAAGTTATAGCTGATTTCAGTTGTTGATTAAGCAAGTCACTTTAAACATCGCTTTAATTTAGTACACAAAATGCAATGTTTATTAATCTTTTGGCCACATATCATGTCGGATCTTAATCTTTGTTAATTATTACTCGTAAACAATGGTACTTATATGTGATGAATAATTTTACAACTAGTTCAGATATAATGTGAAAAACCCACAACAACTCAAAAGGATAAAAAGATGGATACTAAACTATCCGGCATGAAAATTGTCAGATGTAAGATAAGATGGAATTGACGCCTTGAAGACAGGTGCATGACAAGATTGCCAACTGTGAGGCACATGCTGCTGAATTTAAGCAACGACTTAATCATTTCTTTTCTTCCTTTCTTATTTTCTTTTCTTTTTGTTTTTCCTTATAAAAAACGAAAAACAAAACAAACAAACAAACAAACAAACAAAAACACCCCATGAAGTTCCTGTCGTCTTTCTTTATGAGACTCAACGTCAGCATTATTAATTATGATACCTAGCAATGACTAGAGCAGGTGTGTCTCTTTAAAGGTTTCGATCCAATTAATGGTCGATTGCTCAAACGATGTTGAAACATTGAGCGATGTTTAGCTAAGAAAACCACTGGCTAAGGATTAGGCACCAAACGGCCAAAAGACTTTATTATCAGTATGAAATTTAAGATGCGGAATACTCGTTTAATTTCACCTAATAACAACAAAACAAAACAGATGTACGTCAATCACATAATTATGCACATATTTAATATATCTTCCTGTCCGTAAGAACTGGTGTGGGGAGCGGCGAGCATTCTAGTTTTAGTAGTCTACTTTATATTCAAACTTTCGTCGTTATACCGCTAATTTCGGAGCCTTAAATGACGAACAAGCAAACAAAACAAACAACAAAAACCCGTTTAGGTAAATGTAAAAGGAGGCTAGCGAGTGAAATATCCTTTCGTCGGAGGTCTAAGGCTCCAAACAATCATTCTGGCATTTATATAGCCCTATGTTAAGGTGTTTACCAGTAGTATTTTGGTGATCGATTTTGACAAAACTTCCAATTTTATTTTTGAAAATTGGTCAACTTACATTTGTCTGATCAAAATGATTTTCACATAAAATACTAAGGAGGGATTGAAGATTTGATTGATGCCAATTTTTTTGCCATGACACGTTGCTATGGCAACGAAAAACAAAGATCATTGAATTCAGTTTTCCTAAAATATCTCCCGTTTTCGATTACCTCTAGAAAAATGGCTATATAGGTGTGCTCACTTTCTTGCACAGTTAACCAACTCAAAATCAGAAAGTTTTGTCAGAGGGATTTTGAATAAATCGCGAAAATTTTGTGGCTCGAAATTAAAGAACGAGAAAAAAATTCCAACTTTCGCAAAATAACTTTTAATTGACGTCAAAACTGTTGCCAAAAGTCTTTGCTTATTTGTCCTTTGAGCGGCTTTGATGTAAGTTGTTCCTTTGAAAGCGCTAATAAAGTGGAAAGTGCATTGAAGGCAAAGCGTAAATGAATAAATCAGAATGTAATTATTCACATCCCAAGCACCATTTCGGTCTCAGCTTCTATGTTCTACGTTTTTAGACCCGACAACGTTTTTAGTTCAAGACTATATAAACACAGTTGTCAACGCACCCAATCACCGTGCGCGATATATCTCAAATATTTTATTTTTATTTTTTACGTTATTATTTCCATGTATCCGTACGTGTTACTGCCTTTTACGTATTACAATATAGGCGTTTACGTGATCCGCAGCATGGTCATCAGGATTCTTGGCTACATCGGCTTCGTAACGGTTAAAGAACTCATCTACAATTTCAGCTTTTTCCTTGGTAGATCTGGTATCTGATAAACCTGAAGAATTCTACATTGATGAAGATTCATCTGCTCAAGTATATAGATAAATAATTATAATAAACAAAACCTTTGTACACTAAGTAATATTTGATTGCGTACTTTTTGAGCTTTCGACTCTTGCTAGATTCTTGATCACAGTGATATGACATCATGCTCTGCATGCACGCTCAACTCTCAGGGTTGCAAAACATGTGCGCCCTAGCTCCGCCAAGTCTTCAGAAGTTGCCAAATATATTCACACGGACTGTTCAGGACACGAGTTCTCTTCCACACAAGTAGTTCAAGACATCGAGCCACGTTGGTACGAAAGAGGCATAAAAGAGGCAATCCATATCAGGATTAACAACCCGATCCGCCTTAACAGAGATGGGAGACAACACCACCTGCCCTACGTGTAGGACAATCTACTACATCCACGTGGTCCACTGAAAAGCCCGTAGCTGAGTAGAGTGTGACTTTATATCCTTGTGATCAAGAATCTAGCAAAAGTCGAAAGCTCAAAAGGTACGCTATCAAACATTATTCAGTGTTCAAAAGCTTACTATAGTTTATTATCATTAAAGAATTCAAATATTTAGAGTGATAGGCGCGATTTTCACAGTGATCGAGAAAAAGGTGAACTCAGTTTGGAAATAGGCTTCGTATAAGAATGCGACTCGACGCCTTCGATCACGTGTTGAAAACAGTGTAGAAGAGTTGAGTAACAAACGTACTTACACAGATATTACTGACTTCATGAGGGATGGCTGGTACTTTGGATAATTATAATGGTGCGTGCTTTTGGTTATGACAACTATTATTCTTCACTCACCTGACATAAACGTTGCGTTACTCCATGCACGCAAGGTTGAAATGTACCGCTTTGCATGTGCTTTGGGATCTCCTTTCTCTGCTATCCATTTCTTTTTGTATGGACACCGAACGATGCGAGTTTTTATGGAAACCAATTCCAAACCCTTTTGGTTGACAGGAGAATTAGTATTCTTGAATGGCTTTTTATATTCCTCGATTGTCCCGAAGTAGCTGATGAGAGTTGTACGCTGAAATTCATCCTAAAATGAGAAGAAACGTAATATTTTTCAAGTCGTGACCCACAGAAAATACCGGCCTGAGTCTAGAAAACGTTCACTGTATTCCAAATAGAAATACCTCTGTTATTCTGCCATCCTTTACAAGGCTTTTCCATAAATCAGTCATATGCTTAAACACTGATACCTTAGCACCACTGATCTGTGGTACCAGGATATATTGACCATGTTCATCTTTTGCCAACGGAATCAGCACCATAAAGCCCCCTGTCATGTTCAAGAGTAATTAAATATCAGCAATTTTTGGGGACATTACAATTTTTCAGATCAAATACATCAGTTCATGGCAAAATATTTGTTTAATAAGAAATATTCTTAATTCGATTTGTAGTCATGCGTAGGGCTCGCCAAATTACAAAGATATGACCGCGAAATTGAAGTTGCAGAATCATCGATATCTCAAGAAAAAAGTTAAAATATTCAAAACCCCATCTGCATCATGTATCTTTAGTGCTCAAGCATTAATTTGGTATATATCTTATCAGTCTGTGTGAGAAACAAACAAACAAACAAACAAACAAACAAACAAAAAAAAAAACCTTCATCACTTTGACGATATGTTTGCACCACTATCATTTGGTACATTTACTGTATTTTTTCAACTTAAATGACCGGGAAGCTGTTTATAATAGTCGATATCTCAAGAAAAAATTAAAATGTTCAAAACCCCACCGGGATCATGTATCTTTAATGTTTAAGCTTTCATTTCAGTGGTATATAATGTTCAGTCAGAGTGGAAAAAAAAAACTCCGTCACTTTGACGATATGTTTGGAGAATTAACTATCATTTGGTACATTTACTGAATTTTTCCAACTTAATTTGAGCCCATGGTTTACTTCCGTTTTCTGCAGTAAATCAATTGATTCATGCATCAACGAGAAAAATTCCACAATTTTAAATAGATGAATGAATTACGAAGATTTTGGTGCATTTTTGTCAAGATACATGATGATTTAGTTCCGTCATTTTCAAGGTTTTGATCAAGAAGCTCACCCAAATATGCTTTTGCATAGCTCAGATACATGTCAGATGGGTGCCTCGGTTTATTGTTTACAACGCTATTCATTCTACATGCATTTCCAAAAGAAGAAGTCTCCAGACGGATAGTATAGATTGGGATAGTACATAGGAAAATAAACAGCCCGACATTATTATTCGATTTGTCTGTGATCAAGTAAATCTTTATATCAAGACACTTAAGGCTCATTCATTATTCATGGTACCGTAGTCCTACTCTAAACGAGTTAAATAAAAAACAATCTTTACATGGCTTTATTTTTATGCTGTGGCTATGCTACGAGTTCTTTGAATTATTGTAGCATGACTTTGCACAATATCGTTGCATAACGATTACATTTTCTCGAAGTTCCAGAAATCGTTCAATCCAACAAGTCAATCAGTCGTGTTTATTTACCATGCGTACCAGAGTCCATGGAACGACTGGGTTGGAGGTAAGAGAGACATGCCTCTGGTGGGCCTAGCTCGAGATCTACTACGCGCCTCCTCTTCGTTCCTATACTCGGGCCCCGGCTCCCTAGAGCATAACTTTACACAATGTCGTTGCATAACGATTTCGTTTTCTCAGAGTTTCCAGAAATCGTTCAGTCCAGCGAATAGCTGGAACCATTTGATAATTTGTTTCACTTCACCTGGTACCAATTCCTCAGCTCTTTGCAACAAAAAGAGTTCCCAATCCTTCTCTGCTTGTTTACGGAACTTCTCCTTTTCATCTGGTTCTTCTGCCATGGTATAATGCAGTGCCCCAGTGATGTCACAGGGTTTCTCTCTCAACCAGTGAGTACTTGTTGAAGAAACACCCAAGTTTACAGTGTTGCTTGGAACACATTGTTCATAGAAATTTGTACCACAAGCCAAGACAAATACATTAGAGAAATCTTTGAGGAAGCTAGGTGGTCCAGGGATGAGTCCTGAAATGTTATATAAACATTTATAATAATTAGCCTCCACCGCAGGCATCTCTCTTTTGGATGTTGGGCTTCCTGTAGTGTCGGTGTGGCATACACGCATTGGTATGGTTAGAGCAGATGAAAAGGAGAAGTTCCGTTAAACAAGCAGAGAAGGATTGGGAACTCTTTTTGTTGCAAAGAGCTGAGGAATTGGTACCAGGTGAAGTGAAACAAATTATCAAATGGTTCCAGCTATTCGCTAAACTAAACGATTTCTTGAAACGACGAGAAAAAGTTATGCTTTAGGTGCCAGCCCGGGTAAAGGACTGGAGAGGAGGGAAGAGGTGCATAGTAAGACCTCGGGGCCATCAGAGGCCCGTTTCCTCTTACTTCCAAACAGTTGTCCCCAGGCCTCTGGTACCCGTGGTATGTAAAAACACGACTGACAGCTGTTTCAATTCGTACATTCTGCGCATGCCTATGTAAGATGACTGAGTTTATGATTTAGAGGAACAACATTACTCATCGTGACACAGATGTAACTCGGATTTATTTGATCTGCAAAATTGTAGTATTCCAAATAATTATACTGATTTTCAATTACTCTTGAACATGACAGGGGGCTTTATGGTACTGATTCCGTTGGCAGTTGATGAACATGGTCAGTACCCTTGTAACACTGATGGTGCTAAAGTATCAGTGTTTAAACTCATGACTGATTTATGGAGAGACCTTGTAAAGGATGGCAGAATTACAGAGGTATTTCTATTTGGAATACAGTGAACGTTTTCTAGACTCAGATACTTTCTGTGCATGATAAGACCATCTGTCTGTCTCGCAGGTCTCGACTTTAACATATACGTTTCCTCTCATTTTAGGATGAATTTCAGCATACGACATTCATCGACTACTTCCACACTATTATCCTGATTCTCCTGTCAACCAAAGAGATTTGGAGTTGGTTTCTATAGAAACGCGTGTCGTTCGTTGCCCATACAAACAGAAGTGGACAGCAGAGAAAGGAGATGCCAAAGCACATGCAAAGCGGTACTTTTCAAGCCTGCGTGCCTGGAGTAACGCTACGTTTATGTCAGGTGAGAGGGAAATAATTCTCGTTGTCGTCATCAAAAGCACCATCATAATTACCCAAAGTACCAGCCATTCCCTCAAGTCAGCAATATTTGTGTAAGAGCGTTTGTTGCTCAGCTCTTCTACATTGTTTACAACACGTTAACGCGTCGCATTCTTATACTATGCCTTTTTAATTTCAAACTGGGCTCACCTTTTTCTTTAACCGTTACGAAGCCGACGTAGCCAAGAATCCTGATGATTATGCTGCGGATTACGTAAACGCCTATATTGTGATACGTAAAAAGCAGTAATACGTATGGACACATGGAAGTAATAACGTAAAAAGATAAAAAAAGTATTATTTGAGATATAACGCGCTGGTTGGTGATTGGATGGCTACCGTATTTATATTAGACATGACTTGCTTTGTAACACCGAAAAATAGTTAATAAAACGATTGATCGATCGAGGCTACTCCTCGTGTTCCTAAGCGCTTGCTTTCTAGTGTTCTATATGTCTCATCGTGCTAGTACCACAGCACTGAGACATGCGCGAGCGTTCTACATTGCTAAAATCTATAATTCAAATACCTGACAGCACAACAGATGGACACCTCTACATAGTGTAGTGTAGTGCGTCGGTATTTTTTTCTTATCATCGAATTCCTCAGCTGTCGTTCTTCTTCAAGAAAATATACAAATGATGATCCCCGTTTTGCTTTTTGTTCATTGAAGCATGTTGGTAATGAACTCCCTAATTTTGTCCTCCTCTGAAAGAGTCCGGGGCTCTTTTGTTACAATAGGTCCCTTGCATTATTGCATTACAGTATATAACGCAAATGCGGAAATTCAGCTGAGCGACCGCCCATTATTCTTCATTCATAATCACAAGTTGTTGGCGGAAGCTTCGTGACACGTTCAAATGGTACCTCCCATAAGAATATGTGTACGCAGTAGAAGGTAATGTAAAATTTGTATGCGTAATTTGTATCTTTGGCTCGAGAAATATTCAAACTACAATGATATTGCAACAAGAAATAATGTAACTTAACTTTCATAATTGATTCATAAGCAAAAACTCGCCATTAAGACAACGTTTAGCTAGTGCCTCCACCTGCAGCTGAGAACTCCTTGGTCAGCAAAACTAAGGCTCATATAGTGAATGATGAATCATTATCGGTGTATTAAAGTGAGGATTGATATGAATTTCGCATAGTCCAAAATATCTGAAATTTCACATCATGAAACCTCGTAGCCTGCTTTATCAGACTTCCTCGTAGGGTGAATGTTACTTCCACAGATCTCACAAAATAATTTTGTTTAGCC
This sequence comes from Telmatactis stephensoni, assembly GCA_029948255.1. Lineage (NCBI taxonomy): Eukaryota > Metazoa > Cnidaria > Anthozoa > Actiniaria > Isophelliidae > Telmatactis > Telmatactis stephensoni. Next base: position 436,095 of record JALIZF010001834.1, read on the forward strand.
ACATAACTGACCAATTCACAACGATTTTAGCCATAGTCAAATACTTATGTACCTCTTCCGTTTTAGGACGTGAACGGTTGAATTGTAAGTGGTATTTTGCCAAAACATGGATATTTTCGACGCTAGATACTTTGAATGTCTTCTATGCGTTTCGCGGCCACTGTGAAAACTATTGTGACGTCACGAAAGGCAACAACGCTGAACAGGCGCTTGCCTAGAGACATCCCACCCTCCCGTCCTCATGTTATTTAAATCGTTGGTGTTGTACCGTGTTGAAGTTTTCAAACACGGCGTTGTAAATGTGTTTTCATTACTGCTCTGAGTCCGGGAATGCATGACAGTCGACTAATTAAACAGTCAGACAATCGACGTAGGCATAGTTAATGGAGGGGAATATGATCTGAGCATTTGGAAAGATGTCTAAACATAGCATGACATAGGTTGTTCGATTCTACTAGCATGTTCACGAAGTCTGAATGACAAAGACCTTTCAGTTTTACCAATGTAATAAAAGTGTGCACAACCGTGGCAAGTTATGTTATGATGATGTTGGGCTTTGGTAAGTTCGGGACTTGGTCCTTATTAGAACAAAGGTGTGACAATTTATAAACTTGACCTTTTCTGTAGATAACTTGTTAAGTTTTCTTACGCAACTAGACGCACTCGTGCGTTCAATTCACTCGTGCCCATGTGACAGGGAGCCCAATATCGGCTTAAAAAGGACATTTAGATTAGCTGCCGCTAGAGTAAGAGCAATTGACATGTTGTCGTTAATAAACTTTTTAACAAGACGCTCCTCGAAGCGTACACTGGTTGCCTGTAGTTCAACAAGGCGCAGAAGTAAAGACCTTTTTTGAATCGGCTAACTAAAACTAAAGAAATTAAACTTTTGTAAGCCCAGCGAAAAGCCCAGCAACTTGAAAAATAGGAGCTTGTTATTGTCGACCACCGGGTGATGCCGGATCAAATGGTCCGTCCTTTAAATCTGATCATTGTCAATTTGTCTGTCAGCAGCTACTAGTATGGCCTTTGCCCTTCTATTATCATAGGTATTATATATCTCACATGCAAAAATATTACCTGCGAATATACCAGTTTATTCAACTTTTTATTTCCCTATATATCTAAATTGTTTGCTGTACTTCTACAACGGCGTTTTTGACACAATAACAAATCGTGTATTTTTGCGTTCATGCTCCAGATGTTTTATACACCTATTTCAAAGAAGGTTGTCGTACGAAAGGTCTCAAGCCTACGCGACAAGACCGAAAAGGACTATGGGTAGTAGGTAAAAAATCACTCTTTTTCAGGTTTGGTCTTGATTTTAGCATCAACAAGTGAAGTTCTTTAGTGTTTAAGGTCAAGACAAGCTATTTTGAGTTGTCGTATGGCTGATTTGTGTGGTTTTATAGCTTTAATAATTTCTACCCATACTCCCTTTCGGGTGAGTCGCGTAAGCTTTCATCGACAACATTAATTGAAATAGGTATATATGAATAATAGACATTACGTGACCAAACGCAACAGGTCAAATACAACTACAATAGTTCCATGGAATTTAAACATAAATGATCTGGTCCAGAATTTCGATATTAAAATTCAGTACGAAAACCTTGCAAGATCTCTTGAATGCTTGAATGAGAAATATAATCCACTTTCCTCTATATGTGTTTGTTTAGCAACATGTAGGGTGAGAAATTCGTAGATTTCCAGCTCAAAGAAAACAGTCTTTGTCGCGAGAGCTTCATTTCAAGTACTCCATTTAGAGTTCGATATTTGGTCAAAGTATTGGAGATCAAACTCAAAATAACATTCCATTCTGAAGCTCTTATAAGTGTCTAGGAATATCTCGAGTTAAAAGCTCCACCGTACATAGTTGAACTGCTGGAAGAGCCTGTCTCTGAAAGCTGTTTTCTTGGTTTTCCGTCGGCCATCTTGCATTCCTAAAGTTCCTGGCTTGCATTCGCAGTCGCTCAAAGGTGATGAATGAAGGGCATTGTTTCTTACGCTCTTAACCAATCAGGAGTGCATCACGTGACCGATAGCGCAAGAATGGCCTTTTCTCGAGACGAACACAGAAAAAACATTTGCAGTTTATAACTCGTTCCCGGCATACGGCCTGGGCACGAGTAATCATTAACTAGAGCTTCTTCTCTTTTACCTGAATATCGTAATTTTAGCCAAATTTGCTTTTAAAAACTTATTGTTGTCTATGCTGATCTACAAAACAGACCTTTAGAACGCTTGTTGGCCCCCAATATTCGGTCCATTTTTTATTAGTTATATTATATGTATGTTTGACTAGAAACTGATCATCATACTGCTATACGATCACACGGTGACCCATGGGGTCAGTTTGAAATGGGGGAGACAGTCACGCATATATCACACAGGTTTGTCGGAGACGGTTTGAAAAGGGTCACATAACATCGGTAAGGTCATTCAAGGCGTCTCTCCGTCACTATTGGTGATCTATAACTCGTGCCTTTGAATACAACGTATGAAGGAAAAGATCTTCCCGGAGGTATGGAAATGTCTTTTAAGGTGTAATCCATATAACATTCAGATGCTGTAGTTATCAAGCTGAAATGGTTTTGAATATGATTAAGGCACCATTAAGCAATCCATTGAATGTGTTGAGCTATCGCTCAATGTCGGTACTCATGCAAATATCATGTTACTTTTCAGTTCGAAGATTTTAAAACGTAAAACCTTCAAATGGAAAGTAAAAAGGGATTTGTAAGTACGGCCTGAATTACTATTTCATTTTAAATCTATTTTCCATACTATTACAGTGTGAATGACGCTTCCGCCAACGGTGAATGACGTTTCGTGTTTCTCCAATTCTAAACAGGATTGTAGAACAAAAGCCTCCTGGGTTGTCTGAATAAAACTTATTGCTGCCGAAACTTTGCTGACCAATAAATAACATAGCCAATAATATTCTTTTTTTATTCTTTTACTAATCGTTATTCGGTCTTGTAATCTTCGTTCGTCATTTGCTTAGTTCCCTACACTGCGAGCAGAGTCCCCCTTTACTTTACCTTCTAATACTCTGCTCGCAGGTTATTAGTTCCCATCCACATGTATGCGTTTCCGTTTCGCAGTGGCTATTCGTACGTCACCCGTACGCGGACTTTTGTTTGCTATTCGTACGGGAGTCAAAATTATTGAGATTTTCACGGTGATTCTGTATTGTTTCAGGAGCCAAAATATGATAGCTTCGTTTAGATTTAGTAAGCGATTCTTGTAAGCTATGTTAAACTGATACGATTTACAGTAATTCTACGAGTCTGTACACAGTGGACGAGCGACTCATGTCGCGACACTTGAATTTTTTCAACTCGATCAAATGTCACGCACTTCAATATTAGGACTTCGATCATATTTATTACAACTTAAATGGTATCGCATACCAGAAGAAAACGTTAAAAAAGAGATACTATTTGTTTCGGACTGAGTTTGAAGAACTCTTTTTGCAAACATTTCGCGAATTAACGGCAAAGCGAATTCAAAGACTCCCGTACGCGGACTTCAATTCGCTATTCGTACGGGAGTCAAAATTATTATAGACTTAAACGGTAAATCTGTATTATTTCGGGAACCAAAATGTGATAGCTTCGTTTAGACTGGGGAAGCGATTCTTGTAAGCTATGTTAAACTGATTCACAGTAATTCTACGAGTCTGTACACAGTACGTAGCTGCATGGCCTGGCGAACCGACTCACGTATGTGGACTTCAATTTGCTATTCGTACGGAAGTCAATTTTTTTCGGTAGAATTTGAAAGGGATTTCGCTTTCAAAATACATGATCCTTTAAGCGATGTTTCAGACTCCCATGAGATCGAGACCTATCGAGCTCATTGATTTCACGGAAAATGTCACGCAATATTTTGTTTACTGTGAAGCCTGGGCACGAAACTTAACTAGCCAATGAGATACGCCGGGAATTAAAAAAAGCGCTGTAAATTATTCCACATTTCTACGAATATCTGTCTTTCTGCAGCAGGTCTCTATTTCTATAAGTTTATCAGTACATAGGTTGATAATCTTGGATACAACATGTCCAGAAGAAAATCCCAAAGTAAGTTCATCATTTTGGTGCCTTTTTCGTACATGTACTAGTTAATAGTAAGTGTGAATTTGTCATTTAATTCCTTAGTGAAAAAACAAGTTGCCTTTACAATGAGATCTCATAAACAAGAACTAGATCCATCACTTAAGGTAAGACTGCTAAATATTTACCATGGCAAGTTCTCAGATTTCCAAGAAACTTCCTCGAAAACATTATTTAAAAATATTTTGGTTCCTGAAATAATACAGAATCACCGTGAAAATCTCAATAAAAGTCCGCGTACGGGTGACGTACGAATAGCCACTGCGTTTCCGTTTGTAAACGCATAAAAATGTTTCTGTCCAAACGAAAACGATGGCCGCTTACAATACGTTTTAGCGGCGTCCATACGAATAACTTGATGCATGTAAACATATATTTCAATGCGTTTAGACCCTTCCACACGTAAACGCTTCAAACCAAAACATTAGTAAACGCTTGCTTAACTGAGCAAGTATTCACTGATGTATCTTTGTTCTGAGTTTGAGATAATACCTAGTAAATTGAATTTGATTTAGAAAACTTGTTATTTGACGGTCTTTTTGCTAGTAAAGGCGTTGTTCTGACATTGCAAAGATCATGGAAATCAAAGAAAAGCTATAAAAGACATAAAATGTTGACCTCTGACACTTGGCAATGTTTGATACGAGTAAAGCACGTCATATAAAATAATGATTGGCTGAGCGCAGAAAAGGCATGTCAAGCTAGGTGTGATGAAGATAAAAACCAGAGATAAGTGATAACCCAGCATTAGTACGATAATGAATATGATTTAGAGACGATATCAAGTAAAGATATCTAGTGATATGAGTAGTAGGAAAGTAAGAGTTCTACATCAGGTGCAGGAGGTGCAAGGTGGTGCAGCAGGGCGGGTGCTGGGGGAGTCACGCCCCCGATAGAGGGGAGGTCACGCGCCGTTGCAAGGGGAGTCACGCAACAGCGACCAGGGAGTCACGCGCCAGCGCGATCCGCTTACAGGACAGACGTCTTATAAACCGAGGGCTTAGGGTTTTCCCACAAATCAGTTGAACCATTTATCTACTGTTGGATACAAGATGAACCCGATCAAGTCGATGAAAAAACTCTTTATTTCCACGTATGCAGTGGAAGTGTGCAAACACCTCCATGAACTCGATATTAAACACTGCTGTGGTTGTCAAGTCAAAAACAGCAAAGTCGAATGCTTGATGCTAACCGAAGATGAAAGCATCGAACTTCACTTCGATGAAGCCCTACGAAAGGTGAACGTGATTAAAGTGATCGAACGAGTGATGGATAACATGAAACCATTTGCAATGACAATCGAAACAGAGGCCGAACTTTACAGCTGGACGGAAAGAAACCCAGCATTATCGTCAGACATGTACCAAGTAATCAAAGATACAGCTAAAGTGATCCGAATGTATTGAGAAGGGACAAAATGGTACACTAAAGGATGTAAAATCGATGAACGAAAAGGCTTTGTGTGACAAGGCACATCAATGTACACAATCAAAAAGCTTTGAATAAACAAAAGGAGCAAAACTGGTCGCGAATTTGCATACGTTCTAGACACAAAGCGTTTCACAGAAAACACTTTGAACAACATATAGTTTATTGTAAAAATACAGATAAAACTAATATAATTACATGTCGTGAAGCAAATTTAGTTCGATGATTAAAATAATCTTTCATCCTATTGTCTTTACAATCTCAAAAGTAAAGTACACTAAAGGAATTGACGAACGAAAAGGCGTTTGTGACAAGGAGCACAAAATGATACCTGCGTACACCATACCGTCTGTATTCTTCACAACATTTCTTTAAAGAAAATGCCATATATTTTTGCTGTAAATCCTAAAATATTTCCGTAGTATCCGTCATGCCTTCCATAATATTTGACCCTAACCAAGCAGCATATTCTTTGTCTCCGAGCTTTGTGTATAGTCTCTTCTTTGTTTGGCATACCAAAATACAGGGGTTCCACGATATAAGTGCATAAAGCTTCCGAATCATTCTCCCCTAATTGGTAGCACTGATCATGAAGGGGTGTATAACTGTACACGATAACAAAGCCAGTAAACGCTCCATGACATTTATTCTGGCGTAGGAAATTATCTCAACAAATCTACATCTTCGCATTAATTGTCTTGAGGCTTTCTCTAGTTACTATGGAAACGATCCTTCGAAGAAAAACACAGGGATCCCATCTAGTCTAGAATCTTGTCTACTGTAAATTCTAGTCTAGATTCTCGTCTACTGTAAATTCTAGTCTAGATTCTAGTCTACCGTAAATTCTAGTCTAGATTCTAGTCTTGTGTAGATTCTATTAGATCCTAGTTAGATTCTAGATTCTAGTTAGATTCTAGATTCTACTAGATACTAGACTCTAGCTAGATACTAGATTCTAGCTAGATTCTAGTATTCTAGCTAGTGTAGATTCTAGTATTCTAGTAGAATCTAGAATCTAGTATTTTAGCTAGATTCTAGTAGAATCTAGAATCTAGAGTGATTTTCACCGGACTGTGAAATTGTTACTAAGCTAATAGACACTAATAGACTCTGCACCCATTGTTTTCTTTTGTAGCAATACAACTATTAGACACTATTAAACACTGACTATTAGTAATTGTTTCTAGTACTCTAGTATTCTAGCTAAATTCTCTTCCCTTCTCAATACATTCGGATCACTTTAGCTGTATCTTTGATTACTTGGTACATGTTTGACGATAATGCTGGGTTTCTTTCCGTCCAGCTGTAAAGTTCGGCCTCTGTTTCGATTGTCATTGCAAATGGTTTCATGTTATCCATCACTCGTTCGATCACTTTAATCACGTTCACCTTTCGTAGGGCTTCATCGAAGTGAAGTTCGATGGTTTCATCTTCGGTTAGCATCAGAGCACAGTTGGTTCAAATCGTACTTGTCCAATAGGAAACAACAATGTTTAGTTAATGGTTATTTATCTTCTTCAAAAGAAATAATTTGTGGAGTTCCCCAAAGTTCTATTTTGGGGCCTTTGTTGTTTCTTATTTATATCAATGATTTGCCAACCTGCCTCCACTTCGCCACACCCTGCATGTATGCAGATGACACACAAATATTTGCTTCTTCATCTGATATTGATGGTCTTTCTGAACAATTAAATCCTGATTTAAATAGTATAAGCGATTGGCTAAAAGCCAATAAGCTTCAATCACATCCTGTTAAAACAAAACTGATGATAATAGGATCAAGTCACAATTTAAAGAATAAGACAAGTGATCCCTGTAATAATATTTCAATGAATGGCAAAATCGTAAAACGAGTGGGTCTGCATACATGTTTAGGCGTAAATCTTGACGAAAAGCTTTCTTTTGAAAATCATATTGAATACATCTGCAAAAAGGCGAGCGCGGGTGTTGGAGCCATAAAGCGCATAAAGCCCTTTGTTCCAATAGGCTCTTTAACAACACTCTATAAAGCACTTGTCCAGCCCTACTTCGATTATTGTTCCCCCTTATGGGATACTTGCAATAAAACTCTCAAAGACAAGCTACAAAGGGTACAAGCCCGTGCGGCTAGGGTGATCACAAGTGCTTCATATGACGTTCGATCAGCAGACTTGCTTCAAAGGTTAAACTTAAATACTCTTGAAAGCAGATGGAAACAATTAAAATTATCATTTTTATATAAAATATTAAATGACCAAGCTGCACCTAATTTAGCAAAGCTTTTCGTCAAAATTAAAGAAAATGAAAACCTCAGTTATATATTAAGAAATTCCGCGACTGATCTAGCACTTCCAGGGCCTAAACGAAACTTTTTGAAAAGAAGTTTTGGATATAGCGGCGCTGCCCTGTGGAACAGCCTACCAAAAGAGGCTAAACAAGCAAGCTCTCTTAGGCTGTTAAAGAGAAGTATAACCTCCTTTTGCTCGTGATCTGGGGTTGTGCTGTTTTATACTTTTCAAATATATATGTTTGCTTTTATTATTATTATACAGTGTTTTTTATATCAACTAATATCAAAACGATTGATGTACATATAACTAGCTAATTATTATTATATATTTTTATACTACGCCACATTTGGAAACCAGCGCACATACATACGTATGTAGCGTTGAAATGTTTAGTGTGATTAAATAAAGTTCATCATCATCATCATCATCAAGCATTCGACTTTGCTGTTTTTGACTTGACAACCACAGCAGTGTTTAATATCGAGTTCATGGAGGTGTTTGCACACTTCCACTGCATACGTGGAAATAAAGAGTTTTTTCATCGACTTGATCGGGTTCATCTTGTATCCAACAGTAGATAAATGGTTCAACTGATTTGTGGGAAAACCCTAAGCCCTCGGTTTATAAGACGTCTGTCCTGTAAGCGGATCGCGCTGGCGCGTGACTCCCTGGTCGCTGTTGCGTGACTCCCCTTGCAACGGCGCGTGACCTCCCCTCTATCGGGGGCGTGACTCCCCCAGCACCCGCCCTGCTGCACCACCTTGCACCTCCTGCACCTGATGTAGAACTCTTACTTTCCTACTACTGATATGTAGGGCACCCTTGTTTTCTAACTTCCTTGAGAAAAATCGAATTCCAACAAGAAGATGATGACAGCTATGGTGGTTGTTTTATAGAGCTGGTTGTTTGCGAGTGGGAGAAAGTAGAGCTTCAATGGAAAGTTTCGACAGAGATCACCTAAACTTTTCTTAATTGTGCAATTAAAAACCAAAAAAAATTCTAAATTAAGGATTGAATGAAAGAAAAAGATGTCTAACGCTTAACAATTAAGGCAAGACCAAACTTGTCTATATTTTACCGGCTAATTTTTCAGCTTCTCTTACCAGTCTCCTCACAGTTGTATCCCATATGGTTCAGATGGATCAGGTTTCTACTCAGACAACGCTATTGGCTGTTACAATGTCATCCAAGAAGGACTTCCCTTAGTTTTAGAAGCATTAAAGTCTATTCCCATCCAAACTGATTCTGTATTCACCATAGTGGATTATGGGACAGCTGATGGTGGTAATTCAATGCCGCTCATGTACGCATGCGTGAAAGCCTTACGAGAGAAGTATGGGGATGAGTTACCAATCAACATCATCTACGAGGACCAACCAGTCAATAATTTTAAATCTGTGTTTATGAGATTACAAGGTATAGTATTTGAAAAGGCATATGGTCATAATAGCATAAGGTCATATAAATTTGGCATAATACCACGGGTGGCATTTCAAACTGATTATTATACTCAGTTTTACGACCAGTAGGTTTGGACAATTTTCGTAAGTTAATTATCAGGGGATAAATCAATGAATACATTTTGTTTCAACGAGTTTATATGCAATTTTCATCGGACAAAACCCGACACCAAAGATTTATTGTGCTGTTTCTACTGCTAATTGGTTCGGTATCAGTCATTACTCTATTTTCATACTTATTGTATAGTTTATTGAGGAAAAAGAAAAAGGGGAAACGACCTTACGAGTTAAGGTACACGTAAAGAACAGCATTTCAAGCAACTGTATTTCGAACTAATATGACAGGAAACATCAGGGTGATAGACGAGCCATGATCGACTAACAATGACATTACATGACATTACATTACATTACCATAATGATGCGCGATGCCACACCGACGCTATCATGAATATATTTTTATCATTTCAGGACTCATCCCTGGACCACCTAGCTTCCTCAAAGATTTCTCTAATGTATTTGTCTTGGCTTGTGGTACTAATTTCTATGAACAATGTGTTCCAAGCAACACTGTAAACTTGGGTGTTTCTTCGACAAGTATTCACTGGTTGAGAGAGAAACCCTGTGACATCACTGGGGCACTGCATTATACAATGGCGGAAGACCCAGATGAAAAGGAAGAAGTTCTGTAAACAAGCAGAGAAGGATTGGGAACTCTTTTTGCTGCAAAGAGCTGAGGAATTGGTACCAGGTGAAGTGAAACAAATTAACAAATGGTTCCAGCTATTCGCTGGACTGAACGATTTCTGGAAACTCCGAGAAAACGAAATCGCTATGCAACGACATTGTGTAAAGTTATGCTCTAGGGAGCCGGGGCCCGAGTATAGGAACGAAGAGGAGGAAAGAGGCGCGTAGTAGATCTCGAGCTAGGCCCACCAGAGGAATATCTCTCTTACCTCCAACCCAGTCGTTCCCTGGAATCCGGTACCCATGGTAAATAAACGCTGACAGCTGTTTAATTCGTACATTCTGTGCATGCGTATATGCAAGATGACTGAGTTTATGATCTAGAGGAACATCATCAATCGTGACACAGATGTAACTGATTTATATTATTTGATCTGCGAAATTATAGTGCTCCAAAATATGCTGATTTTCAATTACTCTTGAACATGACAGGGGGCTTTATGGTGCTGATTCCGTTGGCAAAAGATGAACATGGTCAGTACCCTTGTAACACTGATGGTGCTAAAGTATCAGTGTTTAAACTCATGACTGATTTATGGAGAGGCCTTGTAAAGGATGGCAGAATAACAGAGGTATTTCTATTTGGAATACAGTGAACGTTTTCTAGACTCAGGTATTTTCTTTGGGTCCCGACTTGAAAATTACTACGTTTCTTCTCATTTTAGGATGAATTTCAGCGTACAACCTTCATCAACTACTTCCAGACAATTGAAGAATATAAAAAGCCATTCAAGGATCCTGATTCTCCTGTCAGCCAAAAGGGTTTGGAATTGGTTTCTATAGGAACGCGCGTCGTTCGGTGTCCGTACAAACAGACTTGGATAGCAGAGAAAGGAGATCCCAAAGCACATGCAAAGTGGTACATTCCTAGCCTGCGTGCCTGGAGTAACGCTACGTTTATGTCAGGTGAGAGGGAAATAATTCTCGTTGTCGTCACCAAAAGTACCATCATAATTACCCGTAGGACCAGCCATTCCCTCAAGTCAGCAATATTTGTGTAAGAGCGTTTGTTGTTCAGCTTTTCTACATTGTTTTCAACATGTTGAGGCGTCACGTTCTTATACGATGCTCGTTTCCAATTAAACTGGGTCACTTTTTTATGCGAAAATCGCGAAAGAGGATGTTTGTCTATCAATCAAAATAATTTGAATTCCTTAGGTTTATCAGATTCCAGATCTCCCAAGGAAAAAGCTGACATTGTAGATGAGCTGTTTATCCGTTACGAAGCCGATGTAGCCAAGAATCCTGATGACCATGCTGCGGATTACGTAAACGCTTATATTGTGATACGTAAAAAGCAGTAACACGTATGGACACATGGAAGTAATAACGTAAAAAGATAAAAAGTATTATTTGAGATATAACGCGCTGGTTGGTGATTGGATGGCTACCGTATTTATATTAGACATGACTTGCTTTGTAACACCGAAAAATAGTTAATAAAACGATTGATCGATCGAGGCTACTCCTCGTGTTCCAACTTGCTTTCTAGTGTTCTACATGTCCCATCGTGCTAGTACCACAGCACTGAGACATGCGCGAGCGTTCTACATTGCTAAAATCTATAATTCAAATACCTGACAGCACAACAGATGAACACCTCTACATAGTGTAGTGTAGTGCGTCGGTATTTTTTTCTTATCGTCGAATAAGTGTCGGTCTTCTTCAAGAAAATATACAAATGATGATCCCCGTTTCTGTTTTTGTTCATTGAAGCATGTTGGATGGTAATGAACTCCTTAATTTTGTCCTCCTCTGAAAGAGTCCGGGGCTCTTTTGTTACAATAGGTTCCTTGCATTATTGCATTACAGTATATAACGCAAATGCGGAAATTCAGCTGAGCGACCGCCCATTATTCTTCATTCACAATCACAGTTGTTGGCGGAAGCTTCGTGACACGTTCAAATGGTACCTCGCATAAGAATATAATGTGTACGCAGTAGAAGGTAATGGAAAATTTGTGTGCGTAATTTGTATCTTAATTGGCTCGAGAAATGTTCAAATTACTTTACAATAGACAATAAAGACAACTTTATTGTCTATCTTATCTAGAAAGTTTTTTGTCATCTTTTTTTCAAACTATGCCCTTTTTAGTCACAAATGACAATTTGTTCGCGAGTCTGTTTTTCACTGATTGATTCAGTGAAGTCATTCAGACCAAATTAAAATCGAAAACAAAATTACTGGTTTTACCTTCTCAATGTAGTTTTGACTTTGAATGATTTCTTTTTTACTACTTGTCTTGAATATTGTTAGCTTTTCTTTTATCTGTGACAGGCTTGAAAGGCGTATGTTTTCACTTTTCGAAGTAGTTGAGTGTAAAGCGATTCAACCTCGCGGTTGTTTTTCATCAAATTTTCAGAAATTTCTTAGGTTATATTATTAACAAATAATAGCATGTTTTGTACGTGATATTTGGCATAAATACCACTCGTGATATTTCAAAATGGTCCCAAATTTTGTTTATCAATTTTGAAATATCACTCGTGGTATTTATACCAAATATCACTACAAACCATGCTATTACCTATACTAATAATATAACCTAAGAAATTTGTGCAATTTGATTGGCTAAGAGCACTGGTATTTCAGCTTAATTTTGTAATTTCACATGTGAAAATTACAGTTTCCATGGCAACTGCTTTCTTTCTTTGCCAAAAAGGAATTCTTAGCTGCAGGTGGAGGCACTAGCTAAACGTTGTCTTAATGGCGAGTTTTTGCTTATGAATCAATTATGAAAGTTAAGTTACATTATTTCTTGTTGCAATATCACTGTAATTTGAACATTTAACCCTAAGGAGTTTTTCTTTTTTCTGCTGAAAAAAATGATAAGCGAAACGTGAACATTAAGTGAAAGTTTGTCAAAATAGCTTCAAACTGAAGGATTGACATGGCGGAAAGGTAATAAAAAGTTTTTTTCTACACTTATGTATTTATTGTCTATCTTATCTAGAAAGTTTTTTGTCATCTTTTTTTCAAACTATGCCGTTTTTAGTCACAAATGACAATTTGTTCGCGAGTCTGTTTTTCACTGATTGATTCAGTGAAGTCATTCAGACCAAATTAAAATCGAAAACAAAATTACTGGTTTTACCTCTTCAATGTCAATCCTTCAGTTTGAAGCTATTTTGACAAACTTTCACTTAATGTTCACGTTTCGCTTATCATTTTTTCAGCAGAAAAAAGGAAAAACTCACTCTTCAGGCATATCCATCAAAACCCGTTTCCCTTTCATTTTATATTTCATTTTTGAGTTGTCTTCATGATAAAATCACTTCCTTTTAGCGGGAGAAAGCTTCCCCATCTGGCCGCCATTTTCTCTTAGCCTTTTTGGCAAAGAAAGAAAGCAGTTGCCATGGAAACTGTAATTTTCACATGTGAAATTACAAAATAAATTCAACGATTAATTACGTAGTGGTCGACTGAAAGCCAGTTGTCGCCTAACAGAGGTGATTCGCCGAAAGGAGGGTCCATTCGAATTTGTGCTGTATTTCTGATGTCCCGACATAAAGGAATGATTTCTTATCAGTAGTAAAGGTTACAATGAGATTTACCAATTGAGTAGCTCTAACTCTAATGATTCACTGTATCCCCCTTCGTTTAATGATAGGTTTGCCTTTCAAGAAAAAAATCAATATGGGCGATTCTGAAGTTTGTGTTTGTTTATTTATCTGTTCTTGTTTTCCCAGAAAGTATAACATGAAACTATCGAGCAGAACAGGACTTTTATTTATAACACAGGAATAACACAGGAAATATGGTAATTACTTACCCACTTATATTTCTTTCTTTCTTTCTTTCTTTCTTTCTTTCTTTCTTTCTTTCTTTCTTTCTTTCTTTCTTTCTTTCTTTCTTTCTTTCTTTCTTTCTTTCTTTCTTTCTTTCTTTCTTTCTTTCTTTCTTTCTTTCTTTCTTTCTTTCTTTCTTTCTTTCTTTCTTTCTTTCTTTCTTTCTTTCTTTCTTTCTTTCTTTCTTTCTTTCTTTCTTTCTTTCTTTCTTTCTTTCTTTCTTTCTTTCTTTCTTTCTTTCTTTCTTTCTGTCTGTCTCTTTCTTTCTTTCTTCCTTCCTTTCTTTCTTACATTTGAGCGGTGGAAATGTATTAAGGCCATTCATACAAGACACGACTCGTAAACTTTAGGTATATGAACGACATATTTTGAGCTCTTCTTAACTATAAGACATCTAGTCGATGTTAGTAAAGATCGCCCGAAAGTGAAAGAACCATCTTTTGTAATAGTTTCTAGAGGAATTTTTCATCACGAAATCAATACTGATGGCATTGATATAATACGCAAGAACCAAGTATACTAACAGAGCATAGAAACATTTTCTCCGATCTTATATATACTTCTTTGCTAAGCTTGTCTGCCGTCTTGCACACCGTCTTAAATACTACAACTCATTTGTCAATGTGTACAGAGAAATACAGGAAGAGCAATGTTATGTTTGTGCTTCCTAATATTTAGAATGACGTGTTGTTCCTATATATTATTATAGCAAAGATAACATTTTATACAGATCATTTGTATTTCTTCCTATTGAGAAAAATTGCTGTTCAATCACCTTGAATGTATGTGGTTTGAAAAAATACTCGTTAATGAATCTACATTCCGGATTTTCCACGACCTTCCTAGAAAAATTAAACACTAAGTGTGATAAATCTTTTGCATATCATTCAAACATATTTATGCAAGGACGCCCAATAAGCATAATAAAACATTTTACAACACTTGATACTAATCTCGCGATCTGATTGGTTGATTAGAGTGTGTCAATAAGAGGACAGACATACTGTTGACGCGTTTCAGCGCGCGCGCTCGTTCTGTTGCCCCGTTTGAAAAGGATTTTTTAACTTTTATCTCAAATAATTGTTGTAAAAAACGAATTGAAGATGGTTTTGAGTTGTCTGTCCTCTTATTGACACACTCTTGACGCCATAAAATGTTCAAAACTTTGCAGTGAAACCACTGATCGCTGCGCTCGTGATTCCACTTGAGTTTTGAACATTTTATGACGTCAAGAGTGTGTCAGTGAGAGGACAGACAACTCAAAACCATCTTCAATTTGTTAATTGTTTGACTCGGCTGCCATTTTCGTTATGACATACTTTCACTCTCGATTTAACAAATTAAAGATGGTTTCGAGTTGTATGTGTGTCCGTTTCGAGTTGTTTCACTGTAAAGTTTTGAACATTTTATGAGGACAGACAACTCAAAGCTATCTTCAATTCGTTTATTTACAACATTTATTTGAGAAAAAAGTTAAAAAATCCTTATCAAACGGGGTAAAAGAACAAGCGGGCGCGCCGAAACGCGTCAGCAGTGTGTCTGTCCTCTTATTGACACACTCTAACCAACCAATCAGATTGCGAGATTAGTATCAAGTGTTGTAAAATGCATTCAACTTCCTCCAGGTGGTAATGAAATTACTGCAGTTACTTCATTCCTACCGAAAAGAGAGCATTATGATTTCAGAGGTCATCTACGGGGTAGTTGCCATTCTTATAGAAAACTGTACAGGTGTTCTGGTTGTAAAGAAGATGGATAACGAAGACCACAACGTTGACGAGGAGACTGCCCTGATACAAGGCACAGACCAATACAAATTGAAGGACTTTACAAAGTTTGATCCCACAGATACTATTTTCTGTGAGTATGATCCCCCATCAAATGAAGAAACAAATCCAAAAGCTTGGAGAAAAGGTCTTCCGAGTGTAAAGACTTCCATATTAAAAAGTATAAAGTTGGTATTTGTAATCCAGATGCTATGTGGAACTCTCATAGGGTTACTGGCTGTGTTTTTGGTGTTCATTGATCTTAATACCTCAAATGTTTGCATCGCTGCTAAGTTAAACTTCAATGAACTTCCAAATCCTATGAGATCCATCGAGGTGTTGGGACACTCTGTGGAAGGATTTATTAAAGAACTCTACGACTTTTTTCTTTTGTCCACTGTATTTTCCTGGTCACAGCTGAAGGAACTAAACCTTCCTCTTATAAATATTGTGATCGCATTTGTTGAACTCATTTACCATCACATTTTAGCACTTTTTGGACTTTTTGGTAGCTCTTGGTTTTATTATCCTATGGATGCTTTATTCACGGCTTGTGCTGTCATAAATGGTCTTATACTTGCTCGACACTTCAGACCTCGACCACACAAATGGAAGACTGTATTCAAGCTGTCATTCACATTTTCAGCACAGTTTGTCCTTGGAATGATCTTGGTGGAAGTTTTCTGTTATTGTTTTTGGCCTTGGTATAATACACTACCCGAGAACACTAAAGTCGTAGTTGCAGCTATTTCTCCACTGGTAGCGTTCTTTCCCAAACTCGTCTGCCGTCTCGCAGCTCAGAAACTCAAAGACGTGCATCCAGGTAGCGCCCATGTTTTCGTTACTGCCATGTACTGCACATTTGCTATTCTATTCAGAGTAATGCAAGCTGAACTGGCCAACTTATCTTCATTTGTAATGCTTGGAATAGCTCACGCATTTGTGGACCTGTTCGAAAGGCTCACGATTATTGTAATGGATTATCTATGGTTATATCTTTACAGACTTCTTCGTTGTAAACGAAAACCAAAGTCTCTGTACTGCTGTCCTCGCAGGCGACGCTTTGTTGCAGACATGAGTATCCAGATATTACTTCAAGAGGCAACAAGTCTAGTGTCAGGCTTTGGATTTATCCACCTCTACCACTTCATCTACAGTGACATCAAGCCTCCTTACACCGATTTGCAAGTCGTCAAAAACTTCTTATTGCGTGTGTCTATCGGGCTTGCCATCGATTTAGCATTCAACACAGTTTCAGTGGTATTGCAAACGCGGCTCATGAACATCGCCATTATGAAAGTGTGGTCGATGAAATGGAAGCATCATTGTATTGTAACTATTATTATTGCAATCCAGACGATGTTTATATTTACGGTGTATTTATTTGATATCGTACGCAATAAGTACAATTATAAGGAACACCCTTTAGTGCGATATGCATGGAATTGTTCCATGCCTTTTACGCAGTTGTATTATTGACCATATCTTGTAAATGTAAACATTAACTAGTCGGCTACCTATCTTTGTTTAACCTCGTGGTTATTATAAGTAGCCTGTACCTAATTTCCTGTTTTAATTTTACTTGTAAATCGTATATTCATGTAAACTGTGATACTAAATAAAGACATATTGTAATGTATTGTATTGTATTGTACTGTGTAAAAAGACAACACTTAACACGGAATAACCCGTTATTTCGCCTCGGGGCGTGCGATGCATGATAAATCAATGCTTTAGCTTTCCATTCCACTTGGATTTTCTTCGCCTTTCCCGGTTTTCTCTAGCTATTGGATAATTAAAGGTTTCTGCTTTATAACCAATAACTTGAATAAAGTGTTTGTAAGAATTTTTTATAGCACTGTGTTTTGGGTGTGACTTTTGAATCGAGTTGATTGAATAATCAATTTTAACATTTTAATGTTAGGTTTTGAATTGCCGAATAAATGCATGCATACAACTATCCTGTCATTTCTGCACTTAAGGGGTCTAAGGACTAGGAGTTCCAACACTGATTTCGAAAAAAATGTGTCTACTGATGCGAAACTGTCACTTCAAGTGGGGGCATAACTTCAAAACGAAACTTCCATGTGGAAGCACTACGCTTACAGTGCTACGCTTCGAACCGTTGCCACTACTACGATGTTTTTGATTACATTTTGACATCTTTTTCACAACTTTGAATACTGCTATCAAATTAGATATCGGCGCTTCACTTTGATGTCTCGATAGGCGGAGATTCTACATCATATATTTTTACATCGATATACAAACTCTGCTTATCGAGACATCAAAGTTGTCAAAAAGATGTCAGCTGGTAACAGAAACACATAAGGGGTTGAAACGTGTAACTACAATACGTTTCTTTGGTCCCATGCTCCGGAATATTCAAATGAGCAAAACAAGCGTTTTATGACCATATTTGGTAATGATATGACCTTCAAAAATGGCGGAACAATTTCCCCATCTACATATGTTGCTCACTTTCCAGCAGCTTATAGTGATCAAATAATGTTCTAAACGAAACAGAATTTTATTTCAAGGTAACTGACTAAATTGTGCAGACTCGGAGCCCGTGCCAGGGCAATTTTCTGGTAAGGAAACGCTAAAATTAATTTTACAGAGATTTTATACTTGTAAACAGACAGTCATTATTTAAAAAAATTCAAATAAATAGAAGCCCTTAGGTAGAAACTAAATACGTTGTTTATTTATTTGTTCTGAATGTGGTTTAAAGTAGCTGAAAGAGCGATAAAATGCTTTGTAAATCCACTTACTGTTTGCCTTGAACTCAACATTTTGAGCTGATCGTAAACTTTCTTTTCAGAGTACGAAGTTGCACTTTAGGATGTCCAAAGTCATAAAAAATGCAAAATATGCTTTAATAATCACCAAAAAATTACAAATAAAAGCTACAAAATATATTTTTGGCCAAATATGGTCAAAAAGCGCCTTTGCCTCATTTGCATAATTTGAATATTCCGGAGCATGGAACCCGTGTTACACGTTTCAACTCCCTTATGTGTTTCTGCTGGTAATCAAAAACTTTGTGGCATCGTAGTAGCAACGGTTTGAAGCGTAGCACTGTAAGCGATTGCAAAAAAAAAAAAAAAAAAAAAAACCGGAACGGTTTGAAGCGTAGCACTGTAAGCGATTGCAACAAAAAAGGAAGGATGCGACATGTTTCATTTTTATTGATTATTGTTAGGTTGTTGATGTATAAAATGTAAATTATCAAGCACTTCATGGTCAGCAGTTTACTTATAGCAAGTTTTAATGAAGTAAATACTGGTTATACAATAGTGGAATACTATGGAATATCCCACGAGTCACTTGTATTTTCTAGTATGCACACGAGCCTTTAGGCGAGTGTGCACGTGTGTGCCGGTACAAAGAAAATAATACAAGTGACGAGTGGGTTATCCACGGTATGCCACACAATTATATAACTATTTTATCCAACACCAAAGAAAATACAGCCAATTATACAGTCTTATGGGAAGAGACAGTTGAATTCGCATCAATGGAGTTTAGACGCGTGATTTCAGTGTCCTCAGTTTTTGTCTATTTTCTGCTTCAAAGCTGCTCGTTTGTTGGATCCGAATAGTTTTCTGGTTATGGGAATGTCCCTGGTCACTGGAAATGTGTTTTGTTGTGGGATATGGTCAATATTAGCTGCCAAAAAAACGTTTTACCCTTTGGTAAACTATTGCTCAACCTAAAGTTAGGAATCAGTTTACGATCACCGTTGCATGCAAATCTAAACAATAGCAAGCAACTTAAAATTGCTCATCTTAACACAGATTCCCTGAAAAATAGATACCATTTCCAGGAAATCAAAGAAATGGCACTACAGAAACAAAAGCCAGTGTTAAGATTGATGGCTATCAAATTAGATTGGCTCGTCTAAGAAAGATCGGTGGACGTGTTTTCGCGTATGAGAAACATGTTCTCAAGTGTAAGGTTCTAAAGGATCTGACAGGAATTGGAGAGTCTAGACTTCACCAACTTTGGCTTCAAGTCCAAAATAAGAAACTACGATCGCTTTTGGTGTGCGTCGTCTATAGACCTCCCGATATAAGTATTTCTTGCCTGGAAGACGAACTCCTGCCCAACTACATTGAAGCCTTGTCTCTTAACTAAGATAGTGTGCTCATAGGTGACGTAAACTGTGACCTGCTGACAAGCAACCCTAAGGGTGACGCCCTGCTATCTTTTTGTACTACCGTTAATGCTACTCAACTGATTGACAAGCCCACAAGAGTCACAATGACTTCACGCAGCCTCATAGACATTGTAATTGTGTCAAACCCCAGCATAATTAAATCTAGTGGCGTGATTGAGCTTACCATCAGTGATCATTATCTAGTATATGTTGCCCTGAACCTGAAAGCTCCAAAGCAATCTCCAACCTACATCACAACTCGTACCTTCAAAAACTACATTGCAGACCAGTTCAATAGTGACATTGCCCACATCCCATGGCACACCGCGGATTTAATGCAGTCGGTTGACGAGAAATTGGACGCCTTCAATGATTTGTTTACCACTTAGCTTGCCTCAGCAGTCACGCGCCCATAAAAACAGTCAAACTGAAACGTAAGCCAAATCCATCAGTTACTACTTAATCAAGGTCCTTATAAGATCAAGAAATCAACTGCATAAGAAAGCAAAAAAGAGTGGATCCCAGGTGGATTGGGAGGCCTTCTTTAAACTGCGACGAGAAGTGAAAGAGGCGATCAAAGAAGCAGAGCGGAGTTATTTCAACGAACAGGTGACCGCAAACAGAGGTAACAGTGGTGCTATTTGGAAAACAATTCGCAGTGCGCTTCCAAGAAAGTCAAAACCATTGTCTTCAATACACCAAGGATACAAATGTCTTGGCCAACAACTTTAATAAGTATTTCATCTCAGTTGGCAATGATGCTGCAATAAAATCAGCTGAGTTAGCGACTGCGCATGGAGTGGACGTCATTCATCTCCCTCCACGGAGTGCTGCTGACGCAGATGACGAATTGTTTGAATTCAAACCTGTGTCTTGTGCGGAGGTACGGAAAGTGATCATGGGCATGCCAACGAACAAGGCCCCAGGCTACGACAGGGTTCCTATTTCAGTAGTCAAGGACTGCCTTGAGCATATCCTACCTACATTATCTGGTATCATTAACCATTCTTTTTCATCCTCAAACTTTCCACGTGCCTGGAAAAAGGGCGTAGTCGTCCCTCATCTCAAAGAGGGTGATCACGAAGTTCCAAGTAACAATCGTCCCATATCCCTATTACCAGTCCTTTCTAAAGTAGCTGAACGGATCGCAAAGCGTCAATTTGATGATTACCTGAATCGGAAAGAACGCCTAACATTACATCAGAGTTCCAACCGTAAACTGCACTCAACTGAAACTTCGAGTTTGTTAGTAACTGATCATATCTTCCGAGCCATGGATTAAAAGCAAATCAGTACAGCAATGGTGCTCATTGATTTGAGCAAAGCATTTGACAGCCTGTGTCATGCGACGCTACTTAGTAAATTACAGAAGTTGGGAACCTCTGATAAGGCTCTACAATGGTTTCACAGCTACTTAACGGATAGAGAGCAGCGCACCCGAATAGCTACTTCATTATCAGACCCCCTTATTATAACACATGGGGTCCCACAGGGCTCAATTTTGGGGGCCCATGCTGCTTGGCCTTTACGTAAACGATCTTCATAAAGTTGTAAAATTCTGTAACATCGAGTCATATGTCGACGATACTAAAGTGTACCCCTCGTTTGCAACAAAGGATGTCGATTTATGCCTTAGGCAAGTTGACCAAGATCTTCAGCATGTGGCAAGCTGGTGTTGCGCAAACCAACTATTGATCAACTCGACAAGACTAAGTTCATGCTGTTTGGAGTAAGCCAATTAACATCCAAATTACCAGACATTACCTTATAATTACCCTTCCTTGGTCAGGAGTTAAGACCTGTTGCCTCCGTTAGAGACTTAGTATAGGTGTCATACTTGATTCAAACCTGACGTTCACTGACCACATCTCTGCATTATCGTCATCTCTGCTTTCCAGTCTGTGTCAAATTAGTAGGGTACGACATCTATTCTCCAGAGATGTTTTGAAAGAAATTTTAAACTCCTTGGTGTTTAGTAAGCTATACTATTGCTCCACAGTCTGGTCTGGAACCTTCAAGAAAAATATCCACAGATTCCAACTAATGCAAAATTTTGCTGCACGTATTTCAACTAACACCAAAAAATACGACCATATATATCTCCAATCTTGGAGGACCTTGGTTGGCTAACCGTTGAAAACATGTTATACGTTTGCGTGATGTCATCCTGGTATATATGTGCACGAACAACACCAACATACCTCAGCTCAAAGTTTGTAAGATGTTCAGATATCCATACCTATAACACGCGGAGAAAAGCCGACCTACGTGCTTCACAGTGCCGCACATCCACAGCACAGCGCTGATTCTTCTTCAGAGCAATCAAGTCTTGGAACTGTCTTTCAGAGCAGACAAAAACGTCCTCATCCATTTCTTTATTCAAGAAAAACGCAAAGCAGAACTTAGTGGACATTGAAATATGTTATAAATAGTTTATTTAAATCTCATCTCGTTTTAAAGTTTTCATTGTTTCAAATTTTCAAATTGTAACTAGTATTTTTATAATTAATTATAAATTAAATCTCATATAATTGTAATATTATTTCTGAAAATTAAAAACCCCTAGGGAGGAAATAATAAAGTTGTATTGTATTGTATTGTAAATACCGCCAACTATACAACGGCTTTCTTGTATTCTGATTAATTGTCTGCATTTTCGATGATGTGGGATAAACTCTATTAGTAACATTTATCTTTTTACTTATAAATGAGAACCTATTAAGAACCTTTTTAGGCTCATTTCTCACTTGCACCCACTTGCAATTTATAACCACCATTTCAAGATGACTTGAAAAAAAACAGAGGTTCTTTTATGTGGATTTTTGCTGCACACCACAAATATAGCCGATTTTTGTAAGACACTTATTTCCATTATTTTTGAACAAATCCCATATAGTGTTGGATTGAAAAGTAGAATATTTTTTATGTATTTCTTCCGAATTTGAAGAAGCCCCCTATTTAATTAAACCCACCCGTCGCAATTTTCGAAATGTGACTCCCGGGGGCATTACTCGGTCATAAATGATATATCGAAAACCAACCAACAGACGATTATCGAACAGACGAAAGACATCCCATTTCAAGAAATAAGAATGAACAATGAGATTTACTTAATATGAGTCGCTATTCAACACCTGCTAATAGGTTTTCAATAGTTTTTATCATTTTCTATTGGTGTATGATAATACTAATTAAGCATAATATATATATATATACCGAGTATGAACAAATGAAAGGTATAAATGTATGAATTGATATGAATTAACATAATGATTCTCTCCTAACTGGTGGTTAACACACAAGCATTCACACTAGGGACCTAGTCCAGTCCCAGACTCTCTTTCTTGCCGCTCCAGGACTCGCGGAGAAAGAGAGTCCAGTATAACTTGCATGCGCATGTCAGCTTAGTGACCACGCGATCTCCACATTCATGTGGTGATCGCGTGGTTACAATTCCAAAAGTCGTCTAATGATTCAAGATGGCTGAAGAAGAAAGTGTTTTGTATACACGATATCAGTCTCATTTTAGAAAGCAATTTGTTGATTCAGTGAGCTAAGCACTTGGAAAAACCAACTATAATCTCTTACCAAAGTTTGAGCAGTTACAGGCAATTTACGGATGGACAGTTGTGAAAGAAGTATTTGTGAATTTTTCGATACGCATCACTACCATATTTTTTGACAGCAAAACAAAACACTGACATTTGCATATTGCAAGCTCTCAAAATAAAACTTTAAACTGATTGGCTCATTTTGCACATGCGCATGCAAGTTATACTGGACTCTCTTTCTCCGCGAGTCCTGGAGCGGCAAGAAAGAGAGTCTGGGACTGGACTAACTAGAGACCTTAAGCAACCACGACGGCAACAAGGACGACGACGGTATAAAACAATGGCCTTAATAAGCACAATAAATACACGTGCAAATGAACAGAACTGCAAAGAAATCAAAAGAATTCTGTAAAACTACGACGTGAAAAGTTCCGATTTCACGCTCTGTAGAGAACGGGAACTTGTAGAACTAAATCAGCTTATTTTTCGTTCGGACAGAAATTTGATCTTATTTAATTTTGATTTATTTTAAAATTATGAGTTTGAATGAGGGCCATATTGTAACTACTGGGTCACCAGTAAATATGTTTTCACCCTCCATAAATAAAGTCTTCATCATCATCATCAATGTCACATGAAAGTGAGCAAGCGAAAGAAATAGCGTTCTCTATTGTTTTTAAATCATTTTTAGCGTCCCGTCTTCCCTGCCGTCGTCGTCGTGGTTGCTTAAGGTCCCTTACATGTGATAAGGACGGTAAATAATCTTTCACTAACTAATTGAATTGAAGCTCAGTATCTGTAAACTGAGACTGAATGCCTTGATCGGAGTATTGCTAAACTTACCGTCATGAAAGTATTTCTTGCCACAAAAAGGTTCTGGATCGTTTATTGGCTACTTTTACGAAGAGTTTTAAGCAGTGATGATAAGTTAATAAAAACATTTGATGATTTTGAGTTGAAAAATATTTTTGAAAATTAACGATCTAAAGGGAGTCGCCGGCAATCAGTGAACATTGCTCATGAAGAATTTTGAGCAATGACGCTATAAGTTGATGAAAAATATTTGTTGGATAGTTAAAGACGGCTGTTATTCAGGCTAGTTGTTAAACAATTTCAGTGAAAAATAATATTCTTTATAAGGAGGACCCAATCAATAAATATTGCTAAATGCCAAGAAATTTTGTGGCCTACGGCAACCTTTCGCCCCATGTAAGTGAATCCAGAAACCGGATTCCTCGAATAATTTGATTTTGGAATCCGAAATCCAGCCCTTCAATTCGGAATCCAGCTCTTGGAATCCAGATTGATTGATTGACAAATACCTATTGTAACTTGTGAACAAAATATGGAGACATGAGAAGCTAAACGCCAATGTTATCCTCAAGCAAACTTGGGGAGTAATTTTCCTGACCACGAGGTGAACGGTTGCGAATTTGTATTATTTCGACTTCTACAAATTCTGTCGAGTTGTTTCGTGAAATTTCCTAGGTATGGGATAGAACAAAATGTTAACATACCTGTTGCCAAGTGTCGTTGTCTTTGCTGCACTAGGTATAATTCAGTAAGCTTCAAAAGTAAGCTACTACATCGAGTCGACGTTTGAGCTGCCAAGGTAAAACCCTCATGGTTTGTTAATTTATTCAAAACAACACCTTACTATCTGTTGCAAAATTCCACACGGGATTTAGACTCAGAAGCAATTGTATTCATAGAACTACTGTCTTTATTAGAGTGATTTTCACCGGACTGTGAAATAGTTAACGACCTATTTCAATCATGCATTCCAATACCTCGATTCCTTGATCACTATTCAGTGAACGGCAAATTCCATTTTTACTCAACACAAATTTAGGAGAAGTAAGGGAAGGGTAGGAGGGGGAGAGGGGAGAGGGAGAGAAGTAAGGGAAGGGTAGGAGGGGGAGAGGGGAGAGGGGTAGGAGGGGGAAGGGGGAAGGGGGAAGGGGAAGGGGGAAGGGGGAAGGGGGAAGGGGGAAGGGGAAGGGGAAGGGGGAAGGGGGAAGGGGGAAGGGGGAAGGGGGAAGGGGGAAGGGGGAAGGGGGAAGGGGGAAGGGGGAAGGGGGAAGGGGGAAGAAACGGGGGCGGAGAAAGAAGGGGATGGAGGGCAGGCAAGACACAAACAAAATGGTTTATTTAAACATGACGAGGTAATTTCCTTTGCAATATCTAACCGTGTACTAATTTTATTTGGATTCACTCTGTACAAATACACTCATAAATACTCACATAAACTATCATAAATATCTAATAAGCCTCCAATAAATTAATATATTTTGAATTTTTTTCTTTTTCATATAAAATACTCTTCTTTCTTTGTATAATTTTCATAAAATTTTTGGACTATTGGGACATGGCAAATTTTGACGAAAACCAACAAAAGTTTCAGGGGTCGTGACGTCAATCGTTGCTATGCACCAAAATACTGATGACTGAAATTCGCCTAAGTATCCTGGAATACAAAATGACAATCAATAAATTGGTATCCTCTCTAAGGTTTTGGAAGTAACCAATGACAGTCAAATAAGGTGAAATCTCAAAAATCGCCACACGTAAGGTCACGTGGTATAATCAAGCTAGAAGCATACTTTTCTTACTCTTTGCACTTGTTATATTTTAGTCGAGAGGCAGCTAAAATGCAAAAAAAAATCACAATCAGTACAAGAATGCCTTGTTGAAACTTAAATCAATCCCATATTACTCCTATAGATGCACAGACGACGTCAAAATGTTGTAAGAACGACAAGAGTACGCCACCAGACGAACCGGATATTTCAACCAATCAGAGCGCACGTAATTAAATAAGATTCTGTGACGTCATCTGTGCGTGTGTATTATAATCGTACATTGTTCTCGACCAATCATAGTGCGGCTAATATATATACCAAGTATGATATAAAAAAAATTCAACAATGGCAACAACGAAAAAGGTTTCTCTTACAAACTTGTAAAATGTCTAAAATAACTCAACGTAAATAACGTAACTTACTATAAAGGGCATACTATAAAGGGCATAGAATAATACTAACCTTCCATTCCAGTGCTTCTTGTACACATTTCTGTTCTTTAGGAGTAAATCGTAACATGTGTGATATTACATTGATAAGTTGTCTTGACTGTGAACAATAAAACAAAGAGATTTATAAATTCTTTTGGCTATGATTCTCGAATCAGCAAATTGAGCGACAAACTTCTCTACTTCAGTAACAACAGTCGGTCCTTATATACTAGAAACATTTTGTCATCTCTAAGACATTTAGAAATGACAATTTCTATTAAATCTATTTTTAACAGTTAGTAATATGCCAACCCATATAAGCGGAACTTTGCTGCATATTGCATGTGACGTCACAGCAGCCATCTTGGATGAACTTCATTAAAAGATTTCTCATTAGCGTCTGTTGTTTGTTCATCAAACATGGCTATCGCTTCATTGTTTTTGATTCCCGAAGGAATGGGTAAACCAGCAATACATAATGTTTATATTCTGCGTCATTGCAAACATCAAATTTCCAGTTAATCTATAAACAAACAGACTTCAGAAATGGAAAGAAGGTTTCACGTTTAGAACTACCTCAAAAAGTTTGCAATTGCTTCAATACTTCTTGAGTAATTGAATTTTCAATTTGCAAGATTTTATAGTAAATGTATGACTGTAGGGCCAATCGTCACACAGCCATACATCTCTCGGGGAATTTCGCGATATTTAAAGTCCTCTAACTTCGAAATTACTCCAGCTATCACTTGCAAATTTTCAGGTCTTTGCAGATATGCCATTTCCTTTATATTTCTTGTGTCCGTTTGAAGTGTAAAGCTCGATTATTAATCACTTATGCTAATGAATAACAATGCATCAAAAGGATTTTCAAATCGTTGTAAAATGACGTTTCTATAGTTACCTGTTTGTTGTCGCTACACATGTACTTTAAAATAACGTGTTTGAGATATCTATAGACGATGGTTAAGAACAATAAAACTGTATTCAAGATCTTACAATGTAGAATTTCTCTACCAATATCCTTTTTACATTTTAAAATCTATGGCTATACCTGCATATTCACCATTCTAATAAATGCCACAACGTATTGTTTTCCGCGCTTGACGTCAAATTTGTTCTTTTGAAACTTGTACAATGTGAATCCAATTGAAAAGAATAAATTTGACGTCAAGTGCGGAAAACAAGCATTGTGGGATTTATTAGAAAGGTGTATACTAGGTTAAAACTCCAGAGCTCTAGAGAACTAAGAGGCAGAGCAGAGCAGAGCAGATCAGCAGAGCAGACTATAATAAAGCGAAATAGAGCAGGAAGCTCTAGAGCCGACTCTAGAGGACTAAGAGCACTAGAGCAGACTCTAGAACAAACAAACAAATTCTAGAACAGAGCAGATAAGAAAGTTGTCAATTAACAAATATTTAACGTTTTCCGTGTTTACATAGCCTTATGTAAACATGCGGGAAAGTTTGAGAGAGGTCGAAAGCGATTGCATAAAACCTCGCCAACGCTTCGGTTTTATACAGCGCTCGAGACATCTCCCAAACTTTCCCAAGTGTTTATATCAGGCTATGTAAACACGAAAATAAGTTTTATATATGTTTTATAAAATACCGACATGAAGAAAAAGAATGAGAAGCTCGTTTTTTGTTGGATATCACTCAAGAAATCCTCCAAGAGAAAAACTGTCAAATCAGCGTTGTCGTTTTACAGTCAAACCTCGAACTCAAACATTCAGGAAAATCTTTTGTTGAAGAGAAAGAAAAGCGCCCCTTTCTAAGGACAAAATAACTCCCCATTATTTCTTAAAGTCCCGAGACAACAACGAGGATGTTCTTTAATTGAGAAGTCGTAAAATGGATGAAAACTAGTGATTCAACAAAAACGAATTGTTAGGATCATTAATAAGAGTGATTTTTGTGCCCATACTTATCCAATATATAATCCAATTTGTATCTAATTAAATTTCACGATATCCGAAAGCTACAAATTCTTGGTGGGCGCGTGACGTCATCGTTGACCAAAAACATTCAAAAAAACATCCAGAAAAGTCAAAAAGTCCATTATCCTACTAAGGAACTTCAAAGAAGTCTCTCATAAAAATTTTGGATGCCTCTGTGTTTTTTACGTCGAGTTATTGTCGGTTATTCGTAATCAAAAATGTGTCACGCAGCATCAGTCACGGCCTTTCAAATAGCTTAAAACTAATCAAACCGCCTAAGAATCGAAATATTGTGTGGGTCTTATTATTCTTAGTAAGATTTGCAAAAGATCTGGCTTAAAATCAGAAAATTAAATGTAGTTTTTACTGATTTTGACATTCGATCATGATCATTTGATAGCTGTCCGCCATGCTGGTGTACAACTTCTGTGCACAAGCATGGCGGCTCCATACATTCTTACTAAAATATTGGCATATTCAATCGCTCATATCATTTTAACGAAAACCCATATTAGCTTGAACCTTTGCAGTTCTACAGAGTTTTAGGTGCTCTATTCAATACTAGAATTCAAATTATATTTTGAGCTCTAGAAAAGGACCAGAAATTTTCGATTACGTGAGCGCCCACCAAGAATAGGTCAATTTATGTTTTCCTGTAAAAACAATTATCTTCATGAAAAATGGTATGTTTACTTTGAATAACCAAATCCAAAACAACAATACTAGAACAGGAAATTTAATACATATACCCTCTGTACGAACCAATCTTTGCCAATTTTTATTGAAATATCAAGGCACAACCTTTTTTTATTCACTGGATAAAGAAGTCATACAAAGCATTCACAAATATTAAGCATAAGACTCATCTTATGCTCTCAACACATCAAAGAAACTCAACTCACATATGATCCAGCGTCCGAGCTGACACTCGAACACCGGACCACAGCGGTGAGTGGCGAGTGGCTTAACCACTACGCCACCATACATGTAATATATACGTGATCATAAATTTTATAGTGTAGTGCTCACTCAGCTAGTGATTTTTTTTTTGTCAAGCTCGATTTTCGTTGTCTCGTTGATACGAAAAACAATCTTTCGCGATGAATGAACTTGACTGAGGCTGACAGAAAATTGTTTTTTTTTTTCCTTGTTTACTATCAATATCTTGCATTTGCTGTAAATATGGTTTAGGGCTATTAAATAAAGTAAAAAAAAAACCACGTTATTCTTTTCTCCTGTTTCTGTGCTTTTCGGGCTAGAAATTTGGTTCCATAAATGACAAACACTTTCTTTTCTCTTTTTATCAGCAGTGTTTTGATGTTTTCTATTAAGTTCAAATTAAACACGGAAAAATACTATTTGCGATTGATTGTATTAATGAGCTCGCTAGCGGCACTGAGTTTTCAGAGTTTTGCGTGAAAAGGTTTAACGAAATCAAAGGAGAATCAAGTTTGCTTTCACTTGAGCAATTTTTTCTCGAACAAATGTTTGGTGAAAGTTGCTCATTATTGTATTTTTACATTTTTAATCCATATTTTGTTTACAAATTTTGCCATAGCCAAAGATCCTGACGTCGCCATCGTGTTTGCATAGCCTCATGTAAATACGCTCTTCAACCAATCAGAGCGCACGTACTATCTTAGTTATTTTATAATACATAGTAGTGACTGACATGTTTGAGAGCTGTCGGGGAGGGGATTACACATTGAGAATCGAGAAAGGTTAGCAACATCAAACATCGTCTGCTTCACCAAACTCAGAATTAGCAACCACATACTGAAACGCCCCCTGAAAAAATGCAAAGTTGTGTTAAAGATGAAACGCGCTTAAAGGACTTACAGATATAATTAGCGAGGAAAAAACATCACAAAAGTAGAAAACTTCACTGAAGAGAAATTTATATTAGTCACCAATCCCAACAATCGTATTCAAATTCAAAATCAAAATATGTGACTGCTTCAAAAAAATTAAATTAAATTACTAGAACTTTTAAATCATAATCAGACAGTAATTGTTGATAATGAATAAAATTAATTTGTTTTTGAATATACACGATTTTGAAAATAACTGTATTTATTTGCAGCAGCTTTCTGAAATACTATTAAGTACAGAGAAGCTTTTTTCCAAAAAAAAAAAGGAACAAGAAATTCCTGTCCATTTTCTTTCCAGCTTCGACATCAGTGTTATCTAGCAGTAAATCGAGCCGTTGTGTCCTCGAAAGGATTAGATCTAAAGAGTCGATTGCTCAAACGATGCTGAAACATTGAGCGATGTTTATCTGTTGTCTGAGAAAATAGGAATACACTGGCTAAGACTTGGCATTCTTTTTTAAAAGCAAACGGCCCAATAACCCTATCAGAGCTTTATTAAAGTGATAATTAATATTTCACCGCAATAAATACATTGACGTCTATATAAAAATTAAAATGTCAAAAAAGAGCTTAGAAAAGAGGGTCGGCTTAACAACAACTCAACAACAACAAGCAACAACAACAGCAGCAGCAGCAGCAGCAACAACAACAACAACAACAACAACGACGACGACGACGACGACGACAACAACAACAGCAAAAAAAAATACAGTGAACAACAACAAAAGGCACTGTCATTGATCACAGCAAATCTACCGATCAGCAAGAGATAAATAAGACAATGCAGTTTCAAAAAAGAGCTTAGAAAAGAGGGTCGGCCGAACAACAACTCAACAACAACAACAACAACAACAACAACAACAACAACAACAACAACAACAACAACAACAGCAACAGCAACAACAACAAGAAAAATACAGTGAACATCAACAAAAGGCGCTGTCATTGATCAAAGCAAATCTACCGATCAGATAAAAAAGACAATGCAGGTGTCACTGAGGTGAAACTAATCCCGGGATGAATTCATTCTGGACGAAATCGCCCATGGAAACGCTTTCTAAATTAAATGTTTCGTACTATTCAAGGATACTTGAAGTTCATCTCGAGGTATTCCATTCGGTCCTTATCAGTAGCACTTATATCACTACCCGGTGAGTCGGGAGGGACGGTATGGGGAATCTCATCTCCGGGTACCGGCAATTTCTACAAAAAAGAACATTTGTATTACAAGAAGTACAAGGTCGTCTTCTAATGGGAACATTACTAAGTATTGGACGCCAAAATGTAAAACAACAACATATCAACGTTCATTTATTGTAAGAACCACAAGGATTTGGAACGAATTAGCAGATAGTTTACAACTGAGAATGGACAACCTAAAGGAGTTTAAGAAAGTAATGCTGGATTATTATACAACAGCTTTAAGTCTAACGTATGATGTTGACAATCCTAGAACATACAAAACAATTTGTTGTAAATGTAATGTGACACGCAATTTGAACTTCAGCATTACTTGTTGCTTCTAAATGACTTTATTAGTTTGTATATATGCATATATATATTTTAATACCAATTTTAGAATTTTATATTTATGTTGTATATAGTTTTTGGGACCACAGTAATTGGCGTCGCTGTTGTGGCTTCCCTGCCTTGTAATGTATGTCATTGTATTGTTTATTTTTGTATGGCGAAGTTAATAAATTCAATTCAATTAGTTAATCCACATACTGAGAATAGTTTTGAGGAATTCCTTCATTTTTCATTCACATTCAGTAGTTTAACACATGCTTATACTATCTGCACGTTTGTGAAGGGATTGTTACGTCCTTCGGCAAAATTGTTTGATGTTTAGCATATTTATACGTACCAATTCCCTTTGAAAAGCTTTCTTTAACTCTGTGAGTTTCGACTGAAGCAGCTTGATTTTCTGAAATAATCAAACAAAAATGTTAGAGGTTCTAGGAGACAATATGAGAAAAACGAGAGACGTTTCACGAAAGAATCGACATCGATAACTTATTGGAAACACTAACTAAAAGCGCTGCACACGGTGTAATTCTTTCTGCAACTTGTTTCCTAGTGGCGTAAAAGTTGCAAACAAGAAAGTTCTGCGAGCCATTATAGGGGTGTTACACGGCGCAAAGCCAAAAAAAAAACTTTACTGCTATCGTTTCCTTGCAATGATTTTGCACAACGCAGTGTGGTGCACGCTGCAATGGTTAGTGCATGCAACTTGGTTTGCAGCGCCATTATATTGCGAGACGAGTTACAGAAAAAAAGCGCCGTTGCAGCGCATTATCCCAGATAAAATGTCTGGGGTGTTCTTGCATGGGGTGTTCTTGGGGTATTCTGGTGGTGTTCTGGGGGTGTTGTTGGGGTGATAAGACGCCGTTACAGCGCCTTATCTCCAGATAAAATTCCTGGGGGTGTTCTTGGGGTGTTCTGAAGGTGTTCCGGGGGTGTTGTTGGGGTGATAAGATGCCGTTACAGCACCTTATCTCCAGATAAAGTCTCTGGGGGTGTCTCAAAGCGCGTGCTCCTTTGAACAAATTTCAACTAATAATTCGGGTGCGTGTAAGTTTGCTGGTACTCGGGTACTCTCTAAACTTTATCAACCGTGAATCAACGGGCCCTACAATTACCACGTGTCGGATGTCGTGTATTGACGCCCATGGGAATGGATGGAACTCCCAAATATATAAAAGTGTTCAAATGCTGCTCCTAACTTTTCGTGGCTACAATTGACGTTCGGTGTATTCACTTTTGAGCAAAAGTGGCTTAATGCGCGGCCTTCAAAGCAAGAGGTCCCGAGTTCGATTCTCAGGGACTTCGTAAAAGTTTTTCGAATCTGTATAGTTTAATTTACTTTGAATATCCGTAAAACGGAGCACTGATGGAGTAGAGATAGAGGGATTAAAAGGTTCACCGACGGCCTCAAGCTTATTAGTAACTCTCAAAGTTGACTGTGGGGATTTACCGGAGGTAAAACAAAGCGGTTTTCGTATGAGTGGGAAATTACCGCGCAGTAACTTCTATAAAAACCTTTGAAAATCCTGCCGTACCGTGCCACTTCCCAGTCATACAAAATCTGCTCTAAGGTGACTTTCCTTTTACACCCACTAATGTGGCAACTGCGCATGTGCTCTGAGCCACTTTGGCTATCGTCTAAGTTTTCCGAATCTAAGTAACAGAATATTGTTAGGGAACCAATCAACACCCAGAAAAATCGATTCGGCTAGCATTCGGCTAATTAGCAAAATCATGTTTAGTTTTGACATCGGTTTTTGAAGATGTTTAGATGCACTAAGAAAATGGCCTTGTTTTTTTAGTATTCTGTTGATAGTTTAGCTCTGACGTGAATCGATTTTTTAGCGACATTTTATATTTTAAACAACGTTTTAGCGACCTTTTTATAAGCGAACGGCCACCACACATTGCAAAAGCAAGAGTAACAGAATACCGGTCGCCATTTTGAATACAGCCTTAGCTTGATTTCGCAATAGCAAGCTAACGTGGTTAAAGTCCCTAAAAGTTGGTTAACAAAGTCTCTAAAAGACGCTAAAAAGTCACTAAAAGCAGGGCCGTAGCACATACCCCCCAGTTTTTTTGAGAAAATTAAAAATATAAACAGAGCAAGAAAAAAAAGTTAAATTAATAAAAAAAATAAATGTTAATTATGCATCGCGTGATGCATAGTGACTTTGTGCCTCCAGTTTGTCAAGGCTTGCTACGGCCCTAAAAAGCCTCTAAAAAGTCTCTAAAAATTCGCTCAAAAAGTCCCTAAAAATATATAATGGCGCTAGAAAAGCCGCTTAAAAAATCGATCACTAAAAGACACTAAAAAGTCGCTAAAAAGTCTCTAAAAGTCGATAAAAAATAAAACGTCGTAAACTGAAGTCGCTGAAAATATAAAATGTTAATGTCACTTCAGATCCAGATGCTGCCTTCTGGTTACCTGTTATTTTGTTTGTATATATATCGTAGGTGCGAAGTGAAATGAATTCAACAAAAGCACTTGGCAAGATACATATGGATTTGAATAAGGAACAGTGCAGGTGTTGTGTAGCTTGCATAGCCTGTGTGGAGGGTCGCTACGCATGCTGGGTGTTCAGGTTTAAGGCTGGTTTACAAGGCTGTCTTTTCTGCTTGACTGGCAAGACTATTAAACGTTAATATGTCACCACTGACTGATATTAGAATTTTAGATTTTAGGTTTCACTACTTTAGCTTATATTGGAGGTCGTTTCATGTGTCAATAATGCTTGATTAGATGTCCAGAATGTCACCATTGACTGAGAATTGTATTTTCGATTTCAAGCTAACACTGATGCTTACACTGGAGTTTCTTGTATTGGTGCAACTACTTGGTTAGATGTCACTTTTCGATAGCAAACACTTCGTAACAACTGAACAACAGCATTGCGCATTTCTTGGATTCTCCAGAAATAAATAACAGGGTTTAATACACTATTCACCAATAAAATGGCTGTAGTTATTACTTTTGCAAACATAAGTTCGTAATCAGGTATTCGTGTAATCCTATTTACAGTCATAGTCGATAAATGAGGGCAATAACATGCTACAAATGCACCAATGATATAATACATGGTATTGACCGATTTCTTGTATGTAGCCGGCAAGTTGATGGTGGACGGCGCAGGTTGATGTTGTGCTTGTATCTGTAAACGGCGGACGACTAGAGAGATTCTAACCATCAAAGCTATTGTCAAAAGCAATACTGAATATATGAAACATACTTCAATAATAGCTACTACAGGTCCATAAGGGACAACACCCCAGGACCACGAGACAATCCAAATAGCTAGTATAACAACATAATATCGCTTAGTTGTTACTACTTCTTGGTATCGTAGATGTAAATGTAGGGCAAGAAATCGGTCGACAGTAATGGCAGCCACAGTAACTAGCGATGTACTTAGCAATGCTGCAACAAAGGTATTGTATGGCGTCCAACTGCTTTCCAACAAGGACATGTCGCCTGTCCATAGGGAAAACTGGATGATGAAATACGCCGGCTGCACCACGAACCCAACCGCAAAGTCCGAGATAGCCAGACTAAGAATTAGTATATTTGAAGGTGTTCGTAATGACGGTAACTTTACAAAAGTCAAGATAATCAAGACGTTTAACGACGAAGCCGCGATGGATCCTACGACATTGAAGACCATCATGGACACGAAGAAATTTCGAAAATGAACGTCTGTTTCTAAACTACGACGAAGTACTAATGATGCAGTAGTGTTACCCATTCATAAGCAGATGTAATAACGTATCAGGTTTACTTGAATACGGTAATAGAAAACATTGTAGAATTTCTAGTGATGTTTAACAAAGAACTCCATTCCAGTTATTACTGTTGTAGCTTTAGCCTTGAAGATATTAATGTCAGCACTTCCGGAGTAAAAATCGCTAAAACGTAAGTGAAAAACGATGCGGACTGGTTTGATAAGCAGGACTGTTCTTCTAGTGAAAGTTCAAATTGGCAATCGCTTAATCTGTCAAAAGAGAAAATCGGTCAACATTCAGTATTTTAATAGCGAACTTTACATATCAAATAACAATTATCATGTTAATTTTACCTACGATAAATGACACATTAAAATTAATTTTAAGAGGTTACCTTTTTTAAAAATATTCAGAGGTTCGTTGAGTGAGCGAAATTCATTGCTTATTCAAATATCGAGAATCTTGGCGAAGTGGAATACTTGAATAAATTAACATCAAATGTCATTGAAAGTAAACACGGTCATGATAATTTTCCTTGTTTAGTTTGCCTTGCCTTAGTTTGTACACTCGAACCTCTGATGTGACCACCTCTGGTAAACGACTACCTCCCTTGAGCGACCAGTTTTCAAAAATACCAAACGTTTCCCATACAACTCACTACAATTTGCACTTAGTCCCATAAACGTCTGCGACCAATTTTAGGTCCGATAGTTAGTTAATTCATTCATTCTTTCTTTCTTTCTTTCTTTCTTTCTTTCTTTCTTTCTTTCTTTCTTTCTTTCTTTCTTTCTTTCTTTCTTTCTTTCTTTCTTTCTTTCTTTCTTTCTTTCTTTCTTTCTTTCTTTCTTTCTTTCTTTCTTTCTTTCTTTCTTTCTTTCTTTCTTTCTTTCTTTCTTTCTTTCTTTCTTTCTTTCTTTCTTTCTTTCTTTCTTTCTTTCTTTCTTTCTTTCTTTCTTTCTTTCTTTCTTTCTTTCTTTCTTTCTTTCTTTCTTTCTTTCTTTCTTTCTTTCTTTCTTTCTTTCTTTCTTTCTTTCTTTCTTTCTTTCTTTCTTTCTTTCTTTCTTTCTTTCTTTCTTTCTTTCTTTCTTTCTTTCTTTCTTTCTTTCTTTCTTTCTTTCTTTCTTGTGTTTACTCTCGTAGGCGACTACCTCCCTTAAACGACCACGTCAGTAAACGTGACATTTTGGATGGTCGCTTACGGCAGGCTCGACTGGTATTTCTATTGCTAAGTATCAAGCCGTTAAAATGCTACGAGACAATGGATGTTTCATTTTCGGCTCCATAAAAACATCGAAACTGGTCTACAAAGATAAAAGCTCACTGAACACAGTAAAATGCTTAAATTGTTCAAAACACCTGTATACACAGATGGCTATCAATATCAAACTGGCGCGCTGATTGGCTATCGAAAAGAGAGAATTTGTATAGGTATAACAGCATGTTGTAGTAGTGATATTCAAGGCATTAATAAGGCCAAGGGTGATATTGCAAAATTGTTAAACATAATTTTTATGAGCCGTACGCAAGTGAAATCTGGCACAGTTTCGAAACATTACGAGTGGCGTTTATGCCAAATATCATGAGCAAAGCATTGTTATGTTTGATTATGATGTCACGGTTTGTTTACAGTAGGAACAGAATCGAAGAGAACAAGAGGAATTTCAACTAGATTGTTAAATAAACAATATTTATTGCATTGGATGGCTGTTCCTGCCTTTCTTCGATGCATAAAGTGCATTTTATATCAATTTTCTTTGTGTTGTTGATTTGTTCCCTCGCACTATGATCTTTGGCGTTTAAACAATAGATTGTTTTCATGTGACGTCTATGCATTGGGTAATTGATTATTATTATATATAAGCTAAGAAATTTCTGCAATTTCGATCACAAACAGCAGCCAATCGACTACATTAGACCCACATTCTATTTTTTTTTTCAAAAAGGGAAAATGTTTACGAAACTAACAATAACTTTAGAAGATTCGAGAAAAGTAGTGAGCAACAAACAAGCTTTGATGATAAAATTAGTAATTTTGTTTTCAGTATATAGCTAATTCAATTAACGTTGTTACTGAAAAAAGCCTAAAGCCTAAAGCTTTGAGAGCGGAATCATGAATTTTTTTTCATCGTGGACATTATTCACATAAGAAACTCACTGTATTGCTTGCAAATTCTACAACCTTGGACACATATTCCTTAATTTCTTAGATAGCCTACAGCGAAGTTTGTTAGTAAAAAAAGATAATGAAAGCTTTTAGCCTTCAGCTTCTTTTCAGAGGACAACAGTTAATTGAAATAGCTATATGTTTGCTTTATTATCCGCTAACCGTTGTAATAAATTGTTTAATAGAGACTGTGGAAGAACCATTCTACCCAATGATTATGTGCCTCATATCTCTAAAATTAATTAATTCTTATGTATATATTCTTATTCTTTGTAATGTTTTCTGTTGCGCGCTCTCTCAAGTAAAGACGCACGCGCTGCTTATTTTGGTTTGGTTTTGTATCTTATCAGCTCGTGCAGTGTAACCGTTTTGTTTGTGTTGTTATACGCGCTCGTAGATCGAAGAACGTTTGTAACAAGTTTCCCTGATGATGGATCTGAAACCTGAAAGCTCGGATTAAATAACTGAAAATACCGCAGATGAGACGTCTATCTTATGAATCAAATTTGTTTTCGTTTTTCGCCTGAATGTCTTCAAGGTTAAAGAAAACACATTCTTCAGTAAGCGAAACAAATTGTCAAATTATACATGACGCAAGAAAAGAAAGAGACAAAACCTTTATAAATATAAAGATGAACAGTGAAAACTGAAATAAATTTTTATTACCTTTCAATACCTTTTCAGGCATCTCAGTTCTTCAGGTTGAAGGATATTACTAGTTTCACCTGTCAATCGGCTGGATCGTTTATTGTCTTTTTGCGCAAAAACAAAACAAATCTTTATAATCATCAAACAACCCGTAATTGTTTTTGGAATTTTTTGAGCTTTTCGACTAGCTTCTGATTACATCAGTCCTTTTTCGGGATCTAGCCGCCATTTTCTTATAGCATTTTTGCAAAGGAAGAAAGCAGTTGCCATAGAAACTATAATTTTCACATGTAAGTGCTTCAAATTTAGACTGAAAAAAGCACTCCTCGCAGCCTATCAAAT
This sequence comes from Telmatactis stephensoni, assembly GCA_029948255.1. Lineage (NCBI taxonomy): Eukaryota > Metazoa > Cnidaria > Anthozoa > Actiniaria > Isophelliidae > Telmatactis > Telmatactis stephensoni. The sequence goes on from JALIZF010001834.1 coordinate 474,607, forward strand.
TGCAGAATTTTCTTGAGTTATTTTTAATAAGGAGTTGAATAGCGGTAGAATATTTACCGAGACAAGGAGCGTAAATATTCCTAAAGCCGCTATTTACTGATAGGGCAGAGATCATTGTTTTAGTATATACCGACTCAATTGCAACATTAGGTTAAATAATAATAGCAATAACAAATAATAACAATGCGCATGTAAGCCTCGTTTGCAGACACTGGAAACAAGTTTTGTCGGCTCTACAAACATTGTTAAAATAAACGTCGGAACGAGACGATAAACCCCTGGAACCCAGGGTAACATTGTTAGTACCTACAGAGTTTTTATTCATTTAAGCATTTACTCAAATGCTTTTTATTTTTTTCAATGACGAGCAATAATAGCCAAAAGCGCCAAAAACTAGACCTTCGTGCGAATTTTAATCCAAATTTTCGTTCTGGATTAACACTCAAATCCATTTTCTACCAGTTAAAAACTGATGTACCAAGATAAAATACCTGTTTAAAACGGATTTGTGAATTGTACAAAGACTTTTTTGAAGCTGTTTTGGGATTTAGCTTTTTCAAGCTGAATATAAAGAAAACATACAGCAAATGATTTTCTTAAGATGACAAGCTCGTGCTCAGTATCCAACGCGTTTTTCCGAACGAATCTTATTAAATACATGAGCAAATGAAAGCCTAAACCTCATTTTCGATACAAATTTTCGCTTCGGATTAACACTTTGATTCAACTTTCATCGGCCAAAACTACTTACAAACAACTTAAACTCTCTGACAAAAATGATTTTAGTTTTGTACAACATCTATTCTTCAGCTCAGGAGTTTTTGTCATTCACTAATCCCCTTTTAAGTTAATTCTCAACTTAGGGTAACTAGAATCCTTGCAAAAGAACAGGGGGTGGGGGGGGGGGGGGGGGGGTGCCTCAAGGGAAATGAATGGGCTTTCAAGGTACATCCAACCAAGATGGAAATGAATGTCCGACTAAAACTTTGAGACTCTGATTCCAAATGTTGAATAACCTATAAGTCCAGTTCATGCTACTACTTGTAATAATTGATGTTCTGCATTATTCGTACCTTTTCTTTTTCCTGTAATTCGCTTTCTTGTTTTCGACTTTCTTGTCTCAATTCTTTCAGCTAATTAGAGGAAGGTAAGATATATAAATTAAACTTTGGAAATGTAGAGAAATTGTCACAAATTAAGAAAGAAAGAAAGAAAGAAAGAAAGAAAGAAAGAAAGAAAGACAGACAGACAGACAGACAGACAGACAGACAGACAGACAGACAGAAAGAAAGAAAGAGAGAGAGAGAGAGAGAAGGAAGGAAGGAAGGAAGGAAGGAAGGAAGGGAAGGAAGGAAGGAAGGAAGGAAGGAAGGAAGGAAGGAAGGAAGGAAGGAAAAAAGGAGAAAGCGAAAAGAAAAGAAGTGAAACTTTATTTATCCTCGGTGTTCCTATCAAAGAACAACTGTTTTTCATGGAAGCCCGGCGAGCTTGATTAAATTAGGTTAAGAATAGATTACGGCATATTTAATAAAAATTAACGAAATGGCTCGACAGATAACAGCTCTCTATTAAAAAGACGACAGACTTTTAGCCTCTGTTATGTAGTCTGAAAGTTGGTTCCACAATTCAACATCATCATATGTCAAATTTTCGGTTCGATGTCTGCCAAGAACAAATTGATTATCATTATCACGAAGATTGTATGTATTATCCTTTTTACTAAAGAGGTCATGTAAACAAATAGATTTTGCCGCTTGAAAAGAAAGAAGAAAGAAAGATAGAAAAAGAAAGAAAGGAAGGAAGGAAAAGAAGAAAAGAAAGAATGAAAGAAAGGAAGGAAGGAAAGAAGGAAAGAAGGAAAGAAGGAAAGAAGGAAAGAAGGAAAGAAGGAAAGAAGGATGGAAGGAAGGAAGAAAGAAAGAAAGAAAACGAAGGAAACAAAAGAAGGAAGGAAGGAAGCAAGCTAGCCTGCTACCCACTGAGATATAATCATAAGCACAGATAAGCAGACATTTGTCTGACTGTACGATTAATTTAATGACACAAAAATAATGCTTCCATTCTCTAAACATCTTCCTACACAGCAGGCGTTATTGTGAGGACTGGGAATTAACACCCCATTTAATCATGTCTGGTTTTAGACAAGGCGCATTTTCGAGAAATCAGATACCTGGAGGCATTTTGGGGTAGAGGCTGGTAACATAACTATTCTAAACCGATTTTTCATGCTGAATGCGAATATGACTGTTACCAAGACGTATTCTGCAATCTTATACGTGTAAGACGTGTTTTGTGAATTGCTACAGTCATTTCATACTAACGGCTTTTTCATGTAATTCCAAAAGTTCCCAAACTTAAGAACAATTACCATAGCTGGAAAGAGCATATCAAAATCAGTAAAACTGTGAAGTTTGAAGGATATCAGTTGACAAATCAAGGAGATACGAATTTTCAAAAATCGAAATTTGGTTGAATCTCTTGCATAACTGTAAGTGTTTTTATACAAAATTTCGTTTTTTGAAAATTCGTATCTCCTTGATTTGTCAACTGATATCCTTCAAACTTCACAGTTTTACTGATTTTTCCAGCTATGGTAATTGTTTTTAAGTTTGGGAACTTTTGGAATTACATGAAAAAGCCGTTAGTATGAAATGACTGTAGCAATTCACAAATGCGTCACTTACAGGTAAAAGATTGCAGAATACGTCTTGGTAACAGTCATATTCGGATTCAGCATGAAACATTCGTTTAGAATAGTTATGTTACCAGCCTCTACCCTAAAATGCCCACTGCACTTTTTGCGATCGACTTTTTCAATTTTGCGCCTTGTCTATTTAGAAAGAGGTGCGATTTGGAAAATTTACCTCGTTTTCATCAAGTTGGAGCATCTAGATCGAGAAGATAGAAAAAAATTAAAATACACATTTAATTTATCTAAGTGATCCATTCGCTTCGTCCGTATATACCTGTTTCAAAAAACGTTGACGGTCAGAGATCTTATATCTGAGACCGAGTAAATAGCTGCAAACTTTGATACATACAAAGCTGAATGATGGACTTTGTTGAAATATTGGAAAATAAGTTATGAGTTTTTGAGTTAGAATTGCGCTTTTTCGTATTTTAATCACTAAATACAACAGCAAAAAATCAGATTCAAATTCAGATTGACAAACGTTAAGGTTTTTTGAAACAGGTGTATTCATTCATTCTTTTCATGTATTTGTTTGTTTGTTTACTTAATCATTCGCTATTTGTTGGTTCGTTGTTTAATTAACAAGACGTTCGTTTGAGCATTCACTCGGTGGGCCTTCGACACTGCTTTCGTCCCCCCCCCCTCCCCCTCCACCCACCCACCACCCCAACCTCCCAACCCTTAAACGACAGGTTTTTTCTCTGTAATCTAAAGGTCTGAAGTCTGAACATCACCACGATTTGGGTTTATTGGCATTCTTCCAACCCCTTGCAGTTTTTTCTCATTTTCATTTCCCTTTAAATTTCGTTTGTTGATTCGGTTTCTCATAAACAGACAATCCCCCCTCTCCACCCACCCACCACCCCAACCTCCGAACACCTTAAACGACAGGTTTTTTCTCTGTAATCTAAACGTCTGTAGTCTGAACATCATCACGCTTTGGGCTTATTGGCATTCTTCCAATCCCTTAAATTTTTTTCTCATTCTCATTTCCCTTCAAATTCCGTTCGTTGATTCGGTTTCTCACAAACAGACAACCTGACATACCTCTCTTTCGTTAAGTTGTTGCTGCTGGTCCTTGACCTGCTGTCTTAAAGCGGCTATTACACGATGACTGTCTGTAAAGATACATAAAAACACGAATACAAACATTAGGAGCAAGCGCAAACTACTGACGCAGTTGAATTGAGAATTGTGATTAGTTCGACGTAGGCCCTATTCCCTTTTTTACTAAATTTCAAACATTCTCTAGAGAATCAAATAATAGAGGAGTGGTAGCCACGTTGGATGAACGAACTATAGACACTAATCAGAAATCTTTTGCTGAAGTTCAAGATGGCTGCCGTGGTGTTCCGTGGCGCAAAGCCGTCCCGCCGCGATCACGCTATCTTTTCCGAAGGTTTTATTACGAACGCGCGAGCAGGGAAATACGGGTCATATGTAACAAGTATCCCATCCTTTGTAACTCTCTACACCATCAGCACGGAATATTACTGGGAACCCATTTAGAAAAATATATACAGACTCTCCCGTCTCCTCTAGTATATTCAATGTATGTGACCAACGATACCATTTCATGGAACCCCTAAAGTTGTATCCCCCTCCCTGTTTTCAACTGTCTCCTCATCAAATATTTTATGATCACAGTCGCAAAGCAATAACAATAGACTAATTAAGAGTTTCGTTGCTTAATGTCAGATTCGAATCCACGTAGTATATTGCTATTTCAAAAAAAGTTGACGGGCGAATGGCGATCGGCGATTGGTGATTGCACGACCGAAAGGAACTGTGGTCACGCTATTAGACCGCTATCAGGCGAGGAGATATGAATCGCCTATCGACCACTTTGTCCAATAAGGTATTTACTGTATGTTACAGGCTTTGCTTGGGTATTCAATTAATGAAAATGAAGCAATTCTTGTTACCCCAAATTTCCTTTCGGTCGTACAACCACCAATCGCTGATTGCCATTCGCCCTGTCAACCTTTTTGAAATAGCTATATAAAAACACTTTGAGCAAAATCCCGTGGAAATCTAAACTAGTATTTACTTTGTTCATTGACACCTAACTGGTTCATTCACGTATATTTTTTGCCTCTCCACGGGCTCTTAACAAAAATCTAGAGAATACGCGTAATCGTAAACATCAATTGTACAGTAATCAATTTTACCTCTTGCGTCCGAAGCATAAATCTTGTCATTCCTTGCCAACCAGTTATTTTCCTCGTACTGTTTCAGCTGAATGGAAGAAGAAAAGTTAGAACTGAAATATGGGTTAACCAGGATTTCATAGTGATTATCAGAAACATTTTCACATGCTTTCAGTTTAACCCTGTTGAGACGTGCCTCTGTTGTATTTATGGTTATTGCGAAAAACTGCAGCCATTTTAGTGACGTCACGCAAAACGTTCTAAGATCACTAATTTCGTCATTCGTGAAGATAGATTTTTTGGGGGACTGTAATAATTACAGCTGATTAAGAATAAAGACCCGGTAATGACGAGCAACAAAATCGTGCAACATTGTTGCGTTGCAAGTTGCAGAGCAAATGTTGCTCGTATTACCACCCCGCGCGCAACAAATTTTCCTTTTTGCACGAAGTAGAAGCACTGTTTACTTTTTGCAAAGAAAAGTTGTTGCGCGCGGGGTGGTAATACGAGCAACATTTGCTCTGCAACTTGCAACGTAACAATGTTGCGCGACAAGTTGCACGATTTTCGTTGCTCGTATTACCGGGCCTTAAAGGTACGGTAATACGAGCAACAAAATCACTCAACTTGTCTCGCAACATTGCTGCGAAACGAGTTGAAGAGCGATGCTGCCCGTTTTACCACCCGAGAACAAACTTGTCTCGCAACAAAATTATTTGTTGCAGGTTGAGAAATTTTGTTGCAGAAAGTAGAACGACCTTCTACTTTCTGCAACAAAATTTTTCAACTTGCAACAAATAATTTTGTTGCGAGACAAGTTTGTTCTCGGGTGGTAAAACGGGCAGCATCGCTCTTCAACTCGTTTCGCAGCAATGTTGCGAGACAAGTTGAGTGATTTTGCTGCTCGTATTACCGTACCTTAAGTGAGCAATTCCCTAGTAGAATAGATTTGCGCACACAAAATTTAATTATAATTCATACAAAATACTCACTCTTGTTGTTGAGCGGTTTAAGTTTTCTTCTTTCTCCTTCAGTGTATTTCTTAGTTGTAAAATAGTTTTCTCTCTGTCGATAAGATAAAACATGAGCTTTTTTAATGGAGTCAATGAACGTCAGATTGCATCTGTACGTTGACATATAGCAACGAACAGTCAATAAATATGACTTTCCAAAAAATTACAACATTAGAGACCTTAAGACTGACGTTTACAGCAAATGGCAACCGTCAAACGGCAAACTTTAGCCGTCTATCCTCAGCCGTCCATATACTTAAGTGAAGATATTTGTATTTTCTGTCGTTAAGAGATTTGTTCCTTAATTGCTTGTTGGATCGATTTAATGATTAGAGTAAAACAAAATGAAAATCAGTCAAAGTCAATTTTTGCCGTTAGCCGTTAGTGGTTTGCCGTAAACGTCAATCTTAAGGTCTCTAATAGTTGGCCTTCGCCAGACCTCCCGTGCAGGACCCACTGGGTAGTTCAAGCCCAGGGCGGACCAACACTCAGGGATTTGAATAATTTAATTATTTATACATTGACTCACATTGACACCCACCCCCACGCAGTGTCCCCTCCTCCCTCAGGCTACGTCCACATTAAGGTGGCTGGACCCTATTTCGCCAGTGCGCGGGTAGTCGAATTGAAGCGGCTATTAATTGCGTTACAGAATTAAGTTGACCAAACTTTTTACGCACACCTACTACAAATGGACCAAATTTTATAATGATGCTAGTTTGGTTGAAATCGGAGCTTTTTTAACATCGAAATTGTTATACACTGGATTTGAAATTTTGCCAATTTTCTCAAAATCCAGACCTCGACGAGCAAAACGATTTATGAGACTTTGTAAATCAAATGTTTGTCTATAATGTGAGAGCGTTTAAAGAAATTCTATTAAGCCGATTTTGAGTAAAAACGGAGCAATTATTTAACTTTGAAGAAATTTAAAACCGCGGGTGCTCTACTAAATTAATTTTATAACAATAATTTTCCAAAGAAAAGTTGCAATATTTTTAGTTATAAATAATACCAAGGCATGGTTCTTTATTTTGTGAATATGTCATCGTATTTGCTATTTTTGATCGCCGTTGAGACGACTGTATGTAAAGCACTAAATTGCCGCGTTTATCTCGGAATTTCGACATCCACGTCAATAATACTGTTTCTTGAAAACTAGTAGATCAATTTTTTTTTATTTCTCGATATTGAATATTCAATCCTTTACCAGTAAGGTGTATAAATTACAAAGGCATTGAAGATTTTTAAGACCATTAAATAATTTTTTAAACATGGCCATATGTGCATCTCTATTCTCCGAGTTGTTGCCGGTGTTTGATTATGCATGCCTGCATGCGTGTCGCTTTGGCGCCTCGTGCAAAAAATGCAAATATACATGGAAAGTCACGCCAGTGATATCCAGAGTAACGCTGTACGTAGCAGTTTCTTACTAAAGTTTCTAGAACTATGGTATTTCCTTGTGCAAAAAGAAAACGGAGAAGTGAAATATTGCTGGAAAACACATTAAAGGCTAAAAAGGCGAAGGAAAAAGTAGTTCACCAGTCCAGGTAACTTGGAAGACTTAATAGTTCCATGTATTTGCATTTTTTGCACGAGGCGCCAAAGAGACACGCATGCAGGCATGCATATCATAAAGCCTGAATCAAACACCGGCAACAACGCGGAGAATAGAGATGCACATATGATAATGTTTAAAAAATTATTTAATGGTCTTAAAAAACTTCAATGCCTTTGTAATTTACACACCTTACTGGTAAAGGATTGAATATTTAATATCGAGAAATAAAAAAAAATTGATCTACTAGTTTTCAAGAAACAGTATTATTGACGTGGATGTCGAAATTCCGAGATAAACGCGGCAATTTAGTGCTTTACATACAGTCGTCTCAACGGCGATCAAAAATAGCAAATACGATGACATATTCACAGAATAAAGAACCATGCCTTGGTATTATTTAGAACCAAAAATATTGCAACTTTTCTTTGAAAAATTATTGTTATAAAATTAATTTAGTAGAGCACCCGCGGTTTTAAATTTCTTCAAAGTTAAATAATTGCTCCGCTTTTACTCAAAATCGGCTTAATAGAATTTCTTTAAACGCTCTCACATTATAGACAAGCATTTGATTTACAAAGTCTCATAAATCGTTTTGCTCGTCGAGGTCAGGATTTTGAGAAAATTGGCAAAATTTCAAATCCAGTGTATAACAATTTCGATGCTAAAAAAGCTCCGATTTCAACCAAACTAGCATCATTATAAAATTGGGTCCAAAGTTTGGTCAACTTAATTCTGTAACGCAATTAATAGCCGCTTCAATTCGACTACCCGCGCACTGGCGAAATAGGGTCCAGCCACCTTAATCCGGATAAATCTAAACGTTTTTAAAAAAATAAAACGTTTTTTTCTCGGTTTTCAATTTCCACACTGAAATACCGTTATGTTAAACCTAAAAAGAAAAAACCTCCGTTTTAGTGTGGACGAGAGGCCTGACCGTAATAAAAAAAATGAAGAAGGGGAGATATGAGTTTACCTTTCTAAAAGTGCCTCCTCTGACTTTTTGCATCTCATCTAGTATACAAGCATATAAAATATTATGGTTACTATGATAAGTTTGAAAATGTAGGAGTGGCCAGCTAGGTAAAACTCGGAGGGTTCAAGATCAATTTTTTTTACAACACTTGATACTAGCTAATCTCGCAATCTGATTGGTTGATTAGAGTGTGACAGTAAGAAGACACACTGCTGCGGATGCGTTTCGGCGCGTGCGCTCATTCTGTTGCCCCGTTTGATAATGATTTCTTAAGTATTATCTCAAATAATTGTTGTAAAAAAACGAATTGAAGATGGTTTTGAGTTGTCTGTCCTCTTATTGACACACTCTTGACACGATAAAATGTTCAAAACTTTGCAGTGAAATTACTCGCCACGCTCGCGATTCCACTTGAGTTTTGAACATTTTATGACGTCAAGGGTGTGTCAATAAGAGGACAAACAACTCAAAACCATCTTCAATTTGTTAATTCACTCCAAGTAATTGGATAAGTACAGATCAGTGATGAAAAATATTTAGATATATAATTGAAAAAACTCAAAAATGAAGGCAGTTTTAGGTTGCAATTGTGTAGTGGAGGAGCATAGCTTTCGAACTACCACCGTGGTGAGGGGATGTATCGACTTACCCTAAAGTTATCGAGATCTACTCGTAACGCGTTCACAGCATCTGCACTATTCATGGATAAACAATGAGAGTCCACAGAATCCTGGCATAAAACAAAAAGTATACACTTTAGGAACGCTATCTATGAACACAACTATGTCTCTGTAAACAGTGGCAAAAATGGCCGCCATCTTGCGATGTAAACTATCAACTAACTTAGTTGTTAGGGTTCTACTAACTACTATTAACATAACTAAGTGCCGTTACACGAGGCAATTTTCCTTGTAGCTTGCATTGCAATTCCGTTGCGTTGCAAGTTGCAGAAAAAGTTGAAGGATCTCCTATTTTTTGCAACATTATGAAACAAGTTGCAGCGTGTGACACGGGTGAAAAACGCATTGCGCATGCTTAAAAATTCGGGGGGAATTCGTGGAAGCGTTCGTGTTTACAAATACAAGTATCGTCGATTCAACTGCCGTGCATTATGCGATTCCTCAGGTGTTATTTGACCAGGAAAAGAGAACAACTAAAGCCATGCTTTAGGAAAAAATAAGCACTAACGTTTCACGGACAGCCTTAACTTCCAAGTATGCGCGATGCGCTTTTCACCGTGTCGCTACGTGTACATCCATCCCGCGACCTGCAGTCGCAAATGACTAATACGTGTAGCTCCCCATCCTTGAAAAATCCAACATGGCGGACGCCGGTCAAGTTGAAAGTGTAAACGCGAAGGAAAATATGCAGGGGAATACAATCAGCTAGTCAAATTATAAATAAGTTAAACAAGAACCAAAAAATTGATAGGGATCGTCCACGTATGTACAAAAGTGGACCACTAAAAAACATCCAGTTTTATCGCAGATCAAAGAAGTTAAACAAATCGTATCTAAGCTTACCTTATCTTTTAGACACGCTAAACCATCTTTAGCTTTTAGATTTTCCTCGAAGTTGGTGATCTATAAAGGGGATTGCCATTTAAATATTTTTAACAACAACAACAACAAATTCGTTTATTTCGCCCATATATTACTTTACATTTAATGCAAACAACAGATGTAACGCGGTGGTTGCGTTCTGTCGATACGTACAAAGGAACGAAAACTACGATTTATAGAATCGACAACTTTCAAGAATTATGAGATTTTCATTTAACATTTTATGGAACTTTTTTCGCTTGACATTTTTTGGACCCACTGTTTAGAACACAACATTTGGTCTCCATAGCAACAGTACCTGACTTTTTAGTTCATTGGTTCTTGTCATTGCATCTTCTAGACACAAGGAAACCTGACGAAGCTCTTCTGTTTGAGAATCCAATTCACTCTGAAAAAGATCCCTTGCATCAAACACTTTCTGATAGTTCTTTTGGTGATTTATAGTAGTATAAGATGGTGAAGTAAAGATTTTTAGAGGGGAGGGGAGGGGAGGGGACTTTAAATGCCGTAGGGTTTTTGCGATGATAACACGTTTTAGCTAATCTTGGTAGCAGTGGAGTAGTTTAAATATTGAAGTGAGTTTTGCGGGAGGGATGGGTGTAGTGGAGGGGGGGGGGGGGTTAAACGAGGTAGGGTTGATGCAATGATGTAGGTGGTAGTGGCAATGAGTGGTAGCTGGCTAACTCTATCACAACTCCATTCTTTTCCTTGGGTCACTTTCTTACCCGATTATACGTCGATTATACTTCAAGTTTACCAAACGCCACGAAAACAAACGATGGCTATGAGGTGTTTGATCTAATTCGGTTCAGACCATGCAGATTTGACCATACCCTTGATATCTGATATATTTTGAGACCTCAATATTTTGAACTATCTGATGTATTACATGTCTACACCGTCCATACAGCCGTACTGACTAGTGATGAATGTAAACTTGTAACACTGTATAAAAAGGGAGATAACATACTGACGTTTCGAGTTCAGAGGCGGATCAAGGATTATCTTCTGGAGGGGGTGCACCGTCGTCAGAAGGAGGTACACCATCACATATATTGGAAACTACCGAGAGGATATTCTGGAAAAATATTAAGAAAAAAGGACTCAAAGTCGTCTCAGGAGGGAGTGCGCACCCCCTGCACCTCCCCTAAATCCGCCTCTGGAGTTTAGCCATTCGTCAGAGTAAAGGACGTAGCTCGAAACGTCAGTATGTTACTTCCCGTTTTATACGGTGTTACAAGTTTCCGTTTATCGCTTGTTGTATTTTATGCACCGACGCAACCCAAACTGGTTCACTCGCTAGTCTCCTTTCGTACTGACGTATTGTTGGTTTGCATATGACGTCACGGCAGCCATCTTGGATGAAACAAAATATTTCCCATTGGCATCTGTTGTTTGTTCATCAAACATGGCTACCGCTTCTTCATCTTTCATTCTCAGGGAGAATGTTTGAAATCAAACGATTCCTAAAGTACCTGTAGCTGTTCTTTTTCCTCTTCAAGATCAGCTATGCGTAGTTTGTACTGATCAGCACGTACTGAATACTCCTTTTCAATTTCACTTAGCCGTTCCTTTGTTAAAAGAACATGAATGAGAACTATAACATGGTAGCATTGGTTGATATTTGTCAGGTGATCTTACCATTCGTTTTTGAACTTCGTTGTGTTCCTGAATGCGCGACTCTTCAAGTCGATGAATCTATCAAGGCAAAAAAACAAACGATAGTAAGAATTCATGATTGGACGTACGGACGAAATGTATAAAACTATAAGTAAATGAAGAGAATATGGAGTGATAAACATCCTCTACTTGGAAATTTAGGTTTCTAAATATAACTCAATCCGTGGAGGGGGTCGTAAGGGGGATATGGAAACCGCAAAAAAATCGAGAAGAAGAAAAACGCAACAAAAATCGTCAAAATCCCCAAAACTTCAAATCGCGTAAGTCAAAAACCGCAAAACTGCAGTTTAAAATAACAAATTACCGAACAACCGCATCAAATATAACGCAAAACCGCATCACCGCAAACCCTTACGTCCCCCTCTCCGTGCAGTTTCTGGTTCACATTCTATCATGGAAAGCAATGTTAATTGTTGTACCTCAGATTCCATGTTTGAGATCTGTTCATCAGCGTATTTACTACTGCCGTGTAAGTTTTGTCGAGCATGCTCAAGATCCCGCTCAAGTTGCTCGTTCTGTATGAAGAAAACAAACAAGAGATCCATTAATGCAATTAAACACGTTAAATTCCCCTTTTCAGGAAGTGTAATATTAGATGAGTGGTCACACGGGCGCTTTGCGTTTCCTCTGATCGTGTTCTATTACAGGGCCGTAGCCACCGGTACGGTTAGTCAGGTTTCAACCGGACCAACTTTTACCATCAAAACCATTGTTATTACAGCTTTGAAAGCATGAATCCGTGTAGAAAAACGAATAAACCGGACCAACTTTTAAAAAACCGTACCATTGTTTAAATTGTTGCTACGGCCCTGTATTATATATATCAGACAATTGTTTTCACCATTGTACGCAATTTCTTAAGGAAAACCATTCTACCTTTTCGATTAAAGCTTGTATTTTTTCCGACTCGCTAGTTTTGTCTTGTAGCAAATGTTTAGTTGACGTTAGTTGTTGTTCTAAGCTTGATACCTACAAAGAGAAAAGTCACAATTATCTATCGAGCAAGGTTTAATTTATGGGAAATTAAAAAAACTAGTAAGATCAATCATAAATATATTTGACCAATTTCATAATGGCTACTGCTAATTAGCATAATTTAAAAAATCTTTCTGGAGTTATAACTCTTTAAAATTATGGAGCTTCTTGATTTAGATAATTTGTGATAGTTTCTAAAGATAGTAATAAATCTTTGACAAGATAATCAAGATCTTAAATCTAAAAAATGCACCCAGCCCCCCCCCAAAAAAAACCCCGAGGCTACAAAAATTTCTGATCTCCAACAACTTCTTCGATATTTAGCAAAAAGATAAAAACTTCTTGAAATACTTTTCATGAAGAACTCCCTCAAATAGCGGTGTTCATTCCTTGCAAGAAGCTCTCATTTGCTCTATTTGAAAAGACTTTCAGTTATGAAAGTGGTTTACATTCATTCAAACTTTACAACACCTTTTCTTTAAGAGAGTTTATTTCAAGTTCATGCATTCGTTTGCTTTCTGTTAGTGCTGTCTCCTTTCTTTCGAGTCTTTCATTTAGTGTACTGACCTAAAAATGAAACAAGTAATCGAAATGGAGGGTTAATTTAAAAGATAAGGGAGGGGAGGCCATAATGCCATGAAGAAAAGGTAAAAGGCAGTGATCGACTGAAATGTGTGGCAAAAAGCTATGGGAAATGCCCAGGTACTAGAAAGCGAATTCTTGCAAGGGTTATTGTCTAACAGAAAGGCCAAACTTGTCAACAGTATTCAAGAAAGATATGTGCATGAAAGAGGTTTAAGTTTAAAATTATGCCAAAACATATATGTCGGCACGATTTGCGTTGTTCGTCTCATTTGACACGTGTTCCCAGTCATTTCTGAAGGGCCAATCTCGTCAACAAAGCCGTTCTCTTAATGCGCCTGCTTGAGGATATGACTTGTTTTAGCAAAGCAATAATTAATAGTCCCCTTCACAGTTCTCTGCGCCATCTTGAAAGGTAGCCATGCCTTTGCATATCGAAGTGAGACGAACGGTGAGCTTGCAATGATAGAGACCTGTGAATAATTGTCCTAGGTGTTAAAAAGGTATCTATCATTGCATGTTCACCGTTCGTCTCGCTTCGATGCAAAGGAACGGCTAGCTTTCAAGATGGCGCAGTGAACTGTGAAGGGGACTATTGCATGCGCATAATTTTACCTAGTCGTGCTAACAGTTGTAGCAAGAATTATGGGTCAGAGTCGCTATCCAAGCTTTTTATTATCTTCATGGCATGAAATTCACGAGAAAAACTGATTTAACATAAAACTCACCAGCGAACCCAGAGTGTTTATTCTATCATTAGATCCAGCTCTAGCATCGATAAGCTGTTGTCTTGCTTCAGATAATCGTTCTTCTAATGTTTTACGCTAAGGAGGGAATGGAAAAAACCTTTTGTAGAGTCTATAAAACGCAAGAAAGAACGGAAGACAGCAAAGAAAACGAAAGATGAATAGATTATGAAAGGAAACGAATGAGGAGGAAGGAAGGAAGGAAGCAAGAAAGGGAGGGAGGGAGGGAGGGAGAGAGGGATGGAGGGAGGAAGGGAAGAAAGAAAGAAGGAAAGAAGAAAGGAAGGGACGGACGGACGGACGGAAGGACGGAGAAAGGAGGGAAGAACTTCAAGGAATGAAGGAAGAAAGGGGAAAGCAAAAAGGACAAAAGGACGAGAGTAAGAATGGAAGAAAGAATGAACAAAGGAAACACATTGGATGGAAAGAAACAAGAGATATTGAGGGAGACAGGAAGTGATCTGAGGATTGCCCAGTGCCACTTGAACAACTATTAACCATTCATCATATATCATCCAACACATCCGATCATTTCTAAACCATTTCTAAGGACATACCTCTCTTTCTATAGCCTCGTACTTGTCGTTGCCTGACAGATGACAGTCTTGCAGCCTAATATACAAGATAAATAAAGAATTCATATTTCTATACCAACATGAGCGTCATCGACTAAACTAAACTCATAACCAATGAAATAGAAGTGATAAGTTCAAAGATGTTGCGTTTTTATTGTAGATCTATGTTACATAAACTGGTAGCCAAAACTTGTGTTTATTTGCATACCTTCTTTCTAAATCACCAGTTCTTTCTTCTAAATTATCAATCTTGACTTGTTTTTCGTGTTGCTCCGCACTCGTCTATGTTACAATTCAAGTAGTAAGCAATGGTAAGACAAAGATTTTGTGAAACAACACTAACAACAGCAACAACAACGACAACAACAACAATAACATATTAGAAGATCTAAGTTGGTTGTGTATCGGTCTTCGGTTTGGGAGGCTGTACATCGAGTCCCCGAACCCGATAACACTTAAAGTCTTTACATAACTGAAGAGGTGTTGCCATTACACCTAAAGATGGTCAGACCTTCGTTTCAGCTCGGAAAATCACATTACACCGTAAGTCTCCCTAGTTCTAGAGGACTATAAGATATTGGCGCACACTGTCACTTGCTACACATAATTATACTTGATATAGAAATGAAGAGCCGATCTTTTCTTGAGAATTTTGTATTGAGCCTGTATTTTTTAGCCGGCAAAGTACTGGTAACTGGTGAAATCTAAATCGACCTTCCTTCTCACAAAGTGATGAAAGAACTTTTGTTGTTTTACCTGGTTTTTATACAGAGTATATGACTGTCGTACACTACTTAGTTCACTCTCTGATTGCTCTAGGGACTTTTCTGTTCTCGATAGCTGTAAAGATTTCTATAGAAAAAAGATTTGCACTGATAAACAAACAAACAAACAAACAAGAAAACAAAGTTATTTAAAATCAATCAATCAACCAATCAATCAATCAATCAATCAATCAATCAATCAATCAATCAATCAATCAATCAATCAATCAATCAATTTATCGTACCTGAGTATGTTCACTAACAGTTTTATTGAGCTCATCTCGTAGTGACGTATTTTCCTTTTCTAAACTCGTTGTTTTTGTTTGTAGTTGTTTTTCTCGTACTTCGTACTTTGTTCTGAGAAAACAAATAATCACAAAATTAATAAGTGGGACCGGTTCCAGTAACGGCCAACCAGCTATTACGGCCACATATATATTTGTGTCAGGCCTACTCTGGGCCCTAAAATGGCCAAAAAGTCAATGGGACTTAAGGCGACTTTGAGTGATCTAAGGCGACTTTGTACAGAGCCTTTTTCCAGTGTGAGATTTTAGTTACTTTTCCTGTTGGCGTCTTTCTGCCCTCACCTTTACTGGCCAGTAGAACTATTTGTGAAATTTAGTAGTTATATGATTCTGATTTATTTTAATTAAAGCGGCTTTGGGCTGCGGCCCTTATCCATTTTACTCCAACTAATGTTTTCAGTGTATTCCGATGCCAGTAAACGAGCCAAGCACCTGCATCGCTTGTATAGATTCGTTAACTCTCTTCGGGATGGAAAAATGCATAAATATAATTTGTGTCAGGCCTACTCTGGGCCCTAAAATGGCCAAAAAGTCAATGGGACTAAGGCGACTTTGAGTGATCTAAGGCGACTTTGTACAACTTTAGAGCCGAAGTAGGCCTATGGGTCGAAGATTCCGGAGGCGTACTTGAGTCATGGTCATTCAAATAAGCAAAAATTGTCAAAAAAAAGTCGATGGGACTTTAGGCAACTTTGTGCGATTTAAGGCGACTTTGTGCGATTTAAGGCGACTCATTTGGACCGGAGTAGACCTTGTGTCTCTCCAACGTGTACTCTAGCTCAACCACGTATTACAACCAGCGTCGATAATACGGTAACGACTTTTTGGTATCAAAAGTGGCTTATTGACGGGTGCCACTGTAGTGAGGTGTTTTGATTGATGGGTAGACGGTACGGATGGATAGATGGAATAGAGGGTAGGACATATGATCAGATGGATGAAGCAATGGATGGATTGATTAGGTTTATATAGAGGTACAGTCATTTCAGAATACGTTGTCGCTGATCGGCCTCAAGCCTACGCAGCTCGACCGAAAGGGATGATGGGTAGAAATCACTGAGATGACTATAAAATGCATATCTAATTGGTCATATCTAATTAGTCTCGAGCTTATAGTCCAGACCTTCGCTTGCGAGCGATTTGGTTGGTTCAGGTCCTCGACATGACTAATTAGATGCATTTTATAGTCACCTCAGTGATTTCTACCCATAATCCCTTTCGGTCGAGTCGCGTAGGCTTGAGGCTGAGCAGCGACAACGTTTTCTGAAATGACTGTATATTGATGTAAGGAAAGACGGATGGCTTAATACAGAAAGTATATATAACAAAAACTGTGAGGGTTAGTACCTTTCTCTAGCTAGGTCATCTAATCGTTCTTGCAAAGATCCCAACTCGCTCTTTTGCTTTGCATATTCCTTGTCGAGATCGTCTAGTTGCTAATGGAGAAGAAATAGAGAAATTTAATGTCATACAACAAAATAGCGCAGCTCTTTTTCCCCGTTCTGGAAGATCACTTTCAGATGGGGGGGGGACAGACAAATATCACTTAAGAATATCTTTCGACCTTCCTATACAAAACGAGTTCATTGCAAAGTTTGCATTCGATAATCTGTAGGAGTAAGAGTTGTGATTTCACCTTGCTCTTTTCCAGGATTTCTGCAGCTTTCCGAGTGGCGTCGGTTTGGTATTGGATAAACTAGTTTGGAAAATAATGGAATAAGGAATTAAATTAGAAGTACATTTTAGTACTTCATCTTGTATGTTTTTTTCTGAACACGTGAAACAGAAATTAGGCTACGATGAACTATATAATTACGCGCGCTCTGATTGGCCAAGAACCCGGCGTGTGTTATTAAAGTACAGACACATTGACAACGTCACGGAATCTTACGCGCACCCTGATTGGTTGAAGTAATGAATAAAATAATGAAATAAAAAACAAAAAGATTCCATTTTTCCATTCGTCTGTGTTCACGCACTGATGACTTTGACTTCGTCACGTCAAGTTCTTTTCTATTTTCACCACATTTTGACGTCATCTGTGCATCTATTAGAGTACAGATGCACGGAAAAAATTGGAATCTATTCGTTAAATAGACTGGAATGCCTAGGGCTTCCTGGAAAACACAGTTTTAGTGTGCACGTAAAACTAAAACCTAAAATGCATTCAAAAGTATACGTTTTCAAACAAAAACGCATTTAGTGTGGAAGGGCTAGTAAGAGAAGAACTATTTTTAGTAAAAAACTTACAAGCAAACTAGCATCTTACTGAAATTCTTTGAACTAAATTAAGGTAATGAAATACGTTCCAGTACCAAAACCACGTTCCAAAAATCCAGGTTTTTTAAATTAAAAAGCCCTTTCAACTCAGTTATATCCGTTTTTAACTTTTTCTTCAGTGATTACATACCATAGTTTTCATTCTATTAAGTTCCTGTTCTTGTAATCCATGTAACTCACGCAAATCCTCAAATCGGTTACTTTCCTATACCCATTTGAAAAATCGCCGTCAGTTCAAACAATTGACTGGCTTGCTACTAATTTGTGAGGCCTCTATCTTGAGGCAGGGCCGTACAAAGGTCAAGGGCAAAGGGGCGTTTCCCCTGCGTGAACTATTTCTGTGAGGGGACATCCTTAGGAATTATCTCCACTGTCCGTCTTACAGCTCTGTTGGTCTGACAATGGTGTTCTCAACAGAGAAGTGCAATTGCCTTGCAAGGGGTGCCAGTCCACTATTGGGAATTCTCTATATACAGCCACAAGGCATGGTGATGATTTTTTACGATTAAATGAATGCTTTGTCCACTAAACAGTGTCACGAATATGCATTTAATAGGTGTAAGTGGTCAATTTTTTTCTGCTGCAGAAGATTTAAGGCATGAATAGTATTATCATTCAAAATGCATTAATAAAGTTTAAGCAGGCATCTTTATCATGACTGTAGCTCTTACCGCTGTGTGCGCTTTGACTTTATCATGCAAATCCTAGAGGCAGCGCAGATATAGGCATTAGCAAAATTAATACCAAATAATGCTTAATGTAAAACCTATAAATGTCTAATCATTTCTAATGTTAGACAGAGAGTTCTGCATTTGCACTAATCAAGTTACATGTAGCTATGAGCAAAATCAAATTTTTAGAATTTAGTTTGCTTGTTAGTTTTTTACTATTTGTATATCTATGATAACAATATAAAGTAATAAACTTAAAAAAATTGATTGTCATGCTCAAAGCAAAAATGGTTCAAAAACAGCTGGTAACAATATTGAATCAAACCTGTTTTAGAACATTAGAATGGATAAATTCCAAAATAAAAGTCAGCATATTAAGAAAGAATCCTCCACACTTTTATTTAGTTTCATAGAATAAAATAGTCCAAATTGAATAATAATTCTTAATTATACAACCAGCATTTCAGTCTAGACTTGACGTTTATTGCTTTGAACAAGATAAGCTACAGGATACAAGCTGCAGATGCATGCAGCATGAAAAAACAGCTGTGCTTTTGCTCACCAGAGTTAATAGAGGCCTCTATTAACTCTATGCTCACACATCAAGGGTTCTGCTTCCTAAGGATGGTGCAGAAGCACACTAATTGTGAAACAAAGCTCCTTCATGTGTAGCAAAGATTTCTTTGTTGTAATCCTTCCTTAGGAGCAGAATTTTGACTCTGTGAAATGCTCCTTGATATCAAAATGATTAGATATTTGGGAGCTTGAACCCAGGGGCAAATCAAGCAAAATTGAAAATACTCTTTCATATGTACTGGTTGCAGAAAATTATCCTGGAGCATGCTTTGAAAGCAAAAATCTTCAAGTGAATCAACCTTAAAGGATGGCTGTTTTCTCAGACTACACACAATCATAATAAGTAAATAACTTACTTGTGTTTTCTGTTTCAAAGCTTTCTCGTGGTCAGTTTTTATTTTAAGAATTCTTTGATGACATTCTTCCTCCAAGTCTAACAGTTTTTGACTTGATTCTTAGAAATACAAAAAGAGGCAAATTTAAATTAGTTTTGACTGACAAAAGAGATGCGTTATTGCACAGGCCTGCACATTATAAATACTTTTCAGAGATCTGTTTTTGCCCTAAATACATGGGTTGCTGTAATGAGACATCCAGACCCCATGCATCCCCCTCCTCAACATCATTTTGGCTGCAATAGTAATTGGGAACAATGAAAAGTGTACTGAGTCCATTAAAAATATAAAAAATCTATCATTCAAACCTTTAACTACTAAGTCTACAATCTCTGCAGACAGCCCCCCTCCACTCAGAAATCAAAATCTACATGTATCCCTGAGAAGACAATAGCAGCCATATGTTGCATATATGGGGGAGAATAAAATAACAGTTGCTACTTTTCAATCCTGTTATGTTTATTGTCCATAATTACTGCATTTTTAATGGACACCTTTGTCATTATTTAAGAATTATAGAAAGTTTCCACTATGTACTAAATAGATATTTTTAATATTCAAGCTTTCAGGCCACTTGGCCCATCATTAGGGATTGAATGAATTTACAAATTTTTAGTTATTATAGCAAAAGAAAACCTTTGTCATTGTTACCAGTGGTATGAACAATCAATCCAGTAACAGTGGATTAACGATTCCTTTAATCAACTTTTATGAGGACTAACCTTTCTGCTGCTTCTCAAGCTTTTCTTCTAATATTTCTTTTGACCTTGTGTTTTCCTTGAGTAAACTAGCCATTCCTATGAATCAATTTCAACCACAACAAAATTATCATTAAAAAATTATTATACATATAGACCTTTATGTAATAAAATAATGTTCTTGCAATGTATAGATTTAAAACTACTTCCTCAGAGTTAGTTAACAGCACTAATCTGTCACCTCCTTGGTCCCAGGTTCGATTCCCGAATGGGACATCACATGTGGCCTGAGATTGTTAGTTCATTAGTCTCTATTGCTTTGAGGTTTTTCCCTCAAGGTCCTCTGGTTTTACTCCCTCAGTAAAAATGAACTAGTGAGCTGAGAGTTGTATACATAAAATATTAGAATGTAGTGGTAGTGTGTGTGTGAGAGTACAGTGTCCCCTAATTAGTGCACAAGTACTAGAAGACATTGGACACTTAACTAAACATTTTTTATTCTTGCCAGGTAAAAATTTCAACTAAGAGAGTGCTAAAGTTATATATCATAGGATGACAAATAATTTCTGTTACCTTGGATTTTCTGTTCGAGCTTGGTGACTTGTTCTGTTCTTTGTGCAAGCACGGCAAGGATTTCTTCTCTTGATGCACCAGGACCAATCTACAGATACAAAATGATTTCCTTTAAAGTTTATAAAGGGGAGATGCATACTAATTTGTCAAGGATAAAGATTTCGACTGTTTTGGGCATCCAAGCAACACACAATTCTCAAGATTTCATTTGACAAAAACTTCATCTATTCTATGCATTTACCTTGTTAAAAATTTCATCTCGAGGAAAATTACATTGAAGAGTAGCTATTTGTCATCAAAGATAAAGTTATAAACTGCCAATGTTTAAACCCACTGTACACATTGAGAAACTGCATGAGGAAACTGCCACACAAGGCACTTTAAGCTCAAACGATTTCTCGCTGCAAATGTTGCATCTTTGGCCAAAAATAGAGCAGGTAAATGAGCACATGGTAAGAAAAGTGCCTTGCATGGCAGTTTCCTCACACAGTTTCTCACCATGTGCAGCAGGCTTTAGGCATGTCTTACATAATTTTGACATTAAAATCTTAACTGGCCATCATAAAAAGTTTTACTCTATGTCAAATTATCTAAAAACAAATTCTAACATTCCAAAATCTTAATTTTGAAAGAAATCTGATTTTTTAATTTGTCTTGATCTGTGATATATAATATTGCTTGATATTCCAGCTGTGTCACTTTAAATTTAATCAGGCTACATAACTTTAACAGACAATTTATTAATTCACTTCCAATATCTGTAGCATTTATCATTTTCTTATATTTCTGTTTACTAATTTATTTTTTTCTTATTCACTTTTGTATTCACTTGGTGTAAATACTACAAATAGTAAAATGTCTATGAATGAGCAAATTATGAAATAAAACCATGGTAACCAAATAGTTAAAGCGTATTTTGTCATATAAAATCAACAATAGTCGTCCACTTAGCTAAATGGATAGCAAATAATATAATTACAGGATTACAGGAAATTGTTGAAAACTACAATCATTCTAAGCACTCAACCTAATCGATCAGAATATTACAACTCTCACGAATTTATATGAGAAAAAAAATTCTAAAAAATTTCTACGCAAATGAGATTGATTTATGCTCTAAATTCCGTAAGTCAATTATCGGAATGTAACTTTATTTTGAGGTGAATATCGAAGAACGATAGAATACGATAGTTAACATCGAAGGATAATAATTATTTATTAATGCGATGAAGAAAACCATGAAATTTTTCCTTCGCTTCTTTGAACAAACGATTCAAATGGAACAGAGTCGCGAACCCATACAGAAAGCTCACGCAAAGGCGTGATTATGCGTAAAGTTCTCTAGAGATAATCGTTAAGTGGCGATTAAACGTTTTAGCGTATATAGTAATTGAAAAACTCGGGTCAAATGAACAATAATGATGAGATGCAAATGACCGAAGAACTTTATCAGAGACAAAGGAAGATTGCTGGTGGAATTTTTAGCGGTAAAAATCACAAAAATTAAAAAGATAAGAATCTAATTATAAAGTAGAAATCATCCATTTTGTGGCGAAAGCTTTGGTTTATCAATTATTGGTCACTACCTAGCCATGCATGCCATTAAAAATGCATAAACCAAAGAAATCGCCAAGTATTTTTGCTCAACTTACCGAACTACTAGGCGAGCCTGTTGGCGTCCAAGCTGAAGAAAACGACGTAGGTCTACTTGAGAACTGTGTTCTTCTCGATCCATATCCAGAAGTAGAAGACAAATCACTAAAAACAGATTCTTTAGACTCGTACAAACTTGCGGTGCTAAGTCTTCTTCGTTCCCATTTGTTTTCGGAAAAACCATTTACCCGTGGCTTTGGAGTGACCGATCGCCGAACTTTAGGGCTTGACGGTTGTGATGTGGAGCCATCTGAAGATGTTTCCTCCTCGGCGATCTTTTGCTTGAGTTTAGCAAACATTTACAAATATTTTATGGTATTCTCCTCAAGAGTTTGATGTGATCAGCTGTGATTCCATGTTGTGCACTTGTTCACTTCCTCTTGGCGACACTGATGACTTCCGCTGGACACCGGTAACTGATGCTATTTGCATGTATTTTCATTTTAATGAAGGTACACAGGTAGCCCAACAGGAAGTAACATTCATTTCTCCAATTCGTTTTGCTTTTGTATGATGTTGAACGATGAGGATCAATAATACCGTCTAATATTAGTTTGATTTGATCTCGCAAAACCCTAGATATAAATTACTTCCGTTTGTTCTCTTCTTCTTTCTTCAGCTTTCAACATTATATTAATACTCACAACGCGTCGGTAAAATGGAAAAGAAGAGTTAGGATGCCAAAAGAAAAAAATATTAAAAAAAAGGGAAAAGAAAGGAAAGGAAAGAAAAAGAAAACAAAGGAAAGGAAAGGAAAAATGAAAAGAAAAGAAAATAGAAAAAGGATAGGATAGGAAAGGGAAGGGAAGGAAGGAAAAGAAAAGAAAGAAAAGGGAAAGGAAAGGAAAGAAACGAAAAGGAATGGAAAGAAAAGAAAAGAAAAGAAAAGGAAAGGAAAGGAAAGGAAAAAAGAAAAGAAGGGCAAAGAGGAAAAACAAAACAAAAGGGACAAAAAGACGACCCTTGAGAAGTCCACACGACAACAATGAGTACCAGTAGAAAACAAGATATTGTACTTTTCTAATACGATCTATTTTTATGCATCTCATATTTACCCACAAAACAAAAATCAACAGAAAAACAACCCCAGATGGGATATTACATCAAGTAGGAACGCTAACTTTGATCATATAAGCTTAACATGAACTCAGTTTGACACGAATAGTGTTTGAACAAACAAAATTAATGAATTCTGCATTAAAGCTAAGAGATTTTGATGAATCTCGACCCCCGATAGAGGTTCTAAATCGAGTATTACGAGGAATTAACGAATTTACTTTAGAAGAATATCGCGCGTTCCACATTAAAATGCTGCTTTGCTATGCGATTTTAAAACTAATATAGAAAACATGTATCTGACTGTATAACTTTGTACAATGTCTGGTTTGGTTTGTTCTATTATTGACAAAGCCGGAAAACGGATGACACGGTGAAGATACTGTCTCATGACATAATTAAACTAAACCGTGATGTCATTAACCAAAGCGGGTTTTTGTGAAGTTAAATTGGAGTTAATCTAGGAATTCGTTAGAATTTCAAGGCCAAGGGAATATTCTAATCGTTGTTTTGCTTAGCTATTGTCAAAAATATACTCTCCGCCTCCACAGAGGATGCAAACACAAAAGCAAAAAGCAATTTAATTGTTATGCTAAGTTGTGACTATGTGAGGCAACTCAATCAAGCTTGGTAATCATACGACCGACATACCGACGAAGTTTCAGCTGAGTTTAATAGCATCAGATGTGGGAGTAAAACTCCCTGCTTTCTTCATCAAAATGAACGAAAAGTCACCTCGAAGGATGCCACTGTCACTAACAGCTGAGGAATTGGATCATAAAGATAGTTTAGCACGCAGCGAGAACAAACGAGTACGCAATCGATTCCACATCAACAGGGAGATGCTGAGCGGTCATGAGAATACAAATGTTAGTTCTTTGGACTACGAGATGAGGAGACTCAAGCACGAACTTCGCGGAATGAAACAGTCTTCGGGTTATTTGATATTGAATAACGAAGCAGGAGAAGATAAGTTCAGGCATAGAGCAAAACGGAGAAACAAAGGTACTAAAGAAACCAAGAAAACGAGACAATCTGTTACCAAGAGCACTGATTTCATGCTTGAGGTCAAGGAAGATTCTAAGGTTACTAAAACTACGAGTAAAACAGTCTCATTGCCTGTCCTTCCAACAATTTCGCCAGCTAGTTCAGACTCCACTGCCATAAACTCTTCAAATGACAGAGCTAAAATGAACAACCAGGCTCAAAGCGTTTCCGACAAAAGCTCATTTGCTGAGTCAACCTTGGATACAAGAACTTCTAAAAGTAACAATCATACGAAAAAATTATCAAACTCAAATCACTTGAATTCGACGAGTGGCGTTGAAATTGAAGTCGTTTCGAGAGCAAACGATAATGAAAAAAGTATCATAACCGATTCTAAGGAGTTCACTAAAAGTGACACCATGCTTGGACTAAGTGTTAATGCAGCAAGAAATAGAATACAGAATAGGTTAGCTGGAAGTACTGAAGGCGCTTTTCAAGTTGAAGATAACGATGATTTAACTCCATACATGCATGTTCCTCCAGATGGGCTTCCAAGGACAGCCTATCTTCTCCCTCCTCTGGAAGAACTATTAACTGAAGCGAAGAAAGCAAGATATATTCGTAAACTGCGAAAAAGAGACACCGTACTAGAAAAAGATGATCCCGAAAGAGAATTAAACATAGATGAAATTTTTAGCAAAAGTAGATAGAAGATATTTATAATCATTTATTACTTTTTCTAGTATTTTTGGTATCATAGAATGAAAGTTTTCTAGCGCCGGCTGAATTCGAATGCTTGTGATTTAGAATTCAAAGTTCATTTTCGACATTTGTAGTTGTTTACATAGAGTAAGATTCTGCAAATTCTAGAAAAGAGTATATTATTATTTGTGCATCAAAACACAAGATACAGAGAGGAAATTAAAATATAATTTGGCTTTGCGGATTTTAAACTACAATAATTGCCACAGACGACTTTCTAGGAAAAAAACTTTAAATTGTGTTTTGGAAACTTCATCATGGTCTTATCCGCAATCAAAAATGGTGTCAACAATCTGCCAAAAGGCTATTAACTGCGAAAAGTCAATTTGCAGTTGTCGAGTGTCAGAAAGGAGGCATATAACGCTCTTTCTTACGTTGAACTTCCACAAAACGACAACTGCAACTTATCTAGGTGTTTATAAATTTGAAAATTCCAAAATAACCAAGTTTGATGTGGATCTTGAAATTGATGAAGTGTTGACAACAAGACCACTTGGGGTTAATACGGGTCGTCCTTTGGTCAACATTTCACGTCCTTGATGATTTAACATCAAGCTTGCCGTCAAGAGAGTGTTGACATGGCAGTCAAAGCTCCTTTAATACCGCTCAGTCGTGTAGTCGGAAAGATCAGATGCTCAAAGTCAGAAAAGACATTGTTGCATGTCATGTACATACATACCAAAACATTTTTAAAGGCCAATTTACATGGTACAATTTTTGCTCACAACTTGTCGCATGCAACAACCCTACAACTTGCTCACAACTGTTGCGTGCGACAATAACAAAAGATTATAGGATATATATTAAAACATGTTTAAAACCTTACAACAGTTGTAAGCAAGTTGTAGGGCTGTTGCATGCAAAAAGTTGTAAGCAAAAATTGTATCGTGTAAATTGTCCTTAAATTAACGAATATATATTTGGCACGACAGGGTCACCTTGCAAATGGGAGTAGTTGACTACCATGTTGTTCAACCTTATATTTTAGATATTTCTAAAGTTATCAAACTATTTTTTGGCTACGTTCCGAGACTTGTTAGCTAACTTGAAGAATATATGTTATTGTGGACACTATTTAATTAACAAATACAAAAAAATGTCTTCACACAAGCCACAAGTAGACCTTTACGATATATTTGTATATATTTGTATTTACATATTTTGTACATATTGTAAATTCCGAAATTATATTTAAAACTATTTTTCTTCATTTTCAAGTCTTGTTATTGCAGTATATTGCATTTCAACTTAGAGAGATAAAAGCTTCAACTTTACAAATTTTCAAATTCAGTTTGTTTGTGGAGGAATATTGATAATGGTATTAACTGAAAATAGAGGTTGTCATTCAGATTTTAACAAAGTGATTGAAAACCCCGACATGGAAACGTCTATGTATTGATTGATATGCACAAAAGATCCAGAACAATGAACTCACTCAAAGTAGCGAGCCCTGTAATCAGAAAGGCCGAAGCTGAGATGATAAGAAGCAATGCACTTCTACAAGTCCACAAGTCTGTTTGTATGCAAGTCTCTGTGACTCATTAGGCTATAACTCACAATTCATTACCTTCAAAGCCGAGTATCTTTGCAAACAAACGAACACGCAACATTTGATGCTGATTAATGCTGTCAATAAAAGGTACCGTCTTGGAATTCTTGGAATGGGAAAAAGCTAGCAACTACGGTTCTGTTATTGAATGTCCTACCAGTCAGTTGATGTTGAGCGACTTCGCAATCACATGCATTAGCAAACTCCACAAAAATCTGGAAAAGAAATAGACCATGAATACAAAACAAAGAAAAGAAAAAGAAAAGACGGAAAAAAAGGAAGGGGGAGAAAAGGGAGAGGCAAACACCGTACTGATGAGACGGGCGAGAGTTTTACCAACGCACCTTCTTGAAGTCATTACCATCACACTTTCTCAACAAGACTTGATTCTCAGCTTCAAAAGGAATCACTCACGGCTGGAAATCGAGTTTATTTTACAACTTGATATCACGGGGGGAGGGGGGGGAGGGGAAGGGATGTTTCTCCTTTCAGATACCTGAATAGCTGTTTTTCGGACTACACTGAGTCCCCGCATATTCAACTCCCTAGTCTATACTACGTAAAAAGGTACCTCTTTCATATATCCCCAGCGTAAATAGGTACCCCTTTTGTGTGGAGCCTATACAGTTATACCCGTTCATCATACATAGTCCCCCCCCCCCCCCTCCCCCTCCCAGGGGAGGAGACAATACGTCGCTATTCATACCCCTTCCTTTTGGTTTAGTTGTCTTAATATTCCTTGCTTTCGTAGAGTTTTAAAATTCCTGATAGAAATTTTTTTTTACCTTTCCTATCAAGTTCAAGTTTGTAGTAGATTCAATGAATGGTACACGGAGTGTCTTGACTATACCAAATACTTCACATTCTTCTCTTATGTCATCTAGAAAATCTAGTATGGTAAATGGAATATATAATCATTCGATTTTATACAACCACAAACGTACAGTTGCACGGTACATTCCGAAACTGTACAACGACACTAATCTGGATAAATCTTATAAACGCACATTTTTTTATGATTCAGGCTAAGGCTCGTCGGTCAGAGTAAGGCCCTGTTTATATAGAGAAAATTTGTGTCGGGTGCCCGAGACAGCCCTCCTTCCCGAGATAATTTTACAGAGCATTTATATGTAGTTCGTAAAACCTGGAATCACGAGCGCAGCGATAGTCTCCCTCGCAGCCATGTTTTCCGAGGGAGCGTTGCGTGACGAGGCTAAACACGGCTGCGAGGGAGACTAGCGCAGCGAGGCTTCAATTTGTTTTTTACAATAATTATTTGAAATAAAAGTTGAAAAAAATTTATCAAACGGGGCAACAGAGCGAGCGCGCACGTCGAAACGCGTCAGCAGTGTGTCTGTCCTCTTACTGACACACTCTAATCAACCAATCAGATCGCGAGATTAGTATCAAGTGTTGTAAAAATCATATTTGAGCTATCTTGCCCCGGGAAGGAGAGTTATACGTGTATGCCAGAAAAAGTTGTCGCGCCTCCCAGGGTTACCCTACCAGCCGAGACGAGTTATCTCGCCCCTGGAGTTGTCTCGCCCAACCAAAGGTGCGTTTTCAAATTTATCAAAATTACTGTGGATATTTCCTGCAAGTCAGCTAGAATTTTCCAATCACAAATTTTCACGAGCTGAGGCAATTCATTATTGCTGATTGCTGCAGGAAAGGGAACTCAAACAGTTTCAGACATGGTCGTAAAAATCAAGCTTTTCTTGGATATGGTATTTAAAATGAAACTAAAATAATGAGCCCCAACTGAAAAGCCAATGAAGCTAAAAATCCTGGTCTTCTCTGACTTGTGCTCCTACTCTTCGCCTTGTGCGTAAAGAAAGAGTGGGTCAAGTTCTGGGTTAGTCTACGCTTCCACTAGGGTGAACGAGCTGTGGCATTTCTTACTTCACCTTCATATTCATCTGACTTCTTGAGTTCATTCAGGTCATCAAACATGTTGGTAAGCTGTAGTACTCTAGTTGGTAATATTAATAAGTCACTGAGACTGGGAACTGGAGAGGAACAAGACAAATAATTGCATAAATAGAAGTGAATTGATGAGATGCCGAAAGGAAAAAGGAAATGACAGGAGGGAATGAGGAATTGGTAGATGCATTAACAGGAAATGCAAAATGGAAGGGACTCTGGAGTTAAGGGAAATAGTAATACATTTGACAAAGAAGAAAATAGAAGGAAAAGATGAACTCAGCGATAAAGTTGATGAGAGAAAAGCGAGAAAGGAGAGAAGGGAAACAAAGAGCAAAAAGGAATTGCAGAAAGGACTGAAGAATATAAAGTAAGTTGAAAAAAATTAATTATAATCTCAAGACATATTTTGTTTGCACTTCTACCATACTTACATCTCACAGCATGAATTAGACTCAAGAATGGATGAGCAAGAATCAACTGTGGTTTGATGCGTTCTTCAGGATTGCATTTTAGCATTCTACAAAAAAGATCTTTCAAAATCACATAAAAAAGGTTTGAATATTGCATGTTCAGTGTTCTCATGAAATGGAGGATCTTCTGGCATAATATGTACATTTTGCTTCATTTGCATATATCAAATTTCAAGCAATAATAAATAAATAAATAAATAAATGTTTATTTAAGTGTCCTAGTCTTATAGCGCTTGCACACTAACTGGGGGACACTATACTCTCACACTCACTACCTCTACCTTGGATATTTTGCAAAATTATAATCACTCAACTCACCAGTTCGTTTTTGATGGAGGGAGGAAAACCTGAGGACCCGGAGAAAAACCCTCAAAGCAAGGGAGAGAACAAACTAACAAACTCAACTCACATGAAGTGCCCCATCTGGGAATCGAACCAGGGACCACAGTGGTGAGAGGCAAGCAGTCTAACCACTCGGCCACCCTTGTTCCCCAATAAAAACAGACTTTAGAAACAACTTTTTGGGAAGGGAGGGGAGGAAAAAATTTGTACAAAGGGATAGAATCCAGAAGATGATATTTCAACCTTGACAAGAGATCTATCATGGCTCCATGCTGTTCTTCAGTGACATCCTTTTGTTCCATCAAATGTAGTAAACCTTCCTTGACTCTGCTGTTGTACACACATGTACAACCCTATAAAAGAAAAAAGAGAAAGCAAGAGTGATTATACACATGCCTCTAGTCACCTAAACTGGACACAGTAGGGGTTATCACATGACGAGGGAGTGGAGTATTAACACTTTGAAGACCTTAATTGCAGCGGCATAGTCACTAGACTATCTTGCATCAAGGACATAGTGTGTATGGCTCTTTCTTAGTGTAGCAGGATGTATTCTGTTTTAGTCTATTTTGTTAGAGTTGTTTGTGTTACATGGTATGACTATTCAAAGACTGTAGAATTTTTTATTTTTGGCTTATGTATTGTCTTCATGCCTAACTAGCCTGATTTTCAGACATTGGGTCATCTTTCCTTTCCTTTCCTTTCCTTTCCTTTCCTTTCCTTTCCTTTCCTTTCCTTTCCTTTCCTTTCCTTTCCTTTCCTTTCCTTTCCTTTCCTTTCCTTTCCTTTCCTTTCCTTTCCTTTCCTTTCCTTTCCTTTCCTTTCCTTTCCTTTCCTTTCCTTTCCTTTCCTTTCCTTTCCTTTCCTTTCCTTTCCTTTCCTTTCCTTTCCTTTCCTTTCCTTTCCTTTCCTTTCCTTTCCTTTCCTTTCCTTTCCTTTCCTTTCCTTTCCTTTCCTTTCCTTTCCTTTCCTTTCCTTTCCTTTCCTTTCCTTTCCTTTCCTTTCCTTTCCTTTCCTTTCCTTTCCTTTCCTTTCCTTTCCTTTCCTTTCCTTTCCTTTCCTTTCCTTTCCTTTCCTTTCCTTTCCTTTCCTTTCCTTTCCTTTCCTTTCCTTTCCTTTCCTTTCCTTTCCTTTCCTTTCCTTTCCTTTCCTTTCCTTTCCTTTCCTTTCCTTTCCTTTCCTTTCCTTTCCTTTCCTTTCCTTTCCTTTCCTTTCCTTTCCTTTCCTTTCCTTTCCTTCCATTTTGTTCTCATTATTTTTTTTTCATTATTTTTTTTTGTTTCAGATGACTGCTGGCCATCTTAAAATTAGGCTAATCCCTAAGATGTCCTGTAAGAAAGAGCTGAATGTATTAGATACGAGGTATGTACTATTTTGGAGTATCACAATTCCATGATCGACTTTCAATGACTTTTTCCATGACTATTTTCTGTTTTTATGACCAAGATTACATAGATTACTTCCCTTGAAAAAATGAAATAAAATTTTGTCTTGTTTGTTTCTTATTTTTTCTTTTTCTTTTTTTTTTTTTTTTTTTTTTTCATGCAATTATCCATGATTTTCTATGACCTTCATCTAAATTCCATGACTTTCCAGGCCTGGAAAATGAAATCATGAAATTCCATGACTTTCAAGGTTTTCCATGACCCATATGAACCCTGAGATGATATCATCTAGTACACAGAATGATGATGATTAACAAACCCAATTACCTGGAGACACTGAGAGCAAACCATAGGAAGCTTTTCCTCTGCTGGTATAAGAGGATGACCAGAGTAAACCATAAAAAGGACACAGGCCATACTCCACACATCACAGGTACAGCCACACATAGTAACCTACAGTCAAAAAACAATACATCATCTCCTTCAAAGACAGTCAACCCCAAGACCACCTCATTAAAAATAATTTTCGAGAGGTGTCTTATTTTTCTCCAAACTAAGGCACTGGCAGGTGGTTGTATGCTCACAAACAACTGGTGTCTAAAACATCAGAGTTGTACCAATTGCAATTAAGCCAAAGAGAAGGCACAGTATCTGTTTTACATTAAAGTTGAAAGTTGGTATTGAAAGTTTCACACCTTTACCACAGTTATATTTCAGTGGGTGTAACAAAAAGGAAGCTAAATTGTTGTACCTCTTTACTGGGTGTCACAATGTTTTGGTTCCATTGCTGGGCTTCTGGTGCTTGAAATCCTGGACTTTGAATTTGCTGTGGAGGCTATAAAACAGTGCATAATAATAGTGAAGGGAGGGAAGGGGGATCCATAAAAAATTGAAATACTAGAATGAACATGTAGGAGTCTCTGGCCTGTCATAAAGACCTTGGAAAGAACTAGGTTAATTAATTTCACTACAAATGCATTTTTGATATAGTAGAATCCAGATTTCTCGAACCCTCAGTTTCTCAAACCTCCCAATAACTTGAACCAAAATGTTTTCTTCCTTGGATTTGTTTCACTGTAGTTTTACCCCCAACTTCTTGAACCTCCTGATTTCTCAAACCAGTTTTTGTTTCCCTTGGAGGTTTGAGAAATGGGGATTCTACTGTATCTGATAATTTTTGATATTCCGAATATCAATTGAAGAGGAGGAGTACATACTGGGAGGAGAGTTCATTGAATCTTTTGAATCACCCCTTGTGACATGCCTGAGTCTCCCTTGATTTAATTTTGCAATATTTATGAAATCGTACCTGTTTCTCTGCAATAAAACTAAGGCCAAAATCTACATACTGAAAAACTTCAGTTTCAGAGTTCCACATGATGTTTGTAAGTTTGATATCAGCATGAACCACTTTCTTTTCCTGTAGATATTCCAGTCCACATGCTAAGTTGTTGCAGCATTTCTGGACAACATAAAGAGGTAGCCCATTTCCATAGCATCCATTCTTGGTGAATATAGTATAGAGACTGTATGACAATAGTGTATTCAGAAGACACAGATGGCCCTCACAGTTAAAGACATCAAAAAGGCTGACTGAAAAAAATGTTGATTATTAGCACCATGACAATCATAATTGTCATCATCATCATCATCATCATCATCATCATCATCATCATCATCATCATCATCATCATCAAATGCCAAGCAGCACAGTAGCTCCAATACATGAGGGAGAAAGCCTGGGGAAAGGATTTTTTTCTTGGATTTAAAAATTGTGTGTTAACACAGTAATTAAGGTTTACCCATTTATAAACTGCAAAGGAATTCAACTTTTTTGTGACCACAACCATTTCATCAGATCAAGCTGAAAAACCCCCAGGGGGTGGGGGTACTCCCCTAAATATGGTTTAAGGGTATGTGCTATGAGATAAGGTATGGTTTTTCAGCTCCCAGGTCTGGGTAGGGTATCATTTTTTGCCTTTTTAGTTTTGGATAAGGTACTATTTTGGTCTGGGATTCAGTATCATCTTAAACATGCTTTCAATTAAACAAAAGAGCTCAATAAATGGGGATAGGAAATGCTTATTAAACAGACTGTTACTATCATAGTCTAGGATAGGGCATGCATTTTAAGCTTTAGTATGGAATATACACCCTTCTAATAAATGCCACAACGTATTGTTTTCCGCGATTGACGTCAAATTTATTCTTTTGAAACTTGTACAATGTGAATGCAATTGAAAAGAATAAATTTGACATCAAGTGCGGAAAACAAGCATTGTGGGATTTATTAGATGGGTGTATAGTGTATAGAAAATCAAAATTCTAGATCTGCAATAGGGTCAGGGTTTTGAGGTGTCCATGGCATACCCGTACTCAAAAACACCCTTAAAGCCTAGACACACCATGCAAGATATTTTTGGCAATATTGTGCAACACAGTGTTGAACTGTGTGTCTGTGCTGCGTGCATTGTTTGCAGGTTTACTGTATGATTGGGCTCTTCTTCTGCAACCATTTCTGTAACATTATGCACATCATTGCACGGGTAGATACATGGTGCCACTATGTTGCACTCGATGTTGCAGAAATGTTACAGGAAATGTTGTTCCCCAACCCCAACCAAACCCCCCGCCCCACCCACCGGGGAAAAACCGGTTTCGGGTTCAGTTGGGCCACACATTTGAAGTGAACTCGGTGTATTCTCGGCTAAAAGCCCTCCACTCTTTCCGCCAGTGATCAGGAAGGCTGATAATTTTATTGTTGACAAATTGCGAAGATCGTCCGCGATACCGCGCAACCCCCACACTGTGCATGACACAAATTGTAGCAACATCCCTAAACTCTCACCAATAAAACCTCTTCCCGTCTGAGATTGACCATCGTTCTCTTTATGAAGCATCTGCAGCAAGTGAGCTTCATTCATTCCAGCACTGGTGTATCGCTCATCTTTCTTGTATACTTTGACGGCTGCTCGCTTTCCATTCAAACTCGTATTTTGACAAGCTTCATAGACACTACAACACTTTCCGCTACCAAGGAATCGTATTACTTCCCATCTCTCAGAGTTGCCCTCCAAAATATCTCCTTGTTCTAGCTCCATGAGGAAAAATCGGCTTTAAATCTTTTCCGAATCTGGAGAAAATGTGTGGAAGACATTTTTGAAGACGCATTCGAGTTCGCCGCCATTTTTGTTTTGCTCCAGAGTGACAATAAACTTCCCTTGTGGGTAGGCCTTGGGGGTGAGCCTAGGAGAGTTTATAAAAATGAATTGAAGGCATTTTGATACCAAAAAAGAACACTTAAGCTCGGAATCAAAATCATCATTGTCATAGGAATTTTGAATCGTAATTACAAATGTATAAAAATCCTCCAAGAATTGAAAGCAAAATCCGTTATCTCAACCCTCCCCTCCCCCACTCCTTAGCTGGTCAGCGGCTGAGAGAGCATGCTCAATACGTAGTAAACACGTGCAGGGCTCAAAAATTTGAAAATGTGAGTAGATTCTCTGTAAAATATGGATTCTTTCTCCAATGAAACTACTGAAGAATGGACAGAAAGAGAACTAGAGAATAATATAAAGACGAAAGAAACGATAGACCCTGATTATGTCCCTGCATTTGCAAAGGAAAGCTTACCTCAAGCGTCTCTGAATGTGCACCAACAAGGTGCCAAGGAACATGCCGTCAAAAAGATCAAGTCTATCGTTCGAAATCAATTTGCTTTGGAAATGAGACTAAAGGAACAAGAAATAGAAAAGATAGATAATACTATACGCGAAACAAAGGTTGCACTCGATAGGATCAGAGCTTGCGTTTTGGCAAGGTATTATGGCATGACCCAATCTTGCACTGAGGACAATTTGAGTGGTACTACTAGCTCTCAATCTTGGAGCAAACCAAGGCGTCGTCGAAGGGAGGCTGCAAGCTACGTTAAAAGCCGGCACTCACAGCTCAAAGGCCTCAAGTTTATGCATAATTCTTTGCCAATAAGCAGTACTAATTCGTCACAGACTTTATCAAAACTTGAAAATCAATTTGATTCTCAACCTACAGAAGATATTAGACATTCAGTGAAGTTAGGAAGTTTGAACAGTTCTTCACCATCAAAGCCAGCAAGCAACAGTATTACAGAGGAACAAAACATAACTGTGACCATTTCTTCAGATTCAATGAGTGCTAATTTAATATATACCAATGCAAAAAGTAAAGTACCATCAGAGAAAGTAGGACTAGTGAATGGTGAGGCAAAAAGAAATGCTAATCTTGTGTCCAGTTTCCCATCTATAAGCCCTCACCACTCAACAGTGTGCAAGCTGAAAATGAACTCTGGTAATGTCTCAAGCTCTAACTCTCCTATCTCAATCACAAATGTCATGAAAGATACCTGCAGTGTTGATAAGAGTCAGGCAAATAATGCTGTTGCAGGTTCTTGTCCATTGGAAAACCACTTGAATGCTTCTGGTAATGTGACAGATGCAAGGGTCAAGGTCACCGGACCTCAAGCAACTTTAGATATTCCTAGTACAACTGCTACAGAAGCTGCAACAAATACCATGGACAGTAAATCAGGATCCTCATCTTTGGATCCCAAATCTGATGTACTGAAAACTGACACTTTTGGTTCAGGCTCAAGATTCTATGTAAAAAAACAAGTTATTATTGGCAACACATCAAAGTACATTGCTCCAGACAAACGAGAAGACAATGACAAGTCAACACACAAGTGGATGGTATATGTACGAGGACCCCCTGAGGACCCACATATAGACACCTATATTCAAAAAGTGTGGTTCTTCCTACATCCAAGTTATCGTCCTAATGACATAGTTGAAGTCAATAAACCCCCATTCCATCTGACGAGAAGAGGCTGGGGAGAGTTTCCAATCAGGGTCCAGTTACATTTTGCAGGGCCCTGGAATAAGAGAGTTGACATCATTCACGAGCTTAAAC
Organism: Telmatactis stephensoni; assembly: GCA_029948255.1. Classification (NCBI taxonomy): domain Eukaryota; kingdom Metazoa; phylum Cnidaria; class Anthozoa; order Actiniaria; family Isophelliidae; genus Telmatactis; species Telmatactis stephensoni. Next base: position 510,458 of record JALIZF010001834.1, read on the forward strand.
TTGACAAAACTTATACAGGACTTCAGACCTTAGGTGCTGAGACAGTAGTGGATTTAGAGATTGACAGAAAGACTTTTGAAGATCTTGGGATCCCTGTGCCATTAGAAAATCATACTACTCTAGAAAAAGAGAATTCAAATTGTCAAGTCAATAGAGCTTGTAGTGACCCTGCAGTTCATCCAGAAGTATCAAAATTAAAAAGGGAATTCCCTTTTATTGATTTGTCAGACAAGACAAAAAATGTGGACATTCTAAATAATCTCCAGATAAAGAAATTAAGATCTGAAACTCCAGGTACATCTACTGTGTCATCTCCAAGTACAAGCAGACTTGGTTCAAGGTGTTCTAGTCCTGTATCTACTGCTAAAGATGATTTCCTCTGTGAAGGAGGATTAGAAGAACAACTACATGTTTTAGCTGAGAAAATTCCACTCATTACTCCTAAGAAAGATGTTGTGAACCTCCCTTTTGGTGCAGAATCTGCTACTCAGTTCTGTGGGTGGAATGTAGGAAAACAGAGAGCAGCAGAATGGCAACATGCACTTAAAATTAGAAATCAACTACGAAAGCAACACAGTTCTAGTAAAATTACCACCAAAGACATTATGTTCTGGTGTCGTAGAAATGCATACACACCCCAGAGCAAGCTCATGACTGATGCAGATGCTGGCTATTGCAAAATCTGTGGAAGATTAGTTAGTGAAGATGACACTGAATCTTCTAAGCTTAGTCTATGCTCTGGTAAACCATGTTTAGAAGCAGAGAATACTGTATCCACCTTGAGTCCTGCCTTAGACCTTTTATCACAGATTGAGACAAGGGAAAAATTACTTGAGATTTCCAACAGGGATGCTTTAAAAGAAGATGCTGAAATTGATGTTATTGGCCTTCAAGGATCCAGTGCCCCTAAACCAGTCCTTCCAAGCCAAAAAATATGCTTGCTGACAACACCATTGACTCCCGAGCAACAATGGATCAAAGATGTCTGCAATGATATTAGTATCAGACTAAGACCACAACCCATACACGGTGTGGAGGTCCACTCTGTGGAAAGTGCACTCTTGGTAGCTTCAATACAGTTTGCCAAGCAACTCATGCGATCAGCAGTGGCATTGAGTAATACATCAAAGCCATCTCTAGATTCAAAAGTGCTTGTTCCCAAGCATATATATGACGCTATTAACTCTTTACCACATTGTGACTTCCTAAGTAATTCTTATTTGGGTGTAGACAATGAGAATCAATAATATTTTGACGCTGGCTATCATTGATAAGTCAGAAAGCCAGTCATTTATTTAGAGTATTTATTTACAATGGTGTTCAGATGAGAAAATAAGTTTAAATACAATTTGAGAAAAAATAAAGTCTTGTTGTATTCAAAGTTTTTTAATCAAAATTTTTCCACAGCGGGAAGGAAATGAAATAGGCCATATGCACTAACAGGTCACGTGACCCTATCTCTTCTAAATGAAGCAGCACCGTCAAAATGAACGCTAGAAATAGAAAGAGCACCTCGATATTAGTAAAAGTGCAAAGTTTCAGTTTATTAGATGAATAAGAGAAAAAACGACAGTAAATTTAAGATTGGATATTTTCTTAAGATTCGTTCGGAAAAACGCTTAATCTTAAATTTACTATCATTTCTCCTGTATACACCTTATGAGCTGAAACTTTGTACTTTTACTAATATCGAGGTGCGCTTTCTATTTTTGGAGTTCATTTTGATGGTGCTGCTTGATTTAGGGGAGATAGGGACACGTGACCTGTTAGTGCATATGCCTACACAGGGAGCCCAAGCTATACTTCTGAGTGATATCCTGAAAGAGGAGAAAATGATTTGAAATAAAGTTGAAACCTCTCAAATGTTGTTGTGTATTGTTTATTTGGTCTAAAAAAACGATTTTTAAAAAATCCCCCTCCACAGTAATAATATATGGCAAGGGTGGAAACTTCGCCTCGAAGGAGGAGTGATTTTGTGTTCAAAAATTGAATTTTTGTCGAGCCGTTGGAAGGCTTTTTTAGGGGCCTTCGAGGCGAAGTTTCCACCCACGGAGTTCATGAGGAGCTTGGTTCGCTAGGGACCTTTCAGCTAGTATTTCACCTACAAAAAGTTTGTTTTTGCAGGCCGTTGACATTGACAAGGTAAAAGAAGTGTTTTCTTGTGTGATGTTGTGGTTTTGAACTCCGTACGGAGTGATTTTGTGTTCAAAAATTGAATTTTTGTCGAGCCGTTGGAAGGCTTTTTTAGGGGCCTTCGAGGCGAAGTTTCCACCCTTGCCATATATTATTACTGTGGAGGGGGATTTTTTAAAAATCGTTTTTTTAGACCAAATAAACAATACACAACAACATTTGAGAGGTTTCAACTTTATTTCAAATCATTTTCTCCTCTTTCAGGATATCACTCAGAAGTATAGCTTGGGCTCCCTGTGATGCCTATCGCAGTGAATCTGCACTAACTCACTCTACTTCCGGTAAAGTATGCATGCGCGCGGTGTCTCTTACTTCTTTTCGCGCCACCAAATTCCCGCGCTTTTTGCATTGAGCGAATTTATTAAAGGTCAATAACCTCAAGGAGGACGAGCATCAAATTTGTTTATTTATTTTCTTTATTACCCAGAATCGTGCAAGTTTAAATGGAAATATGTTTTAGAAAAGCAATTTCTACGTCAAAAACTACTCGAAAGATGCGAATTACTGTATATAACTGAACAATCTGGGCCATCAGTGAAGCTCCGCGAAAGTAGAATTTCAGCAAGGTGAATCTTTAAGATATCCTTTTCCGTTTTTTAAGTATTTGTAAATATATCTTACAAGTTTAATCTATTCTAGAGTTTAATATTATTATCTTAAATTTATATTTAGATGTATCTATTTGATTTGCAGAACTGACTCGCCGGACTTCTCAGTCGGGCGAAGACGACAACGCCAGTTCCTTAGAATTTGGGAAATCTTTTATCAACAAGCCAACAATCATATAAAATCTAAAGAAGTAAAGTATAATGTAAGTAATAGAATTATTTTAAAATTTGTTTTATAGTCAAATTTTGCCAACACTATAAAATGTTTGTACGGGAAGCTCACTTGTTCAATCAGCCTTCATTGTATAAGCTTAATATATAACTTCGCTGCTCATTCTGACAATTTTCAACAAGCCAGTTTACTAATTAATAATAATGATAATAGTAATAATATAATTTTAACTCGAACTTCTTGCTATCTCGCCGAACAAAATTTCCGGCAGATTTATTTCTTGTTTCACAGTCATTCACTCATTGACAACTCGAACTCAATTACAGGCAACTAAACCTATTTTCCCTTGAATCAAAATTCAAGTCAAATTTTAAGCTTTTTGTTAATTGAACTCTGCTGTTTGAGAGTCGATAAAGGCCTCGCAAAAGAAACACAAAAATCTTGACATTATAAAATATCTTTTTTATCCGGGAAAAATGAAGTCATTATCAAATTCACCACATCGGCATTAGTAAAATTAAAAAATTGCGGAGTTTAGTAAAGATTGCCCTTAAACTGACGAAGTTATGAATTTTTAAATGTAAGCATTTGGTGAAAATTTTTGCAAAGAAATGTATGTGGTCTAGCCTGATAACGAGGCTCGCCGTGCACGTGATGCACGTCCACCCCCTCGTCGACCGCACATTTCTTTGTAAAAATGCTAAGTTTTTAAAATTCATATCTTTGACAGTTTAAAAGCAATCTCCCCGAAACTTTGCAGTTTTACTAATATCGATGTTGCAAATTTGATATTGAGTTTTTTTCCGACAAATCAAATAATTTATAATGTTACGTTTGCGTGATATGGGTCTGTGTTAAAAAAAAAAAAATAGTCGTGAGCGTTCACCTGCAGTGGTTGAAAACTTCTCGGAATGTTTTTCAATTTAAACTCATGGGGGTTAAGTCAATATACACAACGGGATTATTCGTTTATCAAAAAGATAAGAACTCCTACGAAACACTTTTAATTTATCTCAGCCGATGAAAATGAACAACGGGAAATGGTATTACAAGTCATCTCAGCGTAATTTCAATGCGTTTTGTACCTTTTAGGGCCGGTTCTGTTGTTTCCGGTGGTTCGATTGGTTCCAGAAGTTCAATTCCGCGATTTCGAGATGCCACAACAACGAATTGTTTGTATCGAAATGTTTTCCTTTCTTTAGACCTTGTCAGTACTTTTCTAGCTATGGTAGAATTTGTACATGTTCATTTGTTCTGGGCTTGTCACTATAGCGTCTGTAATTTTACTGCGTCATTTACTATTGTTCCCGTATAGTAAAATGAGTGCAATTATACGGTTCAGGAGACTACAAGACTACACTGAATTTATCTAACGGTACAAAGGAAGGCAAAACGTTTTGGCGGTTCTTGTCCTCATTTTTGAAAGCTTTCTGAGTTACGCTTTAATTATCATTCAATACCATTTTTGCTGGTAATAAAAAAATTGTAAAAGCGCACACAGGTTTTTGTCAACTTGCTTGTGCTGCTGTACCTTGCTTCTAGCTTAAAACGGACAAACAACCATCAATAGAATTGATTATTACTGCGTCATTTACTATTGTTCCCGTATAGTAAAATGAGTGAAATTATACGGTTCAGGAGACTACAATTATGAATTTATCTAACAGTACTAAAGTTCAGGTTACAAACTTGGTATATACCAGTAAATGAAATTTAAAAAGACAAAATGTTTTGGCGGTTCTTGTCCTCATTTTGGAAAGCTTTCCGAGTTACACCTTAATTATTATTCAATATCATTTTTTGCTGGTAATAAAAGATTGTAAAAGTGCAAAGACTTTTTTGTCAACTTCCTTGTTATGCTGCACCTTGTTGCTTCTAGCTTAAACCGGACAAACAACCTTCAATGGAATTGATTAGTACAATTTAGTAATTTTACTGCGTCATTTACTATTGTTTCCGTATAGTAAAATGAGTACAATTATATGGTTCAAGAGACTACAAGACTACAATTATGAATTTATCTAACAGTACTAAAGTTCAGATTACAAACTTGGTATATATACCAGTAAATGAAATTTAAAAAGGCAAAATGTTTTGGCGGTTCTTGTCCTCATTTTGGAAAGCTTTCCGAGTTACACCTTAATTATTATTCAATATCATTTTTTGCTGGTAATAAAAGATTGTAAAAGTGCAAAGACTTTTTTGTCAACTTCCTTGTTATGCTGCACCTTGTTGCTTCTAGCTTAAACCGGACAAACAACCTTCAATGGAATTGATTAGTACAATTTAGTAATTTTACTGCGTCATTTACTATTGTTTCCGTATAGTAAAATGAGTACAATTATATGGTTCAAGAGACTACAAGACTACAATGAATTTATCTAACAGTACTAAAGTTCAGGTTACAAACTTGGTATATACCAGTAAATGAAATTTAAAAAGGCAAAATGTTTTGGCGGTTCTTGTCCTCATTTTGGAAAGCTTTCTGAGTTACACCTTAATTATCATTCAATATCATTTTTTGTTGGTAATAAAAGATTGTAAAAGCCCACAGACTTTTTTGTCAACTTCCTTGTTATGCTGCACCTTGTTGCTTCTAGCTTAAACCGGACATTCAAACAACCTTCAATGGAATTGATTAGTACAATTTAGTAATTTTGCTGCGTGATTTACTATTGTTCCCGTATAGTAAGAAGAGTGCCGCGGTGACCGTGTCAGTGCCATGATGTCTATAAAAAACATTCAAAATTCTTGCCGTATCCGTGCCGTGACCATGCGGTGCCGGTTTTCACACTCATACGAAATCTGCTCTATAAAAACATTCGAAATTCATGCCGTAACCGTGCCGTGACCGTGCGGTGCCGTCATACGAAATCGACTCTACCTTCTGAAAACGGACAAACAACCCTCAATAGAATTGATTACAACAATTAGACCATTTTTAGTAATACCTAAAACGGACAAACAACTTTCAATAGAAATGATTATAACAATTTTGTCATTTGTTTGAGAAATACCTGGAGTTTAAACAAACAAAGGCAAGAAAATAGCAGACTTTTTTATGACAAAGTAATTAGTAATTGGGTACTATATTGGTATAAAAAATGGCAATATAAGCTAAACATTGTTGGATCATTGCTAGAAAACCGTGTGCACGTGCAGTGATGTAGATAAACATCTTTCATGTAGAGCAAAAAGGGAACTAGCGATATGATTCACAACTCTACCACTTACCCAATAAACAACGGCTCGCGTGATTGTTTACTAATGTCGACGGACTATGATCATTTTGACATCACAAACCTTCCAAGTTCAGTCCAACCAACTTTGATTTCCCTCGCTATCATCAATGCTGTTACCGCACTACCAACTGTTATCATTAACTTTTTGGTGATTTGGACGGTACTGGAAGATAACAAACTTCGATCAAGTAACTATAACCTTTTGCTTACCGCACTGGCTGTGACGGATCTTTTAGTAGGCTTAGTTGTCCAGCCAGTTTTTGCTTGGCTTCTGAGATGCAAGCTAATGATTGAAGGATGTTCGGCTGATTGTCAACTGGGAACCATTTTTGGAATAACGAGTTTAACGTGTGCTTTTTTGACAATAGCCAATTTGGTGATGTCCTCCGTAGAAAGATACCTTGCCATTGACCATCCTATTTTGTACCGCACCAAAATTACCACCAAAAAGATGATGATCGCAACGTCAATCGTCTGGTTCTTCCTGCCAACAGCGCTGGTAACAAGCAGAATTTTAGCTGACAAAGCAGGCACTGTCCGCAAAATTCCACCTCTCCTGGCCACAATTGGAAGTGTTTTAGTAATTCTGTTCTGCAACGCCAAAGTACAGTTCACAGCTTATCGCAAACGAAAAGCCGTCGTTCAGCAACATGCAGCTGTCCAACTGCCCGAGAAAGAACACGAACTCCAGGAAAACAATCGGTCGTTCAATGTTGTGTTGCTAGTGATCTCATCCATTCTCTTCTACTGTCCCTTGATCGTAACTTTGATCATTGAAACCGTGAAAGGCAAATACGTCACAGAGGATTTCCAGTACATCGCTCAGCCCATATACCTTACCTTTGTGTATCTTCAGTCCCTGGTGAATCCTCTGATCATGTCTCTTCGTTTGTCATACATTCGTCAAGGTGTGAGAAAGAAACTGTTTTTCTGGAAAAAGAGATAACCAGGAAAGATATTTCTCACAAGAGACTGACTAACTTTGTTTTAATTTCCTGAGGGTAGTACCTCGCATGGGACCACAGTCCCGTTCGTACCGCCCTCATTGGGTGTACAACTTGATTGATTGTTATCATTGTACATTGTATTTTGCTTTCTATTGTTGCCCAATAAAGCTGTTAAAACAAAACAAAACTTCGATTTTTGAAAATTCGTATCTCCTTGATTTTTCAACTTATATCCTTCAAACTTCACAGTTTTACTGATTTTGATATGCTCTTTCCAGCTATGGTAATTGTTTTTAAGTTTGGGAACTTTTGGAATTACATGAAAAAGCCGTTAGCATGAAATGACTGTAGCAATTCACAAAATACGTCATTTACACGTATAAGAGTTACAGAATACGTCTTGGTAACTGTCATATTCGGATTCAGCATGAAAAATCAGTTTAGAATAGTTATGTTACCAGCCCGTACCCCAAAATGCCTTCTGCTCTTTTTGCGATCAACTTTTTCAGTTTTGCGCCTTGTCTACATGAATATACTGTTGCGATTTTAATTGACACAAACATGCCACAGGAATCCCGATAAAGTATCACAAACATCAAATTTAGGTTGTACCATCGGTCAGACAGACAGACAGCAGACAGACAGATGGGCTTTAGTCTATATGGGCTTTAGTCCGTCTGCAGCCCGTCTGTCTGCCCGCGCGTCTGCCTGTTGTTTGTCTGTCTGCCAGACAGTCAATAGACCTGTCCCGAATTACGCTGTCAAATCGATGTAAGACTTGAAGCTTTCATAAATTTATTGTGTTTATCAGTTTGAAACCATTGTACATACTGAGAGTTAGTGACTAAAAAGACCATAAAGTCTGTTAGTTATATACTAACACTCAAAGTATGTACCGCTGCCGGACTTGTCCATCAATTAGACCTCAAACGAATAAAAATATTAGAGTCCACAATAATTGACTAAAAGAAGAAAATTATTATCGACTTCTTTGCATAAATTAATCAAATAAGCGATATGTAGATAGAGATACCTTGTCAGAGTCCAGATTTTGTTTCTAAGACGTTTCGGATTGCAACAACAATCCTTAATTGAGTTATAGATGTGACTGTTTTGTCGTGGTCACGTGATAGCAGTCTATTTTACAGTCTGGCTAAATCGATACATTCTTTTTTATTGTTGAGCTTTAGATTTAATTTGGGGCAACAATAAAGAAGAATGTATCGATTTGCCCAGACTGTAAAATAGACTTCTATCACGTGACCAAGACCGAGACCACGACAAAACAGTCACATCTATAACTGAATTAAGGATAGTCGTTGCAATCCGAAACGTCTTTTAAAAGACAAAATCTGGACTCTGACGAGTAGACTAAAGATATCTCTATCTACAAATTTATTATGAATGAGTCAAATAATCACTTTTATTTTCAATTAAGCGATAATTTAACAATGAATATAGCAAATAAGACCTAGGCCATTGCTTTTTAAAAAGTTATCAATCTTCATTTTTATAATCCTTCGTTATTTGTCGCTCTAGTCTAGTAAGCCTGTTAGCACGCAATGCATGGTGGGAATCGCTAGTCTTGTAGATAATCGCCATACTAATATCCTCTAGTACGTTCCGAAAGTGATCGGTATATACACCTATTTCAATAAACATTGTCGGTATCAAGCCTACGCGACTCACCCGAAAGGGAGTATGGGAAGAAGTTTCTAAAGCTATAAAACTACAGAAATCCCACATAATTACTGAAATTCAGCTTGCTCTGACCTTATACACTTAAGAACTTCACTTACTGATGCTAAAGTCAATACAAAAGCGGACAATAAAGTAAAGTTTTGCTACTACCCATACTCCTTTTCGGTCTAGTCGCGTAGGCTTGAGACCTCTCATACGACAACCTTTTTTGAAATAGGTGTATACATTCCACAAAGACAAATACGTCATATAGTATATCAATAACTAAAGAACAGCAACTTTATCCGGTTCAATTGGGTAACTAATGCATTTCAGCCTTCTGTTTTGGCTAGCGATCGTTGGCGTGGTGTTCAAAATTGATTGTGTGGATCAAATATATAACTGTATCATTTAGCTTAACGGAGCCGGCGATGGTTTTGAGGAAACTTTACTTAGTAAATCTATAGCATTTCTTTATTAGCAGTTGGAATCCATTAAATTCCTTAACCATCATACAACCCACTCACAGCCATTATCTAAAAAAGGAAAACACTCATTTTATTTCAATTAGAAATACTTACGTTTCTTTCACTGTATAGACTAGTCAACTATTGCTAGTGCAGATTTCGTATGAGTGTGAAAAGGACCGCGCCGTGCCGTGACCGTGTCAGTGCCGTGTTTCCTATCAAAACATTCGAAATTCTGCCGTAACCGCGCCGCGGCCTTTTCACACTCATACGAAATCTGCATTATAACTCAATGTACAGTAAAACCCGTACAAAAAGAAACTAATGGTGAAGAACCTCCAGGTTGAAAAGTGAGCAATTAGGCACCCAATATCTAGAACCCGACATACTAACGTTTCTTTCATTGTATAGACTAGTCACCTATTGTTATAGATAACTCAAAAAGTGTACAATAAGAACCAGTATAAAAGAATCTGAACGAGGATTAAGTACCTCCAGCTGAGGCTGAAAATTGAGCAAGTAAGCACCCAATATATATAAGAACCAGACATATACATTGGAAATAAAACCATCTCACTCCGTCACACAGAAAATCCCGGGTTCTCTGATGTGGGTTTTTACTGTATTTATTTTCCATTTATCATTTTGTATCAAAGTGGCCAATTCAATTACATTTTTTATGCCGCGCCTACTTGTGGTTGTAGCTGATTGAGAAGAAATCAAAGGAATGGGTTTCAGTATTTTCCTGAAGAAGAGTCTAAGTAAGTCGGCTTCTCCTTATTAATCTCATCAAACATAACATAACTTAAATTTGATATTTTTTCTGTGGAAAAACTTCCCTCAGCTAGTGCTTGATACCTTTCTTGATGTGAAAAGTACGCGTGTCGTTGTTGATTTTTTCAAACTGATGTTTCATTTGATTTTTTTTAAAGAAATACGTTTATTTCAATTGTTTCATTTGATTTATTTCAATTGTTTTCATTTTCATTTTTTCAAATGTTTCATTTGATTTTTTTAAATAAATATTTGCTTGTAAAACGAAATGAAGGCCCTTAACATCTCGTTGATGTGGTTAGTATTTATTTTTGACGAATGCGTTGTGTTTTATTTGATTTCTTATAAACGACATATTTGGTTCAACACGAAATCATTGCCGTCAGTATCTTGCCTTCATCTGTATGAACACTTGTATTGATAAACCATAGAAATAGCGTACATCATAAGCCGGTATACAGTTCTCTTACTTTTCGATTGTTCCACTTGATTGCAAATTCCATTCAATAGTTCTTAATCCTAGCAATCTTCTTTTGCCCTAAGCCATTTCTACAGTAGCCATGTTAGCGCCTTTCACTAGAGAAATAGAGACTGACTGTCTGGTGCTACAGATGAGGAAACTAATTTTATGGCGATCTTTTTATCTTAATTTAACCTTACGGCATTATAGACATTGGTTTTTAGCTAATGATTTAGATGCTTGGAACTAGTTTTTGCAAAGGTGATTAGCGGTTGGGCGCTTGATTAATCGTTATATAACGGTAATTTATTCTTGAAAGGACAACACCTAGCTATTGAGCACGTTCGTCTAAGACCTGGTTCAGACGCAGTATTTTCCCGGGAGATATTCCCTTAAAAAGTGGTAGGGGTGCTCGACGGACCTTATAGGGTCGAAAATATGACCCGCTCGTACCTTTTAGGGTTTCTGGTTCATAGCTAGCGTACCTTTAGGGTCAGGATAACGAAAATCACTTAAAGATTGAAACGTTCTCACATACGAATATTCTTTATGTACGTGAAAGTACGTGGTCGTACCTTTTTGGGTATAAAATCGGCATCTCCGATAATTTATGCGTACCTTTTAGGGCCATTTTCAAAACCCTCCGTCAAGCACCCCTATTACTTTTGTAAGGGAGTACCCCGGGAGTATTTTCCATGAGCCGTTCTCAATTCAAATTCTAGTCTGAGCCATATTGTTCGCCTAGTTCTGACCAGTGCTTAATGCATAGATCATTCTAAATCCATCCAGCAGTTCCAATTTTATTTAGACGCCAAACTATCCATGTATTTTATTGCAACAGTTTGATACGGCACGTGACTAGTGCGGCTTCTGAATTCAGATCTAAAACATTATCCCTTTGGGACCTAATTCTACGACAGTCTTAATCCCGATTTACACGACGACCTTTTTTTGGCACTGCCCAACAGCAGCAAGTGATAACATGACGAGTATGCGCGAACCGCTGGACAGAAATGTCTTCAATTACGCTTTTAACCTGGCTTAGGGCTACCTCTCACATAAAGAGAGTCGTATATAGTCTTCCCAAAGTTTTTCATAGCATTACAGTTGAGTGCAGAAGTACGAACAGCCAGAAATAATCCTTTCAAAATTATCCATTTGTCCAAGGCAATAGAAATTGGAGACAAGCGCAGATGTTAACTCGCTGCTGCACTGCACCCTTCATTCTGGGCATGCGTGCCCATCAGTTTTAGTACCTCGGAACGTCTTTTCCTATTGGTTTGACGCAACAAAATAATTTATTGTTATTATTGCAAGTTGTTTTATTTCTTTTGTTTAGATTCTAAGGTAATCAACCAATTGGGTGGCATCTTCCGAGACAGTGCGACCTTACCGATTATTTTTGGCACTATATACCCGTCATTATCATCGTGTGAACAGAAAATTTGTAGGCCTGATAGGGGTGTCGTACCGGTCAAAATAATCGGTCCGCGTGCCTACATTTAGAGATGCCGTGCCATCAGACATGTCCAATACAGTCGCATAGATTCCAATGGAAAAATGATTTTTCCATTGGAGTCCAGTCGTGTCTATCTACACAGGAAACCCACATAATACAACACAGATTAATGTGGGTGTCCTGTGCTACTGTCCACAGGAAACCCAATTCATATTTCTCAACCAAGCATGAGGCATTGACGAATGGAATCCAATGGATTCCATTGGAGACAAATAGATTCCATCGGAATCGCAAAATTCTAGTCGTCCAACAATGGAACCAAAATAACTCTAATATGTTATACGCCGTTTCCAAAGAACTACGATACAAGTATCGCCTTTTGTTGGCGGTAAAATACGAAATCAATTCGTAATTGTCCATCAAAACTCCTGGCAAAATCAAAACTCGCCATCGATCGGAATCGCAAAATTCTAGTCGTCCAACAATGGAACCAAAATAACTCTAATATGTTATACGCCGTTTCCAAAGAACTACGATACAAGTATCGCCTTTTGTTGGCTGTAAAATACGAAATCAATTTGTAATTGTCCATCAAAACTCCTGGCAAAATCAAAACTGATCGCCATCGGAATCGCAAAATTGTAGTCGTCAAACAATGGAACCAAAATAACTCTAATATGTTTACGCCGTTTCCAAAGAACTACGATACAAGTATCGCCTTTTGTTGGCTGTAAAATACGAAATCAATTCGTAATTGTCCATCAAAACTCCTGGCAAAATCAAAACTGATCGCCATCGGAATCGCAAAATTCTAGTCGTCAAACAATGGAACCAAAATAACTCTAATATGTTATACGCCGTTTCCAAAGAACTACGATGCAAGTATCGCCTTTTATTGGCTGTAAAACACGAAACCAAATCACACTTAATTGTCCTTCAAAACTCCTAATGTGTTATACGCCGTTTCGGCAAAGCATTACGATACCTGCAGTATCGTGCCCAGTTTTGTTGGCTGTAAAACAAGAAACCAAATCACTTTAAATAATTGTCCTTCAAAACTCCGTTTCCAAATACTTGAAAATATTGTTCTGTTCTTTTACAAATGAAAACCAAAATCACACATCTAGTGGTATCTATTATCATTCTGATAAGAATGACAGTTTTCAACCAACAAAATATATTAACAAAATATATCTTTTATCAAGGGAAATTAACTCAAATAATCACAAAAAAATAATAACTTAATTAGCCTATCCAATTTATTCAGGCATATATTCAACATTTGAATTCAACAACAATAAATTTTTGCGAACACTAGTTGAGTTACTCTTAAATATACCAATACAATCATTTACATTACATTCAGACTTTATTTTAAATCAATCTTGGTGTGTATATTGAAAGCATTTCAAGAAGAATCCAATTTAATAACAATACACTGCAAGTCAAGTGCTTTTAACAAATGGAAACCAACATTGCAGAATTAACTATAGTGGTAAATCTGTTATATATTTAAGTCATTCTTCAGGGAATGCAAGTTGTGACAACAATATATATCAACTTTAGTTTTGAATCCAAGTGAATTACCATTTTAATACATGCATTAACAATAAATCTTCAATAAAACACTTTCAATGATCAATGATTGCATGTAGACAAATTCTTCATTCAAGTTATATTATGCTATTATGACCATATGACAAAAACACACAATGCTCTCATTTTTCGCCACGTATTAATGATTTTTTAATAAGACGTTAGTATGAAAAGAATAAAAAAGCTCAATTTTGAATAATCTTAATCCATATTTCACAACTTACAATAAAACTTATGTGCATGATTGCAACCATACGCATTAGTGCAAAAAAGAAACCCATATGGCCGGCCTGCTCCTTCCCACACATTTTTCTATTTGTATTACAAACTTTTATAACTTCTTTTATAACAAGAAAGGTCATGAGAAAATGCTCAGTTAGGTTAGCTCACACTGAAAATATTCAAATCCTGTTTATTTGTACAGCCTCACTACACTTGGTCTGAACAGCATAACATTGTGCTAACCATTTTCATGTCAGTCCCTTTCACTTAATTAGAGTCAATAAGTACAAAACTGCACTTTTATTAATACAACCTTTCATTACCCCCACAAACACAAACATCATGACTATAGTAACTATAATAAAAGACAAACTATAGCATTCAAATGCAGTTTATGTTCAACTCTTGGATGAGACATCAATTATAAAAAGTTATTTAATTGACAAGAACACTATACAAATTCTCATTGCTTTAATAGTTACCCTACCTTTTGAGGGTTTTTTTTTTTTTCAGTTGAAAATATATCATTGTGATTACATTAATATACCTTGTTAGTTCAAAGACCTACAAAAAGGCCAGACTTTAAATGTGCTCCAAAATATCCTCAACTTCTAAATTAATAATGTTGTCAAGGGGTATTCAATATTGTTGAGGTGATACATAATAATATTGTTGATGCTTCCAAACATGATGACAGTCATTGCTATCACAACACATGACCTAGTAAGAAATTTTGCATGATCATTAAATTTTATTGGTGAAGCTATGCATTCCTCTAAAAGTGCCATGAATTGAAGACCTGTTAATAAAATGAATGATACATCAATGAATATTAAGCTAATTGAACAACAACAACAACAACAACTATAGTTATTTAGTCAAAAGGAATATTAAATCACTGAAATACTTTATTCTGGTGTGCATAAAGCATATTCTTCAAATAATTAGACAGAAAATGATCTCAATCAAGAAAGCAGTGTTACGGACGTTACATCAAAATTACACAGTCACTTTAATTTCTTGTTTGTATTCTTTTGAAATTTCCTGTGAATTGAACAACTGTTTCAACTTCAAATGGTACTCTGCATAGAAATTAGTTTTGTGATACCAGATTTTTAAGAATTAAGGAAACAAAATTCACTGTTAGGGAAGTTACCATTTTATGTTATGGCCAAGAAGAAATTGAATGAAATTGAGACAGTAAAACCAATGCTGTGTTTTGTATAGGCCAATTACCTTAAATGGGTGTGTCCCATGCAGAAATGATAAGATAAAAATTGATCCTATATAGTTTATTTGATGAATTTCAAAACCAGTGTTGTGTAGAAAGTTTCTATCTATTATCAAAGACAATTTCTTAAATTATAATGATGAATTGTAAATATTCTCATTAAAATCTCCTAACATATTGATACACAACATAAAAATTTTGAGAGTAGAGGTAGGGGGAACTCTGAATTAATCTAACTTTTCTCCTAATTTGATATAATCCACTAGACAGTTGTCTCCAACATCCCCCACCCCTGCGACATGTGTGGGAAATTTAACTGAGCAATACAGGGAGAATTACCATAGCTTTCAGCTTGTTTCGTTCTCTACCCCCTCGGGATTTACCTCATAAATACCAACTTACCAAGTGCCCCAAGGATAATTCAAGTGGGATATGTACCATTTAATTTTAATCCATGCAGTGCCTGGGGGGATTTACAGTATTCTAGATTACCATGCTTCATTTGTGGTGGTTAAACAACTGACTATATAAACAGATTATATTCAAAGGGCAGAGTTGTTAAAATGAAGAATGTTGAGATATTTCTACAACTTGCATTGTAATTTTTACCTGCTGGGCTGTCTTAATTAAATATATATTGATTTAAACATACAAAATACTGCTACAGCATTCTTAGTTCTAGACAAAGCAGATATCATTGCAGTATAGATAATCATTAGGAGAATATGTTCTGTCAGTGAATTAAATAAGGCTGTTTTTATTTTCCCAAAGATTCCCAAAGTTTTCAAAGCACTGTGTTGGGAATCTTTGAAAATTCTTAGAAATTCCCAATTATTCCAAACTTCTGACAGCTTGGAATACCAATATCCCAAGAATTCCTAAATATTCCCAGACACCTCAAAAAGTGTTTTTGGGAATCCTTGTGAATTCCTAGCAATTCTTAAAAATTCCTAGGAATTCCCAAAAAGTTGGGAATCCATTTCGCAAGACCCGACGTAGCTAATCGAACCGTTCAGTAATCGAACTTTATCGAACCCAATCGAACTTAATCGAACGATTGGGTTCGATTAGTTCGATAATCAAACACAATCGAACCAAATAAAATTCTGTGCGAGTTCAATTGTGTTTGATTTTCAAACTTTATCGAACCTAATCGAACTCAATCGAACACCGTTGATAAGACGTGATAAGACGAAGACACTCGAAGACGTACGAAGTAGTATCGGCACATCTACGCCTATTGCCCGGAAAATCGAAATCTCTCCGAACTGCCGCGATCACTACCGATTTCGTTTTTCCATATGCCATCGGGCATAATTCGGAAAACAGGCACATGTTCGATGTGTTCTTAGATCCTTTCCCGCAGTTACACGCCAGAAATACACTGCATGATGACAATGCTAGGCCGTTGTACCCGTTCATCAGCTCTGAAGATGTTGATTGAATAAAGTAGCTTAGAAAGGCAAGTTATTTTTTGCATATTGTGTTCAATTGTTGTCTGCCAAAGCTGTCTTAGGACTTTTTGTTTATGTGACATTTTTTCGTGACGCCATACACTTGTGTGATTCACGTCGAACAATTTGTCCATGTGCTTCTGAGATTTGTCGCCCACTCTCTGTGTACTCTCTGTGTAATTCGCTTCTAAGCTTAACTAGCTTTATAGGCAAGCTTTTTAGATTAAATTTAGAAATTAGTAATCAGTACCGGGAATCAGTAGTAGACAGGCGATCGCCGAAAACGGCCATCATTGAACTAAAAAGAGTTTTCCCAATGCATTTTACTAACGCATTTGTTTATAATGATGTTTTCTTGTTCTCGGTTACCTCTCAAAATTGTTTTCATCGATACCAAAAATAGTAAACTTCACTGTGACCGACGACATTAACATTGAGAATATTCAATTGGCCCTTGGCTGACATTTTGTTTATCAGTGTAACGCAACTGCAAATATATCCTCGTGCCTCAAGTCAACAAAAAACCTTAGCATAAGTATATCAAATAGAATCTCCTTTAAAAACAGGCCGGGAAAAAACACAAAATAATCCACTTAAGTATGGACTTTTATGACTTACGGACTGATGTATGTACGCTGAACACGTCACTCCCAGGTTCATGTCACACAACTGAGCTAAGTAGTTTCACTTCTCGAAACCCAAAGGCTCAAAACGCCGGTGAGAGAAATAAAAACTTCACAGAAAAATTCAAACACTTTATACCAAAAAGTGGCCAGAGCGAGAAGCCATTTTGGCTCTTGCTTGTTTTAAGACGGATTCACCGGGGATTCACATTGCCATTGCCCTTTCGTAACCGGGATTGTAGTAAAATTGAAATAAAAGCAATTTTCTTGGTTTACATATTCGTTATTTGGGGAATCCCGCACTAATGATACTTGTATTGCCCCATTGCCAGTCGAATGTTATCTATCCTCTGTTTGTTTCTAACAAAATCGAACCTATTCGAACTCAATCGAACTACTCGAATTCTATATCTATAATAACTTTATTGTAATAAATAATAATGACATTACTACTACAACAGGGCCATAGAAGTGAGGAACTGAATCCTCATTGTAAACTATGCCCCAATAAATATACAGTCGAACCGTTCGATTAGTTCGATTACTCAAAAAATTGTGAGAGTTCGATTTTGTTCGATTACCGAACTCAATCGAACCCAATCGCGTGATTGAGTTCGATTAAATTCGATGAAGTTCGATTAAACGAACGTTCGATTTGGTTCGATTAGCTACGTCGGGCGCAAGGGCAGGTTCTAGCTGTCAGTGAATTAAGGCTGTTTTTATTTTGGTATTTCAAGATAAAAAGGGAAATGATTTCCTTGACCACAAATTCTTACCTTAAGCTGAAATCTTCCATACAAATATTCTTAACACGAGAAAAGAGAATAATCTTCTCCAAACTTCTTATGTCTTTCCTCTTTAATAACTCCAAATAAAAAACATTGCTACAAAGAAACCGATGAAACTTATTTTCTCCAAGATGTACCAATGTTTGGTTCAGCGTTTATATTCTCAATCTTGTTGTAAAATTTCCTCTCATGATGGAAGTTCGCCAGAGTATTATAGAACTCCAATGTGAGAAGTAAATACAGACCATACTGACTTTTCCTCGCAAAGTTTTAAGCTCTATAGGTTTCCAAATTTTTCGATCATAAATAACGGAAACAGCTCGACCATGATTCCACATGGCACCAAATTAAATAGTGTTCTTGAATTTCTAAACTCTCATAACGGTGATAAGATGTTATTTTCTCAAGACATAACAACAATCATACTCTCCACGGCGGCCATATTTAAAAGCAAACGATAAGTAGACAGGAAACCCGCTCCTTCGCTCCTTCAGTTTTCACGAGTAGACTTTTTACGTTTCACTGGAATCTAGTCGACTCCAACGGATCGATTGTAATCGATTCGGCAATTATCTGTAGGGCCGTCTTGTTCGGTTTACATAGGAAACCCAAACCTTGATTTTTCACGAATAGAATTTTGACAATTCCAATGGAATCTGGTCGACTCCAATGGTTCCATTGGACTCCAATCGACTAAATATCAGAGGCCTTCACCTCTAGTCAATTCACACAGGAAACCCAAACCTTGAGTTTTCACGACTAGAATATTGAGAATTCCAATGGAATCTAGTTAACTCCAATGGTTCCATTGGACTCCAATTGACTAAATATCAGAGGCCTTCACCATCTAGTGTAAAAGACAAGCTATGGTTACCCTGTAGTCAATTTACACGGGAAACCAACATCTCGCGTTTTCACGACTAGAATGTTGAGAATTCCAATGGAATCTAGTTGACTCCAGTGGTTCCATTGGACTCCAATGGACTAAATATCAGAGGCCTTCACCATCTAGTGTAAAAGACAAGCTATGGTTACCCTGTGGTCAATTTACACAGGAAACCCACATCTCGAGTTTTCACGACTAGAATGTTGAGAATTCCAATGGAATCTAGTTGACTCCAATGGTTCCATTGGAATCCAATGGACTAAATATCAGAGGCCTTCACCATCTAGTGTAAAAGACAAGCTATGGTTACCCTGTGGTCAATTTACACAGGAAACCCACATCTCGAGTTTTCACGACTAGAATGTTGAGAATTCCAATGGAATCTAGTTGACCCCAATGGTTCCATTGGAGTCCAATCGACTAAATATCGGTAGCCCTTCATAATCTAGTATAAAGGACAAACTGTTTATCTTGAAGTCGATTTACACAGGACACCCACCCCTCAGACTTTTACAATTCTTATCTATGGTTACTCTGTCGCCCTGTAAATAATAAACACAGGAAACCCATACTTTTAAATGACAACATTTATGAGACCCTTCAAGCCACTCCATCTGTTCCAATGGTTCCAATGGACAAATCCGTGAACAACACAGAAAAAATATTTTTTTTCAATAAAACACTAAGTCTTTCAATGCCCACATGCACAGGAAACCCAAAGCTTAGGTGACAACAATAATCAGTAAATTAACATCAGGAAACCCAAACTCTATATTTCTTATGACTAGACTCCAATGGAAATATATATTTTCCATCGGAATCTAGTTGAGTGTATTGGACAACCCTCAAATCTGGGACTGAAATTCAACCCAAAGAAAGTCAGGCTTCGAGTCCTAGAAGTAAGTTATGTTGGTCATGTGTTTACACCAGAGGGCATAAAGCCAGATCCTGAGAAAGTACGTGCAATCAACGACATGCCACCCCTCCTCGGACAAAGATGGTGTGTTACAATTCTTGGGAACACTCAACTACCTTGACAAATTCATTGAGCATAAAGCAGATTTGCAGGGTCCAATCTCACAACTGACCCAGAAAGAAGCAGCATTTATATGGGAAACGCCTCAACAAGAAGCCTTTGACACGCTCAAAGCTGTAATCACGTGTGCACCAGTGTTGGCCTACTTTGATAATCACAAGGAGACTGTACTAAATGTAGATGCAAGTGGCACTGGTCTTGGAGCTGTGATCATCCAGGAAGGTAAGGCAGTTGCCTTTAGTTCCAAGACATTATCTTTGTGTGAGCAAAGATATGCCAACATAGAGAGAGAGTTGCTAGCAATACTATGGGGAGCTCAAAAGTTTCACACGTATGTGTATGGATGGCGAGTTATTGTAGAAACAGATCATAAACCCCTAGAGGCAATTTAAAAAAAAACACTGAATGAATGCCCACCAAGGCTTCAGAGAATGCTTTTGAAGCTGACCAAGTATGATCTGCATGTGAGGTATGTTCCTGGTAAGAACCAAGTGATTTCTGATTGTTTAAGCAGAGCTCCACTACTTGATACAACACCTGTTGGTGAACCAGAAGATGTGATTGGTATCAACCTGATTGACAACCTTGGATTTGAAAGTGCCACTCTAAAGGAATTCAAAGAGGCATCCCGTACTGACGAAGCTTCACGAGTTGTAATGAAATATGTCTTAAAAGGCTGGCCTGCAGACAAAGAACAAGTGGATGAACTAGCAAAAGAATACTGGAATTACAACGAAGAACTGAGTGTCGAAGATGGGCTGTTGTTCAAATCTGATAGAATTGTTGTTCCAAGGTCGATGCGAGCTGAAATACTCAATGAGATTCATGGAGCACACCTGGGAGAGAGTAAGAGTTTGAGTCTAGCAAGGGACTGTCTTTTGGCCTTCCATGACAGCACAGATCAAAGATAAAGTCAGCTCTTGTCAAATCTGCAATGCCTTCCGCAAAAAACAACAGAAAGAATCGATGCATCCACATGCCATTCCAGGGCTGCCGTGGCAGGTGGTTGGAACTGACATTTTTGAATATGGGGGCCATTCGTACTTGGTTGTGGTTGATTTCTATTCTAAGTACTTTGAAGTTGAACTACTGCGACAGTCCACTGCATCATGTGTCATCAACAACCTAAAGAAAATCTTCGCAAGATTCGGCATCCCAGCCAAAGTGATCAGTGACAATGGTTCACAGTACAGTAACACCCGAAATCTTTTCAGTACTTCTCATGAGTTCAAGCAGTTTTCACAGCAGTGGGGATTTCAGCATACTACAAGTTCTCCAGAGTATCCTCAATTTAACGGTGCCGTAGAAAGGGCTGTTCAGACAGCAAAACGAATCTTCAAGAAAGCAGCAGCAGAGAATAAAGACCCTTTTGAAGGCTTATTGAAGTACAGAAACACTCCTTTTGAGGACATAGGTGTCTCACCCACACAGCTACTAATGAGTAGACGAAGGGATTAGCTCAGAGACAAAGAATGGCGCAAGGCTGAGGTACTACCACGGTCCTATGTGGTGGAGGATGAAAAAGGCCATGTGTTCAGAAGGAACAGGAGACACATTATTGCAACCCCAAATGACTCACCTATGATTCTAGAAATGACATTTAAACCTGGAAGTCACCAACCCCAAGAGTGTACTACTAAACCACCACCGGTACCTAGCCCAAAGAAAGCAGCACCAAGTCCAGTGGAAGTACGTGATGAACCTAAAGGAGCAGGAGAACATACCCCTATTGTGACAAGATCAGGGCGGGAAGTAAAGAAACCACAAAGATTCATTGAACAATGAACTGTTTGAACAGAAGGGAGATGTTGTAATATTTAGTGAATGCCTGGGGTTCCTGTGGACCCTGATGTTTAGTTAGAACTCCCCGGATAACGGGGAAGCCATCTTGTTTTTTTGTACTCGTGCAGTTTTACTAGTTGTTCATCTGTAGCTTGATTATCACGCGTTTCTAGAAAGATGAGTACATAGTTTTCCGTTGTGTTCAAGTTGAAACTACTACATCAATACTGAAATATACCATCCTCAATATATTTGTTAGTTTTTAAAATGAATTACCTCATACTCTAGGGACCACAATGGCCGGTCGGTCACGTTGGAGACACTGGCTGTAACTGATTTCTCGATAGTACCAGATCTCTTTTGGTTGGTGCTAAATAGTATTTTCGTTCAACATGGTTACGATACTTTCTTAGCGATGATTTCGCACAAGAAAAAGGTGATACCAAAGTGATCTATCTGCTGATTGCTAATACCTTCCTTGAACTTTACCCATCTAAGGAAAATGAAGATAAAACAGAAATTCCACTTTTGTTTTTTCGTTCTCTCCCTTGCTTCGAGGGTTTTTCTTGGAGTACTCCGGTTTTTCCTCCCTCAGTAAAAACGAACTAGTAAGCTCATAGAATATTAGAATGTAGTGGTAGTGTGTGTGTGTGTGAGTCCAGTGTGCCCATTAGTGCGCAAGCGCTAGAAGACATTGGACACTGAAATATACAGTTGTTGTTATTATTATTATCATGAATGTCACCTAAAATAGTAAATTAATATGAATTATTATCACTATTATCAAACCTCTCTTGTGTTGGAGTTGAAGTTCTTGTTATTTTGATATTGGTTAGGAGTGTTTCCCAGGTATCATGCCAACATAGATCTTCTTGGAATATGTTCTGGTAGCCATATTTATGGAAATGGTCGTACATGACGTTGATTCCGCCGACTGGTTTATCGACTTGTTTATTTTCATAAGCTTTATTCCCTGATGAAAACAAATGAAAAGGTAAGAAAAAGGAGAAGAAGAAGAAGATGATGATGGTGGTGGTGGTAGTGGTGGTGGTAGTTGTGGTGATGGTGGTGGGTGGTAATGGACTCTGATGTTACATGTCCACATTGTCAATGTTGATCAAAAATGAAAAATGAAATGAAATTTTTGCATTTGAATAGCGCAAATATCTATATGTACATAATCAAATGCGTTTAGAGTTTGTTAGTAGTAATTAAGGACAGACTGTAGTACCGGGCGACAATTCTCTACTCTCTGCGAACAGTACAACAGGATCTTCTACGTCCACTATACAAGCAGGGTTAGAGTGAAAGCAGACGGGGCCTACGGTTTAACGTCCTTATCCGAGAAGACTTTTTTGGTGCGAGCGCTACCCAGGTAACGTTGCAGGCCTCAACATTGACAAGGGGGAGGGGGTTTGTACAACAAAGTGGTTGTTTAAGTGAAATGTGTTAGAATTTAGATGTGTGTGTGTCATTAATAAAGGCGAGGATTTTAGACAGATTACAGAAAAGTTGAAGCATGTACTAATGTATAATCAAGAGCTGGAGCATACAAATGCTCTCGTGGCTGGCCTGAATTCTCAGTTGTCCTGCCGGTCGTCTTAAATCTAAGCGACGTACGGTGTCTTCATTTACTCATTCACTTGTGTTAAAGGGGTACTTGGACGAGAATAAATTAAAATTGGAAATTACTTGAACCTTAGTAAAACCTATCTGTGCGAGTTCCAATAATCACCAAAAGCAACATTTTCTTTACATTCAAACGAGACGAATAGAAATTTTCAAGTATTTTGGCATTTAAGTTGTGAGTAAATGACGTCATTTATCAACCCTATAGACCTTTTCAGCTTAGTTGTTTGTTTTCCCATTTCAGACCATGTGATGTTACTCTTGGGATTTAATTCTTTAATGTGTTAATACTTTATCATATTCATCATAAAAAAAAGATTCTCAAGGGAATGTCACGTGGTCTGAAATGGGCAATTTGCATGCGAAGCTGAAAAGGTCTATTGTTCTTTTAGACTTAATATCAAAATTTATCTTTGAAAATGAGCTTGAAATGTAGATTTTGGGTAGAGGGTAGACAGTTATTTAACTACATTCATCTTAGAATAAATATAGAATAAATAGAAATGAACAGTTTCCAATTTTAATCGATTTTCATCCAAGTGGGCCTTTATAAGGTCCCACCGCCGAGTAAGCGAGGACTTGAGAACTGAAAATTCAGGCTTATCTTGTGCCATAACGGCAGGTATAATAGTTCTAATCCTTACACGAATGGTTTGCATCCATTACCATTACATTGAATACAAGGAATTTCACGAGAGAGAAGTTGAAGCACACATATGTGCCTCCTTCATGGAAATGTCAGGAATGACTAAAATGGATGGTATCCCTTGTTTTTGTAATAACAATACAATTTACAAAAACATAATTGACATGTTATTAGCTGGAAGTAAATTTACTAATTATGTTGCATGCATTTAGAGTGATTTCATTCAGCCTGTAAAAGAGAAGAATATTGAGTCTGCTACTAGTATGCAAACTTTTCTGGTTGAATAAAACCACTCTAGTTATTATCTTTTTCAAATACTCTCACGCTAAATACATGAAACAAATGTTACTAAATAACACTAATCAAAACACAGAAAACAAAGACTTCCATGCTATTCAGTGCTATTTAATGCAAGCACTCTACCAATGTTGTAGTTTTTTTTTAATATTGTTAAATTGAAGGGATTTCAGTGAAAGTGGCCTAAATGATTTTTTTGATGAAGATTACCCAAATGGTCAAAACTGTTATAAATAGTCTTTATATAAAGCCACATATCAATGTCTGATCATTCTGGCAACATCACTTAGGTCATTTTCACTGGCAGCCCTTCATTATTATGCTGTTTAATCCTAATTGGATATGGTTTATAATTCAGATCAGCCCACTTATATAATGCCAGACATGACAGTTCCAACTGAAACAAGAAGACGATGGCTGATGGAATTGTGTGCAAATCATGTCAACACTTTCATACTAGAGAGAGAGGTCCAACCATTGATTCAGAAAATTGAAGAATTTATTAGAAGCTTCTTCAAAAACAAGATACCTGTGTAATTGCCGACTGCTATACTAACTATTATTCTCGCAGAGTCAAGTAGGTTTCTTTAATTCATTTTATTAGAAAATAATGGGCTTGTTTTTACCTAATTATATCAAAACAATTAACTGATTATAGACCTTTTCAAAACTTGCATGACATAAAATACAATGAATGTATAGAATCTGTTGTATTAATTGTTTTTACCTAATTATATCAAAACAATTAACTGATTATAGACCTTTTCAAAACTTGCATGACATAAAATACAATGAATGTATAGAATCTGTTGTATTAATTGTGACCAGTCAAGAGAATTCAGGAAAGGTCTATTAAACTAATTAATCAATTGCCCTATCGCATAATGACGTCACACCAAAACATTCTATTGTTTTGACGCTAAGGATTATGGTCGCCAGAGAGGATCAGAGTGATTGCATATCAAATAAAATGCAGATGAGCAATCACTGATACATGATATATATCAAACTCGATACATTGAAGTTCTACTTCGAAAAGGAATATTAATAGGTCCCAATTTCCACTGTTTCTGAGCATCCATCCCCAATGTAAACAAACTGTGACGTCATTATGCGATAGGTCAATTGATTTTTGATAAATAAAGAGCAATTTCCTTGCCAGAGTGCTATTCACACACTAACAAATACTACAATCAAAATAACCATTCAACTTAGACAGACATTTTGTTGTATTTATCGAGGCATGAAGTTGAAGAGCATGGCTATATTCATGAAATACCCAGGAACGGAGAAGAAAGGGATGTTTATGGTTACAATTTTTGCAGAGTACCATGTGGGCTTGTGTTTTCAACTAATTGTATCAGAGACAGGTAAATCATTATGATTACAACATTAATCATTACATAATGATTACAACATTAATCATATGGTAAAATTAAGAACCCCCTTTTATTTCATTAATAATATAAACAGTTGGCTACATTGTTGACATAATCAGCTTAACATGCTTTCTTTTCTTTTTTAAAGGCATGAAAAGTCCTCCCATCCAGATGTCATTCTTTCATCTAGTAAAGATGTACCCAAAGACAAAGCAGAAAAAAAAAAGTTAAAGAAGACCACTTGTATAATTACCACAAATGTAAATTGTTTTTTGGTTTAACTCTGTTTGAGTTTGATGATGGCATCAAGGAAGATAATGGCGAATGACTTCATGAACTTTACAGATTTGCTCATCTAATTTACAAAGCCAATGGGAAGACCAAATATTCTTATGGTATTCTCCTATATTTAGTTGAATTACCAGACATGCTATCTCAATATGAAGCTAACAATCTAAAATACAATCGTTCTTTTAATAAGCATGGTTCGAAAGGGGGAAATATTCCTCTAGATTTGAGAATGGAGCAAATGAACAAAACTGTTAAATCTGGAAGGCATTGGGCCTTAACTTGAATGAACAGTCTGCAGAACGATTAGCTAATACTTTAGAACCTGTTGAGGCTATCATGGAAGCTATTGATAAAGATTGCTCAATTGCAAAGTCAAAAGGTTACAGGTCCCTGGGTAAAGCAGAAAATGCTGTGCAACACATAACTAAAGATCTTATCAAAATTGAGGCATTTAGATTGCAATTAGGTAGAAAAGGCCACCCTTCTTTTTCAAACTTTTGTTCTAACATGCTTCATAAGCTAGACTGTAGATATCTTCGTACGTGGATGAAAGGCCTTATAAAAACCTGGGAATCTGTGTACAATTTGAAAACACAATGACTGACATAAAAGGATTTGTATACAATCTATATATTGAGAGAATTAAAATATATATGATATCTTTATGGTATTTTTGGAATAGAAAACAGCAAATTGAAATACTGAGCTATTTTGTAATTAACAATGCTTTTGGTAGTTTTGATAAGTACAACATGTAAGAACAAATTGTTTATATTGTCTATTATATGAGTCATCATCAGTAATAAAAATATAATTATCAATTATCAATCATACCTACAGTATGTACTCAAGTTACAAATCCCCTTCATCTTCATCCCAAAATCCACTGCATGTGAGGGGTATAGAATGGTAAAATCCGAGCCTCGCGAGCTTGCAAGCCCCTTGTTTTAAAATCCGAGCCCGAGCCTTTGGCTAAAATAGAAATCCGAGCCCGAGCCTATGTGTTTTAAAAATTCGAGCCTGCGGGAACTTAAAATAGTACGAAAATCGCTAAATTTCTGCTAAACCAGTGTTAACAGGCTAAAACGGCTGATAATGCGTCATTCAAAAACAAATTTAATTTAATTTCTGGTCTGTTCAACCTCCGTTAGCTATCAATTATCGCTTGCGTAGATCTTCTACTATGCTACCGCAAACCTGGTTTGAATTCAAAGATTATCAACTCATTCACGTGTAGTACGTAGCATCGTTCATCGTGGCAGCGCGTGCCATAAAGCAGTAGAGTCGTTAGAGTATATAGTAGGTGGTAAAATGGTAAATGAAGAACGTGGAGACGGTAAGTAACATTTTCTAATACAATTATTATTGTTTATGCTCATATGCTGATGTAGATGACCTTGAAATCTGAATCTACGAGTCTTATTTTGTGTTATCGGACATCCAATTACTCGTCTCAGAACTTCAGAACTTTGTATTTAGATTATTTTGAACTAGAAATACTAGACTTATGCATATAACTTTGAGTATCTTATAGCTTCTGATACAAGTCTAGTCTATTGGCTAGGTCTTTTACTGCCGCGTAAGTTAATTCCCGCGGTGCTAAACAGCTAACAGTTAAAGTTTTTGAAAAGTAGTCTTTAAGTCTTCAAGAGAAAATTTTCTCTTGAAGTTTTACATTTCTTAGTTGGAAATGGACTAATTGGCATTTTAATTGATTTGAATTTTCTTACAACTTCTTAATTTGGAGACGATAAATTAAAAGCAATCAAACTGAATCAGTGCCATATAGTTGTTAGTGTTTTTGTTAATCATTGACAAAAATAAACATGGAAAACCTATAAAGTGGTGTTACTAAAGGTGGTGTTACACGAGACGATTGTTAACGGCGATTTCCCGCGCAACGTTGCAACAACTTGCTATATTTTGGATTGCGAGTTTCTGACTTGGATTCAAAAACTCGCAAACGCGTTGCCGAAGCGAAAATTGCAAGAAAAATCGTTCCAAGTGTCATGTTACACGAGATAGATTTTTAACGCAACGCCGTTGCGCTGAAAATCGTCGTTAAAAATCGTCTCGTGTAACACCGCCTTAACGTTGCTTCGTAAGTAGAAATATAAATAGTACGATGTCGAAAGTGAGAAAGTAATATGGACATCACTCTTCATTCTATTTTGCCATCGTTTTTATTACTCCGACGCTTTCATTAGCCGACATGCAAAATCCGAAATCCGAGCTTTCGACCCCAACAAAAATCCGAGCCTCCGAGCCTCTAAAAAAATCAAATCCGAGCTCCCATTGATTTAACGCCGAGCTTCCGAGCCTTGACCAAATTTTTGCGAGCCTCTTTATTTTTTAGACACCATTCTATACCCCTCATGTGATACTCATTCAATGATAAAATGTCAAGTGGTAGCATGTCACCATCACTGTAGTTCAAAGTTTCATCACAGTCACCAAAAAGGTCATTTATAATCTCCATGATTTTTAGTGCATGACTGAGAAAAAAGACAGGTGCATCTACAGTAAAAATCTTGTGACAGTTTTCAGCAATATCCTTAATTAGTTGCTCTGAAAATCCATGAAATGCAGTCCATCCAAATACTTTAATTGACACTGTAGAGTTCAAAGTATTTTTTAGTTCATGAAGAGCTTCAACCAAAGTTGCCTTATCCTCATCAGACACATTTCTTGTTTTGGCTTGGAGTTCACTAGTGAGTACCTTTGACATGTATTTGACATGTTCTCGTGTGTTTGTGCACACATCAGGTTCACAGGAGCACATTAATGAGCAGAAGTTGCAACAGTCATGTGATGGCTGTATAGGAGAAATTTCTGGGTCAAGTGATGCATATGCTCCAACCCGTTGACAGCCATCGCAGTTTTCAAAAACAGTCGAACGTCATCATCACAGTGAGATACCTGTTGTCCATAGTAGTATAATATTGCATCTGACTGCAAGCCATCCCTTCCAGCTCTTCCCACCTCTTGATGGAAATCTAACAGACTTCTTGGTGGACCCCATAATATTACATTTCTAATGTCTGGGAAGTTTATCCCCATTAGCTGCCAGAACAATTTCCTCTTGGTGCCATTTGCATTGCCTATAAGGAATTTGAAACCCTATCCTTGTCGTGGCCGTGAGTAAGAGAGTGTAAAATTCCTATAAGACAGTTTTCCGGTTTTTTTTTTTTGTGTGTGTGTGTGGGGATGGAGTGCATGTTCATCCAGCTTCATCATGATATAATTTGCTAGTGCAGCAATGGCATTTAATGTAGGGCAAAAATAATTGTCTTTGGGCTTTCAATTCTCCTGTTCTTGACCATGTTAATTATCCAGTCTATTTCTTTAAATAGGTCTGACTTTTTAACTTTGACTATAGTGAATCTGATGTTGGGTCGGTTTGGGCTCACAAATATCTGGGCAGTTTTTTTCATTACCAATAGCCCTTTCCGAAAATCGAGAGAGACTGGTGACCATTTTGCATGGGAGCGAGGCTATCCCTGCATCTGCCAAAAATGGCGGCCATTGGTAGCCATGAGTAGTTTAGGAAAAGAGTGCGCTGCTTTTGGCTGCACATCAAGGGAATACAAAAGAGAAAATGGCAAAAGGGTCAGGACAAACATAAGCTTTTTCACATTTCCTCGTAATCGTAGAGATATCGACAGGTGGTGTAATTTAATTAAGCGTCATGATAGAAGAGATGGATTCCACGTTAGTCGCAGAACGGTTTTGTGTGATAAACATTTCAGACAACAAGGTCTTAAACGAGTACCGGGTGGCTCAAGAGTGAAGCGTTTGAATAATGCAGAGCCCCTAATTCATAATTGGCGACCAGGAGATGGAAAAATTACGAGGAGGAATCCAAAGGAAAAAGTAAGCGAATGAGAGCAAACTGCTGCTGTTGTTGTTGGAGGTAATGTTGACGTTGATTATGTAGCGTCAGACAACTTTGTGGTTCAAGAATCTTCCTCATCTTCATCTACAACTTGTGATTGCTCTGAGAATATACACATACTGAATGAAAAAAATAAGGAATTGGAAAAGGCTAATGAAGAACTAAGACAACAAGTACTTGATCTCAAATCAATTAGAAAGAACTTCCTTGATCATTTAATGAGCTCTGATAGTATTTGTAAACACTACACTGGATTTCCCACTATTCTTAGATGTAAAACACTGTTCAACTATCTTGATCCTGGGAAGGAAGGTGAGAATATAATTTTTGGAGAAAAGGAGAAAGAAGACAGCAGAGGACGACCCAGGGTGTTGACTCCTTTTGAAGGGTACCTTATGACATTGTGTAGACTAAGGTGTAATATTAATCTTCAACACTTATCATATCTCTTTGAAGCATCCCAATCCACTGTTAGTAGCACAATTATTACTTGGATTAACTTTATGTATTTACGACTTGGTTCCATAAATATTTGGCCAGATAGAGCAACTGTGAAAAATTACCTGCCAATGAGTATGAAAGCAAAATTCCCAAATGTGAGAATTATTATTGATTGTACTGAAATCTATGCAGAAGTTCCTCGTTCATTAATAATGCACCGACTTTTGTACTCAGATTACAAGAGTCACGTGACCATTAAGAATTTGGTTGGAAATATGCCAGGAGGTGGATTCACTTTTATATCAGCAGCATTTCCAGGTAGTTACTCTGACAGGGAGATTGTTCTTCAAAGTGGTATTCTAGATCCTAGACTGTGGGAAAAAGGTGATGTTATAATGGCAGATAGAGGGTTCACTGTGAAAGACCTTTTTGAACCTCTTGGAGTTGATGTCATCATGCTACATTTTTTAAGTGGCAGGGATCAGTTCTCAAAGGAAGAAACTGTTCTCAACCACCAGATTGCTAGTGAGAGAATTCACGTTGAGAGGATGATCGAAAAGTTGAAAAACTACCACATTTTTGATTGTCCTATTCCTGTTACAATGTTTGGATCTGTTAATCAGATTATAACTGTCTGTGCCTTGCTTTGCAATCTTCAGAGTCCTATTATTGCACCTTGTAGTCCTAACAAATAATTGCTAACAAATAATAATTATTTATTAAGACTACAAGGGGCAATAAAATGAAATTGGTAAAAGGCATTTCCCTCTAGTGCTATAACAAGGGAAAAAATACCCTTTACTTAGCAAAACGTTCTATAAGAATACCCTCTAGAAGCTTAGAGACTAGGATGTTAATAATAATTTATTAACCTCAAAGTAAAGAGTGTTTTTGCCTTGTTATAAAACCAGAGAAAAATAATAGCAGCCTTCCTTCGCATGAAAATAAGATAAATTCTACCTTGTCATTAGAGTTATTTAGTTGTTATGGTAATGTAACAGTGATACTGCAGTTTAACATTACCTTTTCCAATTTTTGTAGTTGCTCATTAAGGCCTACTCCAGGCCCAAAAGATGCCTTAAGCTGCCGCGGCTAAGGGCAGCTTAAGGCGGCTTAAGGATTTTTGAGGGAAAATTTGCCGGCGTCTCAGTGTGGCTTAAGGCGGCTTAGTGCGGCTTAAGCCAGCCTAAGGTATCTTAAGGCGGCTTAAGACAATTAAATGCAATCAAGAACATCATTACATTGTACTCAAAATGACAAAAAAATGTAGTACTAGTCTACATTAGACCTTATTTAAGCCTGTTACACATTAAAATGGAAAGTTATTACTGTATGTCAGTAATTCAATAAGAAAGTAAGCTTGTACCCTATTGTAGAAGCTTGGCATACAATATGGTATTGTATGCCAAACTGTATGTTGGTAAGTCAATAAATATGCAAGTCAATTATCAGCAAGCTTTTACCTTAACTTAGCAGTTTGACATTTAATAAAGTATTGAAATTGTTTATATAGTCCTTTAACCTGTTAAACTATTATTGTTATTAACTGTTATTAACAAAATTTTAGGTTTTCTGTTTTTATTCAATTGACATGTAAGCCATTAAGATTTTGATTGGAATCAAAATTATGAGTAAAATTGGTCAGAGAATCGTCATTATGAATTCTATGGTATATGCATAACTTATCACACATGTCATCCTTCAATGCAGTGTTGAACATCTTGTTTGTGTACTGTATGAAAAAGGCAAATATTAAAATGCAATGTAGACCTATAGAAATATATAAAATAATTTTGTAATAAACAATTTTAATATAATTATTAAAATCATTATTTACTTTATAAGATAAGGGCATTTTGATTTAAGGGGAAGCATTTTCCTCATGGACATATATTAGTTTATTTGCCTTTAAACTAAGTGATTCCTTTTTTACAGTGCTGGATTTATGATTTAGTAGGTCACTGCTAAGTTTAATGTTTCACACAACATTCAATAGAAATGTCGATTCTTTCAAATGTTTCAGTCAATTTTTTTGACGATGCCTTGTTCAAGCTTACTTGCAAATTTGGATTTTCCATCAACTTTTCCACTCTGTTGAACAGGACTTTATCCTTCTCTGGAATCCACCTTCTCTGGAATCTTAACTTGTATTAATCCATCGGCGAACAAACTAAGCACTGCAATATCATACTTTGACCCGCATACCAAAGTCTTTCGGATGCAAAAATGGCGATTAATGGCCACTAGTTATCAGCTTTAGCTAGCTTTGCTTCTGGAACTTAACTTCACAATAATTCTTGTACTTTGGTTTTCATTCTTGGTTTCTCCCCTTGCCTTCGGGACTTCGATCCATAGTTTTTTGTTGGTTCGCTACTATGACCAGACTTCCTTGGTATTTGTGTCTTACATTATTTTAAAAAAAGTCTTGCTAAACAGCTAAAACCACTTCGGTAGCCGCCATCTTACATTTTACCCAGCATTCCCTGCAATACTGATTGCAGAGTTGGGCTTCCTGTGGGTTACGTAGACTGGGGACGAGTTGTACTAAAAATGGCGGACGACATGCAAGTAGAGTTAGATGAAGCTATGGATTTTCTTTCGCTGCCTGCACTTTTCAACAAAAGAAAGAAAAATGAATGGGGAATGAATCCGTGCACAGGAGAGTTGGTAAGCTTGAATGCCATACATTTCTAACATCCATGAAACTTACTGAAACAAGAACTGCTTAATATGTGTATAATTTTCACACCAAGCTTGACTGTGCAAATAAACGAAGTTATAAGTCATATTTGTAAAGATAAACTCCATTAAGATTCAATTTACGAGAAAGAGTAATTGTAAACTGAAAAATACCTTAAGAACCACGGCTGAATGTGAATATCATTTAAGAATACAATTTATAATTTATATTTGAGCAGTGATATTTTTTAATATAATACAGTATTAAAGTTTAATATTGCCAGTAGAAATCCTTGTAATACGTGATTGGGAAATGATAAAATTTACTGACTTAAAGAAAAAGAAACAATATTGATTTTCCTGAAATGTTGGACTTTGAATGTCCAAGTGTCTAAGTCTCAACTGAATATTATATGGACCTTCAATTTTCATTCTTGTATTTGTCTCATAATTTGAATTATTATTCTTCCTTGCTTTGATCTGTATATTTTGTAAACTTCCAGCATCCACAATCCTTATCTTAAAACAATATAATAAGTTTCCATGTTGTCATAGACATGAAGTAATTCAATCTCAGACAATTTGAAATTGATTTTTGACATTTTTAATATTAAGGCCTGAATGAAAGGAAATTAGGAATTAGATTCAGAGTTAAGAACTGTAACAAGTAAGTGTTTATTGCAGGTCTTCAGTGAGAATATTTATGGCTCATTACCTCATGCCATGCATCTTTAAACAAATGTTATAATTTCTTACATCAAATATATCATATATCCATAATATATCTTTGCTACATCTTCGTGTAGGGGACACAGTCTACATGATTCCACAAAAACATAAATACTAAGGGTCCAACTTAAACAATAGAGTGCAGTATGCAATAGATTTCAATACAGCAAGAAATCATACCATATGTATATATGTTCAGTAAACATTTCTGTAAAAACCCCTGCATCGTGATCAACATTTTCAAACTTTCAGTTGGATTTAGTTTTTCCGAGCCATCCATCATGTGTAAGGAAGGAAGCAGGCTTTCGCAGACCTTCCTTGTCCCAGAAGTGGACAAATGTTGTTGCTCATTGCCCCTTTGCATGATTGGTGGATCAGAAAAGCCCAAAAACTGAAATTGTCGGTTGGGATAAAGTAGTTTTGTAATAATATTGTAATTTAATCATTCAATATCCAAAGACTCTTACATCTACTTAGATGTAAGAGTGATTTTTGACTTCTATACTTGAAGTGGCTTATGGCGTCTTGAAGCGGCTTAAGCCAACTTAAGGCGGCTTAGGGCGGCTTAAGGCGGCTTAAGCCGTCTTTTGGACCCGGAGTAGGCCTTCATTAATCTGTAATTTATCATGTTTTCTAAGTTTTTCCTTTCAATTCTTTTTTATGTACACTGTATCATAGGAAAATTGAAAAAAAATCCCAACGTGGATCAAATATGGGGCTTCCCAGGCTCAAACCTGGGAATCTGTTCTATTTTTATAATTCCCAAATTTGGAAAAATAGAGCAGATTCTCAAGTTAGACCCAGAGAAGCCCTATATTTGAACCAAATTAGGAATTCACAAAAAGGTTTTCTGTGTATCTTACTCCTGATCTCAAATAACACTGTCAATATTTTCCTGAATTTTTCACCTGCTTATGAACATTATGAATTTGT
Organism: Telmatactis stephensoni; assembly: GCA_029948255.1. NCBI lineage: Eukaryota > Metazoa > Cnidaria > Anthozoa > Actiniaria > Isophelliidae > Telmatactis > Telmatactis stephensoni. Next base: position 544,997 of record JALIZF010001834.1, read on the forward strand.
TTTATAACTTGATTTCTAGGATTGTACATGAAGTGAAAAGGAGTTTATTTCTCAGTAACCCAAATAGAGGGTCACATTTTGTTTGACATTAATGTGTAAAATCAAAGCAAAAGAAACTTTCCAAGGAACATCTGTGTTCTCAATAAATTTTACTGTGCAAAGATGAAGTTTATTGACTAATAAGAAATATTTACAACTTAATAATGACAGGTGACAGTTACATGCAATGCAAAAACCTTTGGCAGGCTGTAGTTATTTAAATACAAAATATACAAACTATTTTCTGGTACTTAATACTAGTGTGCCAAAAATAGAGGCATTCATGGTGTTGCTTGGTTTGTAGCCAGAGTGGGGAGAAAGATATCAAAATAAAAATGATTGATTTTGGAAGCTAAATTTTGCCAGTGGCATTTATCATAGTAAACCCTATCAATGATAAGACCCTTAAAAGTATAAACAATGAAATCACACCATTTAGAGCCTGAGAGACTTAGTTGCATTTGGATTTGGTCATAATAATGATGTGTCTTATTAATATATGAACAGTTCCATCATCTGAAATAATCACACAAAAATCTTTTGCAACTTTTGCTGCATCACAAGGATCATACTCTTTGTATTCTTCAGGACACTTAACCTCACAAATTCCATAAGGTTGTTCACTATCACTAAAGTCTGTTACCCTACCATCTGGAGTAGCACCATATGTAGAGTTATGTGGATTCACTATCATTCCACACCTTTCAACTTTAACTGGTCTCCCACATCCCATCATGTACTGCTCATACTTTTTAATGGCTATTGGCTCATAAAACTTTCCATGATCTAATTTCTTTTTTAAAAATGAGTTTATATTATTTGTTTCCATGGAAACATATTTACTTGCTAGAGTCAACAGCCCCCGGTCTGTTTTCTTCTCCCTTAAGTCTTTACATAAAGAAGCAGTGAACCTCTTGCTTCTTTCATCATGCCATGTTTTACAAGCTGATTGACCACGAGTTTCTTCCTCCAGACTAGTAGCCTGACTGTAAGTAAGATGCAGTGAAGTGATGATTTGTGTTTCAAGTGGGTCTGTCACCCTCCCCTCTTTCACAGCAGTAAAACTTGGTACTGGAGATAATGGAAAAGCAGGATAATCACCAATTTCCCCATTTGTTGTAATATCAGTTGAGCAGTCAATTGAGCAGTACACATTAAATCCAAACTGGAAAGGCATACAGTGAAAACTAAGTGGGGATCCAAGTGGGACACTTCCCATTGTAGTTTGACAGAATCCATGACAGGCATCTTCCATGAAAATTGTACAAGCTGGGACAGAGCTATCCTCCTCTGTTATGTCATCTTTCAATTTTTTTACAGTTGTCGAGTTAAATGTTCGCAGACATCTTGCTCTGGCTTCAAACAAAGTACAACCAATCCCTTTACTCTTCTTCCTTCCATCTTTCCCTTTCCCTGGTGCATTAAAAGTGAGATTCATTATCTGTGTCTTTTCAATCTTTTTCCTTCCCTTTGGAACTGACCACACACAAGCCTTTGATGTGCATGGCTTATCTGATGGCAATTCTGTTGCCCCCTCTAGACACCATTTAGCCATAAGTTTCATCATTGCATATGAATGAGAGCAAAGTCCTCCAGCTCCAGCTTCACAGCGACAGTAACCATGTTCAATTTTGCCATTGGTCCTGTTAAGAGCCAGACTTATCCACTTGTTTTTGGATCGCAAACTAGATGCACAGAGCCCTTTAATGTAGAAGTAGTCTTCATCAAATTTTGTACCAATCTGATCGACATCTATAAAATTTTCAGCTATAAAGTGGTCACCCCTCGCAAAGTTCTTTCCTATGATTGTAGATGACTTGAAAACTGACTTGTTAGATTCTTCAAAATAAGATTGGATTTCTCGAACAGTAAACATTCGTAATTGGGCAAGAGAACGAGTCCAACCAACATCGTCTTTGCTGTAGTCTCCTACTATCAAAGATTTTGTGACTTCTTTCTTTGATTCTGTTTCTGTATGTTTGTTTACATTCACGTCAATACCTAGCTCATGAGCTTTCGCTTTAAGCCACTTTTTTGATGGTGTTGGATCAGTCACATTTTGATCTTGTTGGTTTTTGAAATAATCTAGTATCCTGAAAAATAATGATCAACCAATGAGAAGAGTTAAATAGAAAAAAGAGCTCTTCAACTCAATTCTCACTTAAATCGACAATCTTTTGCAGTACTTGTGTTTTTCAACGAATCCCTTCTAAATCGTAACCACTCGATAAGAGTTTCTCTGTCATATTCATAGAGTTTGTTTTTGTCAATCTTTATGAATGGCTCTTGGATGTCATCAACGGATAGTACTACATCTTTAAATTCTATAAAATTTACGTGAAGGAAAATAAGAAATTCGGTTACAAGAGTCCGTACTAAAAACGCGTGAATCTCTATGTAGACTGTAAGTAAATCGAAAAGAACGTCAAATATTCGTTGTTTACAATACATACCTACAATATTTTTCTCATTTTCGTCTTTAGAGCTTTTCTGGGCCATTTTTTCTATCCAAGTATTTCAAAACGCAAGGTCATGGCTGCCATTTTTGGCATTTTGTCAAGTTTGCGGAGAATGCAGGGATAGCCTCACTCTCATGCAAAATGGTCACCAGGCTCTCTCAATTTTCGGAAAGGGCTATTCGCACATAATGGTTTTCTGTGTTTTGATATCAGCAGTTCCTCTCAAGCTACTTAAGGCCTGGGTCGAAGACAAAAACGTACCATGTACAAACAAAAAATCATATCTCCCTATGTTCTTGTCAAAATGAGCTGAAATTTTGCTTGATGATAGTCTGCCACCAATAGTACTTACATACCATCAAAGTTTCGAAAAAGGTCACGTGACATGTCACATGACTAATTTTTGTATTGAGGTTGTATATTTGAATAGTAGGTGGCGGAATTTGCACAAAAACAGTAAATATTTACATTACTGACATCAAAATGAGCTTTACTAACTTTTCACGTTTGGAATGGTTGTCCTCTTTTAGCCGCTAAAAAGCTATAGACTTATCATTGAGTCTTAACTACTTTATGCTACAATTAACTACACTTTAGGACTTAGAATACATGCATTCTCAACGTGAAACTTTAAAACGTCAAGCTCTTAATTCATTTTTGTTGTAAAAAGGCATAGTTGTTTTAATTTCGCCACCTACTAAATAAAACTCTGTAGTCACAAATAAGTCGTAAAATGTGGTCGCCATTAATCACACGGCCTTTACAAGTGAACCTGGGTTCTAGGTAGATACTACATGTATGCTTTTAACTGCCATTTGTGTATCAATGATTCAAGATGGCGGAACAGGACGTTCAACAATCGACAGGAAAAAAATTGGTTCATATCAGAACTTTATCTAAGGCTTGAGATGTCATTATTCTCGACAGAGAACGGGAAAGGACACAACTTTAACTTGTTGATTTTTACAGGAAGCTAAGTAAAACTATTTCCACAATAAATTCATTTCAACCTTCATTTATTCGTTGTCTGTGGATTTACTGCTGCGCTTACAATTTATTATATATTTTATTAAGCTTCGACTTTATATTTATACTTTCAAACAGTACAAATGTACAGCGATATATTGCTCATAAGCATGCGCGAATACCTGGGTTTGGCGGTGATTTTGAAAATGTTGTCTGATCCCTTTTTCACAATGTTAGTTTAATCTATCTAAACCAAACATGGGTATCGATTGTGGTTTTGCAAAAGTGTTTTTGTGGGAAACAAAGTCCAAAGCCTTCAACAGTGTAAAGCAAGGGCAAGGTGAAAGTGCCTTGAAGTTTAAAATTCGAATGATAAATGAAAGATCCCGTCTAATGTGCGAACAATTCCAGAACTATCCACTCATGCAACTCAGTAAAGGTAAGATTAAACAGTAAATTATTTTGTGAGAAGAAAGTAGATCTAATTTTTGGGCAGCTACAGCACAGTTCCTTCACATATAAGAAAATCCTCAAATGTTTTCTGGAAAATAAGCAGGTCTCCTAATGAAACAAGACGTGAAAATTCCATTACAACGTATTTACTTACAGTTATTGAAAAGATGCATTGATTAATGTCAATCATTTGTTCCTATATTAAAGATATGTTTCTGAAACAATATAAAGCTGTGGATCAAAGAATAAGCAATTGGGCTCCACCAAAATGCAAACAGCAGTACATCTCAGCTTTTTCGTCTGATAAATGGGACCGTGTTGCTGAAGGCAGAAGACGATGCCATACAATAAACAACTGTAAATGCTGCCAAACAGTGCATCCCGTAGAACATGGCCTTTACCAACAAAGACCAAATTGTACCAAAAAGTATGCAAAAGGTTGTATCGTGAAAAAAAGGCTCCCCTTTACTGAATTAAACAAAACAGCAAAGGAGGCTACAAAGCCTTCAGTGCCAAAGCCTACACAAAAAGAAATCAAAGAAATAGGAAAGGCTGTCTATACAGAATTTAATGATGCATGCAAGCAGCAGCTGGGTAAAACATTTCAAGAGGTGATGCTTCAAGTTCCTGAGGCTGGTCTTCAAAAGAAACCGAGCCCTGTAGAAAGAAAAAAGGAAAATCGAGATCAGAAGAGGGCATTCAAAAAACGCTTGGAAGACAATTGGAAGGAGAATGATGTTGATTTACACCTCTCAGAGCGCAACTCTTTTGCTTCAAGGAACAGGCAACGAACGCAGCAGGGGTTTGAGACACTAGCAGAAGCAAAATTAAGATGGAATAGTTCCCCTCAAAATCGATCGCATTGTCCACAGTCAATATCAGGAAATTTGGAAGAGCTTTTGGCTGACATTTCTGGGTGGCCCAAAGAACCAGTGAATTGGTCAGAGAAGGCCAGACTGTACAATATATGTAAAGAAGGAAGTGATTCACCCCCACAAAATGCTGGGCAGCTTCTTAAAGAGTTTTTAAAGAGTGAAGGAGTTGACGTAACACCATTTGAAAGTAAATCTAAAGGTATTAAAATAGTGGGTAATATCCTGCAAGGGTTAATATGGGACAGCCTCCCACGTGCCAGATATTAACAAAACATCAGTCCTGGACTGAATGAGTAAAAATAATATTTCATTAATCCTTTGGCTGACATTGGGTCTTAATTTTTTGACATACAGTATATTGGTAAAGTGATATTTTTACATTGTGAATTTTAACAAAGATTCTCAACATAACTGATAAGCATGCAAGCAATGCCGGTCATTCCTTCTAAAAATCAGTTTTTCAAAATAAAAATAAAAAACTCCTTTGACCATGTATTACAAAACACACACATACACACACACTTGCACTTGAATTCATGAAAAATACTTACAGTAGATGTTCATTCTGTTCATTTTTTGATCAGATATCTCGTGATTTATTCTGTATCAGGTTTTGCAAAGGGCCTGTAGACAATTAAAACATTTTAGCATGACGCTATGAATTTGACTGACTGGGAGGGCTGGGCCAGGCAAGAAAACATTTGGCTTGAGGTTATGCCAAAGGCTTTCCCATCCAACTAAGAAGTCAATAAACTTTTAATATCAAAGATGTCAATAACAGGAAAAAATACTGAGTGGGATTATCATATCATTTTTACATAAAGTACTAAAGGAATTCAAAAATACTGTACAATCAAAAATATAGCAGGGCCTGGCCAAACAAATTTTCATGTTCTGGTCAAGCAAAGCTGGCCCTGAGCAATGTCACTTAATTATACATTAGGATATACATAAATTTAGAGAGCATGAGCAGAGTCAAACGAAAGTTTGGTGATATTCAAAAGAAAAAGAGTATCACCACCCCCCCCCCCCCCTTCCCCCCAATCTCACACAGTGTATAGACAGGTGTGGCTTTAGTTCAACTAAAGGGTTCCCAGTGAAAATACCCAAGTGACTTTTTGACAGATTCCCAGATATTGGTTTTTAGCATAGGAAAGCATAGGATATCATTTTATACCACATAAAAAGTCACCAAGGCCATTTTCAGGAGTAACAAACTTAATTTGCACATTGCAACAAATACATTTTTTATCTTCATAATACAAATTTACCTCTTTACTATGTTTCACCAGCAAATACAATTAAGATTGTATTTACTGGAGAAATACTGTATAATTCTTTTAAATATATATATATATTACAATTTTCTTGACAGCTCCCAGAATAAGGAGAGCAATCAAAAGACACCTTGGAGGGGAAATAAGCATCCCAATCCAAAGATCCAATGAGGAAATCAAGAAAACAATTGATGAAAGAATTTCCACAGGATACTACAACTTAGGAGTTCCAGTTCTAGAAACTGAGGGTATTAAATTTGTCATCACTAAAGAAGGAAAAATTGAGAGAAGAGAATGTAAACTGTCTGCTCGAAAGTATCCCTTGTCAGAAATCAGAAAGCAGAGCTTTGAAAGAAATAAAAAGTACTTGAGAAACAGGCCAGACAAGGATTATGAAGAGATGGCCCATGAAAACATACTTCAGAGATTACATGAACTGAATGAGAATGACCAAAACTGTGAAATTTCTTTAAATGATGCCAAAACAAAACTGAAACATCTTGAAAGAACAAGAAACTGGTTAATATGGCATGACCACTCTGGAATAGCAAGCAGTGGCATGTTACTGTTTATGGTCAGAGAATTGTATGATCCAGCTATTCATCTCACAAATGATGAATTTTTAGCTCTCAATAACAGTTTTGTCAATGTTCAAAGTGTTGTAGAAGAACCACAACTCTATATGATGGGCATTTGTGGAGCAGGTGAAGCAGAGCAAATGTTATTTATTCCAACGAGAAGAGAATGCCTTCAAGGTCTCGCTCAGCCACTAAGTATCCCATCCCATGGTATTGAAATCCAAGACCAAATGAGGTTTATGAATGGGGATTTTCCGAGTGTTGAGTTCGAAGATGGTACTCAGAAAGGTGGACATAGAGGCTGCCCTGGTTGTGATGGGGACTTGCGATTTGCAGATGACTTTGAGTACATGGCCAACAGAAGCTACAAAGATTTAGAAGAAAAGCAAAAACTTGTTCTGGGAGGACCACGAGGAAAATCAGGAGGATTACACCCTTTTAAAGACCTTAAAGTAGATCAACTGAGACAAGAACTGGCAGCTAGACAAGAAGACACCACTGGTTTAAAGAAGGATCTACAAGAGAGATTAACAGAAATACTTGGAGGAACATCAAGAGTGCCAGCTCTTTTATATGGAGATAATAATTTGTCTATTGAAGATTTAAACCTAAGCAATTACGAAGTTTTATTTTGTGAACCTCTTCACTGCTGTATGAATCGCATTTCAAACATGATGCAAGAATTACCACACCATATCACAGACATAGAAACATTGACCACACTGAAGGAAACTGTCAATTGCTCTCAAAAAAGATAAACTCCGATGCACAGATTACAGACGTGCCCTACTTCAAGTGACAATCTTATTAAAAGATAAGGCAGACCAAGATCTTATGGAGCTACTGATCACCTTTTGTGAAATAATGGGCATCCTGTATTCCCAAGAAGAAAGTCACTGTCCAAAACAAGTTCTGCGCCTCCACAATCTTGTTTTCAGACATGCCAAAGACGATGACCACACGCAAACTCTTTGGCCATACTACCACAGCATCATTGACCATGCTCCATTGATATACAGGCTAGTAGAACTTTAAATCAATTATATGACAACAGTGTAAGCTTATGATGAAGTTTTGATTACTTTTCTTATACATTTCTATTATCAACATTTATAGGTTAGTTTTCCTTAGGTCAGTAAATGCAGAACTTTTCGAAAGATTCTTTGACCGTGTAGTGGATATAACAAGGAAAACCTGGAGCAAACATGCTGAGGATCTTGTCCCTAACTCATTTCTCCACATCCAAGCTGAAAATTCTATGCCAGAGGAATATATATATATATACCAGACAACTACGCAAAACAAGAGCGGGAGATATCAAGACTTAGCAAGTGCCTTCCCCAAGAGTCCAACACAACAATCACGTAGGGCACGCGAGCGCTCAAAAAGACCGGGGTTCGCCATTTCTTTTGTACAGCGGTATTCTTCAAAAGCGGTAAGTTTGAATTTCAAAATGGCGGCTGTTTTCAACACCGAACAAGTTCTTGAGCAGCTGTTTAACGATGAGGTAGTTAGTGAGGAGGAAGATGAGGTTCTGAATGAAGAGGGAGATAGTGAGGAGGACAGGTTAAGACAGGTCTTAGTTAAGTACGAGCCGATCAAAGATGGATTCGATCAGGAGTTTTTTTCTTTCCAAGTCTGTGGATGTTTTAATGCCTATCATTTCACAGTCAACATCCGAAACGCGAACCGATGGTAAGATTTACTTTTTTACTCTGTAATTTACACTTCCAGTTTTTGTTTTGCAATGTTGAGCCCTTTTAGTGTTTTGTTGACAGATAAATACCTCTGAATATCGATTTTTTGGACTTTCTGAAGTGAAAATTGAGTCAGTTCAAAATAAGTCTTACAAGCTTAAGCTTATGTCACAGTAACTTAAATTCGCCATGATCATTCAATAAACACTGTTTATAATATTAAGAGTGTGTTTTTTGCTGTAGCTTCTCATCTACTATCCTCGACTCTATCTTGTGCATCTGTTCTTCAAACTGAGGCAATACTTTGGCTAAGCTTAATTTACAAGCGCCTAGCAGGCCGTGTATCTGTAAGGCAGCCATATCGTGCAGAGCTTCGGCGTAATATCCCCAAACAAATCTTCAGTGAGATCACCCTTCTATTGCGGCGAAGTGCATCAAAGGCATTTAAGGAACCACTGTGTTATCTGGGAAAAAACAGGAAAGGTGAAGTTATTTCCTTCACCTGTCTCCACTCATTACTGAAGCTCTTTCAATTGTTGACCGGAAAGAGCTCAAGACAGGTGAGGAAATACCTTAGTCGTCAACTGAACAACCCTACCAGGAGTGGGCATCCAGTTAAACTGCTTGTTTCTGAAAGTAAGGACTTTGCATTTGTGTACAAGTACTCAAATGGTCAAATGGCCATCCAATTCAGCTATGGTGAGTGGAATACATATGGACACCCACAGCATCCATGTCAAATGGACGACCAGGAACATTAAGAACTGTATTTTCAGCTTTGAACTCTTGCTCTGCAAATAAACTAATTGTTTTTGTTTTGAGGGACTAATATTATTTGCATGGTGGCCAGTGGGTGTGGTCCAAAACTATTTGTGCACATAAATGACCTGCTTATATGAAGGGGAGTTGTCCTTGACAGCAAAGTCAACTCTTTTGTTTTCTTTTAACTGGATAAATATTAGCAAGAGTTTTGGCTACCAGAGACAACTTACCTTCATATAAACAGCCCCTAAGTTAAGCATGTCATTTTTCATTTGCACTAGCTCTCCTTCCCCACCCTATGGCTCATCCCTAACAGTAGGTACATAAGGAAACAGCAATTCAACCTCTTTCCTCTACCTCATATTAATCACCAGACATCCAAACAATTTGCATGATTAAAATGGGGTAGAGTTAAGGGGTTGCATTATTTTTTCCTTTCAGGGACTCAGGGAGCTAATATTTACAGGGTGGAGGGGGCAGTGCAAATGTAAAATGCTATTGCTTTGCTAAACTTATTATCATCCAATGTCTTACTTGATGCAGGGTTCAGTTTCTTGTTTGTAATATACATCATTTCCATCGTTGTTCCAATTTTCCTCAGCTGAAAACCAGATACTCAATAGAATACTGTATAATGAAATTAAAGCATGAAAAGGCACTGTTTGCTAACCATTTGAAGGTGAAAAATCCATGTTGCAACATTTTGGCTTAGCAGAGAAACACTGCTACCATACCCCACCATAGAGGGAATTGGAAATTCCGGAGGGGAGGGAGGGGATCAGAAAAACAAAATTACAGAGTTTGTATGGAAGAAAAATGGAAGTTCCAGAGGGTAGGGGGGTCCATTTACAAATTCCCTCCTTGGTGGGGGTATGGATATTTTTTGGAACTACACAATGTCAGTTATCATTCAGAGATGCTGTATTTTTGAAAATTGTTAGGCTATGAAAAAAAAAACATATTAACAGTTTCAGTTGGTAAGAGAGCAGACAGGAAACTCATGAAAGAAATAATATCAAATCATTATTTTATAGCAGTATGGATTTTTTCCATTGTCCAGTAAACCAGTTTTCCATGAGTTTCTAATTTGTTTCTGTGTACTTATTCACTGTTGGTGACATTCAATAAATTAAATCAAAACTAAAACCAGGATGTTGTATCTACAGTTTAATCTGTTTCATCTCATGTGTACATTGTACATTATAGTTTATACATATTTTGCTTTTCAGAGTTGTTTGTACTTAGCCCATGAAATAAATAACTATACAAGTTAATGTCAATAGTCAAGCATTAATACATTATTCCTGTAACTATTTTCTGTGTCAGCTTGACTATCACACATTGATAATACTAATTTTTTTTTCATTGGCTATGTACGTCAATAAATTACAAGTTCAGAAAGAGAAGGAAAAGCAGTATTACAGCTATTAATAGATGTTAATAGATATTCCAAAATGTCTTTGAGAAGTTAGTTTATAGTCCGAGACATTAATTTACAAGTAGAGAGATCCAACTATATTATAATAGCTATTAATAGTTATCTCAACATGTCAAGGAGACATTAATTTACAAGTAGAGAGATCCAACTATATTATAATAACTATTAATAGTTATCTCAACATGTCAAGGAGACATTAATTTACAAGTAGAGCGATCCAACAATATTATAATAGCTATTAATAGTTATCTGAACATGTCTAGGAGACATTAATTTACAAGTAGAGAGATCCAACTATATTATAATAGCTATTAATAGTTATTCCAACATGTCTAGGAGACATTAGTTTACAAGTAGAGAGATCCAACTATATTATAATAGCTATTAATAGTTATCTCAACATGTCAAGGAGACATTAATTTACAAGTAGAGAGATCCAACTATATTAAAATAGCTATTAATAGTTATTCCAACATGTCAAGGAGACATTAGTTGACAAGTAGAGAGATCCAACTATATTATAATAGCTATTAATAGTTATTCCAACATGTCAAGGAGACATTAGTTGACAAGTAGAGAGATCAAACTATATTATAATAGCTATTAATAGTTATCTCAACATGTCAAGGAGACATTAGTTGACAAGTAGAGAGATCCAACTATATTATAATAGCTATTAATAGTTATTCCAACATGTCTAAGAGACATTAATTTACAAGTAGAGAGATCCAACTATATTATAATAGCTATTAATAGTTATTCCAACATGTCTAAGAGACATTAGTTTGCAATTAGAGAGATCAAACAATATTATAATAGTTATTAATAGAATCCCAACATGTCTAGGAGACATTAGTTTACAAGCTAGTCAAGGATTAAAGTACCAAAAGTTTCTCAAAGTCGTCTATGAGACATTATAATTTTGACATCTGTCATTTCCTGTGAATAGTTTTGATCATGTTCTGTTGTTAAAAAGTTTCTTGTACATGGTAGAGTACAAATAGCAATTCATGAAATATTTGTATTGTTAATTTTTGCAATTTTATGCAAGTTCCATAATTTGTTAATTTCTAAATTATTAGTACAAAATGTGATAAAGTGATATAGTGATAGTGTTGCTTTATCACATTTAGCAGCAGTAAGGGTTTGGCTCGATCGCACCTCGTAATTCACAGGCCCTGCCTGCGTAGATCTAGGGGTGTCCACATCGGGGATTCTCTGCACCGTTCTGGGCGTTTTTTGGCAAAATGGATTAAAATGCAGATCGGCTATTGAGAATATAAAAAAATATATCTATATATATATGGACGTGGTTGACTGGCTATTAAAACGCGACTTAGACGGCTCTTTGCCGACCATTGCCTCTGAAGAAATCGCGCGTCTCAGACGCAGCGTCATCGATAACACAGATGCAGATATTGTTTTTACGACGTTTATAGAAAAAGATACAGATGCTTCGATGACCGATGAGCGCGCGGAGGAAATTATTAATGGGCTGCCTGACGGGGATTTTCGTCTTCAATTGGCCTTTATAAAACACGACGGCCGTCATTGGGTCATCGAAAAGGGGCGAAATCCCATTAGGGACAGTAATAGAAAAGATCTATTTATTTTAAATAAAAATACCAGGCCCGGCGCGTTGGTGGGCATTGACTCTTTGTATTACGACGAGGCTTACCCGGTTACCGTCGTGATCTATGAGGGTTATCAACTGAAAGAGCCGGATGCGGCAAAGTTGCAGCCGATGCGGCATCCCGGCAATTGTGTGGCTAAGTTAATTAGAGAGTATTTCACGGATTCTACTAAAGGCGGCAGTTTAACGGACGAACGAAGAAAGGCCATAAGGCAGTGGGAATGGAACACAAAAAGGTCGGGTGGTACTATAGAGGCGATTAAGAAATTAGAAGTGGCCATAAAAAGGAAAATAGCCGTGTTAGATATTATGGGCGGATTTATCTATCCCGGCACGCATAAGTATAACGGGGCTGGACCGGCGATCAAGATTTATCAGCATAATGGTCATGCGTGGCGAGATGTGAGATTTCCACGGAAAAAGAGAGTCGAGGTGTATAAAGAGGTGAATCCGCTGTGGACGGAATTTGACATTGACGGCAATATTCTTTGTGACGGCAGCGATTTTATTAAAGAGAATTCTATCTGGCTGTTAGATGCGGAGGGGACGCAGTTTATTACGCAGGATGGGACGCTTTATCGGCCGCAGGTGGAGGATGAAAAAATAAAGAGGGCCTGTGAGATATTGGGCGAAGATTTTAGGGAAGAGGTATTTTGTAGTAGCTCTTTGGACTTTGTGGCGGCCAAAAAAAGAAATCATTGGAAGCCGACGCCGAAAGAGTTGCCGGAGATTGCGTTGGCGTGCGTTGAACACGGGCATGGCGGGCTGTGGAATATGGAGTATAAAAAAGAGGATTATGTGTCGCTTGACATGAAGCATTGTTATCCGGCCAGCTTTAAGGGGCTGGGGGATGCGGCGCCTTATTATCAGCGGTATGGACATCCAGACTCTCAATTCTTTAGGGTGGCGTTGGATGAGAATTACAGGGCGCCGGCGAATGGGTTTGTGAAGTTGACGACGTGGAAGTTTAAAGATGGTTTGCACCCGATTATTTACGCGTGGTATGGTAAGCATATAGAAGAAAAAGGGTGGTTACCGGTGCCGTTGCTGAAATTCTTTGAGGAAAATGGCCTTTTGGAGTATACGGCGCACGAGGCCATTCTTTGTCATGGTGATAAGACGCAGTGGCTGCCGGAAGAGAATCATGCGGCGAGGATTGTCATCGGCAAATTTACGCAGGGGGCAAGGGCGGGAGAAAAGTATATGCAACGGCGGTTGGTGACGGATGACGAAGAGTTGAATTTCCTCATTAAAAAGGCCCATGCGGAAAATACTATGGTGCGGGTCGAAGAGTTTAGCAGTGGCAAAGTATTGTGTTATTATCAGTATCATAAGGCGCAGTATTATCATTTTATAAGGGCTTCTATGTTGGCGTATGCGCATATAAATCTTTTGACGATGCTGCTGCGGTTTGATAAGGATGAAGTACCCAGGGTGGCCACGGATAGTTTGTATATAAGGCCGGAGGTGCTGGAAAAGATGAAAATGTATTATGTCAAAGATGAGATGGCCGAAAGTGGGCAATGGCGGATCAAAAATGAAGAGATGAGGACGTGGCGAGAAAGGGTGAAATACTGCGGTAATCATAAAGAGGGCAACAGAGAGGCGACGCAGGAAATATGGCCTAGCGTCAAAGATCCTATAAGCTATAAGGGACCGTTCATTTTTTATCAGGGAGGGGGGGGCGGTGGAATTCCAGCAGGAGTCCATACAAAAAAAACTAGCCCCCCCCTCTATAAGCCTGATTTTTTTAAATGACCCCCCCTCTCCCCCAAAAAAAATTCCACCGCGCTCCCCTCCCTCCTTGATAAAAAATGAATCATATCAAAAGTTTGTTGCAGTTGTATAAATGTTAGCAATCCATGTACTTTAATGTCAGATTATTTCGTTTTTCATGATCATTTACAGGCCCGTAGGCTGCATTCTGAATGGTGATTTGTTTCGGAATCAGGGTGGATCAATTTTCTGTAAAGAATAAAGCTCTTGCTCTTCTGAGAGCAAGCAGAACATTTTCAGAAACCATTTACAATAACAACATTATGCGAGCGCGAAGCGCGAGCCGCTCGTCAAAGTAAGGCATTAAAGTAACTCAAAAGTACTACATTTCTGATTCAGTAAATGAGTAGTTAGCATATATAACTAGTTTGGGATTTTGTAATATCAGTACATTTTAATTTGCGAGCGCGAAGCGCGAGCCGCTCAGCGATAGGCAGTAAAGTAGTAACTCAGAAATGTTCTATTCTGTTTCCCTTACTTAAAAATAACTGATAAAAGCTCATCGGTATGATGTTTTTGAATGGCCCCCCCTTTTGACATTGATTCTTCTACATGTGGCCCCCCCTCTATAGGCCTGATTTTTTTGAATGCCCCCCCCCCCCCCCAGATTTCCACCGCCCCCCCCTCCCTGATAAAAAATGAATGGTCCCTAAGAGGTTTTCGTATCTTTATGGGGCCGGCGGAAGTGGGAAGACGACGAGAGTGCTGAATTTGTTTCCGAAGGTCAAAGTGTTGACGCCGACGCATCGGTTAGAAAGGGAATTGGTGGCGCAGGGGCATGATGCGCAAACTTATCATAGCTTTTTCCGTTATAATGGCGAAAAGTGGGTGCCTGAGGCTATAAAAGAGATCCCGCCGGTTATTCTTTGGGACGAGATTTGTACGGTGCCGCTGCCGATGCTGAAGGAGTTTGTAGAGTTCTTAGAGGGGAAAACGCAGGTGATCTTTGCGGGCGATCCGTGTCAGCCGCCGCCCATCGCCGGAGAAATGCCGCACTGGTGGCTTAAGGCGTTTTGTTACCATGAAGAAACACAGGCCGATTATAGAAGTAAAGATGAGCAGATAAAGAAGTTTAAAAGGGCATTGAGAGGTTTAACCGATGTTGAGCAGTGTAAATGTATGAGGAAAAATATGAAGGCGCGGGATTATGAGGTGTTTTTGCAGGAGTGGCGGCCGACGGATTTGGTGCTTAGTAGTAAAAGGGCGGTGCAGGCGAGGATTGAAAAAGATCTGTTAAGGCGGCATCGGGAAAGGTTTACTTCGCATTTGGTGCCGGTGTCTTATAGGCCACGCGATACAAGACAAAAAAATCAATTACGGTGCCTTATACGCAGGTGATCTTAGAAAATGCCGTCAAACACGATATAGCGTGGGTGCCGCTGGCGTTGGTGGATAAAATTATGAAACATCCAGATTGGCGGCTGGGTTATTGTATGACCGTTCATAGTGCGCAGGGATTGACTATAAAAGAAAATCTGTGGATTATTGATCAGCGGCTCTGTTGGAGTAATCTTATTTACACTGCAGTTAGCAGAGTTGAATATTACAAACAACTAAAAAGAGCGTGGGGTCCGCAATTACGGTACGATAATACACCGCCTGAAGCTAGCTAAGGCTAATATACTTAAGAAACTGCAGCGGTATAAGAAAATTGATGAGGAAAAAAATAAGGTATTCGACTTAACGGTCGATGATGTTTATAAACCCAACGCAAGGATGTGCTAAGTGTAACATACCGCTACTCTGGGATTTTGAACCTAACGACGATCAGCAATTTTCTGTGGACCGTTTAAATAATAAGAAAGGTCACTCTGTAGGTAATATACGTTTGACGTGCTTAGAGTGTAATCAGGCGCGTGGTGCAGCACTACTCTGAATCCTTGGGGACTATGAGCAGCTCTTCTTTAACAAATCCACGGCTTGGACCATCTGTTAAGTAATACAACACAGGCTGTCCTTCTTTTGTGACGGACTTTGAGATCTGATACGTTTTCACAAGACCAATTAGGATCCTGTAGCTCTTTTGGATCCTCCTTCTAATCCCCAGGCTGATAGAGATATCGAACCGTGACCTTACTATTTTTTTCCTTGGGGAAAGGACTGGTCTGGAGCTCCTGACGAAGACTTGTGTTCGAACGGTTTCTTCTTTATGGCATCCTTAGGTTTCATTCCGTTGCCCTTGTTCCTCATCTATTTAAAGCCGTAATGGACCTCTGGAAGTCTCTGCACCACTCCCTGTTGCTATTTGGATGGATCTGCTAAGTTCTTTCCAATACTGATATCCAAACAAGCCGTTCCGCTAGGGTGCGATTAAAATCTTTCAGACCGAGGCTTTGGACCCTGTGTACTCTGCTTGGCTTCCTCCTGATCTTAATATCGTGGTCTTTCAGCGTTTTAGTGACAGCTGCCCATGAACTCTGTCCCCGCATCCACTTGTAGCCGCTTGGCCATTTCAAAACGCGCTTATAAATCTACTTAGCGCTTCGCAACTTCTCCTGATCCTTACTTGGTATGGCTCAGCGTCCTGTAATCTGCTGGCGATGCTCCACGATTGTCAAGGCATATTTGTACGTTTTTCTCTTTACCTTATCGTGCGGCAAAAAAGCAGATCCGCCTGATGAACTTCGTTTGGAGCATTACGGTAAGCTGGGGCCTAGGAATGTAATTTAGGAACGGGAAAGACAAACTTGCCAGAGGGTCTGATTTTTTAACCAGTTCTTCGCTGTGTCTTCAGAGACTCTAGCCGCTACAGCAAGTTTCTTAATAGCCGAGGCTCCTCGCCAATAGCCTTCGGGTCCGTAATAAATCCTCTTAAGTTTGTCTTCGACGCGGGGCATTATATAATCATAAAAACAAGGCCATCAAGTTCGACGTAAAAACAGAAACCTCTCCACTGGCCACTGCGATTTGGACTCGAATAGTTTGCGGATCCAGGATGGGGAGTTGGGCGGAGAACATACCTGTTTGTTTTATTGGGTAAATCGGGATTGTTCCGACAGTGCTTTCGCCTATTATTCGAATGCTGGCCTCTCCTTTTAAATCGATGTTTAGGTTACAAAAAAGAATGCCGCTTTTAAAACCCGCGGCGTTTATTTTTAGATTTTTGATGTCTGTCCAAAGCGGGCTATTATATTTGCCTCCATCTGTGGGGTTTTGTTTAACTATTAATTGAGTTGCCGGAATCAGATAGGGGTTCATTATATAAATTCCAAGACAAGACTAATTTGGCGTCTGTTAAAATCGACAACCTTTCCATCGACTTTGACGGTGATATTTACTTCTGTCACCAAGTCGCAAATATCATAGTCCAAAGAAATGGGGCGATATTCTACCAGGTCAAACGGATTTCCTTTGGGCGGGAATTTCGTCATCACATGAGACAGTTTCCCATCGTCGTAGCTCTGTACTAAGTCGCAATGGATTTCATAGTTGTAAGGCATTTTCCAATGGAAGGTGTTTTTGCTATACCCAAGCAAGTCTTTAATGCGCTGATTCAGCGTGGTGCCGCTGCCGGGGGTAAGGCTCCATTCGTGGGGCAGCCTTGCTGTTAAAGCGACATCGTGTTTGGCCAACTCTTTGGCCAGAGTTTGTGGCTTATAATGCGAATCAGGAATTTTATGAGCAGTTTTATTGACTGTTACAACGCCGCCAATTAAATTATACCAAGAATTGTACAAAGAGCAACTCACGAGCCGAACCTTGTGGGCTTTGATCGGCGGGCTGAAATAAGTTATAAAAGGATTCTGGTCACTGTGTAAAAAGACGATCATATATAATAGGCCACGGCGCCTCCGATGGCTAGGCCTGAAATGCCTAGAAACATTAATTCATTATTTTTTTTGCCTTTTAGAAGGTGTGTAATAATCTTTAAACTGCGGTGGCTTTTTCAGAGCAAAGTGAGGATGCGTCTGTGCGTAGAGCGTAAAAGCGTAATCGGTGTTTTGGAAATTCTTATCGGCCTGCATTTTATCGCGGTAATTTTGGTCTAACCAGTCGCGGTAGGCTTGTCTTTTTTTATTATAGGCGGCGAAGGCATTTTCATAGGCTTCCATGGCCAGATCGTGGCGTTTTCTTTCGGCGGCTAATTCATTTTTACTGTCGCCGTGAATCAGTTTGTCTAAATAGCGGCCGCCGTAGTTGGCGCCTGTAAAGGCTAAGGCTGCGGCGATGCTTCCGGCGATGACACTAACCATTATATACTATTGGGCAGGTATTTTTCTTTGATCAGGTAATCTCTCAAAGCGATGCTGCCGGCGACGGCGGTGGTCATTTTAACGTAATTCATCACGCTGCTGCTGGGGTCGCCAGTGAAGGTTTCTTTTAGGGCCTTTTTGCCGACCCAGCCAACGGCGGCGACGAGAGAAGTAAGTACGGCGGCTTCTTCAGCGGTCTTCATCAGTGTAGAGGGCATTCTATATTAACTACGAAGAGAATTTTCCCCCGCTGTTCTATTCCATCTCGGGGATCTTAGAGCGCTTTTTTTCTTTAGGCGCCTCATGGTGTATTACGGGCTCAAGATGCACAGTGGGCTTCTGTGATTTCCACTGCAGATATAAGCTGCCCATGGCCACTAAAAGGCCAAGGCCGCCGATGACGTAGCCCGGATTGATATCCCAGCCGTCACTAGATTCCGAAGAAGGGTCTTTTTTGGCTTTATTCTTTTTATTCAGCTCGGCCAGCTTTTTCCCCGCCGCTACTCTAGATCTGCCGGGCGCCTTTGGCTTGGTGATCTTTTGTTCGGCCGCGGCGGGGGTAGTAGTATCTTCTTTCTGCTCGGTGTCACTCATATACTAAGGACTTGACGACTTATCAGGTAACTTGAAGATGACTTATGGTGACTTGATTAAGTTGTTGACTCGACTTGATCAAGTTCTTGTGGCGGACTTGTGGGGACTTGCGGCTGACTTAGTCGTGACTTCTTGAAGTCGCTCCAAGACGTCGTAAGTTCTTGTAAGTCGATGTGCTGCGCTATGTGAAGTGCTCCGCTGGCCAACGCCATTAACTTGCCGCATTTTAAAGACAACCAGCCACAAGTGATCTTAAGTTCTTGGGCGATGACATAGTCGTCACTTATGTCTTTTTGTAATTGCTGGACGTCGTCTATGGGCAGTGCAAGTCCAAGTAGTTTAGTGGCCAGCTTTATAGCGCTATCGGCGACGGCGTCTGTGGTTTTACTGGCCAGGGCCACTTCATAGCGCTTATAGAACTTTTTCACATCGGCTTCAGACAGCTGATTGACTTGCTCATGGGTCAGTTCTTTGCCGATCATTTCTTTACATTTGCCGCTGCTGACTAAAACATTAAGCTGTTCTTTCAGTTGATCATCGCCCAGCTGTGTGGGCGGCTCATCTAATAGCTCTTCGATGTTCATGTATATTAGAAAAATCATAGATTTTTCACGCTGTAAGGATATCTTAGGGAAAAAATCATTTTAGAATACTGATTGACCTTTAAATGCCTCATATGTTCTTGTAGCTGCTCTTTTGTTATTTCGCCGCCATAGTCGCTAAGGATGGTTTCTAGGTCGCTTTTGCTGGGCGTGTAAAAGACTACTAAAGAGCCGATATTTTCTCTAAAGGGCTTACTGACGCTGGTCAGCTGCTGCGAGAGTAACCATACGGAAATATTATCATGGCGCCCGGAAAAGGCCAGTTTTACTAGCTCTGAAGTGCGTTTTTTTACATCATCGCCGCAGGCAATATCATCCAGAATAAGTAACGTTTGCGTCTCGGTGATGTGCCCCCACTGCCGATGCCAAAATTTTAAATGCGTTGAGAGTTCATTGGGGTCTAAGATGTCTACAAAAAAATCATCATCTTCTTTGCCCACGTTTTCCCAGGTCTTATTGTTAACGTAGGTGGGGCAAAGTAAAACAATGTAATCGAACTTGTATCTAAAAGGACCTAAAAGTTGTTCTACGACAAACTGAGTCTTACCGCAACCTGTGGGTCCTACGATAAGAGCATTACAAGGAATATGTTCTGGGTTCATTATATCTTAAAAAGCCATAGATTTTTAATATAGATATGAGCGTAGAAAGTATACAAAAGGCCGCCGAATTTATGCGCGAAAAAAAGAGTCTGGAAGAAGAAGTAATGGCGCTGAGGGCCGAGGTAGAGCGGCTCAAAGAAGAGTTGGCGGCCAATAAAACGGCCGAACGGTTCTCGGCCTTAGTGACCTTAGCTATGTGGGGTAAAGAAGCCGTCGTCGACTTTATGAGGCTTCCGATGTAGTATATATGAATCCTTACAGCCCGGGAGCAGATTGTGTTTATGCGGCTTTAGATACCGAAGCAGATTATAATCTGGGGTCTTGGCAAAATGTGGCCGGATTGAGCGTGGATGTGAATTATCCCGGCCGAAAATTGATTCTTTGTAGTATTTGTATTAGTACCGAGAGCCATGTGAATGCGGGATTTCAATTTGTGGATCACGACGGGAAACCCTTTCTACCTATGCGCGCTAAGACGAATAAACGAGAGCCGGCCCATTTTTCATTTGAACCGCCGATCAACTCTACAGAGAATTTAAGCGTCGTCACGTTTCATATGGTGGCCGAAGTGAAGAAAAAAGTCCAGCTTCAAGTGCGGGCCGATGACTCGGGCAAACTTCGCGTCAATGGAATTGCCGACAAGAGAGATATGCCTTATAATCACATGACCATTAGCACTCTGACGGTTCTTTCACTATAAAAAATCTGTGATTTTTAAAATATAATGGAAAATCCCTATTCCACAACTCAAGAGGTGAGTTATTACTTAGCTGAAAAAGAATATTTTGAAAAAGATGAGTGGATGGATATTGATGGGTTTTTTGTAGATGTTGAAGGCTATTATATCATTCTTTGCTCGGTTAGTATTAACACCGGCGATGGCGCCAATGTGGGCTTTAGTCTTGTCGACAGTGGGAATCAGCCCATAATACCCTTCAGAAGCACCACAAACAAAAGGGTGCCAGTTCATTTTTCTTATGAGCCATGTACTGTGAGCGGGGAAGATTTGACACCTGTGACTTTTCACTTAGTGGCCCATTGCAAAGGGCTGGTAAAGCTTCGCCTTATGTCAAGCGATGGCGGCACTCGACTCAATGGTGCGTTTCATGGCGGAAAACCTGCGGCGGACAAGATCTACAGCCACAAACCCATCAGCGTTATGAGCGCCATCCCACTTTGTGGAGCAATAAAACAAAAAAATAATACTATGGCGCCACAGCCCATCGGCAGGGCCGCCTTACCACGGGTCGAAGAAGAGGATAAAAAACCCGCACCCAAACACCCCGGCAAAAAGCCCAAAGGACGCACATCAATGCTTTAGATATATGGACTGCTTAACGTCGTCGCCGTCGAGTGATTGTGTCATTCCCGAAGAAGTGAAAAAAATGCGTTGTCTACACTGTAATGAAATCTACAAAGAAGAGGAATTTGAGGGCCACAGCTGTAAGGCGGATTTAAAGGCCCTGCGTACAAAAGATGATGGCGTTTAAAAAAAAGATATGGCACCCTTGGCCGCTGTGGGCCTTATTTTTTTTTCTCCCAGGTCGCCTGTGGAAAAGTGTTTGTTCATGTTAAGCAACATTGGGTTGGTTTGGTATTCTTTCTATCGATGTCGTCATTGATTTTAAAAGAAGCTTCATTATGCCTTTGCCATAGAAAGGGATATTTTATCCTTAAAAAAAGATTTCTTTCATAATCTACGGCGGCGTCTTGATTTTAAAAGAAGCTTTATTATCCTTTACAAACAAAGAATACCAAACCAAACCAATGTTGTTTAACATGAACAAAGACTTTTACACCGTCTCCTCGGGGGCGGGCACTCTAGCACACACTTGATGCTGCACATGATACTGCAGGCGTTGTTTAGAAGAAAAGCCCTTGCCGCAGTCTTCGCACACGTTCATCGCGGCCCAGTCAATGGCCCCTAAGAACACTTCGTCGTCGTCGGCGGTGATCTCTCTTCGGGGGTATTTATCTTTTACAGGGAACAAGCAACGCCAAATATGCTCTTCAGAGTCTCTGGAGGAGCCACAGCCGTTGTAATGCACTGAAGTCCAATGCGGGCGATTTTCCCAAGGCACGCCTTCAATGTCGTCAAAATAAGCCCCAGTGGCAAAGCGGGCGTCCAAGGCTTTCTTTTCGAACACAAGGCCCCGGATAAACTCTTTTTTACAGGGGCAGCGGCATAAGAGATCGCCGCATTCATAGCACTCTATGTCTCCGAGATCATATTGCTCTGTATAGCGCGTGCTGTGCTCCTCTGGGTCGCCAACAGTATTTTTTTCTTCAACGGCGGCCTTTTTCTTTAGACATACTTTGCTTTCTATGTGGCTTTTCAAACGCTGGCTACGGCAAAAGTTCTTGCCGCAGTAAGGACAGTCGGTTTGACAGCTTTTTGAATCCTCGTGTTGGCGTAGGCGGCGCGGAGAAGTAAAGGTTTTAGAGCAATGATGGCAGTTCATTTTATACTATAGAAAATCAAATCTTCAAATAAAGATACCAAACCTACCAAATGTTGCTTAACATGAACACACACTTTTTCACAGGCGGCGGCCAAAAAAAAGAAAGGCCCGCCGCCACCTCATTTTTTTTTAAACTGTAAGGGCGCCGCTGCTAGTCGTCGCCGGGCTGCCAGAGATCGCCACTGCTATAGCCACTGCTGCTGCTGTCATCGCTGCTATAGCCACCACCACCGTCTGGCGCTTCTTCCTCTTCGATTTCCAGTGACAAAGGCGGTGAAAGCAAAATTTCATCTATGCTGCCGTAAGAACTCATTATATACTCTACGAGAACATTTCTTTCGCGGGCGGCTTAGGATACTTAATCACATCAAAGCTCCAATAGCTGTTTTTACCGCCCCTACACTGTTTGAGGCCATTGCATCGGATGTGCGTGTAATCCTCGCCTTCCAGGGTCGCTTTGACTCTGTTCGGCGCCCATACGGTGTAAAGCGTCTCTTCGCCATCTTTCAAGGTCAACTTCATACTCTCGCCCAGCGCGGTCTCAAAGACCTGATAGTTCACAATGATAAAAATCTTGCCCGGTGTCAGATCGCGCCATTTGCTGATGCTGGCGGCCTCTTGGATGTGCTGGTTAAATTCTTCGGTGGTAATCATTATATCCTAGGGATATTTTAATCTTAAAACCCGATCCTATGAATCACCCTCAGATGCACCGCCAGGGTTTCTTCGCCCTTAAACCGCCGCGGACACCGCGGGCAAGGAATTCTTATGCCCCGGCTGTATTCTTTCAGGGCATCGACAATCTCATCGTAGTCGTGGCTGACCAGCGTTAAATAGCCCTGCTGTTCGTATCTTTGCAATGCTTCTTTTTGGGCCTCAGAGAGCTCGCCGTTGCCCTTGGGCGTCTTAAATTCTAAGCAGAAACCGGCGTAGTCTTTATGGGCGTTCTGCACTATGATGTCGGGCTGCCCCTTCTGATAGCCCTTTTGCCAGCTTTCTATGCGCTTTTGCCGGGTATCTTGGTTTTCTCCGAGGCCGGCGACCAATATGAGATTATGAAAGCGGCGGATGTAATCTATTACTTTTTTATGTAGGTCCAACTCATTTTCGATCTTAAAGCACGTGATTGCTCTTATATCTTTTTTTAACTCATAACGGCCAGTTTTTCTAATCTGCGGCAACACTTCTTCGAACACCCACTTTCTGAATTCTACGGCAGCCGGCAGCTTACTGCTAAAAATTAGCTCATACAGCCCAGGCTCAGAAACATAGACGGTGTTTGCCTGCTGATTTTGACCCGCATCGATTCGATGCCCCCTTATTTCGCCCAGGGTTTTTTTTATATTCCTCTGATACATGGTCTCTTACCGGATTTCTTGCACAGCTGTAGCCCAGGGCGCCGGTCACATCTGTTGCCTTGAAATACAATTCATCTCCTTTTTTGAGGGTATTGAGTTTTAGATTTAGCTTTGGGTTTTCAAAGACGCGTAACATTGTATATCAGTGTGATATTTTAATCTTAAAATCCTGTTGAAAGGGTCGTGAATCGCGACCCTTAATAGGCAATAGACTGTAATTGATTCCCTTCGACATTCATTTGCGCATCGCTTACGACAAAGATGTAACAGTTGATACTCTTATCAGTACTATTCTTTGTACGTTTTATCTCCAGAGTGACGCCGTCTTGTGTGCTGACCAGTTTTAAGCCCTGGCCATGGATTTCATTGTCTTCAGTGGTTCTTAGAGCTGACAAACCTAGAGCTGCAGTATGAGACAATTCACAGCGATGTCTTAGCCCGCAGTGCAGCAGCCGAATATTCTGCCGGCAAAGCATTTCTTTACGATCATGTGACCTTGCATAAAACTTTTAGCTTCAATGAGAAAAAAGATGAGTTGATTACCCAAACAGTTAATATCCCCAGGAGATCTCTGTCGGGGCTGCTGTTGCTGTTTGTAAAACCTTACAGTGCCGGTCAAAGAGATTCTGAGGCATTTGTAAATCCGGCCATTACCGATGTAAAGGTTAATATCAACGGCGTTCCAAACAAGGTTTATTCGCAGGGCCTGAAGCCGGCGGATATTTACAAAGAAGCGGTAAGGCGGTTTGGCGACCACTAAGCCCTACGCAGTTCTTTCATGGCAATAAATATGCGTTGCACTGTGCAAAAAGGCAAATATTCGGAAAGAATATGCTTGAATATAGACATGCATACTTCAAGTATTCAGGGAAATCCATTGGTATTCAAGTCCGAGTGATGCAACGTCATGCTAGAATCACTCGGAACGAATCCGGACAGAATTTCCATTTTCGTCCCGTATACTCATGACTGACTTCACGTATAAATATTCGCGACGTATATTTATACGTGAAGTCAGTCAAGAGTATACGGGACGAAAATGGAAATTCTGTCCGGATTCGTTCCGAGTGATTCTAGCATGACGTTGCATCACTCGGACTTGAATACTAATCGAATTTCCCTGAATACTTGAAGTAACAAGTATGATACTCTTGTATACTATTGTATTCGTTTAGTTGATGCTTCGAATATTCTTGAATATTGGACATTGTCAAATTCTTCCTACCGAAATACCCTACGAATATCAGTCGTATGTTACGAATATTCCTGAATACTAGACATCCCTGACGTTTTCTTAGCGAACAACCCTCCGAATTTCAGTCGTATGTTACGAATATTCCTGAATACTAGACACCCCTGACGTCTTCTAGTCTAACTCCCCTGTGAATATCATTGGTATAATACGGATATTCTTGAATTCTCAACGTATTCTTCACAACATCCCATCGAAATACGGGAGATTTTCAAGCATTTTACCCATTCAAAGGCCTATAACTACATCAAAATACATAGAAAAACAAAATATACAAGCATAAACAAACAAATTCATAGCATTGAAATGTGTTTTATTAAAATACGGTATAGGATTTATCAATTGACATGGCGGTAACATTTGAACAGTAATAGATAATAGACTACTAACTTGAATCATTTAACTACTTGATATCTTAATAAACGTGTCTCATAGTTTCCTTTATATATACACTCAACTGTTCGCAATCAATGTAGCCAGAGAAAGAAACGGACATCGATCACTGGTTCCCAGCTTGGAGCATTTTTGGCCGCTTCGCTGAAGTCGCAATCCAAGATTCTCCAGTTTAACTAAAAAGATATAAAAGTATCTTAAAATCTTTTCATCTAAAAGCATAATCACAAGTCAATGTACGTACAAGCTTATTACGCGAGCTGATTTACTCGAAAGAACAATCATATTCCCGTCATAGTGAAAACAAAATATGGCTATCCTAAAAGGAGTCTCTTTTATGACCTTCTTCTTCCCTATAAGAAGGTTTAAAATTGACTTCTCGTACGATAAAGTCGGTCAATACTAATAATTGCTTATCAAATATTCAACTTACCGCCAGAGACTTCGGCATCCTTCCATTGTCGCCCTTGTAGAATAACTATTTCTACTCTGATGAAGCTTGTTCTTCTTTCAAACAATGTATTAAAGCTTTCTCTATATTTCCTCCTCGATTTGAGAATAATGTAGGCCATATTTTAGGCTCAAAATATAGGATTTTGTAGAACATATTCGCTATCTCCTCGATCGTACTTCAACCGTTCACTGAATGAGCGCCTACTATTCAAAACACGCACGTGATCAAATACCGTGTTTTCATTGGTTTATTGTGAGAAATGCACGGGATTCCTGTGCATTGACCGCTGACTCAACATTTCGCTGGCCAATTATTAATTCATCGAAAAGACAAAGGTGTTTGTAAAGTTGTCTATGCATTTTGGACCTCTTTCTTTTGATTTTTGACCTAAAAACAGCTCAAAGGACACAAGTCAACAAGATAAAACAAAGGTACGTAAGATAAAGATACTTTTTGTGAGGTATTCCTCGATTCAGACCTTTTAAATCGACTTTGAAGGGAACGTAAATTTTGGCGCCAATTTTGTACAGTAGTAGGTCAACATGGTCCAAACTGCCTGGATTTGGAAGCTGTTCCTTTTATTATTGTTTTGTTGGCATTATGGTATTGGTATCCAGACATACTGGATCTAAAAGAATCCAAACATTGATGCTTTGATGAGAATAAAAAATGTTCAACATTACAGAGGGAACAGAAAAAGTGACATTTTTTAATCTTAAAATAAAACTCAAGAACTCTGCAAAGTTATGATATATCAAGCACACTCTTTTACATAATAATGTTCCATATTTACCTGACTTTATAAAGTCACAGAAGACAAGGTTGGTTTATTCATCTAAAGTTGTGATTTGTGGCCTAATCAATTTAAAGCACTTGTCATGTATTAGGAAGTTACTAAAGGGAACTTCTGTCCATGACCTATTACACCATCAAATACCATGCAAAACTTGAAAATAAGACTCTTTCATGATAAATAAGCCAATTTAAATTACTTTCGTTGAAATGATAGATAAGCTTATCTAAATTATTTTGTTTGAAACCTTGTTTCCTGATGAAACAATTTTCCCGAACTTTTCTATGATGTCACTGTTAGAGGGAATGAGTGCTTCATGTCCGCCAGCACAGGCAACATTTTTGTAATATCTACATCTACATTAAAAAAATAGAAAAACAATCAGGACTTTATCATTTGATTATTCAGCTTCTTTGAAAAGTAATTTGATATTGTGTGTGAACATTAACTTTTTTTTGTCCACAAATACTATGAAATGACCCTATCATGAAATCTTGACAAAATGTAATGTTTGACACAGAAGAGTGACTATATATTGTATTATCTCTCAACAGGTGTAAATGAAACTGCTTATTGGAAGTGGAATGACCAAGAGTTGTTATTTATATGATTAAATCCATGGTTTTTGTAAATAATTCACCCAGAAATGACTTGATTACTTAAAATTAACAGCAGAGTAAATTTTCACTTGAATGGTACATGTGACCATTTTTAAAAACTGACAATTTCAAAAATTTTGTCACAATTTGTCAAATGACAATATTTATTCATGTGTGAGCATTACATAAATTTAGTCTGAAATTATTAGAATATCTGGCCATCAACAAATTTATTTTTATTTTGTTGTAATTCAATTTTGTGACTTGCACTTTGAGATTTATATATATATTTTTTGTCAATTTTATTCATGTAATGTCTTTGTGTATAAATGTTTGCCCGAGCTTTATGATTTTGCACTACCCGGTGAGTGCCACTTAGTGAGATCTTCAGGCTGGTTTCAGTGCATAATTGAGTGGCTGGCAGGATTTATCCATGTGTGTGCATTATTGGATAAAATTGAACCTGAATGTATTGGAATATCTGTTTGTTCATAAAAAAAATCACAGGAACTTGCAATTGAAAAAGCCTCACATTTGTACTATTTGTTCATTTCGATTAATTGAAATCAACATTTTTGGTAAGACAGAACAATGAAAACGCGAATTTTGTTTATCAGAAAATCGCAATCAACAGATATCAGATTAAACGGCCAGTAACCTTGAAACGACTCGTGACCAAATGCTTTCAGCAAACCATCTCACAACAATAAAAAGAGTACAAACACCAAAAGTTTACAATAAATTGATAACACCCACTTGAATGATTTCTTGAACATGTTAAAGAAAATCGACTTATCATTATGCCAGTAGTATTTATGCATGATGATGTATCACATTTTTGATCACTCAGAAATAAATGAATACTATTTGAAGATTCCAGTAATATTCACACTTCAAATATGAAAATCCTCATACGGTAGAAATATCTTGTACGAAAAATATGTGTAAATATTCAAAAACCGCAGAAAGTATTATTCAAAGTCACAAAGAAATATTATTTTTGGGATTATCTGAAGTATTCTAGTTGAAAATCCCTGTGCATTCATACTTCACATACTCGAGTCCGAATACTCTAGAGATAAATGTTATGCAAAGTATGCGTAAGAATTCAGCATGTGTGCACTCTACTTATTGAAAAATGTTTATTGTATCAAAATATTGGTCTTTAGACATCTATTTTAGAATGTAGACTGCATGATGTATCACACTTTTCATCACTCAGAAATAAATGAATATTAATTGAAGATTCCAGTAATATTCATACTTCAGATATGAAAATCTTCATACCGTAGAAATATCTTGTACGAAAAATATGCGTGAATATTCAAACCGCAGAAAGTATTTTTCGAAGTCACGAAGAAATATTATTTTTGGGATATCTGAAGTATTCTAGTTGAAAATCCCTGTGCATTCATACTTCACATATTCGAGTCCGAATACTTTAGAGATAAACGTTATGCAAAGTATGCGTAAGAATTCAGGTTGTATACTACTAGAATACGTCACGTATATCATCCGTCTCGAATATCTTAGAATACTCCAAGTCAAGAAGCCATATTATTTTTCTGAATACTCTTGAATATTTGCCTTTTGGCACAGTGGAAGAAAATGAAATGGCCGACTGGTTGTCTGAAACCCCCATTGAAAACGCTAAAAGGCGCCTCTTAGAATTATACGAAAACTTCAACTTTGATGAGGTAAAACTATCTGAGCATCGGGGCCAGGCTTACATCTCTTTTCCAAACGAAAAGAAAAAAGACGCCTGGACTAAGCCACAAAAACTTTTTACTAAAGATGGTGAGGTTACAGAAACGGTAAAGGCGCTCAAGGGATTTAAAATGGCATCGAGAGGCCTCTTAGAGATGTTGGAAGAACATAATGCAAAGATCGAATTGCAAAAGAGAGCCATCGACCTAGAAGATCAACTAGGCGAGGCCGAACAAGCCCTGGCGGTCAAAACCCAGGCCCTGTCTAATCTACAATCCCGATTTGATCGCGTCCAGGAAGAATACGAAAAAGCCTTGATGGCCAACGAAGAACGCCACAACCTGGAGACAGAAAACTTCCTCGAAGATGCCGAACAACGCTACAATTCTATTTTAGAAGAAAGAAATATCATTGTCACCGAGGCCAACAAAGCCCTGCGAGAAAGAGACCGTGCCCGCGCGGCGCTAGACGAAACCACCCAAGAGTTAGGGATGGCCAAAACTGACGCCGCCACCCTTCGTTCTGAACTCGAGGCCTCGCAAAGAGAAAAGGCCGAGTTAGAACATAGAGTCCGCACCCTTGAAGAGCAATTACAGCAAGACCGCCAGGCCATCGAAGACATATCAAACAATTGTCAATAAAAAGTTGTCATTCGCTCGGCAGTCAACTCTATTCCATATTTGGGCAGGCATTACCTTATTTGGAAGTCACGTTGATCCATTTTTGCTGATTTTTCGGCAAAACGGTGGAAAATTTGACCAAAACTTGCAGAAATTGTAGCTATGAAACACATCACATTGTCCACCATCTTGAAAATTGCTTAGAAACCTCTCTTTTCAATAAACAGGAAACCCAATGGTAAAAACACAGGAAGCCCGCGAAAAGCAACAATTGTTTGATATGCTTAGAACTCCAAATAGAAGAACTCCGTCGAATAGCCGACGATGAAAACCGCACCGAAGAAGAACGCGAGGCCGCCGAAAGACGGGCCCAAGAACTCCAAGAGCGCTTAGAAGAATTAGAGCACCAAGTAGAAAACCGCGAGCGAGAATTAGGTCTTACCACTAAGGAAAAAATAAAACGCGCCCTTTTAAAATATGGACTGCCACTTGCATTTGCAGTTGCTGTCAGCAGCGTCGTGGGAGTTATCTTTACCATGCTGAAAGCCACTGGGGCCGGAGTTAAAAAAGTAGGACAAGGCCTTGCTAACCTGGGTAAAAAAATGGCCGCCGCCGTGCCAGGTCTATTAGGCAGTGTATTATCTTTGGTGTTGAAGACCGGCGGCGAATTGCTGAAGTTTGTCGGCAACAATATTTGGATTCTTGTCGTAGCTATAGGCGCCGTACTTTTAAAGAAGTTAAAGATATAATTACCGCAGCATAAAATAGCCCAGCCCCACCGCCGCCGCCGTAATGCCGCCCTTTAAAAGACCATGGTCATACTCTTCTTTTATAGTCGGCAGCGGCTTAATAGGCTTTTTCTCTGGTGGGCCGTGGGTGGGTTTTTCTTTCTTAGGCGGTGGCTTTTTCTTCGGCGGCTTATCAAAGTGTGGCACTTTACGCTGCTTCAAATCGCCGTTGATGCCATTGATGCCAAACTTCATCACCTCAGTAGCCTTTTGTAAAAGATTGTTATAGCCCACGACAGAGTGAGTATTAATCACTAAATCGCTAGGCATTAGCCAACAACCTGGGGCTATGGCGTAGTCTAAGCGCACTTTAGCCTCTTGGACGGCAAACTGATACCTTTGTATGCTCTTGGCAATGTCGTTTTCTATGACGGCCGATTCAAAGAGCACTAAGGACTGTTGTTGTGTTTCTTGACTAGCACCACCAGCGGCTATGATGGGCGAGCGTGTATCTACCTGCGCCCCCAGCACACAATAAACGTAGGCCTCTATGCTTCTATTTAGGCGGGCCAGATTTACCAGACCTTCACCTTTTTGCAATACAAACCAATCGTATTGTCTATAAGTGCGGGCATCTTTTAACACTTCTATCTCAGGCCCGCCATATTTAGGCTTACCCTCATCTCTAAATCTATTCTCAGGGTTAGGCCAGCCGCCTTCTTCTATGTTAAGCCCTGCGTAATCGTAGCCATAAGGGTCGCCAACGCCGCCATTGTTGGGCGCTAAGAACCTAAAGTCCTTGTGGATTTTAAATTCATTACATAGCCTCTCAAAGGCCGCCTCTTTATAATGTGTGTCGTAGGCATCAAAGCTAAGATCGCCCGGCAAAGGCGCTCCCAATTCATGTAGAATGCGGCGAATAGTAAAAATTACATGAAACTGTAAAAAAGAACACCGCTGTAGCATATCTAAACCCACACCGCAGCCCGCCGTCGCCGCCCATACGGCAAAGTTTAACTGTTGCGCCCAGTAAGTCATACTTGGCCCTTTTAGCCATTTTTTTGCCGCCGCTGCAGATTTAAATTCTGTCTCACTCTTTTTAAACACGTTACGAACTTTTAAAGGTATCTTTTTACCCGGCGCCACTTCTAAGGTCAAATGAGAGAAATTAGTCTTAGGAGGCATCGTGTGCCAAGCCACAGCGGGCACTGGGTAATTTATTTTGCCGACTGTAAAATCCTTAGGCCACGACGATGGAGATATCTTAACGGTCTTGTTTTTAGGATCTCTAGGACCTAAGGCCTTTAAAAGCGCCGCATTTAATTTTGAGTCGCCATAGTGATGCACTGCCGTTGGAAAAGGTCCATCGGGCGTAATATCTTCTCTAAAGACATCGACAGCAATTCCATTGTATTCGAATTCAATACTCTGAGGCCCTGCAGAGAACTGTTTAAAATCAGCATGTGGGTAAGCGGTTCTAAACCTATGCCATTCGTATCGTACCATTATATATAATGACCGATGTGATACGAGAAGAACCCTCTGCACCATTATACCCTGTCATTTCTGATGGGGAAAGTTTTCGACTTCAAAAAATCAATATGATCCTTTCTGAATTAGGCGCCGAGGTCAAACATTACGACGGCGTGCGTAAAAAATACAATAAAACACGCTCTGTGACCCATGCCATTGCTTTATCTTCCGGTACTTTATCGGCCCTTTTAACAACTTCGGGGATTGCCACATCTTTAACAGGTCCCGGAATTCTAGTAGGAATCCCTCTAAGCGCGATTGGGGGACTCTGTGGAATTATTTCAGCCGTCAGCACGGCTAGTATGAAAAAAATTATCTACTAAAATCTCTAAACATGATAAAAATATCATGCTAGCAAAATCAAAAAACTAACTCAATTTGCGACCTTACCTCTCAGGCATTGCGTGACAGGAGAATCGATGACGTCGAATTCTCGCTAATTCTAGCCGAGGAAAATAAATACGAGAAGTTGAAGTCTGAAGTTAGGAATAAAAAAATAATTGTCAAAGACCTGACCGAGGAAGAGAGAAAAAAAATATACCAAGCAGCCAGAAGACGAGCTTCAAAGAAAACTAAATCTGTAAATATTTATTTCGAAAAGAATGAGACAGGATTTAATTTGCATATTGAACGTCAGTCTGGGTCATATGCAAATTGATATGTAACATAAATACAATAATTTTTCACTATGTCATTGTCCAACATGCTTGGTCTTGGCTTGTGTTTGTGGACTCTGGTTTGGGAGGCCCAGAGTCCCCGAGTTCGAGCCCCGGCTCAACCATGTTGGACCGATTGGTGTGGGTTCGCCTCCCATCCACACCAATCGTGGGAGGGGTGGGTAAGAAAGAAATTGAAAGAGCGATTCAACCCGCGACGGGGGGTTTCGCAAGGAAAAGTTGGATAAGGCGGGTGGCGTATCTTGGGACATTGTCCGGAGACGCCACCTGGGGGGCCGTAAGAAAGAA
Source organism: Telmatactis stephensoni (assembly GCA_029948255.1). Classification (NCBI taxonomy): domain Eukaryota; kingdom Metazoa; phylum Cnidaria; class Anthozoa; order Actiniaria; family Isophelliidae; genus Telmatactis; species Telmatactis stephensoni. The sequence goes on from JALIZF010001834.1 coordinate 577,805, forward strand.
ACATATCAAACAAAACAAACAAAAACAAACAAACAAAAAAAACCCCACTGGGGAAAGCTTGATGTTCTGCGCGATTATTTCCCCAGTGGGGTTTCTGGCCTATCAAAAGCCAGTTTTGCATTTTCTTGGAATCCATTTCAGCAGCGGGTGCTTGGCATCTATCGTGTAAAAATTTCAAAAATTATGTCAGGATAGTAATGAATGTCTTTTCTCCAGCCGAATAAACATATGCTCGGCTCTAAGCATTGTATTTACAGAAACCTCAGGTATTTTTTTCTCCTGTAATTTCAGATAGAAGGCTTGAAACACTCTTGTAATATTTTTCTTAGCTTTAATTTCTTCAAGGTTTTCTTCAAACCCTGTAAAGTTGGCTCTTCTAAGTTGTCTATAATTTTTTTCTTAGTTTCATCATCGAAGAATACGGGCCGATGACCTTGTATATAACTCATCCACTCTCTAAAATAGTGTATTCTTTTATACGGCGTTCGTTTACGACCACCGTTAGCGTAATATTGTTCTATGGTGGCACAAGGAACCGCATTGAATATAATTTTATTACACTGTAAACAAATGGCTGAAGTGTCTTCTTGTATTTGCATGTTTTTCATCACAACAGACAAGCGGCGTTGGCTTTGTAGTTGGTAAAGATAACTTCAAACAGTGGATGCAAACCAAACGGTCTTCAAAGGGCACTAAAGTACACATCTATATTATAACTAATCTTTTAACTCCAATCAGAAACATACTTATCATAATGACAATCATACTCGTGTTTTATACAATCTAAAACAGTGGCAAAAGTCAGATCACAATAGTGGCACTTCATATACTATACCTAATTTAATTAACCTATCCCTATGTTCATTTTCATGTCTTGCACATTCTTCATTGGTGTTTAAAAGTATTTCACAAATTTTTCATCAAAGGAGTTGCGGGTCTTTCCATTGATATAAAAAATGCACCTCATCTGTGGCATTCTACATCTATTCCTACATTAAAAAAAACTCAAAATCTTTTGAACACATTGTGTTACTCCCTAAGTGACTTTTAGACTGGGCCCTTTTAACAGCTTTCCATCTCTCACATTAAACTCTAAACCAATATTTATTAGTGATGAAATCAGAGCCATGCTTTAAGAAAATAATATTATCTTAATTTTCAATGTCACTGAGAAGAGACATGATGAGGTATTCAAGAGAGGGTTGAATTAATCTCCAAGCCATTAAATTTGCAGACTTTTGTGATAATAATCAATTATTCATTTACATATAACTTTTTTGCTGTTGTTTCTCATTTCCAAAATAATTTTGTAAAGTATAAATTTGCAATAATTGTGCCTTTTAACTAAGCCAACAACATACTAGTACATCAAACTTTAAGCAATGCAGTTTATGTTCAGATGGTAAAATTCTATACCTTTGAGATATCTTAATATTCTACTAACCAATATTTTATATAAATACAGTCTTTGGGCATACCATACATGTATACAGCACACATGCAAACAATTATTTAACCACCCAAGAAACTAAACAAAATATAGTTCCATGACCATGCATATAATTACAAGATAATTTTTAAACCCACTCAGAGTGTATATAGACAATAGAGTATATATCATATACTGCCATAAATGGAAATATTATAATCATGGCACAGATCAACACACATCTTAAGCCCTACATGCATGAACATTAAACTGAGAGAAAATTAAATATTTCACACATTCATCCAACCTTGGAAACAATGTCATTTCTGAAAGGGCTAACACAGAATTTGCATTGACTTACCGAAGCATCTTTGGTGTACCCACAGTAACAGAAATTGTCATCTTCTGTGCATCTTTTGGGGATGTACCGTTCAGTGCTGGCACTTGAGGCAGAAATGTTATAGCCTCTTTCACGTAGCCAGACAAGGGATATAAACTCATGGTGAAATACTTGCTCCCATCTTGACTGGTAAATTGTATTTTTACTATATCTCGCAATTGAGATATGCTTTGCCTCCCTTCCCTCCATAGAGTTCAACCCCAAGCCCATATCATACTTATCCTTCATATGCTGCGTATGTACTGGAACAACATTTCCCAAAGTCCAAGCTGTCTGATGAAAAGGAAAATAAAGGCAATTAATCTTAAAATATCTAGTGCAGAGCTGTCTGAGTTTACTTACTTGTTGCTGAGAGATTTCTAAACGACAGAAAAGAGATACACAGTCCCTCAATGTCAGGCATGAATATGCTAGAACATGTAAATTTATTTCACTGCTTGATCCTCTAGCTGCAAAAGGTTCTACTGCAGCAATTAAACACATGAAATTGTGTAAAAAAGCTCTCGACTCTCTACCTGTAAATCGGTAATCAAAAGGCTTACCTTCTTTCCTGGTTTCATCAATCCACTTGATAATTTTTTTTGCAAGTCTTGAAAGATGGCATTGTGTTCTTAAGAGATTGACATACTTTACAAGGGGAGACTGTGAAGAAACCTTTGAAAAAGAACTGATTGACAGTGGAAGGTTAGATACAATGACAACTTCATTTAAGAGATAACGATGAGCTAGTGCACAAGCATTATTTTTTAAATGAAGTGGCTCAACATGAATTCGATCAACAAACTCTCCAACCAAAGGCTTAAACTCTTGTCTACTCTTTTTATTGCTGATAAAGGTAGTAACCTTGTTTCGCTTGGTAGATTCAGCAAGCTTTTGCTTATCTAGCTCAACTTTCAATTTCTGAACTCCTTTAGCCACTTTAAGCCTGTCTTTGTACTTCCAAGGCTTCCATGTGTTTTTTTCTTCCTTTCCAAATGTCCCATTAATGTTTTTGCCATTATCAGAAGTGACATCTGCAAAGGAAGAAAAATATTTTGCACTCTTAGACAACTCTCCACTAATAAAGGCTACCATTTTCATGTCATTTGGTAGCTCTCCCAGATGAAATTTCACTGTGACTGCTTTGCCCTGATGGTTAAGAGTAAAAACATTTTTTTCAACTGATTGAATATCATTAAATAAAAGAGAAATATATCGCTGAACTGGAAGACAAGTCTCACTACAATTGGCACCAAACAACAAAAAGTTTTCATTGCTGCTCAGTATTCCTCTCCCAATATTCAAGAATCCAATGAGCCAAGCACATGCTGAATCATCTTTGCCAAATGGAGCAGCATCACCTCCAATAGTAAAAGTGAAGGTATAGGGTTCTTCAAACCAAACAAGTTCATTTTCTCTAGAAAGATAAAAATTGGCAAGAGTTATAAGTGTTTCTTTAAGATCTCTATAGCATCCATGTACTTTGTCCACCTCATTCAAGACATCACATACACATTATAAACCTTACCTATAGGTATAGACTTCACATACGGCATCAACTTATTGTAAGGTACTAGTCTAGGCATTGGTAAATGACTAACTGAAATACGCTTAGTCTGCTTACTATTACGACGACGACAACTACTACTACCACCACCACTGCTACTTCCACTACTACTTGTACTAGCACTACCACTATCAAGTTTACTATCACTACTTGTAAAAGCACTATCCCTGTATATCTTTCTATACTTCTTCTTACCCAAGATCCCCCCACTGTAGTATACACTAATACTTCTAATTATGTTATCCTCAGATCTCTCATACTTGGCTACCTCCCTCTTATATAACTTAGATACAACCCTTTTTACTTTGGTACTATTAGAAAATGCTTCAAGTAAGATTTTTTTAGATGATTTTTTCAAAGCTGTATCGATCAATCCAATTTGAGCTGGAGTAGAAAAGCCAGATGTTCCTCCGTGAATTTCGAGAGCTGCCATGAAGAGTTCTTGTCGTCTTTGTGATACCACTGTCCTGGAACCCCGGATCTTGCCATTTAAGTGGGTAGTAGGTTTCTTCCTTCTCCATTTTGCTGACTTCTCAGTTAAAAACTTTGCTTTCTTCACAACAGGTTCTAAGCTTATTTCACTCTCTATCTCCCTTAACTCCTCTATTTCATCTACAACTGCTTTAACCTTAAAAGTATAGCCATATTATATTAAATTGTATTAAACTAAATTGGATACACATATTTAGGGTTCTTACTTCTGGTAGAGGATACTCATGTCTACGTAATTTAACTAATATAACAAAGGATATAACAGATTTCCACTGAATTACCTAGACTGGGTCGTTTATTACTGTCCTCTACCCGAAATAAAGAACCCAATTTAGCGTTCAATGATAGAGTACAAACACAGTACATAGTGTTATTCAAACAAAAGAAAACGAATTATGACAAAACAATTATTTAAACGCTAAACCATGATTTACAGAGTACGTAAACTTAAGTATAAAGTAAGGAGAGTTTTCAAACACTGAAGTGGACACACCATGATAATGTTTTTACGCTCACCTTATTATCCAGCCTTTGAAACTGGATATTCTTTGCTTTTAATTTCTTGTTTAGATCTTCAACTTCTATACTCTTTTCCTTTATCTCGTTTGCCTTCTCTTCTACTTGTTTCTTTTTGACTTATAGGTCTTCCTGACACTTCTTTAGTACATGGTTACTTGCCAGTGACTCTTGTTGGATCTCTTTCTTTCTCTTCATATACTGACCAACTTTAAATCTCATCGTAACATTCGAATCGGATTACAGTTAAATTACAAGAAATTCGAAGGCGTGTAAAACAAAATCAAAGTTGAAAATCAAAAAATTAAAAAGAACACGATCCTCTTCACATCTTCAGGTTTCAATCAAGCAAAGAATCATTTTTCAAGAAAATAAAACGACGAAAATAAAACAAGGGTGAAAATATGCCCTTTCTTAAGAACTGTACATATTCAAAGAATTGAGCGAAAGCGAAATCTCGAAAAAAACTGATTTCTTACGAAACTCCCGCCATCTTTGACATGAAAACAAACAGCAACCAAACCCGCTCATTTTCCCGCCATCCGATCTTCTGTACGAAGTCTACGAATGCTGTACGGAGCTCCGAAAGACTCACCGTTTTCAAATCGCAAAAAAGTCGTTATTTCGTTCCCAGTCTACAATTTTGTATCACGTCCAATATGGCGTCTTGACACAGGCAACCCCGGTATTTTTGATCACGCGCGTGCCCTACGTGAATTGCAAAAGATCTTCTGGTCAAGAAGGCAAGAATGTGGCAGACACATCTGAAGAAGATATCCGACTTTCCTTGTGTTGGTTCTGGAGTATGGTGGCAGTGGCACGATGATGGATCCCTTGTGTTCTTTGATGGGCCTAACAAACCACCAAGCCAACAAGAGGGACCCCCACTCTCTCATTTTAGATCAAGTTCCATTAAGGAAATAAAGAATCAACTAGAAATAAAGTGGGAAGATTGCTTGACTGGTGTAGAGGACTTGCCTTTGTACAAACTGAGAGACAAAGATGGAAAGCTAACATACAACAGGTTACAATCTAAAGAACAATGTACTCCTGATGAAGAGCTTCAAGAGCAAGGTAAATTTGAACAAGAAATTGACATGCATATATTAAGACTTAGGAATTGGCAATTAATTAAGAAACATGTATAAAGTATATAATTATGTAAAGTATTTGATCAGTGTGGTGCAATTTTAATAGCTCTTTTAAGATGTAAATTAGTTCATGCATGTTTGTGCCCATAAATGTTTTGGTACACTTTACATACACGAGAACTGGGGAAACTATAACTTGCTAAACAGTGTATTTGGACAACAACTAAAATTGCACCACAGCACATTCATGACCCAGATAATGCCAAATGCTAAATATGAACTACTAAATAATAATAATTGGTATACAATTACTGTTTAAAGAACAGGAATAACAATTATAGTCAAAATTTCAATTTTTGACAATTTCTGCCTCTATTTCTGTTCTCATTTAATCTATAAGCACAAAGGAATATTATCTGACTGCTTATAAGCAATTTTTGCATTTACCTTGTTTAGAGTTACATGAGTACCACAAGACTGAAAATGCAATAGAGGAGGAAACACCTGATGCCATTGTCCATGAAGAAGTTGTTGAGAGTGTTGTGTTTGGTGATTGCACATTAGATGAGTTTGAAGATGTACATGTACAAGATCTACATGTAAATGAGCCCCAGCCAGAGAATGAAGTTTCTTTGAACTTAACCAACTGTGATGAATACCATGATGACCATGTAATAAGCAATGTGTCTGAGAGTGTATGTGCAGGGAAAAAACACAAATTAAGCAGCTCCATGTTATCTTCAAGCTCGAAGACCCCAAAGGTACTGAGAGTAGATGAGACCCAGTTCACCCAGTCCAAAACAGTAAAAGCAGTTGAAGTTGTGTTGGGAAAAACTGATGAAGTAAAATAACTTTACAAGCTACGTACAAGTTTAGACCGAAACCCCAAGTCTCGTTTTTGCATCAATAAATATGAAAACCATCTTGCTATAATTCAAGTAAAAGTCCTCAAGTCTCTGCAAGAGTTGAATAAAGATCTGAAGACATGGGATACGTCCTACGTCTTGCAAAATGGCAATCTCCCCACATTAGCTGATTACAGTTCATCATCTGAAGCAAGCAGTATTCTGAAAAAAAGAAAAGTTGCACTTCAACTTTTACAGAAGTGGAAGATCTCAGTACATCTGGTGTAATGCGCCTTTCAGATATGCTTTTCTGAGGGATGACCACTGGGCTAACCAGGGAGATTGTAAAAAATGCTGAAATCCCCACCCTGATTTTCAACCTCAAGGTGAAATTAAGCATTTCTCCAACTAGAAGGGGGGGGGGGCATACATGTATATCGTTGGCAAACAATCTACAATTTTACTTGTATTTACCCACATTTCCCTATGGCTGGCCTGGGGCTCACATACTCAGGGAAGCTGTTGATACATGTAGGTGCATTTAAATAGCATTAGGTTATCCCAAAATATATCCACCATTCAATATGAAGGAGGTCTGTTAACTGGCTTAAAAACAATCAAACATATAATATTACCACCTTCCATGTTAAACAGTAAACTTCAGACCTTACATTGACAGGATATGTGGGAATCAATTTTGAGACAGCTCATTTGTATTAACTATACTACTATTGGTATGTACAACATTATATCAATTTACAAGAATTCTTCCAGACATATGAAGGCATAACCTCAAAAGGGGAAATAACGGTTATTCAAAAGTTAATCTATTCAAGCATGGGTTAATGGCTTACCATTTCATGATAATCTTTAGCAAATCTCTCGACATTCCCGATACTGAAACAGAACGGGTATTATTTGAATTAAGCTTAAGACTTATTTATGATGCGAATAAATTGGTACATGACTATACAGTATGTTCGCCGTGTCCCGCGGCTCGATAAATAAAGGAAATAAGACGGAAAAAACTAGAAATGCTTGAACGAAGCAATGATCTTCAATGATTCTCTCAACATTTTTGATGCTGAGCTAAAAAACGTTATGGGAGTAGTTCATTTTCCCTAGTGCAAAATATAATCCATATCAAGGCGAGGTGATCTTTGGGGGTTGAAGACCATGAGGTTTTAAATTATATATATATCATTTTAGAGTAGAGGATTTGTATTGGAATTACCACTCAGATGATAATCTTCTAAAATTCTCTGGTGTTTCATCCCCAGAAATGTATTGAAACGGTTGCAAGCCGTTTTGAGAGTCAAAAATAAAAAGTCCGTTATTTATTAACGCCGCCATCTTGTTTTCTAGCAACGCGAGCCAGCGTGACCTTGAGCATTGCTGGGGGTCTGATCATTGCAAAAAAATTAAAGACTCACTAATAAGTGTTTGACCGAATACGTTTCAGTATTCGCTTACTTTCTTTTTTCGTATAAAGTGTTTCTGTTCATCGAAATGAGAAAAGGAAAGGTACAAATATGACGATTTCTCGTCAACACAAGAAATATCCAGCAAAAAAAGACACGTAAAGTAAATGAACTATAACGTCGTTGTAAAAATCTATACGACATGAATGTAAATCGAAGTTATTATCGAAATGAATGACAACTTCGCTTGAAGATTAAGAAAGGAGGTGTAATGAATAGAGCGTTTTCACTTCCGATCACGTGACGTAATTTTACGTGATTCAATTTTTTCAGGCCTTTCCAGAGCTCTTCCCAAAATCATAGCAATTGCATCTGAAAGAACGACGAAAACTGCGTATATCTGAAAAAAAAGCCAAAATGTTTGTTCGTTAGCAAGATATGAATTTTTTTTAATTTGCTTGAATATTTGGTAAGAATGTATGGAGCCGCCATGTTGGAGTACCATTTTGGAACCCCAATATGGCGGCCACAACACTGAACACTGAAATAATACTAAAACCAGGAATAATTAGAAAATTAAACGAGACTTACCTGTAAGGTGAAGTTTGATTGAGATTCTATCACATGACGTACGGAGTGAGGAGATCACATGAGATAGCACAGCGCATGCGCAAGATCATTATTTAAAGGTGTGGGTGTGAGAAAGGGAACAACTCACCCCAGCAGACGATCTAACAATAATAATTAAATAATTACAGTTAAATTACAAGAAATTCGAAGGCGTGTAAAACAAAATCAAAGTTGAAAATCAAAAAATTAAAAAGAACACGATCCTCTTCACATCTTCAGGTTTCAATCAAGCAAAGAATCATTTTTCAAGAAAATAAAACGACGAAAATAAAACAAGGGTGAAAATATGCCCTTTCTTAAGAACTGTACATATTCAAAGAATTGAGCGAAAGCGAAATCTCGAAAAAAACTGATTTCTTACGAAACTCCCGCCATCTTTGACATGAAAACAAACAGCAACCAAACCCGCTCATTTTCCCGCCATCCGATCTTCTGTACGAAGTCTACGAATGCTGTACGGAGCTCCGAAAGACTCACCGTTTTCAAATCGCAAAAAAGTCGTTATTTCGTTCCCAGTCTACAATTTTGTATCACGTCCAATATGGCGTCTTGACACAGGCAACCCCGGTATTTTTGATCACGCGCGTGCCCTACGTGAATTGCAAAAGATCTTCTGGTCAAGAAGGCAAGAATGTGGCAGACACATCTGAAGAAGATATCCGACTTTCCTTGTGTTGGTTCTGGAGTATGGTGGCAGTGGCACGATGATGGATCCCTTGTGTTCTTTGATGGGCCTAACAAACCACCAAGCCAACAAGAGGGACCCCCACTCTCTCATTTTAGATCAAGTTCCATTAAGGAAATAAAGAATCAACTAGAAATAAAGTGGGAAGATTGCTTGACTGGTGTAGAGGACTTGCCTTTGTACAAACTGAGAGACAAAGATGGAAAGCTAACATACAACAGGTTACAATCTAAAGAACAATGTACTCCTGATGAAGAGCTTCAAGAGCAAGGTAAATTTGAACAAGAAATTGACATGCATATATTAAGACTTAGGAATTGGCAATTAATTAAGAAACATGTATAAAGTATATAATTATGTAAAGTATTTGATCAGTGTGGTGCAATTTTAATAGCTCTTTTAAGATGTAAATTAGTTCATGCATGTTTGTGCCCATAAATGTTTTGGTACACTTTACATACACGAGAACTGGGGAAACTATAACTTGCTAAACAGTGTATTTGGACAACAACTAAAATTGCACCACAGCACATTCATGACCCAGATAATGCCAAATGCTAAATATGAACTACTAAATAATAATAATTGGTATACAATTACTGTTTAAAGAACAGGAATAACAATTATAGTCAAAATTTCAATTTTTGACAATTTCTGCCTCTATTTCTGTTCTCATTTAATCTATAAGCACAAAGGAATATTATCTGACTGCTTATAAGCAATTTTTGCATTTACCTTGTTTAGAGTTACATGAGTACCACAAGACTGAAAATGCAATAGAGGAGGAAACACCTGATGCCATTGTCCATGAAGAAGTTGTTGAGAGTGTTGTGTTTGGTGATTGCACATTAGATGAGTTTGAAGATGTACATGTACAAGATCTACATGTAAATGAGCCCCAGCCAGAGAATGAAGTTTCTTTGAACTTAACCAACTGTGATGAATACCATGATGACCATGTAATAAGCAATGTGTCTGAGAGTGTATGTGCAGGGAAAAAACACAAATTAAGCAGCTCCATGTTATCTTCAAGCTCGAAGACCCCAAAGGTACTGAGAGTAGATGAGACCCAGTTCACCCAGTCCAAAACAGTAAAAGCAGTTGAAGTTGTGTTGGGAAAAACTGATGAAGTAAAATAACTTTACAAGCTACGTACAAGTTTAGACCGAAACCCCAAGTCTCGTTTTTGCATCAATAAATATGAAAACCATCTTGCTATAATTCAAGTAAAAGTCCTCAAGTCTCTGCAAGAGTTGAATAAAGATCTGAAGACATGGGATACGTCCTACGTCTTGCAAAATGGCAATCTCCCCACATTAGCTGATTACAGTTCATCATCTGAAGCAAGCAGTATTCTGAAAAAAAGAAAAGTTGCACTTCAACTTTTACAGAAGTGGAAGATCTCAGTACATCTGGTGTAATGCGCCTTTCAGATATGCTTTTCTGAGGGATGACCACTGGGCTAACCAGGGAGATTGTAAAAAATGCTGAAATCCCCACCCTGATTTTCAACCTCAAGGTGAAATTAAGCATTTCTCCAACTAGAAGGGGGGGGGGCATACATGTATATCGTTGGCAAACAATCTACAATTTTACTTGTATTTACCCACATTTCCCTATGGCTGGCCTGGGGCTCACATACTCAGGGAAGCTGTTGATACATGTAGGTGCATTTAAATAGCATTAGGTTATCCCAAAATATATCCACCATTCAATATGAAGGAGGTCTGTTAACTGGCTTAAAAACAATCAAACATATAATATTACCACCTTCCATGTTAAACAGTAAACTTCAGACCTTACATTGACAGGATATGTGGGAATCAATTTTGAGACAGCTCATTTGTATTAACTATACTACTATTGGTATGTACAACATTATATCAATTTACAAGAATTCTTCCAGACATATAAAGGCATAACCTCAAAAGGGGAAATAACGGTTATTCAAAAGTTAATCTATTCAAGCATGGGTTAATGGCTTACCATTTCATGATAATCTTTAGCAAATCTCTCGACATTCCCGATACTGAAACAGAACGGGTATTATTTGAATTAAGCTTAAGACTTATTTATGATGCGAATAAATTGGTACATGACTATACAGTATGTTCGCCGTGTCCCGCGGCTCGATAAATAAAGGAAATAAGACGGAAAAAACTAGAAATGCTTGAACGAAGCAATGATCTTCAATGATTCTCTCAACATTTTTGATGCTGAGCTAAAAAACGTTATGGGAGTAGTTCATTTTCCCTAGTGCAAAATATAATCCATATCAAGGCGAGGTGATCTTTGGGGGTTGAAGACCATGAGGTTTTAAATTATATATATATCATTTTAGAGTAGAGGATTTGTATTGGAATTACCACTCAGATGATAATCTTCTAAAATTCTCTGGTGTTTCATCCCCAGAAATGTATTGAAACGGTTGCAAGCCGTTTTGAGAGTCAAAAATAAAAAGTCCGTTATTTATTAACGCCGCCATCTTGTTTTCTAGCAACGCGAGCCAGCGTGACCTTGAGCATTGCTGGGGGTCTGATTTGAAGGTCAAACCCAGGCCTTAAGTGGCTTGAGCTGTGAGAGCCAGCAATGGTGTACCTAATTTGAAGAAATATACATGACAACTGACTGCTACTGTACACAAGCCCTTCCACAGGTAGCCCAAGCTTATATAATTTATAAGAGAATGTATGGAGAAAATGAATTTTTACTAAATAAAAATATCAAAAATGACAAATCAGTCATGAAACTGAGTCTGAATGTCGTCCTCTTTCGCCCTATGTTATTGGTTTTCCGATTTAGCCGGGTTTTTTTATTTCTTCCCCTTTAGTAATATAATAAATAAAGGTTGGCAACTCACGATCTCCCTAGCTGCCACACTTATTTCTTCAACTTCTCAAAACTCCCTGAAATCCGTCTTGATCCACATAAAACCACAAAAATCTTTTAGCCACATTTGCACTAAACGGTCTTGATCACTTCATCGCTCCCCCCCCCCCCCCGACTTTTCAAGGGTTGAAAATCACAATTTTCAGTCAATTTTTCGCTTGTACCGAACCGTGGCCAGACCTGCCTGTGCACGGATTAACGCGAACGGCTTTCCGTCGGGATTCGTCCGGGAACCGCCACGAACTCAGTACGGAGTTAGTACGGAGAAGTCCGGATAAGCCCGTCACCGACTCGTTAAAATCCCAAGGTCAAGCTCTTTTAGCGGACGCGCGCTTACACAACCCAGTGGCGGGAAAATAAACATTGCAAAAAAATTAAAGACTCACTAATAAGTGTTTGACCGAATACGTTTCAGTATTCGCTTACTTTCTTTTTTCGTATAAAGTGTTTCTGTTCATCGAAATGAGAAAAGGAAAGGTACAAATATGACGATTTCTCGTCAACACAAGAAATATCCAGCAAAAAAAGACACGTAAAGTAAATGAACTATAACGTCGTTGTAAAAATCTATACGACATGAATGTAAATCGAAATTATTATCGAAATGAATGACAACTTCGCTTGAAGATTAAGAAAGGAGGTGTAATGAATAGAGCGTTTTCACTTCCGATCACGTGACGTAATTTTACGTGATTCAATTTTTTCAGGCCTTTCCAGAGCTCTTCCCAAAATCATAGCAATTGCATCTGAAAGAACGACGAAAACTGCGTATATCTGAAAAAAAAGCCAAAATGTTTGTTCGTTAGCAAGATATGAATTTTTTTTAATTTGCTTGAATATTTGGTAAGAATGTATGGAGCCGCCATGTTGGAGTACCATTTTGGAACCCCAATATGGCGGCCACAACACTGAACACTGAAATAATACTAAAACCAGGAATAATAGGAAAATTAAACGAGACTTACCTGTAAGTTGAAGTTTGATTGAGATTCTATCACATGATTGGACAGAGTTAGGAGATCACATGAGATAGCACAGCGCATGCGCAAGATTAGATATGTGGGTGTGAGAAGGGAGGGAATCCCAACTCACTCCACCAAATAATGTATGTTAATACATGTTAACTAATAAAGATGCTAGCTAATAAACATTTGCATATATTTATAACCCCTAAAGGGAGGGATAATTCAGAGGGTGGGCATGTGATCTCCTAACTCTGTCCATCATGTGATAGAATCTCAATCAAACTTCAACTTACAGGTAAGTCTCGTTTAATTTTCCTATTCTATCACATGACTTACCAGAGTGGGAGATCCCATGAGACTTTAAAGCCTTCGAACACCCACATGCGAATGAAAATTGCATGTTACATATGTAGGCATATTTTATTAATCCATGATAATTATTTATCATTTCTTTCTCATCATATTAATCAAAGTCTTGTGAACTTTAACAGTAATATAACAACTGACATGAATCTTTCTGCTTGTAATCTAAATTCTCAATATAGCCGAGGCCAATGCTGTCAGTACTTGACATAACTGGTTTATCATAAAATTTTCTGAATGTATTAGCAGTTGTCCAGCCAACTTTAGATAAGATGACATCAAGGGGTACATCCTTCTCCTTAGCTTTGGAATCAATGGCAGCTCTTGTGCTGTGGCTTGCAAAAATCTTAGTGTCAATTCCTGATTTTTCCAGTACTATCTTAGCCTATCGAGAAATTGTATCTCTTGATACTGCTTTATGCGGTTTCACGAAACTTATAAGCAATTGTTGTTCATCACCTCTGATGGTTCTTTATACGTTGTAAGTATTCTTTCAGTGTTCTAATGGGGCATATACGGCAATCATGCTCAAACTCCTGGATAGAGACAGTTGATATTGGTTGTCCTGGTTTACTTGTTTTGGTGTGACCAGTGATGCATGGTCGCAATATTAAGCAAATATATTGATAGTCCCCTTTGTCCTGTGACCATTAGAAGCAGCATCAGCAACTTAAGTGTCAAATCTTTCAGTGGTAACTTTTCTGCTGGGTCTAAAGTAGCAAAGTAGTTTAGGACCAAGGAAGCATCCCATATTTTGTTGTACTGGGGTTGGGGTGTTCTTTATTCAAAAATACCTTTCATAAATCGTACTGTAAGTGGGTGTGAACCAAAGTTTTCACAATTCTTTATATGTAAAATTGACGAGAGAGCTGAACGTGCAGTGTTCAGTGTGGAGTAGCTAAAGTTATTTTCGTATAAGCTTGCCAAAAAGTCTAAAGCTTCACTGATTTGTGAGGAATAACAATCAATCTGCCTTTTACCACAAAAGTTGATTCACTCTTTAATGTATGTCTTGTATTGTTTCTTGGTGCCTGATCGCCATGATGCCATGATGATTTCTACGTTTGAAGTAATGTTGTATTTTGTGAAGGAATTCCTGAGACAGGACAGACCATCAATTTCAACTTTTTCCACAGTGGGTGTAGTTCCTGATGCCCTGTGTGTTGTAGGAGTTTCTTGTTTGGATGAAAGATCCATGGGGGTTTGCAAAGTTGTTGCAGAAGAAGTGGGAACCATGGTTGACTGGGCCATAGAGGGACAATCAAAATTCTGTTCGCATTGTCGTTGTTGACTTTCTGGAGGCATCGTGGGATTAGGCTAAAACAAGGTGGAAATGCATAAAAGTTATAAGTATGCCAATCTAGTGAAAATGCATCTACAAAAGAGCACCCAGGGTCTGGTTTCCATGAACAGTATGCATCTAATTTATGATTGAGCCTTGTTGCAAACAGGTCTACATTGAGCTCAGGGTATTCTGTTGTGATTGCCTGGAAAGCTCCAGGGTTCAGAGTCCACTCATGCTTGTCATTGAAGTATCGAGACTGTCCGTCGGCATCTACATTTGATATTCCAGGAATATGTACTGCAGAGACGCAGATTTCACAAGAAATTGCCCATTCCCACAATTCTTTGGCTAAATGGTCTAACTCTGGTGATTTGGAACCCCCCATCTTATTAACATATGCTACTGCAGTTGTGTTATCTAACTGGAGCTGAATGTGTATCTCTTCAGTACAATCAGCAAAAGATTTCAGGCCGAAGAAAGCTGCCTGCAGTTCTAGCACGTTGACATGCTTTGAAGCTTCTAATGGGGTCCACCTGCCCCCAATTTTCCTTCCCACCCCTTCTTTGAAGCATCTGACTGGATGGTCATTGAGGGTGTAGGGTACAATATGCGTTTCTTTGCCTGTGGTGCATATGTAGTCCACCACAGCAGCTCCTGAATAGAATCCTCTGATAGCTTCATAGGGGTATTGAAGTTCCCTGCATTAATTACAAGTGCATTGGTTTTGTCGCGCTCAAGTACCCTGTAGTGGAGGGGTCCATACTCTGCCCCTGGGTAAGAGTGAAATGATGAGGCCAATTACCTTTGCAACATCCAAAATGAGAGGTGTTGCCTTTTTAACAAGCTGACGTCAGGCGTTGACAGTTTTATCTGCCTTTTCTGTTGTAGGTGATACTGTCATGTTTACTGAATCCAGAATAAACCCAAGGAATATCAAAGTTTGTGTGGGGAAAAATACTGATTTGTCAGGGTGGATATAAAACCCTAGTTCCGTGAATAATTTGATAGTGCTGTGTATGTTTTTCCTGCACTCTGCTATGGTATCACCTTGCAAATAGGAGTCATCGATATAGCCTATGCTTATATGACCCTTGTTGTGCAGTGTTGAATAAACAGGCTTAAGTAGTTTTGTAAATATGCGTGGGGCACTTGATAGGCCATTGGGAAGGCAAGTATATTTATAAAGACATCCCTTAAACTCAAATTTCAAAACTTTTTGGTGGTCCTTGTGTATAGGCACTGTGTAGTATGCATCCTTAAGATCCACAGATGCCATATAACAACCTTGCTTAATCATTTTTGTTACAGTAATCCAGGGTGTCCATTTTAAAATGGTGATATTCCACTGATTTATTAAATTCTTTTAGGTTAAGGATCATACGAAATGACCCATCAGATTTGCGTCTGAGAAAAATTGTAGATATAAATTGGCCGGGATTCATGACATGATTTTTCAATTACTCCTTTGGATAAGAGAGTTTGAAGTTCTCTTTGAACAATGAGCTCTTCTTGAGCATTAAAAGTACTCGGTCGGTAGTGTGCTTGAAGAGGCACGAGGCCTTCTTCAAAGGAAATTTTAACTCCAGCGACAAAATTTAATATGTTTGAGTCGCTTGTAATCTTACGCCAGTTGGGCACAAACTCTCTAAGTTTGCCCGCTCTAAAGGTCGTAAGTTCATGCATAAATGTATAAACATCATTTAAGCTCACCTCAGTATTTACTGTTTTGTTGTGTTCCCCTCTTTTTTCCTGCTTCGAGAGGGATTGCCCTTGGATAAAAAGTCATTTCTTCCCCGATAGGGAGCAAAGCGGTTGTTATGGTTCCCGTAGGCTTTTCTACCGCTAAAGCTTCGTCTAGTGTTCTCGGCTATGACTGGCATGTGCTGAGGTAGAAGGGCACACTTTCTTAGTAAGTCTGTTGGCATCTGTGATGTCTTTTGCCAACTTCGAGAGGTCTCCGAAGAGATACTCAGATGTCGGGTCGGTCGGTGAGCTACTGCATAATGCAGCATAGTCTTATGCTGCATAATGCAGCATAGTCTTCATTGCTCGTCGTCGAGCGGTGTTGAAATCGTGATGACCTTGGAGTGACAGCGCAATGGCGTCAGTCATAAACAATTTCTTTGTTCTCAATTTCTTTGTTATCCTTAAGATCAGACTGAAGAACCAGGTCTGTTGCTTTCATCATAGCTACAATGCCTGATACTAGTGCATTTTGCGATTTTTGAGTCTTGGAATCGTTTGTCCTCGAAGTAGCGGATATTTGGTTCCATATTAAGTGATTCACACGTGGCGTTCTCAGGCCAGTCACGTTTGTAGTCGAGGATAGAGATCAATCTTCGATTGAATCTTTTCTTCAGGCAACGTCTCTTTCAATAGAGAGTTTACAATGTTTGCCAGAGCCTCGCTGGCATCTGGGCCAGTTTTCTCACTAGCATCTAAGTCGCGAGCGATGTCTGTCCAGAACATTTGGTTATGTTGGTTCATCTAATCCTGTACCAGTTGACCTCGCATTGTTATGCATCTCTGGGATTCCTCGCTGGGATCAGCGGGCTCGGTTAACGGCAATATATTCTGATTCATCATCCTCATCTCCTTGAGGAGAGCAGTGAACATTGGTCCTGAATCTGGCGGGTCCCAAAAGCGTACTAGGCCTTCATCGCTTCTCTCGTCTGCGATGTTCGCCATGCTCGAGTTTGAGCGGGAAACCGTTCAACTTCAACTACGTTGAAGTACGGGTAGTAACAAACCAGGAACGGTTAGATTAAGATAGTGCCAACTACGTTGACTCTCTGTATGCTTTTTGGAGACTTACTACGTAAGACTCAGCAAGTTTTCAAGGTAGATTTCTACGATTAGTATCAAGACGTGATCTTGCCGGCAATGCAAGCTATGCAATGATCTTGCGCATGCGCTGTGCTATCTCATGGGATCTCCCACTCTGGGAGTCATGTGATAGAATCTGTTTATTTTGCTGAAAATATTCTTAGAACAATGAAGATTATTCATTGACTAAACCATTCACGTAAAATTTGTGGCAAATTGTTATGTTTTTATGCGATTCGAAAACGCGTGACAGTATGGCGTGACAGAACTTAGGTCAATGATTATTCGAAAGCGGAGCATCAGAAATTGCCCAAACTTACAGGAAAGTATTTCCTTGATGGCACAGAAAAAAGAGATGAGCTAACCAGCTTTTTTTGATACATGATTTTGATTTTAACTAGCTGATGACGTCACGTGAAAACGCTCTATTAAGCAAGTAAGGACTTGCCTAAAAAATGGAAATTGGTAGTCCAGAGCATCCACCACTTTTTCCAAACTTCCTTTTCTTCAAAATAAAAAATATATGGAATATATATATTTCCTTTGTGATGCTTGTATATGTCGTGAAGAGCCGACGAGATTGTTCCTTCAAAATAGTTACTTTATATACCTCCCAAATGAAAGAAGAAAGAAAGCAACAGAGAAGACATTTACTAAAACCAAACACTTGAGCTTACCGAAGATGCGAAAATGACTGAAGAAACTTGTTAACGTCCATGATGATTTGAGTTGAAATATCTCACATAATAGAGCTGGGCTGTAGAGAGTTTGAGAGGGCTTCAGATTCGGCACCAAGTAAATTTTTCCCTCACAACACTTCATTGGAGTATGTGCCTTTTCCATGGACATCCAAATGCCTCGAAATGAAAGCTAGTTCCGGTCAAACAATTCTTATTTACATGCAGCTCCAAATCCTCCAAGACTGCATGAACTTTTACATTAAGAGTCAAAGCACTTCATGAAGTCCAAAAAGCTGAAGGGAAAATGACATTCCCTGTCCATTTTCTATACACATCTGTCTAAAATCAACGTCTAAAGTGGAGGGTCACTAGGCACAGTACTTGCTTTGCAATGTTTATTTTCCCGCCACTGGGTTGTACAACCAAGCGCGCGTCCGCTGTCACAGGGATTTGTATTCCCCCGAGTTTTGTGTTCCCCCGAACACTGAGCACTAGTGTTTTGTGTTTCCCCTACGGCCTTCCCACCCCTCCCTCCAATGCATCTTCAGAAAGCATACTCCCCCAACTTTTAGTCACAACATCGACTAGTTTTGGAAAATATTGAAGTTGAAAAAAAGGTACGTTTTTACAATATATTTTTAAGAAGTTTCGTAATGTATTTTCAAAGGACTTTTTACAAGAACTATTTCAAATGTATTGGACGTAAATCCTCGACTGTTGGTCTATTTCTTGCTTATGGATTAAAAAGAAGATACGCTTATCAAAAGCATTAATCTTAATCTTTTAAACTCGGGAATTCGTTTTATTTTTGAAGTCTTTTTTGAATCCAAGGTTACCGCAACCTAAGTTCGAACATTATGAAAATCACTGTACAAAAAGGCAAATATTCGAGAAGAATATGCTTGAATATGGACATGCATACTTTAAGTATTCAGAAAAATTCCATGGTATTCAAGTCCGAGTGATGCAACGTCATGCTAGAATCACTCGGTACGAATCCAGCCAGTTTTTCCATTTTCGTCCCGTATACTCTTGACTGACCTGATGTACAAAATACGCATACTCTTGTATTCTATTGAATTCGTTTCGTTGATGCTTCGAATATTCTTGAATATTAGACATTTTCAAATTCTTCCTAACGAACTACCGTACGAATATCAGTCGTATGTTACGAATATTCTTGAATACTAGACATCCCTGACGTCTTCTTATCGAACCACCCTCCGAATTTCAGTCGTATGTTACGAATATTCCTGTATACTAGACATCCCTGACGTCTTCTTAGCGAACCACCCTCCGAATTTCAGTCGTATGTTACGAATATTCCTGTATACTAGACATCCCTGACGTCTTCTTAGCGAACCACCCCCCCCCCCCCCCCGAATTTCAGTCGTATGTTACGAATATTCCTGTATACTAGAAATCGCTGACGTCTTCTTATCGAACTACCCTCTGAATATCATTGGTATTATACAAATGTTCTTGAATGCTCAACGTTTATTTTCCTCCCAACATCCCTTCCAAATACGGTAGATTTTCAAGCATTTTTTTGCAAAAGCCTTATTATTTACCCATTCAAAGCCCTATAACTGCATCCAAATACATAATGAATAGAATAAACAAATTTATAAACAAATTCATAGCATTGAAATGTGTTTTATTAAAATACGGTATAAAATACATCAATTGACACGGCGGTATAAACATTTGAACAGTAATAGATAATAGACTATTACCTTGAATCTATTTCTTAAATGTGTCTACTAGTGTCCTTTACACTCAACTGTCCGCAATCAATGTAGCCACAGGACAACTTGACGTATGAATAGAGCTCTAGTACGGTATGAAGCACCTCCAAGAAATAGACGTTGATCACTGGTTCAGTCCCATGCTTGAGCTTTTTTGGCCTTTTCACTTTTAAAGTCGCAATCCAAGATTCTCCAGTTTAACTAAGAAGATATAAAAGTATATATTTTAAGATCTTTTCGTTTAAAAACATTTATCAAAACCGAGAGCACAACTCAATATGCAGGCTACATGTATATGTATTTATACCCGAGCTGATTTACTGGAAAGAACAATCATATTCCTGACATAGTGAAATCAAAACATGGCCATCATAAGAGAATGTCCTTTATGACCTTCTCCCTGCCTGTAAGAAGGTTTAAAAGTTGACTTTTTGTAGAGTAAATTAAGCTTAATCTCGGTCAATATAAGCTTACTTATCAACTTACCCGCGACCTCGGCGTCCCTTCCCTCAGAGTAGAATAACTGACTATTTGTACTCTGATGAAGCTTGTTCTTCTTTCCAACCACGTATTAAAGCTTTCTCAATCTTTCTACCTCAATTTGAGATTAATGTAGGCCATATTTTAGGCTCAAAATAGAGATTTTTGTGGAAAATATTCGCTTAATCTCCTTGTACTTTCAACGGTTTACTCAAAATGTCGACCGCCCAAAACAGCAACGTAACAGCATTCAAATTACCCACGTGATCAAATACCGCGTTTTCATTGGTTATTGTGAAAAATGTACGGGATTCGCAAGTAACAAAACGAGTTGGGGCCTGGGACCGAAATCGGATCGCAAAGCATGCATGGATTGTTTGGCTGGACAGAAACTAAAATGGCGTCAAAACAAAGTGAAGATATGAAGAAAGAATCGATAATTTTAGTTGAAGACATTCCCGGTGCTGCTTTACCTCATGATAGCTAGTGTAGAGGCATGTAGTGTGGTTCAGTTGAAATGATGGTTGACGTGCAGAGGAGCTAAAGTTAGTGGAAAAAAGAATGGTTTGATAAACAGGTATGGTGGCGAACTATCGAGCTAAACTTCTTTTTCGTTTGTTTGATACTGGAATGCAATAAAACGTTCAATTGTGAATCGAATCCAGTCGTCGATAGTTTACATTAAATACGTAATTTTAAACCTAATATTCGTTGTATTTAGGGTGAAATACTACATAGATAACGGCCTTTGACAAAAGATATCTTCGGGATCCGGATGGTGGCGTCCATCTCATGAAGAAGAAAGCCAATCTTGGTTTACTTGCCGAAACCGAACCCCAGTTGAATGAGAGCTTTCCCAAGGAAGGATTTAAATGTGATCTGATTGACGTCCCGAAAATATCTTTTGGAACAATCTGGAGATATATGATTGATGCAGTCAAATCAAAGAAACATTTGTCCACAGCGAAACCACTTATCAAAGGGTTCACCTTTTTCAAGTCTGGCCATGTACTCGCCATATTCCTTCAAAAACAAAATGGCAAAAAACTATGTTAAAAGCCAAGTTCTTCCATCGATGAAGAAAGGACTGATTTATCGATGTAATATTGTTTTATCTAGCATTGGGGGTGTATTGAAAGCCTACTGTGGTTGCCCAGCTGGAATACCGCAAGGAAAGAGAGAAAAATAGCAAAGAATCATGCACATCAAGACCTTGCAAATGGAACATTCCTAGAAAAAGAAAAGGTCCAGTTACTCCGATTTCTAATATGTCCTTTAAAAAGCATAATTATACAAAGAAACAGAAACTTGACAGATCCCCATCAATAACACCAGGCAAAGATGTGAGAGCAGAGCACCATAGAGAGTGGTCATCAGGCAAGATTACCAACATGTTGGAAAGTATTAAGGCCTACCAGTCGGAAACTGGAAATGTGGTAGGCTGGAGCCATATACTACCACAAGAGGTGAAAGAAAAAAACAGATGATATTGTCTCGCCACTGAAAGTACTACCTCCATCACTAAATAACATCCAAGATTAGGCTGAGGCAATAAAGAACAAGTTAAATCTAGATGAAGAGAACATCAGAAAGATAGAGCAAAAACTAGAGAACAATCCAAAGATGAATTGAGGAACTTCCACATAAAATCTAGAATCACTGCTTCTAAATGCTACAGGATTGCATCTTTAAAACCTAAGGAAAATTTGAATGATGCATTACTCCGCAAAAGAATCTGCACTACAAGTGAAAATAGTCTAAGGATGCATAACAAAAATAAATACTACTACCAAGTCCAACAGCAAATGTTTGTGACACAGTGTAAGTGGACTGATTTTGTCGTCAAGGGATCTCTGGGAAATGAACTGTATATTGAGCGAGTGAGTTTTAATTCAGAATTTTGGAGCAAAGTTCTCCCAAAACTTTGTAGTTTTTTTAACAAGCACATTTTGTCTGAATTATCTTACCCTAGAGTTAAGTATGGGTTACCAAGATTTAGTTTAAGAGAAGAGTAATAGCAATTTAGACTTGCTAGAGTGCAGTGACAGCACTAAAACGTTGAAATGTATAGGACCAATTAATAGTATCAAATGGCAATAATTGAATGATAGAAAACAAAGCATTTGGTATGAGCAATTTATTTATCATGTTATCTATTATTAAAACTAAAGTTCACATTTTTAGTGCTACTACTAAGAAGAAACAAGTTGGCAATGAAAGTTGTAATCATATCCTCAGTCAACTAAAGATAACACATGAAATGTAAAAATATGTTTAGTACAAAGAGTTAGATTTTTTAAAGTGCATTTCACTTTCATTCAAAATACTTGAATACCACTCTAGGTTGCTATGTAGAAATGCTTGCACAATAAACAATGACAAATAAAGAAATGGGTATATTCAAATATATCAAGTATATTTTAATTTCAAGATCTCAAAACATTTTTATTAGAAGGGATGTCCAGAATTTATCCAGTACTGCATTTCTGACAGTCATGCAATGAATATCCATCTTGAGAAACAGAAAATTATCACTGTGCATGGTTTGAATGCTTTTTTGACAGTCATAAATTTTGAACTTCCCTTGTCTTGTTAATATTTGCTATACTCAAGCAAGAAATAATTTAAAATATTTAGGTTTAAAAACCTAATTTATCAAGGGTGGATGGAAATTTGACAAAGCTGCTTCTACTATTAGAATATCAGAAGCAATGGGGGCTAAAGAAATTGGTATCTTGTGATCAAATATGTACCAGTTTTTGACTCTCTCCATTAATCTCTCTCCGTGTACACGTAAACTTGCAATGGTTTTGTTGTGCTGCTTCTCGCATGATGAGAACTGCTTCTTCTGTTTCAGGTATTTGGGGGTTACTAAAATTGCCCCAACAGAAGCTAACTCATCTTGACAATCAAATCTTTTATCTGCCATCACCTCGTCATCCTTCTTTAGTTGGTCCAGTAAGCCACTTTGGATTGTTATTTCTTTGTCTCAAGTACTTCCAGGGAAAAGCTCACTCACAAATGAAACAACACCACTTGGGGAAATACCCAGTAGAGCCTTCATGGTATTTGTGCTCTTGTAGGAAGAATAACAAGCTGATTGAGCATCAAGTAAGGATGGTTTTTCCATTTGTAACTCTGTACAATCAACAATGAGCACAGTGTTAGGGCAGATTGTTTGAAATACATTTGGCATATGAAATTTCAAAATCTCTGAAGGTGGTATTTGTACAAGTGGCTCAAATTCTGTCCTCACAAATCATGTCTGTGAGCGTGTTATCCTTGACACAGTCATTATAGAAACATTAAATCTGTGTGCCTAGTTTCTCTCAAATAGTCCCAGGCGCAATCTCATCATAACCATAGTGAACTCTTGGAAGGTATTGAGTGCTCTAGGGCTATTAGGTTGATTTCTTGTGTTTAGGTCACAGTATATTCGTTCATGGTTATATGTTATATTCTTAGCAGAGTCATTGATTAAATTGTAACACAACATAAACATTTCATAATCAGGAAATCCTGTGTAGAAGGCAATGTCCTCTGGATTATATTTGTTTTTCTCAATGTCAAAAACAGCATTTTTAGATAATGTTATGTGTAAATTCCTGTTTTGTTCGGCCAACATATCACATTTTTCTCTTAATTGTTTGCTTTCATCCCTGAGAGAGTTCAGTTCTTTCATTACCTCTTCCAAAGATTTTAAATTTATATCTGTTTGTGTGTCTGTTGTGACACAGGACTCATCCATGGTGCTATCACACTGCACTGGTTCTTCATCATAACGGTTTACTTCAAATACTTGGGTTGGCAGGTTTGATTCTTCTTCTTTCTTTTTCTTATTCCTCGGCTCATAGTCATGTTTGACAATTTCTCTTCTTGGTGTACTTTCTTTCGTCCATGGAAATATACTTGGTAGATGTTGCCGACTTAATTTTTGTCCCCCTTCGAAGTGTTCTGAACAGATTCTGGTTTGATTAGAGTCGAGTTTTAACGAGTCGTTTTTAAGTAATACCTTGTACGTTTTTCGTAGTTTTTCACATTTAGGTATTCTGTAGTATTGTAGCTCCGATTTTTTCCTAAAATTGTTAGTACAACCAGGTACACAGCAGTTAAAATGGTGAGGCATTTTGCTTCGACTCGCATACACACACATATTCAAGATGGCCTCTCTGTCCAGCCAAACAATCCATGCATGCTTTGCGATCTTATTTCGGTCCCAGGCCCCAACTCGTTTTGTTACTGGCGACTTCCTGTGTGTTGACCGCTGACTTGACTTACCGCTGGCTAATAATTCATTCGAAGAGAAAATATTTATTTTAAGAACAGTTGTTGTTGTTGGATGGTTTTCTTTTGCTGTTGGAGCTAAAAACTACTAAAAGGACACAACGAAACAAGATAAAAGAAAGGTACGTACGACAAAGGGGTTTTTGTTAGGTTTTTCTCGGTGTAGACGTCTGTAATCGATTGTGAAGAGCAATAGAGGGCTTTTGGCGCCAATTTTTCACTGTATCACACATACAACACTGACATGAATTTAGGACTTTGTCTGTTTTATTACTGAGCTGAAGAAATCCTACCAAAATACGAGAGTAACAGCACCTCGTTAATTGCTTTTAACTGTCCTTACCTAGTGTAGAGTAACCTAAGAATCCATGATGTTGTGTTGGAATACAGGAGTCTTGCATTTTGCTACAGTCTGCATGGATTGTTAACCCAGATACAAAATCTTTCAAAATGATACTTTGCATCTTATATCTATAAAATGTTTGCTTTTAGGATGCATACTTCAGAATGAAAATAATTTGGAAAGAAAGAAGATAACTGAAGAATTAAATGTTATAAGAAAGGAAATCATATATGAGGGAAAGTCTTCAAGGAGAGAGTACCAGTATAAAAGGAGTTCAACTGAATCTGGCACTGCTACACAAATAAAGCCTTCAAGAAAAGAACTTTACTGTAGTCAAATGTCAGTGAGAGCTAGTACTTGCATATGCCATAATAATTATTATAATTGTTTCAGATACAAATACAACATGAAACAAAAGAACTGGAGAAAAGTAGCAAAAATTGGAGCAAAAAACCTATGGAACAAGAACTAATAGCCAGGGTGTGATAGTATAATAGACACAAAAGGAAACAAATGAAATAAGGTCTACCAGTTTCTGTTAGTCTATTTTCTATTTCACAGGTTTTCTGCAATCACTCTAGTACTAAATAAGCTTTTAAAGTGTATTTCATAGGTTAATGAAAATCATTCTAATATCATAATACAAATGCAACCTTTGTTGCACAAGTCAAATGACTAAAAGTTCTACAAATTCTACAAATGATAGCTATATAACAATATAGCAATGATTTATTTTTTAACAACTAAATTGATTTGCAATTGAATGTCATGACTTCGCACTTTGGAATTTTTTGTTTTTTGTCAATTTGTATCTATGTAATAATGCCTAGCTGTATATATTGTTGCATGATCTTTGTAATTTACAGTTCCTTAGGAGTGACCATTGAGATCTTCATGCAGCGGACCACTTCAAATTGAGCTTGAAATCATTTGAGAATATTTGAGCACCAACAAGATTGTTTTTGGCTTTGTTTTGTTTGATTGTCATGTTTTAATGTTATGAGTTAAAGTTGGTATTATTCACTCAGTTTTGGTCATTTTTATATTTACAATTGAGCTTGAAGTCATTTGAGAATATCTGAGCACCAACAAGATTGTTTTTGGCTTTGATTTGTTTGGTTGTCATGTTTTAATGTTATGAGTTAAACCTTGGTATTATTCACTCAGTTTTGGTCATTTTTATAATTACAATGTATGTAATAATGCCAGACTGTATAAATTGTTGCATGATCTTTGTAATTTGCAGTACCATGGGAGTGACCATGAGATCTTCATGCTGGGCTGTGATGTGGAGTGCTTGAAACATTTATATATTTCTGCATTATTGCATTGATCACTTCAGATTGAGCTGGGAATCATTAGATATCTGAGGATCAACAAGAATTTTTTGCTTTGTTTTTGTTGTTATTTTTGTTTTTCCCATGTTTTAATGTTAAGTCTTTAACTTTGTAATAATTCAGTTTTGGCATTTTCTATTTATGTAATAATACCAGACTGTATAAATTGTTGCATGATCTTTGTGATTTGCAGTACCATGGGAGTGACCATGAGATCTTTGGTCTGCAATGTGGAGTGCTTGCAATATTTATGCATTTTTGTATTATCGCATAAGTTAGTTCCAAAGTATTAAGACTAAAATTAATTTGGATTTATTCAAGTAAATTCATTATGGTGTAAATTAATGCAGTAAATAAGATTGAAAGTGCATCAAAACTCAAACTTGTTTAGCTATGCATCATCAATTATTTGATTTCAAGGTGAATGAGAATGTTATAAATGCAATGCAGACAGCTTATAGAAGAAGATTGGATTTGTTTGTTTGGACTGGTAATTACAAATCAAATACTTTTGGAAGGCACGATACGAAAAAGTTAATTGGATTGTTGTGCATCCATATCATTGCAAGATGTATATATATTGTATTAAAATACTGGCATACTAGATAATATGTTGTGTAGCAAGTATTCATTCCGAAATAGCTTAAGAATGCCTGCCAAAATAAAATTCCGGTATATTCATTCTTTAAGTATGCAAATCCTCATATCTAATTACATGTAGTACGAAAAATATGCATAAGTATTCGCCATAACATACATCGCCTATAATTTTCGTCAGGAATATATGATAATATCTCAAGTCCCGAAGGAATATTCTTATACTGATATCTTTGGTATACGAGTTGAAAATTCTGGTATATTGATACTTCACATATGCAAGTCCGAATACCACAGAAATATAAAATACGTAAAGTATGCATAAGTATTCGTCCTTCCATACTTCGCGTATAATTTTCGTCAAGAATATATGACAACATCTCAAGTCCCGCAGGGATATTCATTTTCTGATATCTTGAGTATACGAGTTGAAAATCTCGGTATATTTATACTTCACATATGCAAGTCCGAATACCACAGAAATATAAAATACGTAGCGTATGCGTAAGAATTCAAAATGAATACTATTACCATACGTTACGTATATTATCCGTGTCGAATATCCAAGAATACCCCAAGTTTCGAAGGCGTATTCAGTTCTTGAATACTCTTGAATATTCGCCTTTTGGCACAGTGAATGAAAAGCTTTGACTCAACGATTCAATGAGAAATCTGGGCCGTTTTCTTCGCCATCTTCGAACGTTTCAAGCAAGAACTTCTTGCTTACTCTTCTAAGGACGTACATACTTTACACGTGTGTATTTTTTGTGAAAATTTGAATATTTGGTAAGAATGTATGGAGCCGCCATGTTGGGGTACCATTTTGGAACCCCAATATGGCGGCCACAACACTGAACACTGAAATAATACTAAAACCAGGGATAATCTGTTTATTTTGCTGAAAATATTCTTAGAACAATGAAGATTATTCATTGACTAAACCATTCACGTAAAATTTGTGGCAAATTGTTATGTTTTTATGCGATTCGAAAACGCGTGACAGTATGGCGTGACAGAACTTAGGTCAATGATTATTCGAAAGCGGAGCATCAGAAATTGCCCAAACTTACAGGAAAGTATTTCCTTGATGGCACAGAAAAAAGAGATGAGCTAACCAGCTTTTTTTGATACATGATTTTGATTTTAACTAGCTGATGACGTCACGTGAAAACGCTCTATTTGACCGGCAGTTTTTAAATTTTCCAATATTTCCCCGAAAAAAAACATTCGTACACCATCTAATGTACACTATCTTTATTACTCGGGCTACCTGTGGTAGCTCGAGTCTAGGTTTACCTTTTCGGTCTATCAATCTATCTATCTATCAACGTCGAGCATGTAGGCATTCTGTCTGCGCATGCGTCAGTTGACCCGAAAACAAAATGGCGGACGATCAATTGTTACAAAAATATCGAGAACTTCACTGAGAAATTATCCAGGAAAAAAGTCTGAAATCACGTTATACTCAAACCAATAGAAAGAATGTTGATTCAAATATTTTAAACATGTTTTGAAGTCACAAGGAAGTGGGTCTTGATTAGAATAAAATGCCTATAGACAACTTCACAACCATGCAAGCGTATGATTCTTTCGACTTCAAGTTTACAACAATATGACTCTTATATGGCCAGTATTTTCCTATTTTGCAGACAAGCAGTGTTTCTACAAACCATTCTTCCTCATCTACAATTCAAGATTTCTTTGATTTGTATTTGAAGTCGCATTTGAATTTCTGTTAAATTTCTCAGGCTGAGTGGTCTCCCGCATAGCTTTCCATGCACTGCTCAAACAACTAGTAATCACTTGTCAGTTGCAATATATATTCCTACAATAAGTCCGCTGTCCTCCTGCCATAATAGCAGAAAGAAAGAATCTGTAGGAAGGATGAGAAGAGAAAAAAGGACAAAATTTATTGAAAATTAACAAAATAAATTACTGTTCATT
This sequence comes from Telmatactis stephensoni, assembly GCA_029948255.1. Classification (NCBI taxonomy): domain Eukaryota; kingdom Metazoa; phylum Cnidaria; class Anthozoa; order Actiniaria; family Isophelliidae; genus Telmatactis; species Telmatactis stephensoni. The sequence goes on from JALIZF010001834.1 coordinate 606,601, forward strand.
CAATCACCATTTCAATTTATAATAGCTCAGATACATTGTTAGACTTGAATGAAATTACCATATTGAAGTAAAGGAGTCGCTCACTCACTCACTCACACATAATTCTTAAACTCGTTATAGGTGGTTGATTAAAATAAAGTAGCCATGCAACTACCACCAACTGATATTCATCTTTGAGTACACCCGATTTATGAGGAAGCTAAAGTTTTGACTGGTACTGTGGCAATATTGTAATAATGTATAAGGTCAATAATGGGATTTTTACAAAAGAAACAGGAGTCTGAATGTAGTGTCTTAATCTCTGAAGTGGCCATTAACATTATTGAATGTCAAATATTTGTAAAATGAAAAAGCACGTAAAGTCTAGATGAAATGTAAGAAATCCAACCTAACTTACAGCACAACAAACTGTGACCATTGTTAATGTACAATTCACATACTTTTTGTCACCTTCCAATTAGTGTTCAGATAAGAGACGAGATAAAATAATCCTCCAATGATGATTGGATGATTGGTCAGTCAAAAGTATGTGAATACATTATAGCTTGTCATACTTTTGGGCTTTGTGCTGTAAGATGGAATCAGTTGTCACTTGAAACAAATTGGAGATAAATTATGATGTATTTATTGCTGAATTTTGACTAAAAATCTATCAAATTGTTCACACATGTATTTATATATGATGTTTTCAGGAGTGCTAAATGGCAATGCTCAATTATTTTTACAATGTTTTTAGCAAATTTGTGTTGTGCAAGATTGGCAAGCAAAATACAGTTAAAAATTAAATAGTGTATGATTCCTTTCGTATGCCTATTTACCAGTCCCTAGTCTTGAAGTGTAACAGGTTCTATAGAAAAACAATTCTGCATTTAGAAAGGTCAAATTACTCTCTAATATGGGCTTCTTTACTGTACAAGATAATAATCAAAAGAAATATTCTGGAGGAGCAGCAGTGCTCATTGTGCCATCAGACAAGTCCATGACTTTATGCAGTTAAATTTGTTTATTTGAAAGTCATTCCCCCATGGTCAGAGTGGATCAGGAATCATTGCTGCTGGTAATACTGGCACACTCATTGGTTTTATTCAGTTTTTGGAGATGATGGCCATACAAGACTGGTAGCACGTCCAAATTAAGAGGATGCAACTTATCAGTTCTGCAATTAATATAAACATATTATAATTATATTATTATTATTATTATCCTGTGCTAACACCGACAAACAAAAAAGTATCAAAAAATACATAAATTATGCATTTTCAATAGTAACTGCAGTAAAGTTTCCTTGGGAGCTAAGGATAGCAAAAGTACAACACAATGTAGCACAGCACATGTTGGAATTTTTTATATTTTTTAGTAGCAAGTGCAAATTACCAACATATGTAACAGAGCAATTAGGTAATCCAAGATCCACGCAATTAAATATTACTAAAAACAAATGCCTTTTATAAAATACAACAGTAAGTATGTCCAATATGTATATTGCATAATTATCCGGTGATAAAAAATTCTGAACACTCAACAATAACGCGTCGAATAATTTTTTTACCATGTTGGTTTATGTCACGAGAGCTCACTCGCAAAGCCACACAATGCACAATGTTTACACTCTTTACAATAAGCGCACGCAATTTATTAAAGAACGGAACTATTTTTAGTCAATTCTACAATGTCTAGGCTTTAAAGTGATGATAAACAAATCAAAAGTTATTTTACTTTTTTGGAAAGAAGTCCGTAGCAAGTGACAAAGTTTGTTTTTGAAATTCGCCAAAAGTTGTAAGAATTCTTTTGTAGTACAAAATATCTCGAATCTGCTGAAACTGAAGACACTTCAAGAAAACATTTCGATGTACCTTTTCCAAGTGTTTCCTCGACCATAAAGCAGAATATCGCAGGTAGCCATTAGGGTCAAACACAACCAGAAAACTCAACAAGATTGCGGCCATTACAAAGGTGGTGCTATAATGCCATAAGTTGTATGCCATACATTTTCTATTTCAAAACTGACTTCATATCTGCAAATATAAGAAGTAAAACATTCACACAGTACTGTTTTTAAACATGGGCGATTGTAAAATTTTCGAGCAAACTTGCCATAAAGTTTGGGAAATAACAACACTGCTTTCGAAGTTTACACAAAAAGAAGGCATTTTCTTGAAGTGATCGGCTTTTATCAATAGCTTTATACTGAAAATATTGAAACTTCAATACATAAATACTCGCCTCAATGTCCTTTTGGGACAAAAGGACGATTTTAGCACTCAATAAAATCCCAACAAAGACAGACATGTTCAATGATTTTCGTTCATTTGCAGCACATTTGACGCAAGATTTCTTTTGGAATAAAACGCCACAACATATATTATTGATCACAAATGCTAGTCAAATGTGTGTAGGGTTGGTTGTCTTTTCGACTCGTTCAAATGGACGTCTTGAATCATGAGATCATCGAGTCAAGAACCCACACTGGAACCTGTTCTAAACAAAATGGCGCCAATTCTCGAAGATATTCTGCTTACAGTGCGCGTGCGCAACAGAATGCCTACATACTTCAACGTCGCAAATCGGCAAATTACCCAGAAGTCTTTGGGTACACTGTCATGAAAACGAGGTTGACCACGAGGCTTCCTGTGGTCGAGAATTGTCGCGAGGGATTGAGAGCAATTGAACAAAATGGCGGACGCTATCAATCGGAATTTTAATATCGAACTATTGGCTTCTAATCTCAAGATTAGAAGATATTTGGATAGTGACTGCTTTTAATCGATAATATGGAATTCTCGAATTTAGTGGTGACTTTACCAGCTGTTGTAATCAACTTGTAATGTATTGATCGTCCAAGAACACGAAACAATCGAGATCGATTTGTGGCAGCGAACTTCACTTGAGGACAGACATGTAAGACTCTAATTAGACATGGAGATATTGTCTTCAAATCAATAGTTTGTTTTAATTAATTATATTTCACCACTGCTTGCACATAATTTTTGCTTTTTACTAGAAAGACTAGGAGATTGCATAATAAGGCGACTAGAGTCGAGACTAGAGTGTATCCCGGAGTGTATTTAATTTATTAAGCCAGGAAACAAAAATTAGTAAATGGTACAAAATTACACCAAATAAACAATGGAAAACAAATGATTTTGTATTATTTACTTATAAATATTTAGTGCAATCTATATTTTGAGCAGATCACTTCACTCTGTGATGGATAATCATGGAAACGATAGTAATGTTTATGAGACCTAATTTTAGAATGTACAAAATGATATTTTCAATGAATGAAAAGTGATACTCAACCACAAATTTGTACAAGCTTTGTGCAACCATGTTCACAGAAACAAGATTAAGTGGATGAATTGAAGATGTAGTATGTATGTATGTAGTAGTATCAGGTTGATGTGCACAGAGGAGCTATATATGGTAACAGTAAAGAGCATACATTGTATTACGTTACACTTCAATTTATTGAACTTCAAATAAAGCATCAGCAACTGACTACTGCTATAATCATTGATCTGTGATTGAAAACATGGTAACACATGTATTGAAAACTTGTGTTAAGAAACTGAAATGATTTCATAAAGGTAACTGTGGTACTTCTAGAATCTACCAATGTGATAGCATGCAGCAATATCAAAATCATTTTAACTTGGAAACAGTCTGCTGCAGTTTGTAAGTTTTGTTTCCATAAATCAAGTAAAAAGCACAGAATGGAAATTTTGTCTAAGCTATTATGTATTATCTATAGATCATATTGGATCATTTGCTAGGCATTTAGCTAAATAAAGCAGACTTTATACTGTATATGTCTGGCATGATAGAAAGACCAGCAGTATATTAATAACCACCAATCTGCAGGTGGTACAATTATCTACAAAATACTTTCTGACCGGCCAATATAAGGTGTGTTCTATTCTGGGAGTACCTGTCATGCATTTTTGCGATCAAAAGATGCTGACAAATCAAACTGGTTTCCATTAACTTCTGTTCTCCATTTCTCCCGAAGTATTACACACAGGTAGCCCGAGTGAACTCCTATTAGGCGTCTAGTTTAGAAATGGTAAGCGGTCATAGTTAGCGCTGTAGTGTCCAACTAGCTCTTTTTCTCTAGCCCTGGCACAGAGTACAACGAGCGACCAAAAGACACTTCGAATTCAATCCTGGTCGTTCTACTCTGTGCCGGAGCTAGGTAAATAGAGTTAATTACACATTACAACGGTAGTTGTAATCGCTTACCATTCCTAAATAAAGATAGAATGCTTTAGATAGTGTACGAATTTTTTTTCGGGGAAGTTTTGGAAAATTTAAAAACTGCCGGTCAAATAGGAATTCGAGGTCATTGACCGGCAGTTTTGAATTTTTGTTGCAAGAATATCTCCAAAAATAAGAGTCGAAGTTTATTCAAAACATTCTATCTATATTCAGGAATGCTCAATTACTAAGGAAAGTGCTTCAAAACCGAACTAGGCCTACATGTCTTGTCTCGGCACAGAGTAGAACGACCAGGATTGAATTTTTCGAGGTCGCTCGTTGTACTCTGTGCCGGGGCTAGAGAAAAGGAGCTAGTTGGACACTACAGCGCTAACTATGACCGCTTACCATTTCTAAATAAAGATAGTGTACATTAGATGGTGTACGAATGTTTTTTTCGGGGAAATATTGGAAAATTTGAAAACTGCCGGTCAAATAGGAATTCGAGGTCATTGACCGGCTGCCGGTCAAATAGACACAGCGAATATGATTTCGTTCGCTTTTTATTTCAACATTTACTCTCGTGCTTATAGAGTACAAACACTAAATGCTTGGATGGCTCGTTGATATTGGACTGGCGACGATTTTTGATATTGGACTTGCGACGATGTTTGTTGTTTGTAGTCGCTGTCAAAGTCCCGATTGTTTTCACATCCGAGAATCGAACAGCTCAACTTGGAGACGTGATGAATTCCAAGCTGCAGAGGGAGCTGAGAGTAGTTCAGTACAAAATGTGACAAGGAATAAGAAATTATCTATTCAGATTTATAGGCATTTTTGCCTATCTTCGTGGAGTGTAGACCCGTGTACATGTAGACCACGAGGTATATAAATGTCGAGGGTCGACATGTTAAATTGGCTTGTATTACCGAGCAGTTTTTACCGAGCTTAGGCTGCTTTACCAGGCTCGTATTAAATATGGTATATTTTTGTCTTGACTGATCCTGGGTTTTTACGGAAATTTTGATTCCTGATCTCATATTTTTAGAAATTTTTGATCCCTGATCCTTGGTGCAAAAGCTGAGCTGATCCCTGATCCTGATCCAATGTCCCTGATCCTTGATTCCACCCATTTGATCCCTGAGCCCTAGCCTCTGAGTACCTAATCTCAATAAACAAATGGACGCAGACCTACAACAAGTAGCTACTTGGCTGTGCGCAAATAAACTAACAATGAACGCTGTTAAGTCAGAATTCATGCTTATAGGTTCAAGACAAAGGATTTCTACGTTTGACCAAACAGATCTGCGTTTAACTGTTAACGGAGCAGCATTAAAACGTTCTCAAGAAACTAAATGTCTTGGAGTCTATATCGATGAACATCTGACTTGGCGAGCGCACATTGAACACATAAAAAAGAAAATTGCGTGCAATTTGGCAACCTTGAAGAAAATAAAATCAGTTTTGGGCCAGACATACTTAAATAAAATTTATCAATCAATAATTGAGCCATATTTCAACTATTGCTGTCTCGTCTGGGACAGCATAGATGAAACTTCGGCAAACAAGCTACAAAAATTACAAAACCGAGCTGCGCGCATAATAACAGGTGCACCCTATCAAAGTGTGCACACAAGTAAAATATTTCATGGCCTAGGGTGGATTCCTCTACAGGAAAAAAGACAACAACAAAAAGCCATCATGATGTTCAAAATTGTCAACGGTTTAGCCCCACCTTATCTGATCGATATGTTTCCACGCCAGGTCTGCCAAGAATCATACCAGTTGCGACGTTCTTCTAACAACCTTAAAATTCCAAAAGCTAGAACGAATTATTTCAGAAACAGCTTCGCCTTTACTGGCGCTAAGCTTTGGAATTCACTTCCTGATCCATTGAAAGAAGAACGTTCAATTGACAAATTTAAAAAGCAGATAAAAATCATAAGTTTTGTGTTGACAACAACTGATTTACAACTGTATTTTTAGATTTTTTAGAAATAGATATATATATTTTTTCCTTATATTATATACTTATAGATGTTATATGTTCACTATTTTTTGTATATGTACGGCCTCTAGGTAGACCAATATTGAGTATTTAAAGATGTATTGATAGAGTTACCGTGATTAAATAAAGATCATTATTATTATTATTATTATTATTATTATTATAATTTGGAGCTTGATCCCTGATATCATGTTACGAGCCTGCAATATTGTTATATTATAACAGAAGTTATCACCGTATCCTATTATCGGGAATAGGGCGGAAGTTAAGTTTCACAGACCGGAAGTTTACAGGAAAGTGAGGGACTGAGTGAGTGAGTGACACAATAGGTTACTACTTTATGTATGCAACATTCTAGTTAGACAATAGATAGATTGAATAGTGCCATTTCATGTTGTCATACACGAAGTACTAAGCTGACTCATTTGCATATTCGACCCCTCACAATAACTCGTGGATTTGCAATCCACGAGTTAATAAGCAACTTAATAAATTACATCGTGAATAAATAATTAAAAAAAAAGACTTTCATAAGAGCACGTGAAATTTTTGTTACCTCTTTCCAGTCCATGTTTCAGCTGTATGAGACTCATCAACAACTATCACAGAAATATCAAATTTTTCATTCTTCACTGCTTGAAGGAATCGTTCTTCCAATGCCTGTTCGGCCGAGGCATAAATAAAACGTGGCGGGTTTTCCAGTATTTGCTGGAAGGTTTATCCGTTTAACTCAACTGCACTGCAGTCAATTGATTGCAATTCTGTTAACTGGTTAGAAATTAGACTTCTACAAAAATCAAAATCACAATAACTGACGACTTTTCTTTTGCTCCAAGATTTCTCGCCAAACCAAACACGGTGAAAATCATGCTTTTCCCAAAACCTGTTGGTAAAACTCCCAAGACATCGTTGCCTTGAAGTAACTCATACACAGCTTTATGTTATTCGTCTTTGAGAATAATATTTCGATCGTAATTTTGTAGATATAACAGCGCTTTCTTTATCAATAGTTCATTCGTGCCGCCATTTTGTTTTGATCCTAGTGACAGATATCGATTTCATGACATTTCATTTTGATTGACAGCATTTTGGCCAATCAGTAATTCCCGTTCACCAGTGGACGGACAACTCGAAAACCCAACGTATTCGGGCAGGCGGTCTTTCATTTTTTCTCCACCCCAAAAACCGCAGACCACCAGCAACGCAGGCTATCAAATTGCGTACTTTTTTCGTACAAGTCATTAGAAATACTCCAACTTTTCGTCGGCTTAGGTGCACTTTAAATACCCAAGCAATGCCGGTACCATGCAGTAAAGGCCTTGGTCAGACTCCTCTCTGACCAACGATTTATCAATTAGACAACAGAAAAGCCGCGCGCCCATGGCGTTATAGACGCACGAGAGAAAATATAAAGAACGATTAACAAACGTAAGACAAACGTAAGACTCTAGTTTGTTAAGAGTTCTTTATGTTTTCTCAAGTGCGTCTATAACGCAATGGGCAAGCGGCTTTCTGTTGTCTAATTGATTTATAACAGAGCCTACACTGTAAATTGTAAAGAGCCGATTCAGCCCTAAATTCCAAATCGGCCACAAATAAACAAGAGCCGATTCAGCCCCTGACGGCGCTGTATTGATACCAAGTGGCTGAAACAGACCCATAAAAACCTATTTTAGCCCCATGTTTTTCCGAATTGACCCCAGTCAGTTCCATATCAACCCCATTTTGGACCGTTTTAATCATAGCAGATTTCATCTCTAATGAAAATTGTTATAATACTGATTAATTCAGTCAAATTAAGTTTAACTAGACGCACAATGGTGCGTTTACTCGTGCCCAGCCCAAGGAATTGAGCCAAAGCTGCATGGTCTTTGGCAGCCATCAGTTTATTTGCTTGGTTGCCCATCCAGTTTGTAATATTTTCAAATAATAAAATTTAAGTGTCTAATGTATTCTAAAGTTACTTTGCAGATGAAAGAAAAAGGACTATTTGGTTTGTATTAGTAATGTTGTTACTGAAAACAAAAGAAAACACTCAGATTTACAGTCTGCTATTAGTTGGCCAATTCTTTGACTAGCAAAGGAATGTGCTCGATTGCCTAAGCATCAATTTGGGGAACAATAAATCAAAATTTCTATGCACACTCATTCCAGCTGACTTTTTTTCTGGGGAGGGAGAACAGGATAATCCAGCGAAAAGGGGTCATCCTGCACTACCATTAGAATGAAGCTTCTGATTTGTTCAAATATCAAAAACAAAGAATACGTGGATTATGATGAACAATGCCTTTTGTTCTACATTTAATCTCTCTCCTTTTTTGGTTTTGCCATTCTTTGTTACTTGAACTATGAATCACAAGCACTGTTCTGACCGCAGTGTATTACTAGAGAAAAGCACCAGAGACAAGGCAGAAAACAAATCCTTCAGCATTTAAGTTTCTCATCAAGTGATTTATTGCACCAATCTTCCTTTTATACATCTTCCTCATGAAAGACAGAGGTTATCATAGAAACTTGGCTATAATAAATGAGATACACCTCCCTGAAAACTTGTTTGAATAATTTCTATACAGATTCAAATAGATGTACGCAACAAAGACTTAACACAAAAATGTACTATACTAGCTTAGAAGTAGAATATCGAAAAGAAATAAAAGGCATAAATACTTATTAGTAAGTACAACCAAACTCTTGGTTTGGGCTCCCTGTGGTTGCCTATTCTTTTGTGATATATTTCAAAATCAGCAAACTGGAAATACTGATGAACGCTCTTGACTGCACAAGGAATATAATTCCAGAACTGATAACGCTTTGAATCCTTCAAATTATTCTCTAAGTACCAAAGACATTTTTAGTACCAAACACAAATATCTTGACGAGTGAAAGACACTTTAGCTTTTAGCTAGTTACGCTTTATCACTCTTCAGGGCCATTTGTTTGACTCAGTATTACACTTACACTTTATATAATTGAGTAGTACACTTTGTTTCCCGGGTTTATGAAAACCACTCTAATTATTCGTTTCAAAGAGTAAGCTTAAGCTTAAATCAAATCGAACATGGAAATATAATTCAACTGCCTCGAATTAAGAAAGTTTTGTCAGTAACATGAAAATGCCAGTCATCTAAAAATTCCAAAAGTCTAAACAACAGAGGGATATAAATATGCCTCAAACCAGCTTAGTCATGTTTTAGAAAGCGAGATTTGCAAGCTAACATTTTAATATATCGACGATTTGTAATAAATTTTGAATGAAGAAGTTTGAATTTACCTGATTGAGACTCACGAGAGACTCCTATAATACAATGGCTCGATCCGACTGCATTTATAGTGAAGTTTAAGTTACTAAACATTCCTGACTCGTGAAAATAACTCTATGTTTTGCTCAGAAAGTTTACTGCTTTGCCTCGATATGATATCAGTCAAACTGAGCACGGGCCTGGGCACGAATAAAAAAGGATAGAGAAATCAAAGGAGAATCGAGTTTGCTCTCACTTCATCAATTTTTTCTCGAACACTTGTTTGGTGAAAGTTGCCCATTGCTGTATTCTTACATTTTTGAACCATATCAGTTTTGTTTACAAACTTTGCTCTAGCCAAAGGTCTTGTCGTCACAATCATGTTTACATAGCCTCATGTAAACATGCACTTTAACCAATCAGAGCGCGCGCGTAGTATCTTAGCTATTTTATAAAACAAAATAGTACTAATTATAGCGGAGCTCCCGCGCTGAAGGGCAAGAAATAAAGCTTGATCTATAGTCTTTATTTCAACTTTTACAACAAAATGCAATCTTTGTTTGCCTATTACCACAGGAAGCCCAATTCATTTGAATCAAAAACGTCAAAATAAAACAAAGTATTTAAAATTATTATTATATTTAAATGGGAGCTCCGCTATTAGGTAGTACCTAATTTTTATATTAGACAATGGTAGAGTGATCGAACTTAACCCGTGAAAAGGTACAAAATCTAAATAGCACTAAATAGTAAGAAATCCTTTCTTTTCCATTGTTTAATAGCGCTACTTTACATTATTTAGCTAGTACAATCTCACGGATTAAGTGCAATTGCTCTAAACAATGAATTTTAATTGATAGCGGAGCTCCCGCGCGGGCCAAAGGCCCGCGCGAGCGGAGCACCATACCTAAGAAAAAATGGTAACCCATCGAGTTGATTTTTCATGGACACACAGGGAGCCCAACGGCTGTACGTCCGTCCGTACATACATACATACATACATACGTCCGTACATACGTACGTCCGTGTACATCGCGATGCTGATTGGCTGATTGCTTTTTGGCGCCAACTTGACGCGCGCTGACACTTTAAAAACTGAAAATGTACAAGTTTCCTTGCAGTTTTAACTTGCAAAGCTTAAAAATAGTATTCTCGAAACCTCGTAAAAATTTAGCGATTTTCATGAACATTAATCCGTGCCAATCTTGACAGGTTAAAGCGAAAAAAAAGTACGTTTGAATTTTTTTCGGGCCCGGTGTCGTTTCAAAAACTGCTCGAAAGACAAAAGACACAGAGGATATTTTCAAAGTTGAACGACTTTTTAGTTGGATTCGTAGCTTTAAAAAATTCCTCATAATGAATGAGTCATATTGAGGATCGTGTATTCTTCGTTTCGTGAAGATGCCTTCAATAAAGCTGCTTAAAAATCTAGCCAAAGCTGGAAATATATCAAGAATCGTCTGCATTGAGCGTGAAACAAGGACCAGTATGCTTCGAAAAGACAACAAGGAAAGCACTTCAAGGTAAAGACCCTGGCCAGAAAATGATGTCAAAAAGTCTCTTGTACCTATATTTGATCTTTTATCTTTTATTTGGGATTGATGACTTAAAAAAAACTTTTATGCACGTTGAACTGTGGCCAAGTTTAAACAAACACTCGATCAAGCCTTTACATGAAATGTACAACGACATTTTGTTTTACGGTGAACTTTTTGCACTAGTTCTAATAATAATAAAATTAGTAAAAAAAATTGATTTTGAACTTATTTCAACCCCACTAATGTGTAAATACAACTCAAGTTTTGGTCTGGAATTTAATGAAACAATTGACAGGAAAAAAAGAAGGAATTTTGCCATGCAAACTAGAGTTGTTTTACCTTTATTCATGAAGTTGCTCAGTGAGCCCTGTCAAGCCTTAAATACAGACTGAAAATGCTTAATTCCTTGTTTTCTTGTTATTTCAATTAGCTGTTTTTATAATCACTTTAAATTGTATTATCAGTGTAATCTGGAAGAGAAAAGTGGGAGACAAGTATTCACCTAGCTAGTGTGTCATTCTATTCTACATTAAATAACAAAACAAAACAAAACAACAACAACAACAACAACCACAAAAAACAAGATGTCACAAATATAGTGAAGACAGACAAATCAATATATGTTGTTCTGTAATATTCAGGATGTTGAAAAGGTTTAATTACTTGTATCAATTTAAAAAAATGTTTGGAGATTTTGCTTTCTATTTCTGAAAATTATGAACCCTTACAAAGTCAATTATGAAATCTGACAGTGAATCTGAATATTAAAATTTACTGTAACAATCAACTTTGTCAATTACCACAGGAAGCCCAATTCATTTGAATCAAGAACATAAAAAAATTAAAATTGAAATTGGAGCTTTGCTTTTAGGTAGTAGTTGTTTTGAGTTGTTTTACAATTTCATCTAAAGTCATGATTAGTGTAACCTGGAAGAGAGAATTCTTGTTTCGTGTAAAGACAACTATTTATCAGTGTCATTCTACTCTACATAATACAAAAAAAAAAACAAGATGCCACAATACTGTCAAGACAGAAAAATCTAAATATAATTTTCTGCAATATCTAATTGTTTAATTGAAGGATGTTGAATTAGGTTCAGTATCTATGTGAATGAAATCAGTTTGAGGGATTTTCTACTACTAAGTCAATTATAAAATCTGACACAATCTGAATAAATATCACTATGGTCACTGAGTTGAAAGCCTTATAATTCTCAGGAGACTGAAGGGCAAGAAATAAAGCTTGATCTATAGTCTTTATTTCAACTTTTACAACAAAATGCAATCTTTGTTTGCCTATTACCACAGGAAGCCCAATTCATTTGAATCAAAAACGTCAAAATAAAACAAAGTATTTAAAATTATTATTATATTTAAATGGGAGCTCCGCTATTAGGTAGTACCTAATTTTTATATTAGACAATGGTAGAGTGATCGAACTTAACCCGTGAAAAGGTACAAAATCTAAATAGCACTAAATAGTAAGAAATCCTTTCTTTTCCATTGTTTAATAGCGCTACTTTACATTATTTAGCTAGTACAATCTCACGGATTAAGTGCAATTGCTCTAAACAATGAATTTTAATTGATAGCGGAGCTCCCGCGCGGGCCAAAGGCCCGCGCGAGCGGAGCACCATACCTAAGAAAAAATGGTAACCCATCGAGTTGATTTTTCATGGACACACAAGGAGCCCAACGGCTGTACGTCCGTCCGTACATACATACATACATGCATACGTCCGTACATACGTACGTACGTGTACATCGCGATGCTGATTGGCTGATTGCTTTTTGGCGCCAACTTGACGCGCGCTGACACTTTGAAAACTGAAAATGTACAAGTTTCCTTGCAGTTTTAACTTGCAAAGCTTAAAAATAGTATTCTCGAAACCTCGTAAAAATTTAGCGATTTTCATGAACATTAATCCGTGCCAATCTTGACAGGTTAAAGCGAAAAAAACGTACGTTTGAATTTTTTTCGGGCCCGGTGTCGTTTCAAAAACTGCTCGAAAGACAAAAGACAGAGGATATTTTCAAAGTTGAACGACTTTTTAGTTGGATTCGTAGCTTTAAAAAATTCCTCATAATGAATGAGTCATATTGAGGATCGTGTATTCTTCGTTTCGTGAAGATGCCTTCAATAAAGCTGCTTAAAAATCTAGCCAAAGCTGGAAATATATCAAGAATCGTCTGCATTGAGCGTGAAACAAGGACCAGTATGCTTCGAAAAGACAACAAGGAAAGCACTTCAAGGTAAAGACCCTGGCCAGAAAATGATGTCAAAAAGTCTCTTGTACCTATATTTGATCTTTTATCTTTTATTTGGGATTGATGACTTAAAAAAAACTTTTATGCACGTTGAACTGTGGCCAAGTTTAAACAAACACTCGATCAAGCCTTTACATGAAATGTACAACGACATTTTGTTTTACGGTGAACTTTTTGCACTAGTTCTAATAATAATAAAATTAGTAAAAAAAATTGATTTTGAACTTATTTCAACCCCACTAATGTGTAAATACAACTCAAGTTTTGGTCTGGAATTTAATGAAACAATTGACAGGAAAAAAAGAAGGAATTTTGCCATGCAAACTAGAGTTGTTTTACCTTTATTCATGAAGTTGCTCAGTGAGCCCTGTCAAGCCTTAAATACAGACTGAAAATGCTTAATTCCTTGTTTTCTTGTTATTTCAATTAGCTGTTTTTATAATCACTTTAAATTGTATTATCAGTGTAATCTGGAAGAGAAAAGTGGGAGACAAGTATTCACCTAGCTAGTGTGTCATTCTATTCTACATTAAATAACAAAACAAAACAAAACAACAACAACCACAAAAAACAAGATGTCACAAATATAGTGAAGACAGACAAATCAATATATGTTGTTCTGTAATATTCAGGATGTTGAAAAGGTTTAATTACTTGTATCAATTTAAAAAAATGTTTTGGAGATTTTGCTTTCTATTTCTGAAAATTATGAACCCTTACAAAGTCAATTATGAAATCTGACAGTGAATCTGAATATTAAAATTTACTGTAACAATCAACTTTGTCAATTACCACAGGAAGCCCAATTCATTTGAATCAAGAACATAAAAAAATTAAAATTGAAATTGGAGCTTTGCTTTTAGGTAGTAGTTGTTTTGAGTTGTTTTACAATTTCATCTAAAGTCATGATTAGTGTAACCTGGAAGAGAGAATTCTTGTTTCGTGTAAAGACAACTATTTATCAGTGTCATTCTACTCTACATAATACAAAAAAAAAACAAGATGCCACAATACTGTCAAGACAGAAAAATCTAAATATAATTTTCTGCAATATCTAATTGTTTAATTGAAGGATGTTGAATTAGGTTCAGTATCTATGTGAATGAAATCAGTTTGAGGGATTTTCTACTACTAAGTCAATTATAAAATCTGACACAATCTGAATAAATATCACTATGGTCACTGAGTTGAAAGCCTTATAATTCTCAGGAGACTGAAGGGCAAGAAATAAAGCTTGATCTATAGTCTTCATTTCAACTTTTACAACAAAATGCAATCTTTGTTTGCCTATTACCACAGGAAGCCCAATTCATTTGAATCAAAAACGTCAAAATAAAACAAAGTATTTAAAATTATTATTATATTTAAATGGGAGCTCCGCTATTAGGTAGTACCTAATTTTTATATTACTATTTAAATAGCATGCAGTAATTATTACTAAGTTGTTTCGTGGTTTTAGTGCTTGTGCTCTATTCCTAGTTCAGTAATATAGTATTTTTGGCGCCCGGATACTTTATTATATGCCGACACAGTGATAAATGAGTTATCACTGCCAGTTCGACATTTTAAAATATTGATGATATAACAATATGCGCATTTCTAAAGAGTTAATTTATAGAAGGGGTTTGTTTGTTTCAACCTAAAACTCGCACTGAGTCAAAAGTTACTAAAATTAACCCAGTACGAGATTATTGTGCTATAAAATATTAATTCTTCCATCTACACCTGAAGGCACGACTCAATCCTAAAGTCAGTAAACAATCTCTCTCCCTGCTAGTACTGCGTAGTTGAACTGAGAATAAGATGCTTCAGCTTGCGAGGTCGTGATATCGAAGAAGAGACTTTCAAATTTCAACATTTCACTTACTGAAACCCGTTTTCTTTATTCTTGAGAGGCGCTTTTACAGGTAAATATGTAGCTATTCTTCAATACGTTTATTTTTCTTTCTTTTTTATTAATACTATATACTGTCAAAAAAATTATTTTTTAACTTACACCTTCATTATCTTTTTTTTGTTTGTTTGTTCTACTCTTGCTTCAGCATACATTTTTCTCAACCACATTTCTACAGAGAAACTAACACAATCAAATCGTGATTTTCAAGAGGCAAAAAGTCTATCTTCGAACAACCCGGTTCCACATCTCACCGTGTTTTGTTGTTTTTATATAATTCCTCATGCCGCTTTCCTTTTAAAGCAATCCTTACTCAGCTATTCAACCCGAAAAACGTCAGTTATTTTGTCCATTTGTCTGTTTTAAACAAAAGTCAGCATCTGTTAGCTAGCCTCGAATTCAAAATCGATCGTTATATTGCCATTCTTAATTTTGCAAACAAAATCGAAATAATATATATTACATGCAAAATATATAGCTAAAGATATATTCTCTTACTTTGTTAGATTAAATGAAATTTTCAGACGAATCTTTTTTTTTTTTTTTTTTTTTTAATTCTCTCCAGTAAAATATTTTGAATTATACAATATAATATATACATAGTAGGAGAAGGGCAACAATATAGATACCTAATTATGTGCCATTCCTAAGTTAAATTACAATTTTGTTTACAATAAGGTAATTAAGTATAACTAAATATGACTTAGCCTCCTCCGCAGGCTACTCCTTTCTATTGGATTTCCTGTGGTAAATGAGGAGAGGGAGAGGGGGACTGGAACCAGAAGAGAGGAAAACTGGGGACGAGGGGGAGGAGAGAAAATGAGGAGGAGTAGCAACTCCTCCCGTTTTTTCTTTCCCCCTGACCCCCTCCCCCCTCATCTTTTTTTGGCTCGCTCCCAGTCTCTCTTCTTTGCAACAGGAAGCCCAAGAGAAGAGATAAAAGGAGTTGCCTGCGGAGGAGGCTAAATATGACTAATGTACGAAAAAAAAGAAAAAAAAAAGCTATTGAATAATTTAAGCATATAAATTGAAGTAAGCAGTAGAAGACAAAATACGAAATAAGAAGTAAATGATAATTAAAATGATTTTCACTCAGTATTGTTTCAAGTAGTATGTTTTAAGTGCTTTTTTGAAAGGAATTTTTGATTTTATGTTTCTGATAGAAGGAGGGATGTCGTTCCAGAAATATCTTCCTATAACAGTTGGACAAAACTTCCTTAAATTAATTCTATAGGAAGGTATTTTTAGCTTCTCAGAGGAAGCACTACGAGTATTATAGGAATGCTGCTCAGAAACCAGGGAAAAGTTAAAATTACTCTGCTCTTTGTCGCTGAGGCAATCATGTAAAAATAAGCATGTTTGCAGTTTGACAATATCAGGAAATTTCAAAAGACCGAGGTTTATATAATGTGGAGTAATGTGATCATAAAGAGGGACTTCATTTATTATTCTGATAGCCTTATTTTGTAATTTTGATAAATCAGAAAGAGGATTGTCGTAATTATTACCCCAAATGATACATCCATAGATAAGATATGGATAGATCAAAGAATAATAGACATTGACTAAGGATTTCTTGTCAAGATGCCATTTTAATTTAGATAGAATATTGATGCTTTTACTAATTTTGTTGCATATATATTCTATGTGGTCATGCCAGGATAGGTGACTATCAATAATAATACCAAGATACTTAACACTGAATGACTGTTCCAAAATTTGGTCAGCTAATGAAAGGGGAAGATACATATTGCAGTTAGTTTTCTGCCGAGGTTGAAAGATCACATATTTAGTTTTGGTAAAATTTAAAGAAAGTTTGTTAGCACATAGCCAATCATATATAATTGGTAGTTCAGAGTTTACTTGACTTAACAGATCACTCAGATCCTTACCAGAAGCAGTTAGGGATGTATCATCAGCAAAAAGTCTTACCGAGAAATAATTAGTTGCCTTAACGAAATCATTTATGTATATTAGGAAAAGCAGAGGTCCTAATATAGAACCTTGAGGCACACCTGAATTAATATTTAGTAGATCTGATAAAGTGTCATTAACGTAAACACTTTGTTTCCGTCTGTTTAGATAAGATTTAAACCATTCAATTGCCTTTCCACGCATTCCATAATATGATAGTTTATCTAATAATATTGCATGGTTGACGGTGTCGAAGGCTTTACTCAAGTCTAAAAATAACGAGACTGCATAGTCACCCTGGTCAAGCTTAGTTGATATTTCATCGATTAAGTCAGATATTTCATCGACAAGGCAGTCAGTGGTAGTACGTCCTGATCGAAATCCATACTGATTGGGAGTAAAAATATTTTCAGTTGATAAATGCATAATAAGTTGATTAGAAATGCACTTTTCAAAGATTTTACTAAAAACACTGAGAATAGATATAGGTCTGTAGTTATTACATGAGGCTCGACTACCTTGTTTAAAAATTGGGATAACTTTTGCTATTTTTAAGGAATCCGGGACTACTCCTTGATTTATAGATAGATTAATAATATAAGTTAGAGGACGGAAAATCTCATGTGCAGCGGTTGAAGCTAATAAGGGGTGTACTTTGTCTGCTCCAAATGATTTGCTTGTATCCAGACCGTCTAACAGCAGAAAAACCTCAATCTCATTAATTTTGTTGAATTCAAATATTTCATGCTTACCAGTTAAATAAGAGGAATGTCGTCGCATCGGAGTTGGTAGCTTGGAAGCAAGCTTAGAGGGGATATCGCAAAAGTATCTGTTTAGAGTATTGGATATCGTATCCGGTTGTTCAAAATGTTTGCCATTATGTTCTAGTTTGTTGATGTGAGATGATGACCTCTTTTTGTTAATGATTAGATTTATACTATCCCACATTTTCTTAGTATTTTTAGAATTTGTTAATACATCATTATAAAACATTTATAAACATATAATTTATATTCATTGAGAAAAATTGTATTGTGCGAAATCAGCCACTGTTTATATAAATTATCTCGTACTTTGATCGATTTTTTTAAGCCAGAGGTTACCCAAGGTTTATGCGAATTATTTTTTAGTTTTATAGACTTGAGGGGTGCGTGTTTGTTACTTATATTGTTAAAAATATGGAGAAATCTGTCAAAGCTTTCATTGGCGTCTTTACTTGTGTATACTTCATACCAATTCTCCTTGCTTAGTTCTGTTTTAAAGTGTTCACTGTTGAATTTTTTTAAAATCTCGTATCTCAATGCAGTCCGGAAACGGGCTCTGCTTTGGATCGTATATTATATTGAAGACGGCTAGGTGATCTGCAACCTCTGCAGCTATACTACCGTTAGTACTACATGTTGTAAAATTTGAATGAATATGATCAATGCAGCTTTGTGTAGATTGAGTTATACGGGTGGCTTCGTGAATCAGGGGGGTAAAGCCTTCCGATCGAACAAGATTAAGATAAGTTTTTGTTGTTTTATTTTTCTTTAACGTATTAATATTGATATCACCCATGATCAAGCATTTTTTCTTTAATAGAAAAATTTTGTGAAGCGTCTCTTCGAATTTGTCTAAAAAATCAACATTAGATAAATTTGGAGGTTTGTAGACAAGACCAACAATCATGTTTTGAGTCTCTATCCATACGTTTTCTAAATCATCAATTTTCAAATCATATCATAAACTGAAAAAGTCTTAATGGATTTTGTCCAAGATTCATCCAAGATATGTGAAAAGTAAAGTCCGACTTGATGTAAAGTGCGACTCCTCCTCCCGTCGAGAGAGGTCGGTGATCATTGATCATGACATAATTTGGAATTTGGAAGCAGTTTATATCAGTAAGAGATGATATCCAGGTTTCTGAGCATCCAATAAAGTCAAACTCGATGGGGATTGAATCAATTAGACTACGAAAGTCGTCAAAATGTTTGTTTAAGCTTCTGGTGTTAAGGTGAAGCATAGATAATTGGGGCTTAACAATAGACGAAAGTTCATTAAGTTCGTCTATTGTAAAGATTCCATGGTCATTGAATGATTTTAAATTCAAATCAGGATCGTTTGCAAAGCGATTCATTATTTACATAAACATAACAGTTCTTTATAATTTACGATGAGTAAATATAATGTTCAGTTCTTAACTCAGTTCTTAAACTAATTTTTAAATAAAGAATTTTGAACTTATCTTCAGCCCTCGTAGAGAACTCCATTTATGTAAAGTTTTCCATGGTGGAATCGAGGTTTCCTTCCTTGTTGGTAAGCCTCTCTCATGGTGTCCTTCAGAAGATTTTTCTTCTCGACATCTTCCTTTATCAGGTCTTCAGTCACCCAAACCTTATTTTGTAGGTGTTTTTTGTTCATTAGGATTGCTCTTCTTTCCGGTCTGTAGAGAAACTTTGCGATAATTGGTCGAGGTCTGTCTTTTCTTGAACGTCCTGTTCTGTGTGCATTTTCGATGACAGGACTGAGCTCCAGATCCGTGTATAATATGTCCCCTAGTTTGTCAATGCAGTTCTCCTTTGGATCCTCAGGTATGTTGTTCAACCTGAGATTGAAGTCTCGGGAGTATCTTTCCAGGGAGAGACATCTTTCCAGAGTTTTAGCAAGATCCTCTTTCAACTTGCCGATCTCTTCATCCTTGCTGGCTAGCTCTTCTTTGAGTGTAATTATCTTTCCATAATTTTCGAAGACTTCACCTGCCAGCTTATCATATTTCAATTGCAAGGAATCGTAGAGCATTTTCAGACCAGAGATCGCTTCATCGTTTTTAGACACCTTCCCTTCAAGAGCTTTTAACTCGCCATGAAGTTTGGCTTGTCCATCTTTGATTTCTTCGACATCCACACGAATTTGGGATAATGATTCCCGTACAAATGTTTCAAAATCCACTGCTTCGTTTGCTTTTTTTCCTTTTCTCGTAACGCTCATGTTTTATAGTATACTAAAATATCCTTATAGAAACAAAATTTGGGGAGCGAAGAAACACACGTCCAGACGAATCTTCAAACTTTTGAGTTCCAAATTAATTAATCCGTTTTAAATAGTTTCAACATATTCCTATAGAGGGTGTCTTCATGTCCCTGAGTTTTTATTATCTTATATATTTTGGCTAATGGAAAAGCATTTTCTAGACATTTCATGGAAAAATCTTGTAGTTTGTTCTTAGTTTTAATGGAAGTTATTCATTTACATTTTAAGCTCAAAACGTTCATAATTAGCAGTTTTGAGTTTCTCGAACTTTCTGTTCATTTATGATCAAAATATAACGAAAACAGTCAGCCACTCAAGAGTCGCTCCCATTAGTTCAAGACTTGCCTTCAACCTTTGGGGATTTCAAACTATTTGCCTGGTACCATATTTGAGGGACCATGGAGATAAAAAAACGTTGAAGTCGGTTAATTTGAATCTGAAACGAAACATAAATAATTCTTGTTTCTTGAGTAAAATACGAAAAACATAATTCTAACTGAAGCCTTGTAACTAATATTCAAATATTACAGCAAACGGTATCATTTGGCTTCGAATATGTCGACATTTGCAGCTAGTTTCACATGTCTCAGATCTCCGACCGTCAACGCTATTTGAAATAAGGACATACTATCCCACATTAAT
The DNA here is from genome assembly GCA_029948255.1 of Telmatactis stephensoni. Lineage (NCBI taxonomy): Eukaryota > Metazoa > Cnidaria > Anthozoa > Actiniaria > Isophelliidae > Telmatactis > Telmatactis stephensoni. Next base: position 627,310 of record JALIZF010001834.1, read on the forward strand.
AAGTATTAGATCGCACCAGAAAATATCTGATCTGAAAAGATAAGTACTGGAATCACTTGTGTAAAATTGTATCCAGTGAAGAAAACAAAGTGTGGATTCATCATCGTTTACTGTTTACTCTGAGCTGTTTACTCTTCTCTTCAGACTGTTAATTGGACATCGCTTTACCACCAACCTACGTGTGAAGAACAATTCTCCATGTTCCAATCAACAATCAACAACACCATTGATAATCATCTCCCTTTACGTCATTTTAAACTTCATCCAACTGATAAGCCCTGGTTTACCGCTGACATAAAAGAAGCGATTGCTAACCGCCAACGTGCTTGGATCAAGGGAAATTCCACCTTATATAAATTTTACAGAAGGAAAGTCATCAAACTTTGCAAGTCTGCTCGCCAAAACTTCTATTACAACAATGTTATGAACACCCAGCATCACAATCCCAAGAAATGGTGGGATAGCATTAAACAACTGTCCGGTCAATCTAAGTCTACATCTCTTTCAAAGATGGTTATAAATGGTTCCACTGTAAGCGGTCTAGAACTGGCAGAGATTATTAACGACTCCTTCAGCAAGGTTAATGCTGACATGCAACCTCTACTCTTTGATCCTATCCCTGTTGTTCAGCCCACACCTGACGAATTCATAATATCGCCTGGTGCAGTTGAAACTTCTCTCCTAGCTATTAACGAACGTAAATCCACTGGCCCTGACAATATACCGAATTGGTTACTCAAAGAATGCGCCTCTGTGATCTCTCGCCCAGTAGCCTCTATTTTCAACGCATCTGTTAACCAAGGAACGGTACCAACTTTGTGGAAGTGTGCGGATGTTGTTCCTATTGCTAAAATATCTAAACCTATGTCTGTCGACTCCGACCTAAGACCTATTTCACTTACTACCATTCTTAGTAAAGTCCTGGAGGATTTTATCTTTGGCTGGCTACGTCCTATCATCATGCCTCAGCTTGACAGTCGCCAGTTTGGAGGAATCAAAAACTCTTCTACTACTCATGCGTTAGTTCGTGTGGTTCACGAGTGGCTCCAAGCAGCAGAGACCCCAAAGACCACTATCAGAGCATGTCTTATTGAATTTTCGAAGACATTTGATCGCATCGACCACAACATACTTATCCGTAAACTCCAGCTTCTCAACGTGCCTCCCATCTTGTTGAATTGATGCGCAGCTTTTCTTAGAAATCGCCATCAACGTGTCAAAATAGGCCAAGACAAATCAAACTGGTTACCCATCCTCGCTGGCGTACCTCAAGGAACTAAGTTGGGACCCCTGTTCTTCTTAGTCATGATTAATGACCTTACCACAACTGCTCCAATTTACAAATACGTATAGATGACTGCACAGTATTTGAAGTGACATCCCATTCGAGTACTTCATCCAATCTTCAGACACATCTGGACTCCATTAATCAATGGACTGTTAACAATAATATGCGAATCAACGCAAAGAAGACTAAAGAACTTAACATCTGTTTTGCTAAATCTCAACCTATCCTACAGCCTTTAACAATCGACAACGTCCCGCTGGACTGTGTTCAATCAACCAAACTCCTAGGAATATCAATCCAATCTAATCTCAAATGGGACTTGCACATTGGAACTATTTGCAGCAAAGCAAGTAAGCGCCTCTATGCTCTACGGTGTTTGAAGCGAAGTGGTGTCCTTCCTAGAGACCTCTGTTCTGTCTTCTGCTGTTTTATTCGTCCTGTTGTAGAATATGCGTGCCCCGTGTGGCACTCTTCATTGACTAGTGCCCTGTCTGACCAACTTGAACAAATACAGAAACGAGCTACAAAGATCATGCTTCCTGGCCTGTCCTACCGAGAGCGACTTGCTCATTTGAGACTATCCACCCTTCATGAGCGCAGAGATGAGCTTTGTCGTCGCTTTTACAAGACCATTATGCAACCCGAAGACAGAATCAACGACGTCTTACCTTCAGTAACTGAATCTGTCTACTCCTTACGGAACTCAAGGAAATTTCCATTACTTAAATGTCGTACTAAACGTTTCCAGAACAGCTTTATCCCTTATGCAGTTAAGAAATGGGACGCGTCACCTTAACATTGCACATATTTATATTAACAGTTTTTTATATGTAATTTATTTATTTATCTAATATTGTAATCTTGAGTTTTTCAAATAGTTTTATTTGCCATTCAAGAATCATTAAAGTTATTATTATTAAAGTTATTATTATTATTATTATCGTTCTTGTCCGACGTTGGACGGTTACCATGGTAACTATACACGGATCCAACTGAGCTCAATTATAAAGTATGGGTGCATAAATGTATACAAATGCAGTGCAATAAAAACAGTTTTCATCATCGTTTGAAATGAAACAATGTTTTGTATTGATCTCGCATTGATCGTGAGCTCCTGAAATAAACCGTCATTTGCATTCAAAACAAAAGCGCTTCCATTTTGGTTTTGAGTCCTTCTGTAGGATGTTGCATAGAAATTATTTCTCTGAAACCATGATTCTTTTGAAACCAGAAATAAGTGCATCGATTTTATTAAACCTCTTTTTAAAGGGTTTCTAAAACTCAGTAATAATTCATAAGCAAATAGACCAATTGAAGACGTTCATTTGGTCACGAGACCTTTATACTAGACTTAAAAAGCAATATCGCTGCAAATTCCTTCAAATTCGACCATAACAGAACATTCGAGATGATTTGTTTGGTTTTTGGCCCTTTATGAACACCAACTAAAATTGCTTATACTCCTTGACGGTTTGTCTGGTCGACGATCAGTTTTGTACTTTTTTTCGAGTACACATTCAATCACAGCTTTTCGAGTGAATTTTAGGTTGGTATACGATGGTATGAAAGTGCACGTCAACTTTCGAACATTCTCATGGAATACTTTTCTATTGGTTCATTGTGGTTTGATTCTCGGAATGTCATCCATTTTTTTAGGAAAATCTAGAGTGGAAGATTCTGAAATAGAGTGGTCAAGTTTTGTTGTAATTAGTCAGACAATAATTTACGTTCAACAAAATTGTTTCAAAACCGATTTAAAACTGGATAAAAGATTTATAAGTTCCGAACGTTTTATCAAAATTGCACGCGATTCTTAAGAGTTGTGACTAACAGTTTGTTTAAGTTGAATGCTCTGGATTTTCTGATGAGTCACCTTAATAGTTGACTAATTTGGATCTTTCCCTGGCTTTGCGTCGCTATTTGTTTCAGGCAAGCTCATTTTCTCAAAGAGTATCAACATATTCTTCAAATGAACATATTTTTAAATTTATCTACAGAGTAATGCTACCAATTGTATTCATCATTTTGGTCAAAGCCAGTTTAGTGAGATCTAAATTCCACTGTGTTGGCACCTGCTACTCAGGACGAGTGTTTCCACTGCCTGAAGACATTGTCCATGGAAAACATCTCATAGGATACTCCTACAAGAACATTACCACTGATGATGTAAAGAAGTGCTACTCATTTTGTGTCAATGACTGTCGTTGTAAGGCGTGTCAGATGAAAGATGAGAGATGTGAGTTGCTGGATGAGGACCACATTTCCAGACCAAACAACTTTGTAGCTGGGTCAGGATATGTGTACTATAACTTAAAGCAGGAATCATATCAAGGGGTAAAACATTTTACTTATTTCTTAAGAGTTCCCGAACGTGTAGCACAATAACACTGACACTCACTGTTATCAACCTATTAAAACAACGTCGTCGGGAAATTAAAGGCCCCATGCAATCCTACGCGACTCATCTGAAGGGGCCTTCGAAAGGTTGTATGGGTACATACCTTCATGCAGTTGCTTGATGTTTAGAGAAGATTACGTATGACTGGGAAAATGACACGGTCACAAAACGGTATACGGTTACGGCAGGGTATCGAATGCTCTTATAGATATTGCAGCACTGACACAGTCACGGTACGCCGTCGTAAGTTTCCAACTCATACGAACCCCGCTCTAACATCAACGGGCCAGTGAATTAGTTGAGTTGAATACTGTACCTACCCATGCATGCACCTTCAATTCGGTCTAGTAGCGTATAGGCTTTAGCCTCTCGTCCGACAACTTTTTGAAATAGATGTATATGGAATTCAAGATTTCTGAATCAAGTTTTCCTAATTTTGCGGGATCAAGTTATTTTTCTATTCTCAAGATCGATAATCCAATTATTGTAAAATGTTCTTGCTACTTCCCTCAAACGCACTTGTTGCAAAATTAGAAATAAAATTAGGCAAATTCATGGGTTGACATCACCTCATTTGCATTTTCCGATTTCGGATGCTTAAAACTTCAAAAGTAGACATCCTCATACAAGAATGTGAATCCATAAAGCTTTTGAATTCATGAAAAAACGATTACCAAAATTTCAAATTAGAGGCTAGGAGCACTTTAAAAACGTACTTTGCTATTGCTACTTGTAAGGTTAGCGCAGGATGTTTAAGTATCAGGAAAAACTGATGGTCAGCTGATAAAGATCGATTTTCATTCTCGTGGTGTTGAAAGGGGAGGGTACCTTATATAACAAGGACTGTATACTGTGTAGGCGGTAGTATATATCCAATTGCTTTCTTTGTCAATTGCTTGTTTTCTTAATCAATTTCTTTCGTTACCATACAGAAATCCCACATGATGCACCCAAATAGATGTTACAATGGCTGCTGTCTATCTCAACCTTGTATAAACGGAGGAACATGTATAGAACACTGCAGCACACCAAAAGAGAAGTTCATCTGCGACTGTACAAAATTACTTGCGGGAACAGTTTGTCAGCGGAAAGTAGCATCTTGTGTGGATTACTTGAGGAAAGCACGTGGTGCCACACCCTCTAATGGAAAATACACCATTTACCGCAGCGACAGTGGTCTTCGCCTCGAAGTCTACTGTACTTTCACTACCAACCAGGCCTGGACACTCATCGAAACGTTTAATATTGCAAACAACGACCTCTACAAAAAGAAGCCATTTCACTCTGACTTTGAGAGAAATCCAAGTTTAGTCCCAAATTGGGCTGACTATCGCTTGTCGCTAAGCAACATGCAGTACCTCCGTACCAAGGCCACCATGTTCAGAGCCACGTGTGACTTCCCAAACAGAGGTGGTGTGCTTACTCCTGACTATCTGTTTGGTTACCTGAGTGACTTCGACATCATCAACCATGGAGATTTCAGCGGCTGCAAAAAGCATGCCTACCTCAACTTGTTAGGGAAAGACTACTTTAATCAATCCGCGCCTACATTACAGGAAGTTAATAAGTGGCATTTCCATATAGAACGTGTGGGTTGTGGCTTTCTAGTTCCACTTACTCAAATTAAAGGTGAGGAATTCTTTGGTTTGTACGGTCCAATTACTGGTTCAACAAAATGCACTAAAACATTGCAATCTACAACAAACTTCTGGTTAGGAGAAGAGAAATAAAGTGAATATCAGGACAAGAACTGATCTTGGTATTTGAAACCATTTGGATGTCCAATAAACTGATTTGTTACTATCACTGGACGAAAAAATGGATTTACAGCATGAGTAAAGCCGATGCAAAACTGTAGTAAATACCGTATTTGCTCGTATTTTTACACATTTGCTCAAATGCAAACTTTGTGTTTGGCTTTATATTTACTGCACCAGGGCAGTTGGTGAATACCGCTTTCACCTAAATAGTAAACACTGTAGCAAATCTATAGCAAATTTGCAAGTTTGGCAATGTTTGCCACGGTAGTAAATGTGTAGTAAATATAAAGTTTGATTTCGAGTTTGCTGTGATAGCAAATGTAACAGCAAATTTGCAAATTTGGCAATGTTTGCAACGGTAGTAAATGTTAAGTAAATATTGAATTTGCCTATGATTTTGCTGTGAGAGCAAACGCAGCGCAATCTTGATTGAATTGCGCTCCAATTATAGTATATTTATCGTTGTGCAAGCCATTATAAACATGATCAAACTAAATTGCTCTTTGAAAAGTATAATTTCTAGATTTGCGTGTACGCTGTTTGATATATCGCGCTATCGCATAATATGGAAGCTAAACGTGCGTTATTGCATCACAGGCTTACCAATCTCTGCATGAGTGGAGGGAGTAGTGTGGGCTTCCTGTGATATCTGAATGACCGTTAATTTGCTTATTGAACTACGATCGAATTTCTCCTCTAGATTCTCTCTTTCCTTTGACTTTTTGTGTATTTTTTTCAATAATAATAAAGATCATGAGTTAAAAATGGGTTTGTGTTGTGTATTTTGCCCTAAAAGCATCAATAATAGCGGTTTAAGGCCTTCTACTTTCGGGAGGTCATTTCATGTCACGGGCCTAGTGAAGAAAGGAGTAAAGGCAGGCAGCTTCGAGCTCAAAATCCTACACCACCTCTCTTTCGGACCCAAAATTTTCACCCCTTTCGCCTCAGCTTTGCCATAAAAATCACAACCCTCGGAAGACTGGTTATCTGCCTACGATTTGGTGGAGGTCTTGAGTCATGTTGGTGAACGATTTACGAGAAAATGGACAGCGAATTCGTGATTTTGAAGTCTTCCTATGATCCGGACATTACCCCTACTCAAAGGCATTCCAAATATGCGCTTCGGTTTCAAATTTCCGACGCATCCACTCCACCCCAGGCGTAATCCACCAATGAGACTCCCGGAAATTAAATGTTTTACGCCTGGGGTGGAGTGGATGCGTCGGAAATTTGAAACCGAAGGGCATAGGAGGAAAATGATTTTGAGTACTAGCTGATATTGTGCCACTGTTTGCAATAATTGTCCAACATCAGTAACACTCTGTAATGAGAAAGTAAAAGAATCATTACTAGTCTGCAACATGTAGCACAATACAGTCTGCAGGTCTGTGCTCTTATAGCAGTGTTTGGGTGCCTGAGAACAGCCTTGATTTGGTTCAATATTTTACACTCTTCCACACTGTGTATCAAAGTGTCATGAAGTGTACAAAGTTAATTATCATGTCACTACTGTTTACAACACTTTTTGATGCCCGAAACAATAGCACAAAGACCCTCATGTAATTACTCGAGTTAATTTTGGTGTGTTAATAAATACAGGGGAAAATTATGACAATAATATATAGATTTAATAGTCACTTATCAATTATAAGGAATTTGAAGAAAACTGGTCATCATATGTTGCCCGGGTATGTTGTGAATCGAAATCTAGAATAACAAAATAAAAGAGTTCCACAGTCAATAGGATTATTTGAAAGCAACGTAGTCGTGATAGGCTTTCAAGATATATAAATAGTATCCTCTCGGATCATGTTTAAAATTTTACGACTGTTGTCGAACTTTTCCTTAAGAAAAACACTAGAAACTTGCTCCTTTGGAAAACACAAAACTATACATTACTAGGGTATTAGTAGGGTAATGCCCCAGTTAAGAAAAGAGCGTTTTTTTACCCTGTGAGCAAAAGGATTTCGGCTCTGGGATTCTGAACTCCTTCTCCCGAAAGCTCAAAGGTCAATTTCGAAAATTTGCTAAAGTACGAATATAAAACAGGCTCGTAACATGGTATATGGGATCAGGGATCAAAAGCCCCAAATTATGGCCAGGATCAGGGATCAGAGGCCAGGGCTCAGGGATCAAATGGTTGGGATCGAGGATCAGGGACATTGGGTCGGGATCAGGAACCAGCTCAGTTTTGTCACTGGCTGAAATCATGCATAAAAATATTGCTTTTAGAAAAATCGTCTTTTTTATTCACTGTCACTTCCGCAGCGCTTCCATCCGTTACTGGCGTGTGCGTTCGAGCATAAAATGACGGGCATCATATTCCAGATATTGTTTTATGTTAGCATGTAATGTGACACTATAGTAGTTAAGTACTGAGCTGACAGGAGCGAAACACAAACTCAAGTGCTAATTTTTAGCGAGCTAATTTTGAGCACGTTTCTGTATGAGGAAGAAGAAGAAGAAAACAGAGGAAAGCCACGATTGTAAAATTGTAAGTTGAATAGTTAAGTTTTAGGTTTGTCTGGCAATTAAGTGACCAGAGTTGAGATTTGTTGATCTATTTGTTGTCCTATCTTGCTGACCAAAATCACTGATAGCTAAACTTAATGTTAACTGCGTATGGAACCCAATCGCCTCACTGAAGCTTGTCACTTATGGAACACCAAATCTCGGAGCTAGATCTACAATCATTGCCAAAAAGAGTTGGTCCGATGTGAAAATGTTAGGGACTCATTATATAATGCACTTTGTGATTGTATTTGTGCATCCCCCGCCCCCCTTATCAATGTTGATGGGTGCTTTAGAGTGTGCTTGACTGAGTTTAGGCTGGTAGGTGCACTCCAACATTGAAAGGGGGGAGGGGGGCCATAAATAACAGGAAAATACATTGCGCGCGCTATAATGACAAATCGTGCCAACCGTTCTGGCAATGATTGTAGATATACAGCTTTGAAAGTAACTACCTTAGAGAGTTCATGTAGAATTGCGGAACAAACTTTGTATCAAAGCATGGCATGTAAGCATTTGTTGTAACATTTTTTTTTTGCAAATATAGTAGTTTTCAAGTTGTTTTATTACAGAAATGGCACATGCGGATTTTAATCAATTTCCAAAGCGGATTTGCGGTTTCAAACGATTTTTTTTGCGGATTTGCGGATTTTGGCAATCCCCCATGTGCCCCTCGTACTGAAGATACCCAGAGGCTCTGGAAGATACCGGTCAATGGGTGTCGAAATTAGCGAGACCGCGAGACTGCGAGACAGGGTATATTTTTGTAAGCCTGAGATGTTTTTGTTGTTGTTGTTGTTGTTGATTTCCATTGTTTTCAACCTTCGAGACTCCGAGACAGTTTTTAGCGAAAAATCAAGACTTCGATACCCTCGAAATTTGACAAAAAATTTGTTCACCATTCTACACCCCTAGAGCATTGAGAGCAAATAAATAATATCTTGGCTGTTGGTAAAAAGCAGCAGGAAAGGTAGGTTACGGACTGTGGACTATCATGGCTCTATCTGGTGCGGACTATGTGCAGATTTTTTTCCTAAATATTCTATGTTTGTCGCCCATTTTTTAACTTTTTTTAACTTTTTAATTTTTCAAGAAAACCAATGAGCAGTACTATGGATATCCATCTTACTAGCATCGATGCTAGTAGACTTTTTTCAGGAGTTATAAAGTTTAAAATCCTGTATTAAAGACTAACTATCCTTATTAAGTAGGAAGTGTAACGAATCACCTTTGCAGGACCCACACAGGGAAGAACCTAGTTTTGAAATGATTAATGTTTCGGGGTGCATTTATAGCTCTACCAGTCGTTGTTCATTTTCTATACTGCTCCACGGAGTCATTACACACCACGAAAACTGGGTTCGAAGGCACCAGAATGGCTCCGGAAATCACAATGGAAGTGCAAACGCTCTAATAACATGCTGATCATAATGAGCAAAGAAATGAAAGGTGTATGGCAACAGAGAACAAGGGATAAAACCCTGCGCTCGTGCTTCCACTTGAGTTTTGAACATTTGTAATGACGCCAAGAGTGTATCAATAAGAGGACAGACAACTCAAAACCATCTTCAATTTGTTTAATTTTTTCTCTATTTACTAGTAAATGTTATATCATGACGTGCATATTGTGTATATTGTGCATATTGTGCATGTAGCACTGCGTCCAATTTGTTAACAATAAAGGAAAAATAACGTGAGAAAAACGTCAATGGGATCAATATTTGCACCAAGGATCAGGGATCAAAATTTTCTAAAAATTAGGGCTCAGGGATCAAAATTTCCGTAAAAATCCGGGATCAGTGAGACGAAAATATACCATGTTACGAGCCTGATAAAAGCTCAACGACTCCGAGCTTTCCTTCACAAGTCAAAATGTGAATTAATAAATAAACAATTTTTCTTATGTAAAGTATCTAAAGAATCAAAAATACAATTAATTACAGTTAGTTTACTTACCGTTGTGAAGTAATCGTAGCACGGAGCACAAATATCCGCCATTTGTCGATCGCTTCTTCTCTCCATTGCGATAAAATACGAAGGTTTTATCCATCAAAACAATGACATTTTTAAAGAAAAATGTCTCTTAACTTGTCGCTCTTCGTTTTTAAAACAAGAATAAAAATCATTTTCTAGCACAAAAGAAGAAATTTTCGCTTCACAACTTGTCCAACACTCCTCGCTCAACAGTTTCAACTGAAAATGGCCGCCACGCGCCAAGCAATTCAAATAAGTCACATGATAGCATACGATGCTTTCATTGGTCAATCGATAATCCCAAGATTAGCCACCAGTTTTCCTCAGATTTACAGATATGGATTGCATCGCTAGAAAATCTGATAGAAAATTTGTTAGAAAATTTGTATTTGTTATTATACTTTTCTCTCTTGGCCTTTTTGCAAACGAAATAAAATCAACATTATTTTTCTGCATACAAAGATTCTTTCTGTTGATCAGTCCTTACCCTGAAAGCAAAGTTCAGTGCTACTTATGTAAACCAACAGCAAATTTGGAGCACCAGATTTGCAGTGTAGCAAAAGTGTAGCAAATTTAATCCAAAATACAAATTTACCTGGCTACGCAAATCTACAGCAAATATGAGCCAAATTCAATAATTGCGTTACATATTTGCTAGATTCGAAAATGTGGAGTTTACATTAATTTTGCTACTTAAGGTATCAGGGTACCCCTAGCGACCGGTGTGCGTTCAACTCTGGGTACATGGTAACCGCCCCTGGTGTCTACATGTAGATCATTTCATTATGTATTGTCGATGGCAACATCTGTATAACAATTTACCGTAATTTCTTCATCAATGTCTTGATCAGTACTGCTTCCTCCGATTTCAAGACACCATACGTGATCATAATGGAGGGCTTTCATTGGAACGTGAGCTCATGAATTATTAATGAATTATTAGTGCACATAAAGATCAGTTTTTATCACAGGCCTCCCAGGCTCTTTGTAAGTACTCTATGTTGCGCCAAAACTTTTAGTCTAAACCCCATTAAAGTATACATTTTTAGAAAGCTAAATAAATGTAGAAACTATTTCTATTATTTTTATCGTAAGATATTTTTTAACTTTTAGGTTACAGCGAATTATTCAAATTTTCACCGAGGTGTCTTCGCGGAGTTCCCGGTCAATCAATATTGATCCGAAAACAATGTTTACTATCTTTCTGAGATCATGAGATATCACTTGTCAAAAGTGTGTCTCAGATTTTTGATTAGTTGCCCCGTTGTTCTGTTGTTCGTCCCTAAAGTTACAACACCGCCAAAATAGCTGTATCCGATACAAAGCAGACGATAACTTTAGAATGGAGCAAAAAATCGAAAATCGGAGACACACTTTTAAAGAACAACTATCGAAGACGACCTCTGCCAAATTTCAAATGAATCCATTAAAATCCCTTTGACCGGGAACTCAAAATACACGGCCAATTGAAAGTAAATTCACTTCCGAGAAAAACGCAAAAATGTGTTTTGGAGTCAAGAAGTGGGTTTGCTGATACAAGGGGATTTTAACACCTCATAATCTTGCCTGATGACAGCTGAAGTAAAGGGCAACCAAAATCTTGTTACGTTTCCCACACAAATGGCGGGAAATCAAGGCAATTTGATCCCATTGAACTTTGGCTCTTGTTGAATAATCTTTTTACAAAGGTTTCGATAGTTGAGAAATATATTTTTCAACGACAAGCTCTCTTGATGACAGGTCAATTGACAAGTGATGTCAACAGACAATTGACAGGGATTAAGATGGAAAAACGTTTTTCGCTTATAACTCGCTATTAAAAATCGCTAGTGAAATAATTTTTTTCACTAAATCATAGCTTATTGTGTATTCTATCAGAAAATGTATAAAAGTAAAACTCGACCCTTTTGAGAAACTTTGGGGTACCCTGATACCTTAAGTAAACCAATAGCAAATTCAGAGCACCAGATTTGCAGTATAGCAAAAGTGTAGCAAATTTAATCCAAAAGTAAAATTTACCTGCCTATGCAAATCTATAGCAAAAATGAGCCAAACTCAGTAATTGCGTTACATTTGCTAGTACTTCGATAGACTCCTACGTGCTCCCATAGACTCCCATAGACTCCCTTGTACTCCCATACACTCCCTTGTACTCCCATAGACTCCCTTGTACTCCCATAGACTCCCTTGTACTCCCATAGACTCCCTTGTACTCCCATAGACTCCCTTGTACTCCCATAGACTCCCTTGTACTTCCATAGACTCCTGCGTACTCCCATAGACTCCCGTATACTCCCATAGACTCCCGTGTACTCCCATAGACTCCCACGTACTCCCATAGACTCCCGTGTACTCCCATAGACTCCCACGTACTCCCATAGACTCCCACGTACTTCCACACACTCCCAGGTACTCCCATAGACTCCCTTGTGCTCCCATAGACTCCCACGTACTCCCATAGACTCCCACGTACTCCCATAGACTCTCATGTACTCACATAGACTCCCACGTACTCCCATAGACTCCAACGTACTCCTATAGACTCCCACGTACTTCCATAGACTCCCACGTACTCCCATAAACTCCCGTGTACTCCCAAAGACTCCCACGTACTCCCATAGACTCCCACGTACTCCCATAGACTCCCACCTACTCCCATAGACTCCCACCTACTCCCATAGACTCCCACGTACTCCCATAGACTCCCATGTACTCCCATAGACTCCCACGTACTCCCGTAGACTCCCAGGTACTCCCATAGACTCCCACATACTCCCATAGACTCCCTATACCATCAACGATTAAATACTCGAAACAAAGATCGGATTGCACGACCATCAAATTGTTCGTATATAAATAGACACAATTGATCGCTTGATTGACTAAAATATGAAAAATGTTAAATTTAGTGTTTTTGAGTTGGTACCTTTTAGGTAAAAACATGTATTGCCACGCTCACCCCGGATATGACTTTAATAATAATAATAATACTTTATTTAACCACGGTAACTCTATCAATATCAAGATAAAAAAACTTAATGTTGCTCTACCTAGAGGCCGTAAAAAATATAATGGAGTAAAAACATTATACATATTATATGTAAATATATATATATATATAACTTATAAAGAATATACAAGAAACTATACATTTATGAGATTGTGTTGTCGACGCAAAATTCATGTTTGATTTTTCGTTTAAAACTCGATAAGGATTGCTCCTCTTTGAGGGAATTTGGTAACGAATTCCACAGCTTCGCGCCAGTAAAAGCGAAGCTGCTTTTGAGGTGTTCGCTTCGAACTTTTGGGATTTGAAGATTTTTCCATGAGTTACGAAGATGATATGCTTTTGAACCAACTTGTTTTTGAAACATATCAACTAAGTAAGGAGGGGCTAACCCGTTTACGATTTTGAACATCATAACTGCTTTTTGTTCTAGTCTAGTATAACGCAATGGCTTCCAGTTTAGATCCTGGAAGACATCGCGTGTCCTAACCTCGCGGTAAGGAGCACTAGTTATAATTCTGGCAGCACGATTTTGTAATTTCTGGAGCTTGTCTTAAAGCTTTTGATCGATCCCATCCCACACTAGACTGCAATAGCAGAAGTAGGGGTCGATAGTTGTTTCGTAAACTTTAAGCAGACAATCTCTATTTAGAAAAGGGTTGATTTTCTTTAGAATACTTAGATTAGTAACTACCTTCTTAGTAATGTGTTCGACATGTGAACCCCAAGTCAGATTTTCATCAATGTGAACTCCGAGACATTTAACCGATTGGGTTCTTTTCAGTGGAGAACCGTTAACCGACAGTTGTAGGTTATCGGTTTCCAAAGCAGCAATTCTCTGTCTAGAGCCAATAAGCATGAATTCTGACTTGAGGATGTTTAAGGTTAGCTTATTTGTGCGTAACCAATCAGAGATAAACTCTAGGTCAGTCTCCATTTGCCTTTGGAGAGCTTGAATTGAGCAGTCAGCAAAAGTAAGACTGGTGTCGTCAGCATAAAGCCTTGGAGTACTATAATCCAGGCAATTTGGCATATCGTTTATGTAAATCAAGAATAGGACTGGGCCCAGTATAGTTCCTTGTGGTACCCCACAAGTGAGAGCTCTGGTAGTACTTTGGTACCTTTTAGAGGTCATTTTTAAAATTTCCGACGAGCATCCCCGTCCTCTTATATATAGGAGTCCCCCCCCCCCCCCCCCCCCCCGGGGTACTCCCATAGACGCCCTTGTACTCCCATAGATTCTGGTGTACTCCCATTGTTTCCCTTGTACTCCCATGGACTTCCTTGTGCTCCCATAGACTGTAGTGTATTTCCATAGACTCCTCTGTACTCCCATAGACTCCCACATCCTCCCATAGACTCCCATGTATTCCCATAGAATCCCACACTCCCACACTCCCCTCTCGAGCTCGATGACAATCATAAAGGAATCGAGGTACATAAATTGAAAACTTTCTTTTCAAACTATTTGCTTGTTTGGTCTTGTTTGGATAAAAAACCGGCAGAATTATAATAACAACTATTCTGAGATTTAAAAAATGTATAATACCTAAGGAATGACCATTTTGGTTTTAGTTTCGTAGTAATGAATAAAGCAACTCTATGGAATTACCGTTTACATGTACAGGGTTACAAAAGCAACTGATAGTATATTAGAGTGGTTTTCATAAACCAAGCCTCGTCGGCTATCAGCTCATGTACGACGAGATTGAGTGGAATAATGGTTAAACGGTATTTCACGGGTTTATCCACGGCATGCAAATGAGTTTCCACGTTTTTTTTTTTTTTTTTTTTTTTTTGATTTATTATTTCAAATTTCCCCTTCATTTTGGTGGATACTAAAACAATTAGACCTATAGCTCTCGGCCTTATGGACAACGATTGCCTCATGGGCTATCAAATCGTAGTCCATGAGGCCGAGAGGTCTAATTGTTAAATAACCCAGTAGTAGAGAGCCAATCAGAGCGAGCGCTTGCTGATATCCAGTGATTGACAATATAATAAACTAATTTATTTAGTGCTATTCCGCTTAAAGTCTTTTACTTTCTATTGTTCAATGCCTGCTATTAGATAGCAAAGGTATTTATTGTGTCACGGTTTTTTTAGTCTGAACTCTGTTGACTTTCGATCTGTTCTGCTCATTATCAAGTTTCCAACGATTTACATGTACGATGCACATGTGGCAAAAACTGGAAGACTCAACAAATGGGAATGGAAACAACATGTGCGACAACAAGATGTGTTTGTCACAAACATGGCAAGCCATGTACAAGGAAATGCAAATGCAAAGTGTCTATGTGCAACAATAAACAGTCAACACCTGAAGCAGATTTGTACAAGCACTTACCAAACCGGGGTTGTAGTTGTGGGCAGTCAAATGCCTCCACTAAATCTTGCCAAGATGGTGAAAGAAGAAGCAAATGTCCGTGTGCTATACGAGCAATTGGATGCACGGACATTTGCAGATGTTACAGTTGTGCGAATGGAGGAACATCAGTTGCTAAAACGCCACCATCAAAAAGAAAAAGAGAAACAGTTTCTCCTTACACGAAAAAGAAATCTAGAGATTTTTCAGTGATAATGGAGCAACGGTAAAAACAGGGCCATGGACTGAATTAGAGACATTCTGTCTCATGGTATGTAAGGAGTTGTTATGCAGTCATGGAATCCCAATTACGTCTACAAATCTAAAAGAAATGAATAACTTTGTTGTGGAATGCAACAATACTAAGAACATTTCTCTGATGATAAATGAGAAAAGTACATCTCAGGTGGCAGCAAAGATGTTGTACCACAATTAAATCACAATTTATATCAGGAAAGAAAGCAAACAAATCGTGCACAGGGACATATCCTGTGACCCCCCTGGATATGCCCCTGGTGCAAATATTGAACTAAATTAACAAATATTCAAACAGAACATGCAACTTTTTTGGACGAGTAAATATGCCTAAAACAGCATTGGGGTTTATTGATTAAGGGAGCTAGTATTTATTCTTGAATGACGTCGTGCTAATCAAATATTTTTATGACAGCAGTAAACTTTTTTGTCAAAAAGAAAATAACAGTTGAGAAAACACAACACAGATTTTTAGGCATATTATGATTAGTACTGTTTGATTTAAGGCATAAATGATGTTTTTTCTTCGTTGTACACTAACTTTTAATTGACAATGATGGCTGCATGCCAAGCAGCTTTTACAGATTTTTGCTAATAACTTGATACAGTCAATGTTTATGACAATACTGTGCAACGCAATGACGTTTGTAAATGATTCACACAATAACTATAACTAGGAGTTTTCTTTTGTGAAATAAGATTTGGGAATTGTAAGATGGACAAACTAGGGCCATTGTAACAGCTTAGCTATAAATGATTAATTAATTATTAAGGTAAATCCTAAAACTATGATTAGTAGTAGTAACCTTTATTTAGACACAAAAAATACAACAGCCAATCAGCTGGTTTACATGTATGTTGTGTGAACAATAGTCCAGTTTCCAATTACTAGAGACCGCTGGGCTTCTTGACAAAAGGCGCATTTATGCAGGGTTAGCCTCTTTTTCAAGAAAGACCCATGGGAATGAAATTGATTGCTGTATTGTTCTTAGTCAAAATGTATTGCTTTTCTCGCTGGTATTTTCGAATAATTTACCTTGACTCGAGGCTAACCCTGCGCCAATGCGTCTGTTGTCTAATTTTACAGCGGTATGAACAAACTCGAAAAAGGTCTATTATAATCTAAAATAAATAAATAAATAAATAAAACTATCAATTGGAGAGCAGAGTAGTTGATAAAATCTTATTATAAAAACTTGAAAATGGTGTAGTTTCACGGATTTTGGGGGGTAAACTATTCCAAACCACTGCTCCGTTGTAACTGAAGCTTTTTTAAGGCTTTCAGAATTCGGGCGTGGCAGGATGAATTTAGAGCTTGCACCCCTCAAATTATGGTCAGTTGAGTTACTCAAGAGGTGAAAGAGGTTTACTAAGCGCTCTGGTGCAGCTCTATTATAGATTTTGTGCATCAACAGCGCTTTACGCTTAATTCTTGTAACGATCATATACCATATTACCTATTTCAAAAAGGTTTTACGAAGGAGAGTGGCAAATTGTTAGCAGTATAGGTCGTATAGTGTTGGCACAACTGAAAAGAACTGACTGGGGCCCTTTGTTATGCAAAATTTCACTATATAGCTGCATTTATTTGCCCAGTTGTTCAAAAATGGACACACCAATACGATCGTCATCAAAGGTCTTTATTGTAAAATTAGATAGATACCCACAGTAGTCCTAATTACCATTCGCCATTCTCCTTCAGACAACCTTTTAGAAATATGTCTTACATGCCCACAAAGATTCACAGCGCATGACAATATATGATCACAATAGATTAAAAGTCATATCTTTTTTCAATTCCTATTACCATGCTGCATTAAATAATGAAAAAATTATATTGAAACCTTTTCTCAGCATGCAGGTTCATCTCAATTTACTATAATTTAATTAAAACCAATTATAAACTACGGTATTGTTATTTTCGAGTTGTGAAGGGAATGTGGTGGTTTATCTTATGTTAAGATAAGATTTTAGCAACAATATTAAAACATGCACTTGTAACTGATTTGATTTACAATAACCGCTTGTAAATTGCTTTTAATTTGCCGACTTAATATTTGTTATAGTTGACTTCATGATTGAAGTAAATTAAAGAATTACATTGTATTCTGTGCTATTAGAAGTTGAATAAAAGAAGAACAATTCACCAACGTGTAGTTTTCTATTGTACTCTTCATTTAACTTGTACTTTAATATGAACGTTTCGCCCATTCGGGCTTCATCAGGAAACTGAATTTGTGCGCGCGCTCCTATCAATAAAACATGAAACTCTAAACATGCAAAGCAACCAAACAATACAATACTAAACATAGCAAACAAACCAACACCTAAAAGCGCGCGCTATGAATAAAAAATGCACACATTTCACTATAAAGAGTGCGTGCAATTCTTAACATGCGTTATAAAAGCAGTTGAAATAGAAACGCAAAAATTTAGCTAAACTAAAAAACAGAAATACATTAACAAACCCACGCCAAGTATACTTGAAATCGAATTTCAATTTTGCTCGATTGCCGAATGCCATCGAATCCAAAGGTTCGATTTCGTTCAATTGGGTAGGCTTCGAGCACTAGCATGTTTTATTTTGATTTTTTAATGAAGTCTATGGGAGTACAAGAGGCTCTATGGGAGAAAGAGTGAGTCAATGGGAGTGCATGAGTGTCTATGGGAATAAAGGGGGAGTCCATGGGAGTACAAGACAGTCTATGGGAGTACAAGAGAGTCTATAAGAGTACAGAAGAGTCTATGGAAATATCCAAGAGAATCATGGGAGTACAAGGGAGTCTATGGGAGTACACGGGAGTCTATGGGAGTAGGTGGGAGGCTATGAGAGTACAAGAGAGTCTATGGGAGTACACGGGAGTCTATGGGAGTACGTGGAAATCTATGGGAGTACGTGGGAGTCTATGGGAGTACGTGGGAGTCTATGGGAGTACGTGGGAGTCTATGGGAGTACGTGGGAGTCTATGGGAGTACGTGGGAGTCTATGGGAGTACGTGGGAGTCTATGGGAGTACGTGGGAGTCTATGGGAGTACGTGGGAGTCTATGGGAGTACGTGTTGCATACATACATACATACATGATTGAGACTCCCTCAACAGGGCTTTTCAGCTCAATTTACAAATCCTAACTAAATCATATAAATCAAACATAAATGGATTAAGAATCCCAACTGGCAAGGAGGCAAACCAGTTGGCTATATTACAAGCATGGCCGAGAAACTGAATTTGAACTAATCGAAATCGGAACAAATTCAGTCTCAGCTAGTGGCCAGAGCGGGAATCGAACCTGGGACCGCCAGATTGCGAGACCAACGCTCTGACCACTCGGCCATGCTGCCTCCTTACGTGGGAGTCTATGGGAGTACGTGGGAGTCTATGGGAGTACGTGGGAGTCTATGGGAGTACGTGGGAGTCTATGGGAGTACGTGGGAGTCTATGGGAGTACGTGGGAGTCTATGGGAGTCTATTTGGGTGTCTATGGAAGTATACGGGAGTCTATGGGAGTACGTGGGAATCTATTGGAGTACATGGAAGTCTATGGGAGTATACAGGAGTCTATGGGAGTGCGTGGGAGTCTATGGGAGTACGTGGGAGTCTATGGGAGTAGGTGGGAGTCTATGGGAGTACATGGGAGTGTATGGGAGTACGTGGGAGTCTATGGGAGTATACGGGAGTCAATGGGAGTACGTGGGAGTCTATGGGAGTCTATTTGGGTGTCTATGGAAGTATACGGGAGTCTATGGGAGTACGTGGGAATCTATTGGAGTACATGGAAGTCTATGGGAGTATACAGGAGTCTATGGGAGTGCGTGGGAGTCTATGGGAGTACGTGGGAGTCTATGGGAGTAGGTGGGAGTCTATGGGAGTACATGGGAGTGTATGGGAGTACGTGGGAGTCTATGGGAGTATACGGGAGTCAATGGGAGTACGTGGGAGTCTATGGGAGTACATGGGAGTCTATGGGAGTATGTGGGAGTCTATGGGAGTACGTGGGAGTCTATCGGAGTATACGGGAGTCTATGGGAGTACGTGGGAGTCTATGGGAGTACGTGGGAGTCTATGGGAGTACCTGGGAGTCTATGGGAGTATGTGGGAGTCTATGGGAGTACGTGGGAGTCTATGGGGGTACGTGGGAGTCTATGGGAGTACGTGGGAGTCTATGGGAGTACGTGGGAATCTATGGGAGTATACGGGAGTCTATGGGAGTACGTGAGAGTCTATGGGAGTACGTGGGAGTCTATGGGATAGCAATGGATACTCATGGATAGTCATGGATACTCGTGAATACTCATGGATAGCGATGGATACTCGTGGATACTCATGGATAGTCACGGATAATCATGGATAGCGATGGATCCTCATGGATAGCCATGGATACTCAAGGATACTCATGGATACTCATGGATAGCCATGGATACTCATGGATACTCATGGTTATTCATGAATAGCCATGCATACTCATGGATACTTATGGATGGCCATGGATAGCCATAGATAGCTATGGACAGCAATGGATACTCATGGATAACCATGGATACTTATGGATCGTTATGGATACCCATGGATACTCATAGACAGCCATGGATAGCCATGGATACTCATGGATACTCATGGACAGCGATGGATACTCATGGATACACATGGATAGTAATGGACAGCCATGGATACTCATGGACAGCCATGGATACTCGTGGATAGCTATGGATAACCATGGATACTAATGTATAGCCATGGATACTCATGCATGGATACTTATGGATAGCCATGGATAGCCATAGATAGCTATGGACAGCCATGGATACTCATGGATAGCCATGGATACTTATGGATTGTCATGGATACTCATGGATACTCATGGACAGCCATGCATAGCCATGGATACTCATGGATACTCATGGACAGCCATGGATACTCATGCATACACATGGATAGTAATGGACAGCCATGGATGCTCATGGACAGCCATGGATACTCATGAATAACTATGGAGAACCATGGATACTAATGTATTCTTGGTTTGCACTGACGTCATCATAAATTTTTTCGGGCTTAATATAGAATATTTTTGAATAAAATGTCTTGCATCTAAAAAAGCAGTTGAAGGTTTGTATGTATACGGAATTTTTAATCATAAGAATATTTTGATAACAAGATACGAGCGATCAATTATCTTCATTGTTTGGTGTGAAATGTATGGGTCCGCCATCTTGGTGCACAACCTTTGTACACCAACATGGCGGACAGTAACACGAAGGACCAAAATCACGTTAATATCACTATAATTCGTGTTTTCTATTCAGATATTCACCAAAACAAACTTATTTATCACTTACAAAGTTAAAGTTGTATGATTTGAATCACATTTGCCTATATTTCTGCGTCTTTACGATATACGTGACAGTGTTGCGTGACAGAAATTGACTCGCAATAAATCGAAAACCATTCATTGAAAGAACTCAGTTTTTTGTGTGAGGACTTTTCTTAATGATATAAATAAAATATCTAGGAAACAGTTTCGTGTGATGAATAGTTTAGATTTTAGCTTTTCGATGACGTCACATGCAAACCAAGAATAGCCATGGATACTCATGGATACTCATGGATAGCCATGGATAGCCATGGATAACCATGGTTATTCATAGATAGCCATGCATACTCATGGATACTTATGGAAAGCCATGGATAGCCATAGATAGCTATGGACAGCCATGGATACTCATGGATACTTATGGATAGCCATGGATAGCCATAGATAGCTATGGACAGCAATGGATACTCATGGATAACCATGGATACTTATGGATCGTCATGGATACTCATGGATACTCATGGACAGCCATGGATAGCCATGGATACTCATGGACAGCCATGGATACTCATGCATACACATGGATAGTAATGGACAGCCATGGATGCTCATGGACAGCCATGGATACTTATGGATAGCTATGGACAGCAATGGATACTCATGGATAACCATGGATACTTATGGATCGTCATGGATACTCATGGATACTCATGGACAGCCATGGATAGCCATGGATACTCATGGACAGCCATGGATACTCATGCATACACATGGATAGTAATGGACAGCAATGGATACTCATGGATAGTCATGGATACTCGTGAATACTCATGGACAGCCATGGATAGCCATGGATACTCATGGACAGCCATGGATACTCATGCATACACATGGATAGTAATGGACAGCCATGGATGCTCATGGACAGCCATGGATACTCATGGATAGACATGGATAGCCATGGATACTCATGGATACTACTACTAATAATAATAATAATAACAAACTTTATTTAAACACAGTTACTCATTCAACTTACAATGTTAGATTGAAAGCTGGTCTCCCTAGAGGCCGTAATATATATAAGATAAAAATTTTAAAATACTATTTACAAATACTCTACTACTATTTCTAAAGTTATATGGAAAAAAAGAAGAAGAAAAATTGTTTGCTATAACTGATGCTGTAAATTACCGAAATTGGTGATGTTCAAGTTTTTTGATAAAAGAATTAAGAGATTTTTGTTCTTTTAATTCTGTAGGGAGGGAATTCCATACTTCAGTTCCCGTGAAAGCAAAGCTATTCTTGTAGTAATTAGTTCTTGCTTTCGGTAACTGAAGGTCCTGGTTGGATCCCCTCATGTGATAAACTTTGTTTGAATGTTTTCTTGAAAACATATCAATGAGATATGGCGGAGCCATCCCATTGACAATTTTGAACATCATAATTGCTTTTTGTCTCATTCTCCTTTCATTTAGCTTTTCCCAGTTTAATTGTTTGAAAATGTCGCTGGTCCTTACCGTGAGGTAGGAGGCACCAGTGATAATTCGAGCTGCGCGATTTTGTAAAACCTGTAGCTTATTTGTCAGTGTTGCGTCAATACTATCCCACACTAGACTGCAGTAGTCAAAGTACGGTTCAATAGTAGCTTTGTAGACTTTGACCATGCAGCCACGGTCGAGAAATGGTTTGATGCTCTTAAGCGTCCGCAGACCTATTGAAACTTTGATAGCGATACTCTCGATGTGCTTTTTCCAAGTTAAATGTTCATCAATAAGGACACCGAGACATTTTGCTTCGTTACACCGTTTTAACGGGTGTCCATCAACTGACAAACTCATGCTGTTTTGGTCAATAGTTGAGAGTTTCTGTCTAGACCCGACCAGCATGTATTCAGATTTAAGTACATTGAGAGAAAGCTTGTTAGCTCGTAGCCATTTTTCTATATGCAGTAAATCGTTTTTCATTTGATGTTGGAGCATAGTCATGTCACAATCAGAGAACGTTAACGTTGTGTCGTCGGCATATAGTCTGGGAGTACTATAATCAAGGCAATTTGGGAGATCATTGATGTATATAAGAAATAACACCGGTCCCAAAATTGTTCCTTGAGGTACTCCATGTGTCAGAAAACGTGCCATGGACAATGTTCCATTGATTGCGCATCGCTGATGCCTACTGCCTAAATAGGATCGAAACCATTCTAAACAGTCAGGGCTGAAGCCATAACATTTATTTTTTTCTAAAAGGATATCATGATCAACGGTATCGAAGGCCTTTTGTAGATCAAGGAAAACGGCACCGTTGATCATTTTTCTATCGATATTATAACTCCAGTCATTAGTCAGATCGAGAAGAGCAGTTAAAGTTGAATGAATTGACCTGAAGCCTGACTGGTGAACATCTATCAAGTTGTTATCATTTAGGTATTCAGAAAGTTGTTCATAGACGGTTTTTTCGAAAATACGAGCAATCATAGGGGTGATAGAGATTGGTCTGTAATTATTAGCGTTATCCCTATCTCCCGATTTAAATATAGGACATACTTTAGCTGTTTTAAATTCGCACGGAAACGCTTTAGTTTTTAATGAAAAATTAAAAAGATCCGTTAGAGATCGATAAACATACGGCGCAGCAATTTTTAATAATTTATTTGGGATACCATCAAGACCAGTGGCTTTAGAAACATCAAGGGTCTGTAATAGTTTAAGGACTCTTTCAGAACTAATCGGGCTTAAGGTGAAAACTGAATTGCAGACCTTTGTAAAAGTTGATGGATTTATAGAATCCTCAGTGTTCTCTATTTTCGAAGCAAGCCTTGCGGCTACCTCGGCAAAGTGAGAATTCAAAACCTCGGCTATCTCACTAGAGTCAGTTGTTAGGGTGTCAGACGAGGACACCTTCATTTCACGAATTTCAGTGCTGTTCGATTTTTTACCTCTTAAGTCGTTAAGAGTTTTTCATGTTTTTCTGGAATTGTCAGAAAATTTAGTGAGCTGGTCTTAATAGTACTTCTTTTTTGTTTTGATGATTAGTTTGTTTATAGAGTTTTTCTTTTTCTTGTAGGAGGTCCAATCACTGGGTAAATTGGATTTGGATGCTTTCTTTTTTAGAAAGTCTCTTTCCTGCATTTTGGTCTTGATCTCAGGGGTAATCCATGGAGAAGGCTTATTTCTTATCTTTAGTTTAATTGACGGGGCATGTTTATCAACAATATCAACAAAGACATTTTTCCATGCGGCCCAAACTTCATTAACATTAACACTCTTATTTGGCTCAGATGGAACAGGCCATTGAGCAGCTGCGATATCGTTAATAAAGTTTGTTTTGTCAAATCTTTTGAAATTTCTGATCTCAATAATTCTTGGATTACCTCTTGAGATACCTTGTTTTCTTACCACAAACACTAGGTTATGGTCACTGATTGACAATTGATGAACTCCAAAATTAACGATTTTATGCGTGGCATTTGTTATGATATGATCAATTAGTGACTGATGGTTTGGTGTTACCCTTGTGGGTTTGTCAATGACTTGTTGTAATTGAAATTCGGTTAGCAGGTCCATTAGGCATAAAGTATTGAGCTCCTAAGGGATTTGCCAGCAAATTACAATTCAAATCACCCATAAATACCGAAATTTATCAAAACATTGAGTTTCCAGGTTGGGCGGCCGATACCAAGTTAAAACTAAAAAAGGCGAGGAGCAAGGATTTTTGATTTCTAAAGCAATCATCTCTAGAGAATCATCTTCAAATTCGCTTTTCCTGGCGAAGTTTATAGAGTCTCTGATATAAAAACAAACTCCACCACCGCGACTGTCCCGGTCTCTACGTACTAAATTATATCCATTGATTGTGAATTGGCCATCACTGTAACCTTTGTCTAGTTTGGTTTCATTGATGGCTAATATATCTATTTTCAGATCAAGAATTGAAATACGCAATTCATCAATGTGTTTTTTTAAGCTGTTAGTATTTAGTAAAGACATGGTAAGACCTTTGCATTGGGTAATGGAGCTTGATTTAAACTTGGCATCGACAGCACCAGCATTAGCAGTTCAAACTAAGTTATACAAGTATTTTCTAAAATTACTAGCTAGATTTATTGTCCCTTGTCTCGTAAGGTGTAGGCCACCAGTATTTAAATGGCTACTAGTAATATTATTATTGTTAATAAAATCAATATCATTTGCATCGCAATATTGTTCTAAAGTGTTGTTGACAGAGTTAACCTTACTTGTTAGGATGGTGTCATCTGTCCTTGTAGTCAATGCTGAGATAGCAATCCTTACGCCTGGTTTTTCTTCCCTTATAGTTTGGATGACTTTGTTGATTTTGGTCTTAATGGTCTTGGGTCGGTCTGACTGTAGATTATTTGTACCGACGTGTAGGATTACGTTTTTTGGATTTCTTCTTAAGAATGGCTTGACATAGTCGCTCATGTCTTCAATGACGGCTCCCGAAAAGGAGGTTGATTTCACCTTATGCTTCCTGGACAATTTGTCACCCTCTACATGTTTGGTTATCGAGTCTCCAAGAATGACAATAAATGGTTTGGACTCTGGTTCCTTCTTGTTTGTTTTTTGGTGCCGACGGGAGTCAACAGGTGCAGGGGTTTCGCTCTCATTTGGTTTTTCTTGGGGTTTTGTTTTTCTCGTGTTTCTTGTTGTTTTTTCATAGGGACCATCGTTCTCTGGATTCCCGTTACTGGTCTGACTGGTCGCGAGAACTCTTAGAGCAACTACTAAACTCTCCTTTTCTTCTTCAAGGGTGCTGATCTTGCTAAGAAGTTCTTGATTATGATAGCTATGGGCGGAGTTAAAATTCATTAATTTTTCCTCAAGGGTTGACAGTTTGGCGGTCAGTCTTTCGATGATAACTCTACAATTACAATTACAATGGCCGCCGGAGTTGTTGTGTTCATCTAGATCTTCGTCGCTACCTGACTCTTCGTCGCTGGATGATGAAGACATTTCCTCAGATCCTCCTTTTTTATTATCAGGGATGCCTTCGGGTGTCCTGGAATTTGAGATCTTGTCGGATGGCGGTTGATCTTCGGTTACATTGACTTGGCTTCTTGCTTCGCAATCGGATGCGAGGATAGATTCACCATCCAAGGGCTGATTACCGGGATACGCGGCGAGATCGATGAATCGCTTCTTAATGCTGTCGGCTTTTGCTCCTTGGATGAACACAGTTTTAGTCTTCGGATAAAAATTTATCGAGACCACAGAACTTTTAAATAAATGGTAGCCGCCATTGCTGAGCACAAAACTCCAAATAACCGATAATTTCAAGTTTTCTTCAAGAAAACATTTTAAAGCATGACGATCAGAGTGCCATTTGATCTTTGTTTTATAATCTTCTTCATAAACTTCAATAAATGAAGCCAGATTGCAAGTTGAAACGAGAGCTTCGTCGGTTGATGCTTTCTCCATGACTGCTTATGCAAATATCTGACTGCTTATGCAAATATGGATAGCTATCGATACTCATGGATACTCGTGGATAGTTATGGACAGCCATGGATACTCATGGATACTTATGGATAGCTGTGGACAGCCATGGATACCCATGGACAGCCATGGATACTCATGGATAGCCATGGATAGCCATGGATAGCCATAGATAGTCATGGATACTAATGGATACTAATGGATAGCTATCGATACTCATGGATACTCGTGGATAGTTATGGACAGCCATGGATACTCATGGATACTTATGGATAGCTGTGGACAGCCATGGATACCCATGGACAGCCATGGATACTCATGGATAGCCATGGATAGCCATGGATACTCATGGATACTCATGGATAGTTATGGACAGCCATGGATACTCATAGATAGCCATGGATGGCTATGGATACTCATGGATACTTATGGATAGCCATGGATACTCATGGATACTCATGGATAGCAATGGATTAACATGGATAGTCATGGATACTCGTGGATACTCATCAACAGCCATGGATAACCATGGGTAGTCATGGATAGTTATGTATAAACATGGATACTCATGGATAGTCATGAACAGCCATGGATGATCATGGATAGTCATGGAAAGTAATTGATAGCCATGGATAACCATGTATAGCAAGGGATACTCATGGATAGCTATGGACACTCATGGACAGTAATGGACAGCCATGGATACTGATGGAAAGTAATGGGTGGAAATAATGGAGATAATAGTGCCACTTCATGAGGTCTTACATGAAGTAGTAACCCACAAACTCGTCCCCAGAGCCACCCTTCCTCTGTTTTCAAGATGGCGTCCATCAAACACCGCGGTCAAACGTCTGCGCATGCGCGATTTTGAAAATCAATATGGCGGACTTTGCCAATGCTGTTTTAGGGAAATCGACGGAATCAAATGGTCGTTTAATCATTATTTGGTTATATTAATTTCTCATATGTCTTTATGTGTATTCTTAAAAATTTAACACAGCCTTGGAATGTATCACATGCCTCAAATACAGCGAGATGAAGGAAAAAATCAAGTAGAATTTTGCGACTAGTTCTCAGTAAAATTTTAGTCGCATTGTCAAAAATTCTAGTCCCAAAAATGATCAGGCCGTTTTTGCGCAGTATTATCGTGTTAAGAGGGGATTTTTTTCAAGTTCGAGCAGTGAACGACAAAAACTCCTGAGTTGAAGAATAGCTTTTGTACAAGACTAAAACCATTTCTATAAGAAAGTTTAAGTTGTTTGTAAGTAGTTTTGGCCAATGAAAGTTGAATTAAAGTGTTAATCCAAAACGAAAATTTGGATCAAAAATGAGGTTTAGGCCTTCATTTGCTAATTTGCTGTATGTTTTCTTTATGTTCAGCTTGAAAAAGCTTAATCCCAACACAACATCAAGAAAAAGTCTTGTACAATTCAAAAATCTGTTTTAAACAGGTATTTTATCTTGGTACATCAGTTTTTAACCGGTAGAAAAAGGATTTGAGTGTTAATCCTACGGTGGCCCAGAAGGGTAAAACACGATTCCAAATCGCAAAACACGATTCCTAAATACAAAACACGATTCCTAAATACAAAACACGATTCCTAAATACAGAACACGATTCCCAATCGTAAAACACGATTCCAAATCGCAAAACACGATTCCTAAATACAAAACACAATTCCTAAATACAAAACACGATTCCTAAATACAAAACACAATTCCTAAATACAAAACACGATTCCAAATCACAAAACACAATTCCAAATCGCAAAACACGATTCCAAAAGTTAGTAAGAACTTTTCGAAGAAGAAAGGTCCTGATTGGCTCGAAGATTCGATTTCCCATAGTTCATATCGAGCTTACAAGACAGCAATGTATTGCAGTCAGCGGTTAACTGGATTTATAAAAATGGCGGATATTATTTGCTGTAAATTTTGTCACACAAATGTAAGCCTCTATGATAAGTTTTGCTCTAACTGTGGAAGTAAACTGGACTCTGAGGAAATTGCTCTGAAATATTACTTTAAAGAAGGATACGAGTATAAAATCATACTTGAATTCTTGCTCAAACATCATGGAATTCAAATGAGTCTCTCGACACTAAAAAACAGATTACGACTCCTTGGTCTTCGACGAAATTCAACAGAGTTTAATGAAGAGGAAATGAGAGCAAGGATACGACAAGAACTAGACGGTCCGGGTTGTTCGATGGGCTACAGAAGTTTGTGGCATACTTTGCGTCGTGAGGGGTTGATGGTACCACGCCATGTAGTTGAAAAATGTCTCAGGGAAATGGATCCTGAAGGATGTAAGTTACGAAGGAAACATCGATTGAAGCGGAGAACCTATACAAATCAAGGTCCGAATCACTGTTGGCATATAGATGGTTATGATAAACTGAAACCACATGGATTTCCCATTCATGGCTGTATTGATGGCTTTAGTCGGAAAGTGTTATGGTTGAAGGTGTCAAGAACAAACAATAACCCACTGGTTGTTGCTAAGTGGTATCTTGAAACTGTGAATGAACTTGGAGGCTGTCCTAAAAAAGTGAGAAGTGACTGTGGTACTGAAAATGGCATTGTGGCAACAGCACAGTGCCATTTTATGAGCAATAGCAATGCACATGTGTATGGAACCTCACCCCATAATCAACGTATAGAGGGCTGGTGGGCATATTTGAAGAGGACTAGAACCTCTTGGTGGATTAACTTTTTTAAAGATTTATTGGAACAGTCTGTGTTTACTTCTGGAAATGTTCTTCAGATGGAGTGTTTGTGGTTTTGTTTCTCTGGTATTATTCAGCAAGATCTAAATACTGTCATGAACCACTGGAATACACACTACATCAGAAAGTCAAGGCATGACACAATCAGCGGCAGACCAGATGAACTCTTTTATCTACCTGAACTGCATTCTGGACAAGATGGACTTCAAAGTGTCTCAGAACAAGAATGCCAATTTGTCTCTGAAAATTACCTCACCGCCACACAAGAATCCATTGATGATGATAAGTATCAAAAATATTTTGAGTATGTTGTTAACAAGGTAGGGTTAGAACAACCCCATAATTGGAGAGAGGCTTTGGCTCTGTATCACCAATTGCTACGTTATGCCAATGGGTAAAACTAGCCTTATAATTTGTGTTCATTTACTGTATATTATTCATTTTTGCATCACTGTTATTGGAATTGAGTGTGTACTTGAGACCAACCATAATATGCTTTGCCGGACATACTTTCAAACAATACAAATCCTCAAAGTTCTTTATTAAAAACACAACTCTATTAAAATATATATTAAAATATATCTTAATACTCAACTAAACTATGTTATAGAGTGATTGGACTTGACAGTTGACCAAAAAAATCACTCTTATTATAGTAATACAAATATTGAACTCATATACATGTATATAAGATCATTTTCTTAATAAACTGTAACTTTTCAATATCAAATGGAAATACTTGATTCAACAGTATTCAAACTACTAACACTCTTTGGGTATTCCAACTCTTATTAATCCTTGACAAATTGCATTGGTTAAATGACTATGTTTTAAAACTGGTAACATAACAACAAAGGACTTGTCCAGACACCAACTGTGAAAACCTCTCTGCCCTAGGTGTCAATTAGATCCTACAAAACTAATCAAAACCCCCTCCCTCCCTACAAACCATCCCTCATATACATTGTACTATTCCCCTCATTATAAATCTAAAAGACAAAGATTAGTTACATGTACTGAGAAAAAGAGAAATCATAACCCTAATGCAATTTGATCTTAGAATCCACTACACTATTGCTTCCCAAAGAAGGGCTGAGAGAAAGCAAAATCATATAACTTAAACAAAATTTCCATTTCAGGCAGAGTGTGGTCTTTTGTTGATCTTGGTAGATTTAGGATATTGCTGCATGTGTGGCTGGATGGCAGAAAGCCAGGAGTGACTGTTGTTTCTCCATCTTCTGTAGTTTTAACACTCTCATGAGGTTGCAAAAACTGAATTGATGGTGGAAGTAGAAACCCAAGCACTGGCTCCTCTGTTGCACCAGTTGAGAATTGAAGGATGTGACCCAATGTTAATGTCACAGTACCATGTACTCTTCTAGAAGCTGCAACTTCACGCAGATATCTAATAAACGTGGTATGACATTTTTTCGTGTGGAAGGGCGTTGGACCCTTCTTCTGAGAACTTCGGTTTCAGAATTTGAAGGAGCTTTGGAACATTTATTTTGTGTTGGGCCCCAGGTCTTAGCAGA
Organism: Telmatactis stephensoni; assembly: GCA_029948255.1. Classification (NCBI taxonomy): domain Eukaryota; kingdom Metazoa; phylum Cnidaria; class Anthozoa; order Actiniaria; family Isophelliidae; genus Telmatactis; species Telmatactis stephensoni. The sequence goes on from JALIZF010001834.1 coordinate 657,895, forward strand.
TACACAAGCATGGGGAGTTCTCTAAGTGCAGATAGCATTCCTGACATTTCTAGCCCACATTGAATTTGGTATATGCATGGATCAGTATGGCTTGGTGACACAATTTTGTCTAGGATCTCTTCACTGAGGAATAGGGGAAGCTGGCCATTTTGCAACATGGCCACAGCAATCATTACACCTACATAGAAATAGTCGTTGTGCAACAATTGCCGTAGACCATGTTCAAAATATTTTTTGTTGATGTGGTAGTTCATCAACCTTATCCACTCTTTACGGGGTCCCCCAAGATCTACACTTTCCTCGCCCATAAAGTCAACTTTAAATGTCAAGTTGTAGTTTGTAATAAACTCAAGCTCACTGAAGGTAGTTTCGATTATTTGATCTCTGTCTACAGTTATGTGATTTGTAGTGCCCGTTAATGTTTCTTCTTCAGAAGAAAGTTCCAGTGGTCTTCCTGATACAATATTGTTTTGCAAATGTCTGAGCACTTCAACAGGATCAGAAAGTTGTAGGTCTTTAGCCTTGTCTATTATTGATTTAATATCAAAAGGGCATACAGGCTCTGGCAACTCTGCAGATGTTACTGTAGTCTCACTGGATTTACGAGGGTTGTCAGTCAGTTCCAAGGTTTCAGAAGAACCCGAGGATGTTGTTTGTGGATTCATCAAATCTGTAAAAAGGAATAATATAGGACATAAGATATGATTTTCATCATTTTTTCCTCAAGCAAATTCTGGAATAAAGAAGCGACAAACCTTCATGGGTTTTGAAACCTGGGACAGTTGGTAAATCATCATCCAGTTGGTCATCAATGCTTATCTCTTTCACTTCATCCTCTTTCACTTCCTCTTTCACTTCATCCTCTTTCACTTCATCCTCTTTCACTTCCTCTTTCTCACATTTCTGAAAACAATACAAAATATGTAGTTTTAAAGAGTTGTACAGCTGAATGTTTTGCTGTACTGTTCTCCCAGGAGGGGGGACTCCGAAATGGGCAGGGATGCTTGTCATACCTTTTAGGGGTCAAAATCAGTGATCTGGTACCCTTTAGGTTGTCCCAGACTTTAGTACCTACCAGAGACTTAGCTGGTACCTTTTAGGGGTCATTTTCAAAATTTTGGATGAGCATCCCCGCCCTCTTATATATAGGAGTCTTCCCCCTGGGATTGTTCTATCTAATCTCAGGTTTGGCTTTTAAAATTCTAACTGTAATATCCTATATATATACTAGCCTCCTGTGCAGACTTTGTGTGGCACCTCCAGTTTCCTGGGCCAATGGAGGAAACCAGAAGCACCACACAATGTATGCATAGGAGGCTAATATATACATGTGTATGAAATATCCAAGATATAATGTGTAATGCAAGCTACGATTAGTTGGCTAGTGATGGTTGCCCCTAGTGATTTAAGATTCATTATACAACTTTATAGCTAACACATATACCTTGCCATCTTTTTCCTCATAATCATCACTTAATTCTTGATCCAAGCCATAGGTGCAAACTGGCAAGAGATATATTAAAATATGAGTCTTTTAGGAGTTTATTCACAGCCATAGGTTTAATTATCATATTAATACACATATTGTACACATATAAGGGTACATTATTTTATATTCTAAGGAGTGTGAGAGTGCTGGAGAAATTGAGGGAAGAAACACAATTTTTAAACTTACATTTACAGTCAGAGTTATTTTCTTTAATATAAACTGAATCAGAAGGGTCTATATTTCTAAAAAGTGAATGCTCCTTGAAGCCTTCAAAAACCATGGTTGTCACAGGTCAGGGAAAAGTCAGGGAAAAATATTTTTTCAAGGTCAGGGAAAATTCAGGGAAATTTTCTTTCAGTCATAAATACTTACTATCATAATCAGTGGTTCTGCACAAATACAGATTTACCCTCTGGTATGACCTCCCTAAGGCTTCTTTGTATTTTTCCACAGTAAAGGGTATTTTTGTGCCTGGTATATAGTACACCAGGTCAAAATCTGGATACAAAATCTTCCATTCTGTATTATCAAAACCTCGTAGTTCTCTGTTGTGGGCCTGTTGTTTTGCTACTCCAAGCTTTTTCACGGTTATTTCCGAATCTGTCTTTTGTACTTCCACAGGCAGATAGGAACCCCTTTTTATTTTGAGCCTTTCGCCGTGGCGCTCAACAAGCCCAATATTTATCTGTTAATTAAATAAGATATAGGAAATCAATGGCCAAACAAGGTTTATTAAACAACAACATTTGAGAATTGGAAGGTCGAGGAAAATTAATAAAAAACATAACTTACCTTCACTGTCTCGACTGCCTTTATTTTTTTCCCCTTGTTGCCCTTTTTCAACCGATCTAAAGACTTCTTTCTTTTCATGGACTCAAAAGATATCTTATCACTTTTAAAAACATTTTCCGCTGATTCAAAGAACTTGGCAATTGGCTGAACTTCATTTCTTCCCGCAGAAGAAGAGCCTGTTTGTAGGCCGCTTGCCAGTACTAGTGATGTTCCACATGACCTACAAAAGTTCGCTTTCTCTTCGCTCTGTACCCCACATTTTGGACAAAAAATCTACAAAGAAAGTAAATATAATGAAAACACAGTCGAAGATGTTTGAAAAGATTCATTTACAAATGCAGCAAAATTACTCAGTAAACATAATTCAAACTTACCTTGCTTGTAGAGCTGGTATTCAGTGTTTCATGTGCGTTCGCCATGTTGCTCTTGTGAGCTCGATATGAACTATGGGAAATCGAATCTTCGAGCCAATCAGGACCTTTCTTCTTCGAAAAGTTCTTACTAACTTTTGGAATCGTGTTTTGCGATTTGGAATCGTGTTTTACGATTGGGAATCGTGTTCTGTATTTAGGAATCGTGTTTTGTATTTAGGAATTGTGTTTTGTATTTAGGAATCGTGTTTTGCGATTTGGAATCGTGTTTTACCCTTCTGGGCCACCGTATAATCCAGAACGAAAATTTGGATTAAAACTCGCACGAAGGTCTAGTTTTTGGCACTTTTCGCCATTATTGCTCGTCATTGAAAAAAATCTCCTCTTAACAACATTTTTTCACAGGAGCAAAATATTTCAATGTTTCAGATCCTCGTCCGCCATATTCCATGTCGCCATAGTAACGACCGAGAGTGAAAGAGACTGAAACTACTACGGCCGCTATGAATGCTGGGTAACGGTTTTGTTTCATGTGCTGTTGTAGTAAAGTTTACAGTAGTGTGTTGCAATTGTAAAAGTTTGAATCCGCGTTGTATTTTATCTAAGTCATATCTCACTCTACAGATCGACTTTATACCAGCTGAAAATGAAAAGATCCCGTCTAAAAAGTTCCCTATTTTCTTCTTTGGAACACATAATATGAAACGTAAGGATGTAGTTTCTTTGACAGATGATCATCTGTTTGATTAGTCGGGCTACCTGTGGTAGCGCGACTCTAGGTTTACCTTTTGATCCAGAGATCCTATCGTCGACGTCGGATATGTGCCATGAAAACGAGGCAGATCCCTAAGAGATCACCAGAGATCACACAGAAGTCAGAGTCATGAAAAATCACAGGGCCCCCTATTTAAACATGTTTTTTTAAATAAAGGTAATAAAAATGTCGTTGTTTAATCTTGTTATTTGCGCGTGCATGTGTAATATTCTACTTGGGCTTCCTGTGGAAAGAGCGCGTGCTCTGCTTTTTATAAATTCTGTTGTCAAGGCAAATGGCGCGCAAAAACATCAACGGTCCCTAGCTAGCTTGTTAGGCGCCTTACAATATTTTCCTGTGACAAGGGATGAAACTCCGAGACAGTTTTTGCTCTGAAGCGCAAGAAGGGCTTACTGGAAGTAGATGAACAGGAAATAGATTAACGATAAGCGGAAATGATCAATGAAAAGTCGCTTCGAAATGTAAACAAACCTGATAGCATCAAACTCTTTCGCGACATAAAATGGCAAGTATTACATTTATAAAAGTTCATGGTATTTGAAAAAGTGTATGATTTACCAGGAATGCGATACGATATTTTTATAAGATTTATGAAAACTTCGTACCTTCTAATGAAATTGTGTGAACTTTAAAAATATATCGCAACTTTACAAAACTTTTGTAGAAAACGACGAACGACTCGAAAACTCACCTCTCAGAAGTTATATGTTAAGTTTTTGATCGAGATGATGTACAAAGATCTCTCGTAAGAAAAGAAAAAATGGTCATCAGATAGAGTTCTGGTTTTAAACAATTTATCAAGATGCCTTTCCCCAAACAAGAAAATAAGTGTAGCGGAACTCACGACTTCAGTCCTGAAAAAGGTTTTATTCATTGTACATCTGCAAATATGCTAGAATGATTTTCAGCACCAGATGAGCATGAGCTGTGTGGAGGACGAAGACTCACAAACATACTTCCGGTTTTGCGGTTGCTATAGTAAAATCATAAAATTTACTTCCGGAAATTTTATTTCCGGTAAGCCCTTCTTGCGTTTCGAGCGATTTTGATGCTTTTAGTCTTTCTCTCGGACACTGATTGATGTCCTTCTTAAAAACTTTCATAAAAGCCTAGTTTAAACATTAAACAATTCATAGATTTATGTTTTTCCAGATGAGAAGTGATTTTTGTATTTGAAATAAACGAGTTTTCAGAAACGATCGCGCGGAGTTTCATCCCTTGTCACAGGAAACTTACACAGGATACCCACGAAGCCTGCGCACGGTGAAGCATCACAGGAAGCCCAATGCAAAAAGAATTTCCCATATATGCGCGCGCGCAAAAGACTAAAATTAAAACATTTATGAATGATTAGGGGGCCCTGTGTTCTCAGTAGTGTGTAGATTCTATTAGATTCTAGACTAGACATGCCAAAATATTGCTTTGCAAAACTAAGATTTGCTATATTTTACGCCAACAGTAGATTTGCCGGTACATTTATACAATATACAGTCATTCTCAAAAAGGTTGTCCAGATGAAAAGACGTTTAGACCGGACGTTAATAAACTATTTCTCCATATATCAGATTTTCAATTTTCTCGCAGGAATTTCAATTCAAAATACCGAAGTACATTTCATATTATATATTGTGTATAATGGATTGTAGTTTTGCAGCTAAAGTTAAAATTCTTGCCAGAAAATTGTGCTTCGCTCAGGCTTGACACCCTTATCATGCTGACATGAAAAATGCAATTTCCTGTCATATTTATCATAGTAAAATTGCAAAGTTTCGAGAAGATTGCCCTTAAATTGACGAAGATATGAATTTTTAAAATGGAGCATTTTCCCAAACAAATGTATGTATTCGTGCATTATATGCACGACGAGCCTCGTTATCATGCTAAATACGTACATGTATTTCTTTGTAAAACTTCAAAATAATATTTACCTTCAAAAAATCATACCTTTGTCAGTTTAGGGGCAATCTACTTGAAACTTTGCAGTTTTACTATCATCGATGTAACAAATTTGAGAGTTATTTCCTGTCCCCGATAAATCAAACATTTCTTGATGTCACACTAAAGTGATGATTAAGGGTCTATTCCATGGGCAGACAACGTGAAAATATCTCAAAAATAATGTATTTTCCATTGGTATGTAGAGTATCGCAAACTGTTTTGCAATTAAGTGTTCAGTTCTTATAAGTTACGTAGCCCATTGTTGGTTTGATTGCATATCGCACGGAGTGCGTGCAATACAGCGCTATTTAAAGATGTTCAGTTGTCCAGTTGTCCACTCACGCTCGCGGACCCGCATCCTGTGTTTAGTTTACCAGTAAGCCCACCCGCCCACCTCTTGTTCAGTTTTCCTTTTGTTTTCAGTAATTGAAATCTGCAGAGGTTTTTCTTTGTGTTTCGCCTGATACTGCACTATTCGTTTTTGTTTAGGCTTTTCAGAACGTAGACTGGATGGCATCCGATGCTTCCGTAAAGCGACAGGATTGGCCACTAGATTAAAGACTGTAGAGCAGTTTGGACGCGTTCGAAGCTTCCCTCTCAATCAAGCAGTTACGCACTACCAAGATAAAGATACAAGTCTCCCACTATAGCATCCCCAGTCATCTGGAAGCAAGTAATAACTATGATCATGATAATATAGATGTCATTAGTCAGGTATATTCTTTTGACGTTTTCTTTCGAGTTTGATGTCAAAGGGAAAGGACCTTAGAGTTTTTGGAAGGTCATCGGGCTTTCCAGTTTACTTTGGATGTCATAAATAACAACTCTAGATTTGCGTCACGTGAACACGTGTTTAAGAAAAGATCGTAAATTTGAAGATTGAAAAGCACACGGCGGGCCCGTGTTATCATTTGGATATAGTACAGCGTCCATATATTTGCTAAAGGCCTCTTGTGAAAGGGGGGCGACGATCAAAATCGGTTAAAAATTGGAAATGGATTATTCCTAGTTGAAGTAACTCAGCGATGACGGTGGATGCCTATGAAGAATTAGTTTTCCAAAAAATTCTGCATTTTATGCCCATTATCACCGAGAAATATGAATTCAAAGCCAAGAGAACAATAGGTTTGAGTAAATGGCGTCATTTACTCACAATTTAGATGCTAATACACTTGATAATCATTTTGATCTCTCTCTTTTGAATATCAATAAAATGTTGCTGTGCGATTCAGTATAGGAGTCATTATTTAGATAAGTTCAACCGAGTTTCAATTCATGTTCAAATTTCATCGTCGTCACATTTTAAGTTTTTGGAGACAAGAAGGCATCTGTTTAGCTCAATTTTTAGCCAACGGCAAATTTATTGAAACACAATGCAGCTTGCTCGTCGAATCGTAAGGCTCGAAATGATTTAAATTCCTTTGGTTTGCCGGTTAGACACCGAACGGTTTACCAGTCAGGGAACGCAAACGGCACATGCATGCCACCAGCCGGTTTATTGACAGGGACGACTGGCAGTTGTCCGATGGGGTCTTTCAAATCCTCGAGAATCGATGGAGTCCACATACAGCTTACTGAAACTGTTTTACTAATTAAGATCAATCATATTGAAATTGTCAAATTCTTTTAATAAAAATCTGGTTGTTTATGGAACCGAATCTTTTTTCCAACATCTCGAAGGAGAAAACCGTTTGTAGTGCCTCCCGTCTAGCTAGATATCTGTTTTGATTCTCCCCATCGTTGGACACTACACGTATGTCAAAGTCCTTGGTACAGTCCATTGTACACCATTTTGGCCTTCCGCTACTATGAGATTTTGGCCTTTAATCCAACAAAAGTATTATCACGACACGAAAGACCACGTATTGGAATTCGGCAGTTTAGCATATTGCGACATAATAGAAGACGTATTTATGTACTATATACAGTCGTGGCACGAAAACGACCGAAAAGATTATTTTGCCGACACGGATCAGAAGGCGAGGGAGAATTGCGGTGCATGGCGGGTGCGTATGTATATAGAGAGAACTGAGTCAGTTGGGAATTTGTATCTCTCTACGGTCAGTCAACGGCGCTTGAGTAATTTCGTTTTGTTTGTTCCATAACTATCAATATTACTCGGATATCTAGCTATAGACCTTTTACTCCAAAGGTCGCAGCATTGCACGGTACGTAGGAGTACACGTTTGCCAGCTTTTCCACAAAGTGTTTTTGGGGAGTTTTCGTGTCCGGTATGCTGCCACATTTTCTCAGATTCGCTTTTACTTTACTTTACAAAATTACCCTTATGCACTACGTGATGAATATAGACTTTTGATTGATCAACTACGTCTTCCTTGCTGGCGTCTCAAAATTCCACCGGAAAAGTCATCGCTATACGTTTTAATTTAGATCTAGCATATCTAGTTGGGTATACGTAAGTGCCCACGACGTTCTGGTCTAGGACGATAATGGCACGTTTGTAAGTGTTTCAGCACATTTTTAAAAGTCTAGAATAGAATTTTCGGTTCAAGTAGGAATTCGTAGTAGCTCGTCAAGTTCAAGGTTGATCACGTAGTAACCCGTGGCATACGAAGTTCATTATTTGCAAGAAATAGCGTGTTGCTCAGAGTCACAACAGGCCTTGATTAAGACATTTTAGGTAGCCAATTTCTAGTAGGCTCTATAGTGCCATTCACTTTGAAAAGATAGTTATGATAGTTTCTGAGAAGTGAAAATTACAATTACCAGACGATCAATTGGAATCAGTTGATTGGAAGATAATTTTGTAGTACTCGTTGCATCATGTGCGGAATGTTCAACCCATCTCTATTAGTAACGAGATGCTCCAATCAGCCCAAACATAGCGGATTAAACGTTTTCCTAATGCCTTACAAGACTGGAGTGAATTGACTGCAAATCAGTTAGTGAAGTCCTCGATCTGTAAAGTTCTAACGACTACCCAGAGGACATTGTTTGGGTGAACCACTTACAAGGAACAGCATTAAGTAGTTCAACGAAGTTGGCCAAGTTTCGAAGAAACTAAAGTCTATCGGATGAAGAACGAGTGAATAACAGTGAGACAAAGGAGTTCAAGGATTCTAACATCTAGATTGGTTGAGGGATAGTTTGGCAGTAGACGTAGGCGAATTAGTAAACGAGCCAGTTTGAAGTCTCAAGGGCATGTCATCAGGTCACTGGGCACTATAATAGGTACTGGCCACGCATTTGAAAAGACACTGGTCTTTGGGAAAGTCGGCGCTGGCCGCATTTGATTAAGACTATAGTAGGCACTTAGCATGCGCATTAAAAGGCACTGGTCTGTGGGCAAGTCGTTGGTAAGCGCATTTGATGAAGGAGCAGGTCTTCTTCAAGGGGTTCCTGGAAGAGGACTTGGTTTGGTTGTGCTGCCTGAATTCCACGTCACGTTCCATACAGTTCTTCCAAGTTGTTCTATGATTTCGGTGTTTACGTGTTGCTTTTGATTTTGCAGGTATTCTGGCGCCATTGACGTGAGGAGTCGGCCATGGCAGTGGCCCCGTGTCAAGCTCTTCTTTGAAGTTGTTGGACTAATTGTGGTTTTGTCTGTTTGTTTTGTTTTCAGTCTCTATTTGTGCGAGCCCGTCGTTGCAACGGCATACCCCAGCACTTGCGAGCAAATTTCACCGATTCATTGGCCACCATGGTAGAGGTGTTTGGACTGGTCGATGTTTCCTAAAGAAAATTCCTAAATTCTATGGGTCTTCTATGGTTGGTGTTCGACTAGAAAGATCCCGCATGTGGTTGGTTTTCTGGTTGCGTGGTAGCTGTGTATTTAGTGAAGCTGTTCAAGGGCAAGACCACAAGTTTTCTATTGTTAGAGCCCATGGCTTGTATATGTTCTTGAACCAGATAGTTATCGTCTAAATGTCCTACTAGCAGTCTCTGGTTCTCAGGGTTATGATGGCCAAGTAGTCGAGTATTTTTGCAAGTGATATTGTATAAAATCAATATAAGTCGATCATTTATATAGGGTTGAGTTCAGGCGTTTTGTTGATAAGTCAATAAGTAAACTTGTTAATTAACTAAACTTAGTTGGTTGTAGCCTTTAAATAAAACTGTGTATCTGGGTCCGTGAAAATATCTCAAAAATAGTTCATTTTTTATGAACATGGGAGGCTGGTAGGATTTAGTGGGGACAACCGAAAAAATGGTGGCCATATGTCATCGTCTACGGATCACGAATAATCCGTGATCTGCTACCTGACGTATCTCGGTGTTAGAGTCACTTCTGAGGTGGCGTGTAAAATCTTCCCAATATACTCTGGGTCAAATATTCTCTTCCCACCTCTTAATCAATAACCATGTTCTGGGGTACACAGAGCAAACTTTATCAAATCCTCCTTGAACTGACGGAGTTGGTGGCCAAGCCAACAAAATTGTCTTTTTTTACTGCTAGGGACAGTTGTCTTTCTTGCACCTTAGCGTATAGGTCGTCGTTGCTCAGGATAGCATAGCATAGCATAGCATAGCATAGCATAGCATAGCATAGCATAGTGTAGCATAGTAGGATGCAAGCAGGATGCAAGCAGGATGCAAGCAGGATGCAAGCAGGATGCAAGCAGGATGCAAGCAGGATGCAAGCAGGATGCAAGCAGGATGCACACAGAATGCACACAGAATGCTCGCTGTTGATCAGTAAGCCGTTTCAGCTTGGCTTTGTCCGCTTGACATATTTTGCCCCATACCTAAACACGTCTACACATATAGATGCGAGTGTCATTTGACATTTGACATTTTTTTATTTGCCATTAATAACATATAGATTTACTTGTTGAAATAGTTTACTTTTCAGCTGTCCTGTAAACGGCTGCAACTGACTACTTTTAGCAACCGAGAAGCCTGGCACTGTTTAATATTTGCTATATCATTCAAAATAAACAGATAAATCGCGACACGAATTTGGTTTGCATACCCTGCGAACGGCGCGAAAAAGTGAGTTTCCCTGAACTGGAAAGCTAGATGGAAAAGCAAGAATTTTATGAACTCCAAGTCTGAGACCCTCGAAACGTCTCTAATATCTCTGATATCAACATGGCACTTTATTTGAAGATAATGAAGGCACAAATTATTTCACTTTACTTTACGATCACAAGCTGTCGCACGATGAAATTTCAAAATGCTTGACTGTCAGCGCTGTATTAAAATGGGTCTTTTCCCTTGGTACTGACCTGCTTTGCTTATCAACACACAGCATTGGAAATGTGTTGAAGCTGTTGGAGAAAACTCTCATCGGCTATCGTCCGCCATTTTGAATTCGGGCCAATCGCGCCAAAATTTATAGAAATGTGGATCACTTTGACTTACCATAACTCAGCTCAATTTGGTCGGATTTTCAAAATTTAATGATTTGCAGACATGCATGCTATAAGTCGGACTGAAAATAAGACCAATACAAGTATGATAACTACATTTTTCAAATATGGGGCCATGCAAGACCATGCAACCACCCCCCAACTGTCTCATCACAGGTTGACAGAAATATATATTTCCTTATATCAAACTTTCAAAAACTGATCAAACTTTCCTTAATATCTCCACAATGAGAACGAAATTCAAAATTCGGAAATCATACGATTTTAGAAAACATTTAGTGTAGTATTTTAAGGCAAAAATGGACTGATTTAAAACATTACAGAAAAAATTTTACCAAGAAGTTTGTTTTCCTAGATCTTCCTAAAGAAATTGGGTGAGGGGGGAAGGGGTGGTTTGTCCGTTATTTAATTTCTTATAACTCATCAAATATTGATGCTATCGAAAAACGGTTTTCAGATTTGAACTCCTCTGGATAGTACCTTTCAAACTAGTTAGAAAAATTGAATTCATAATTTGAAAAATTGTCAAAAAATTGCAAATTAACATTGATAATGACGTCATAGTATCAATTTTGTGTCATCAAAATACCAAGAAAGAATTTTTCAGAATGATTTTATTTCATTGACAAAGTTTCATCAAAATACAGCTAATGCTTTTAAATGATCCATTTTGGGGTTGGTTGGCCCCAGCATAATCGATCTTTTTCTCGCGAATGATCTTAATATTTATGCCGTGCGTTTTATTTTGAAAACAAAAATCCTCTTTTTCTCGTCTTGTAGTCTTCCAACATTTACCATGTAAACAGTCATAAGTAATAAAGCCAATATTGGTTCAAAAAAATTTTTTTTTAAATACGATAAAAATGAGCCGAATTATGATAAGTCAAAGTGATCCAGAGTTCTATGAATTTTGGCGCGTTTGCCCCAATTCAAAATGGCGGACGAAAGCGTGAAGTAGCTTATTGATCAAGACAAATAGGCGAGGAAATGAAGTACGTAGAAAAATATTGTTATCGGCGTCATTTTCAGTAGTCTCCTACTCAGTTTGTTGAGTCAATGGATGTGATGGACAAAATTTCCAGCTATTCTGACATCCAGGAAAAGACAGACAGCATAGCCTGCGTAGCGGCGCCAGGGAGAGGGGGAGGGGAGGGGAGGGGGAAGAAAGGGGAGGGGGAGGGAGGGGACTGGGGAGGAGAGAAGAGAAGGGAGCTCCCCTCTCTTCTCTCCTCCCCAGTCCCCTCCCTCCCCCCTCCCCTTTCTTCCCCCTCCCCTCCCCTCCCCCTCTCCCTGGCGCCGCTACGCAGGCTACAGACAGCATGAATTACTAGATTACATCCCATGCGAAGTTTGCCATAGACACCCGGCATGATATGACACCCAGCAGGAATAAAAACAAGACCTGTCAAAGGGCGGATGAGCTCGATGAGCCAACGGCCATCACGCATCAGTGAACGTTTATTTTATTGTGTGTTAATTGTAATTTTAAACAGTAATTTGTAGTACAGTAATTTGCATGTAGTGCAGTAATTTGTGAGTCTATTTTAAAATTAATTTTCATGGTACGGACTGTGTAGCGGCAGCCCAAGGCGCCATCCTATGCTCACAGTCTACCATGCATGTTATATGTTTTTGTAAAGTGCCTAGAGCAGATTCTGGATAGGCGCTATATAAATGTTGATTATTATTATTATAGTAGTACAAACGTATGGATGCTAGATAGAAGCAAGATAGGGCGTATCACGTAACCTATCTGCATAACAGAAAAAAAAATACAAATACAAATACAAATTCTACATAATAAATATTTAAAAAGAATACGATATGAGTCTGTATGGTAATTATTAAGAAGGCATTGTTCCTTTAAAAAAACTATTTGAAAAATCGTTACTAACAGTTTGTAATAATACTAAGACGTGATTATTTTGAATGTCTTCAGTGTGATCAGCATAAACCGGTACGTCCCAATATGCTTCTGCGTCAGGTGACTTGTAGAGTGGTTTAGGCTTCACCTGTGAAAACCATGGAGGAACTTTGTCAGCAAGCTTGAGATCTCTAAGCATCTCAAAGAAAAGCACCTTCAGTGCAGCATTGTGTCTTTCTAAGTATTTAGACTGTGCTAGGGATGGACAACCAGCAAGTACATGGGCCAGACTTTCAGTGGCTTTACCACACATTCCGCATGTGATATTGTTCTTATCTGTAGTTCCAGTCTTAAAGGCCAAGTAGACTTTTGTTGGAGTGAGCTGTTCGTACAACTCCATTATAACTGCAATGCAGTAGGTAGGAGCACACATCCACTTGCTCAGCCATGCAAAACAGCTTTCATAACTCAGTTGATCATCCTGCCATCTTGTTCTCAATAGGTTTCCTTGCCAAGGTTGATCTTCGATCTTCTCCACGAGCTTTTCATTTACAGCCTTCTTGAGATGCTTCTTAATCTGCTGTCCCTTTATCTTTATCTCTGGTGCTTCCAGTGGGCTGCATGATGGTTCAGAGGTATTCAAGTTCAGAAATGTCCCAAGTTCCTCAGCAAACTTGTTTGCGTCCTTAATGAGTGAGGAGAATCCCTTGTCTGCAGATATTTCTCCAAATTGTTGGACAGTTCTTATCATGGGGTCTGGACTCTCATGTAACTTGACAGCCGCTTTTATCTTGATCAGCTTATATTCTTGTTCAATAGACCGTAAACCTCGTCCTCCTATTATTGTTATTATTATTATTATTATTATTATTATTATTATTATTATTATTATTATTATTATTATTATTATTATTATTATTATTATTATTATTATTATTATTATTATTATTATTATTATTATTATTATTATTATGAGGATGAGTATTTATGCACTAAGCCTTCAACCACTGATAACCCATCTTAATACCACTAGCTCCACGAAACAGTGCTGGTTCGCTGATGACGCAAGTGGTGCTGGAAAGCTAAACGATCTCAAGCGGTGGTGGCTTGAATTGAATGCCATGGGGCCAAATATTGGATATCATCCAAATGCAACGAAATGCTGGTTGATAACAAAACCTGACAGAGAGGAAATTGCAAGAGACATCTTTGAAGACACCACAATCAACATCACGTCGCAAGGACAAAAACATCTGGGAGCTGTAGTTGGCTCGAGATCATACCTTGAGGAGTATCTAAACGAGAAAGTTGACGAGTGGGTTGGGCAGGTAACAAAACTTGCTGACTATGCGGATTCACAACCCCAAGCCAGCTACATAGCCTTTACTTTTGGTCTTAAGCATAAGTGGACGTACTATTTAAGAACACTGCCAGACATTGAAGAACTTCTGATTCCACTGGAATACGCGATTGCAAATGTATTGTTACCAGTGATAACAGATCATACCTGCTCTGAGGATGAGAGAGATGTATTAGCTCTACCAGTACGTATGGGAGGCTTAGGGATTACAAATCCATGCAAAGCTGCAAAGATAGAGTATAATGCTTCAATCAACATCACAGCTCCACTAGTCGAACAGATAACATCACAAACACATAACCCTCCAGATGAAGAAGAAGTGCGAAAGAAACAACAAGCATCAAGAAAAGAAAAGAATGAATACTTGTCCATCCAATCCAAGACCCTACAAACTTCCCTTCCACAGAAGTCACAGAGGGCAGTTACTCTGGCTAAGGAGAAAGGTGCCTCAAACTGGCTAACAATGGTCCCGAACATGGACATGGGTTTTGACCTAAACAAAGGGAATTCAGGGATGCAATAAAGCTGCGCTACGACTGGAATATTGAAGACTGTCCATCAACATGTGTGTGTGGCGCAGCATTTACCATAGACCACGCTATGATCTGCAAATGCGGAGGCTTTATTATACAACGACATAATGAGCTGCGTGATTTAGAAGCTGAGCTGTTGAGTATGGTGTGTACTGATGTTCAAACAGAGCCTATTTTACAAGACATCACAGGAGAGACACTACATGGAGGGGCAAATCAAGCGCCCGATGCTCGTCTTGACATACATGCTCGTGGCTTTTGGGAAAAACAGCGATCCACGTTCTTCGATGTTCGAATCTGCCACCCAAATGCAGAAACATATCAAACTCTGACCCAGGAACAGATCTATACTCGACACGAAGAAGAAAAGAAACGAAAATATGCACAAAGAATCATGGAAGTCGAGCAAGGTACCTTCACTCCGCTTGTGTTCACAACAACAGGAGGAATGGGAAAAGAGTGTCAACGCTACCATGCAAGGCTTGCTGAACTGATCGCAAAGAAGAAAGGAGAGGATTATGCAACGACAATAACTTGGATAAGAACTAAAGTCTCTTTTGCAATTCTACGAGCAGCATTGCTATGTCTTAGAGGTACTAGAAGAAGAAGGAAAATTAACGTAATAGAGAACATTAGTGACATTGATCTTGAGGTTGAACTATCAAATGTGCAGTGAAGATAGATGAATATATTTAATATGACTGTTTTTTCTTATATTATATTATTACTGTCGATATTTAGAGTTTTTTATAAAAAAAATTATAATAGTTTTTTAGGACTTTTTTAAAAAAAAATTGAGAATTTTAAATATTTGTTAAGGAGTATAAATCTTGATAAACGTATTCATTTGAAGTTTCAACTATTTTGATAAATAGAATTTTAATATTTGTGAATTATTTAGAATTATTTATGCATAATAAATAAGTTATTTTTCATTTTAAAAAAAATTATTATTATTATTATTATTATTATTATTATTATTATTATTATTATCCTTTATTTCACAGCAAACTGGTATATAATGATTTACAAATATAGTATTGCTGGTAACTTAATTACTTCTAGCTCGAGAACTATCCTGCTCCTGAGAGCTGAAGCACTCTTCTCAGTACATGTGCAGTACCAAGAAGTACAGTTTTCTGCATGTCTATAAGACTGATCTTATCGATGTCTAGCCTATGTAAATGATCTTTGAATTGTTTTGAAATTGCTCCTAAAGATCCTATTACAATTGGTACAATCATTGTTTTCATTCCCCATAGTCTTTCTACTTCTATTCTGAGCTCTTGATACTTGTCAATCTTCTCCTTTTCTTTTTCATCTATCCTGCGATCTGCTGGTACAGACACATCGATTAGTTTAACCTTCTTTGTTCTTTTGTCGATGATCACAATATCTGGACGTCTCGCAGTCATCTTTCTATCTGTGTATACATTAAAGTCCCAGAGGATTTTAACATCTTGATTTTCTGCTACTGCTTCTGGTTCATGGCTCCACCAAGTTTCAGTACTTTCTATTCCGTATTTTTCACATAAATGCCAATGTATGTTTTTAGCAACATTATCGTGTCTTTCTTTGTACTCCTTACCAGCCAAAGTCGTACAGCCCGATATAAGGTGCTCTACAGTTTCAGTTCTTTCTTTGCAGAGGCGACAGAGTGGTGATTCTTTGTTGTTGTAGATGCTTTTCAGAGAGTTGGTTTGTAGTGCTTGGTCTTGCGCAGCGGTAAGCAGCCCTTCCGTTTCAATTTTCATGTCTCCTTTCTTCAGCCAAAGGTAGGTGCTGTCTTTGTCAATTTTTTCTTCGCACATCCTGAAGTAGTGACCATGAAGGGTCTTGCTTTTGTAACTACTAAATCTTTCGTCCTCTCGTCGCTTTTGGTATTCTCTGTTCGTTTCTGCAGTTTCTCGGACTGTAGCTGTATCTTTGATGGTATCTCGCTTATTATTATTATTATTATTATTATTATTATTATTATTATTATTATTATTATTATTATTATTATTTTTTTTTTTTTTTTTTTTTTTTTTTTTTTTTTTGAAAATAATAATAAACTTTTATTTAAATCTATAAAACCAATCTAGTAACATTCTAATGTAAGTAAATCTAAATTATCTTAATTATCCTATTTTCATAAATGTATAGGTATAACATTGATAAACAAAAACCATATTCACTATTATTAATGACTGACTTGTTAAAAAAAACTATAAAACATGATATATTGCAAAATAGATATTCTCTGCTAT
Organism: Telmatactis stephensoni; assembly: GCA_029948255.1. Lineage (NCBI taxonomy): Eukaryota > Metazoa > Cnidaria > Anthozoa > Actiniaria > Isophelliidae > Telmatactis > Telmatactis stephensoni. The sequence goes on from JALIZF010001834.1 coordinate 674,599, forward strand.
ATAATTTCAGATATTATGTAGTAAATATTGATAATAGTAATTCATATTAAGATAACCAAAATAAAACAAAAAACGATAAAAAATATGCTAAAAATATTATGCTAAAAATATATATACTTATAAGTACTATATATATACCATATACATGGTATAAAATGAAAAATGTTCTAGTTAATTAATTTTGGCAACAGACGATTCTATATCAAAGTCAATGTCTCTAATGTTCAAATTGGAACGTTTTACTGTCCTTGAACCTCTCAAGCATAGAAGAGCTGATCGTAGAATAGAGAAGGATACTTTCGCTCTAATCCAGGAAATTGTTACTGCATAATCTTCCCCCTTCTTGTTGGCTTATTATTATTATTATTATTATTATTATTATTATTATTATTATTATTATTATTATTATTATTATTATTATTATTATTATTATTATATAAACTTTATTACAAAATTCACAATGGAAGACTATTTACAGATCAATGATTTTAAAAAACATATATGTATAAATATTAATAATAAGATATTCATATAATAAGAAATTCATATAAAAAATTGTGATAATATATAGTGTTAAATGTAATGTAGATGTTCGTTGTCTTTATAATTTATAAAAAAACATATGCACAATATCATTATATATAGTGTTAATTTTATAAACACTAATCAACTATTCAAGGAAACTAATATATATATACTATATACTATCTACTTATAGGTAACAGCAAAAAAAACCTAAAAAATATATATATAAAAATAAAAATATAAATATATATGTATCTATAAATAATCACTTAATGTTGGCCAGGTCGACCTCAAAGTCAATGTCAGTTATCATATCGTTTTTTGTTCTTTTTCGAGATCTGGATCCTCTAAGACATAATAATGCAGATCTTAAAATTGAAAAAGATACTTTAGTTCTTATCCATGAGATAGTATTCGCGTAAGTCTCTCCTTTTTTCATAGATATTAGTTCGGCTAATCTTGAGTGGAATCTTTTGCACTCTTTTGACATACCACCTGTAGTTGTGAAAACCAATGGAGTAAACGAGGCTTGTTCCACTTCAAGGACACGCTTTTCATATGCTCGCTTCTTTTCAGTCTCGTGCTTGTTGTAGATTTCATCTGGCGTCATCTCACGATATGATTTGGCGTTAGGATGGCAAATGCGTACATCAACGAAGGTAGATTTCTGTCTTTCCCATAGTCCACGAGCATGTACGTCAAGTCGTGCGTCCCGAGCTAAATTCGTTCCGGCAGGGAGAACTTCTCCAGTTATATCTTGTAAGACTGGCTCTATTTGGACATCTGTACAAACCAGATCAAGAAGCTCCGCTTCTAGGTCTCTTAACTCATTGTGGCGTTGTATGATAAACCCTCCGCGTTTACAAATCATCGCGTGGTCCACTGTAAAGGCCTCGCCGCATACACAAGTTGATGGACAGTCATTAATGGGCCAATCGTACCTGAGCTTTAAAGCATCTTTAAACTCTCTTTTGTTGAGGTCAAAGCCCATCTCTTTATTTGGTATTGTAGTGAGCCAGCTGGAAGCACCTTTCTCTTTAGCAAGTGTGATTGCTCTTTGTGTAATCGATGGAAGAGAGCTGTAGACCACCTCAGCTTTACTCGTTAACACCTCATTCTTTTCCTTGCGTGACGACTGCTGTAGTTTTCGTACTTGATCAGGATCCGGAAGAGAGCACGATTGAGTAATAATGCATTGAACTAGCGGTGATGTTACACTTTTAGAAGATAGATACTCTTTCGCTGCGGCTTGACATGGATTTTCAAGACCAAGGCCTCCCAACCTCACAGGTAGAGCTAGTAGGTTTCTTTCGGCCTCAGAACAATTGTGATCTATCAATACAGGCAACAATACATTAGTGATTGCGCACTCTAGTGGCTGTAATAGTTCCTCAATATCTGGTATTGTTCGAAGATAGTAAGTCCATTTGTGTTTAAGACCATAGGTATACGCTATATAGCACGCTTGGGGTTGTGATGATGCAAACTCAGCAAGTGTTGTTATCTGACTGACCCAATCATCCATCTTTCCAGTTAGATACTCCTCCAAAAACGATCGCGATCCAATTACTGCTCCAAGGTGTTTCTGTCCTTGAGATGTGATATTAATTTTTGTACCTTCAAAAACATCTTTAGCTGCTTGTTCTCTGCCAGGTTTTACAATAAGCCAACATTTTTTCTCATTCGGATAGTATCCAAGATCGGGGCCCATGTCATTTAAGCACAGCCACCAGGTCTTGATGTCATCTAGCTTCCCTGCGCCACTGGCGTCATCAGCGTACCAAACCTGTTTAGCAGAGCTTTCGATGTTGAGATGGGATATAAGAGGTTGAAGGCTTAAAGCGTACATAACCATTGCCAATGGGTCACCCTGTGTTGTCCCTTCTTCTGACTTTATCTCCTGACCTCCGGTGATGAACAGTCTGGCAGGCTCTCGATAAGTATTTAAGGCATAGGTGGAGATAGTTGGACACACAACTCTTATATTATGCAAGGCGGCTGCTCTATTAAGACAGTTAAAGGCATTTGTTGCGTCAATTAGAAGAACGGCATCAGTTTCATCAGCCTCAAAGATAGTGTGCATAGCATGTACTGCAGCCTCACTACCACATTGGTGACCTGCACAAACTTGCATTGATCCGCTGGCTTCGATAACGTCTCCTTTCAGCATTCTAGCCACGCACTTCCCAGATATCCTTCGTATGACTTCGCCAACTCCAATGGGGCGAACTGCGCCACTTCCTTTGTCGAGGGGGATAAGTCTAGAAGCAACAATTGGTTCAATAGTATGAGGATCAATGAGCTCTACGCAGAGTCGCCTTGTCAAAACGGCAAGAGCCTCGCATAAATTGGAGCTGGATTTCTTGAAAGACTTGCAGGCAATCATTCTTCTAAAACCAAGGGCATCTATACCAGACGGTCCCCCAGAGCCTTTAGTTCTCAATGCAGCATCTCTGATCATTTCAGCATCGATTTGTTGGAAGATGACTGGTGGAATGTCCTCAATTGGGCCAAATAGTAGTGATCCTAATTTAGCATTGCTGGGTGCTGGATGTTTCTCGTGAAGCTGTTCCATAACTTGATCTGTTAAGGGAAGCACGCCCTCGCTGCTATTATCACTCAGATACCGTAAAGCAGAGTTGATCTGTCCACTCATCACCAGGTTGGCGAAGGTCTTTGCTCTGTTAGGCGCATCAGGTTTTTTACCTTTTGAGAGACGATGTTGAATTGCACGCCCTTGTTGTTATTGCACGCCCACGTTGTTATTATTATTATTATTATTATTATTATTATTATTATTATTATTATTATTATAACATTGAACGGAAAAAAGTTAAATACAAAGTCCTTTTCAAAAACTTAAAACGTCAGTTCAAAAACGTGATATTTGTAAATCTTTCTGTGAGTGCTCTAGGTGTGTTTGCCAATGATTCATCAAGCTTTATAACAATGTTGGATGATCTAGGTGTCGATGATACATTTAAAAAGTATATCGTAAGATCGATTGAAAAGATTGCTATCAGAACTACGTATTACATATTTTGCTGTAAGAACAAGACATGGACGAATCCAGAACTAATGAAATATTGTTAAGGAATTTTTTTTTTTCTTTCTTTCAAGTTTATGTAAATGTTGAATGTATCTAGTTTATGATAATATTGTTAATCAAGTAGCCAATTGTATTTCACCTATAAGTAGAGAGATTTACAATTGCACGTACATGTAACAAAACATAAAAATAAAGTTTTCATTATTATTATTATTATTATTATTATTATTATTATTATTATTATTATTATTATTATTATTATTATTATTATTATTATTATTATTATTATTATTATTATTATTATTATTATTATTATTATTATTATTATTATTATTATAGAGCGCTTTGATTGTCTTTTGGCCACAACATAAATCTTCTTGCTGATAAATCTGTCCTGATTGATCAAAAGTGTTACTAATAATAGTAATATTTACGTTTTTGTATGTTTTTAATTTTAGTAAATTTAGCAATTCTCTATGTACAGGGAAGAAGAAAGATACAAGATCTCAATTTTATATCGACGTAAACGCTAACATATTTAATCATTCATCTTATTGTAATTGAACATACACAGTACACAATTTCAGATGTTATTTTTAATTCATGGATTGCAATCGTGGATTTGCAATCCACGAGTTATTTGTATTAATCAATAAACAGTTTGCAAAAACTTGATCTGAATCCCCAAATGTATATTGGATGTATTATGGGTAATATATTTAATTATTATATGATTGAGTCGGGTTTCTTTGTTATTCATAGCACTTTATATCGCTTATTTCACGATCATTATGAATTCAAGGGTTTTATATGGATCTTTCCCGGGATGTATCTGTATACATCCCTTGAATTTATAATTCCCGGGGTTTATACAGATACATCCCTTGAATTTATAATTTCGTCCCATACTTTCTTAGACCATCTATGTGTTGATCGAGACTTACAAATTTTCTTAGAAAGATACTAAGTAGCGATTACTGGTGAAAAAAAAGTCTTTGATTAACGACTGGGATTCGAACCCGAGACCTTCTGCACTCCTTTACCCTCCTTTAGCCACTATACTACTGAGCTAACTGATGAAATTTCTTCAACAAAAAAACGTTTTGTGTATTATCATGAAGTTCGTTAGTATTGCCCTGAATAGAATTGAAAAGCAATTCTTTAGGGTTTCCTTCTGTAAATTCAGTAACAATGATCTAATCAGTGATTGTGTTTTTGAATGGTTTTTGTGTGAAACCCTCCTCAATCACATAATAAGGCAGATAAATACCTCGAAGCTCGGCTTTTATCCATATACATCCCGAGGGCCTACGGCCCTCGGGATGTATATGGCTAAAAGCCTCGCTTCTCGGTATTTATCCCTTCCTTAATCTCTACTATACATGAAGGGATTTATAATCCTGCCAAAGTTGGTACAAATCTTTACTACGGTTTAGGTTGGACAATTGTCTTTCTTGTTTGCCAGGTTTAATCCAAAGTTCCATTACAAAAGGCCAATTAAGTATTATCTTTAATGCACCCGATATATATTTTGGGATTCAAAGTTTTTACAAACCGTTGTAATTCCTTTACAATGTGATATATATATATATAAAGGTTTTTACCTGCAAATGTTGGCAGGTGGTTAATAAAGCTCATCATTTCCCTTTCTTCCTATTATTATCATACTTTCTTCTTTTTCTCTTCCTCTTAGTTCCTTCCTTCCCTCCTTCCTTCCTTACGGCTTTCTTTCCTCGCTGGCCTCTTTCGTCTATCCCTTCTTTCAGTCTCCCTTCCTTCCTTTATCACAGCTCAAATTAATACAGAACGTTCATCAGCAGAAACCTTCTTCCGTTTTGGTCCCCAAGTAAAGCTCTCGAAATTTATGGGTCTATAGCTATCGTAGCCATGGTAACCAGGATACCCAACAACTACCCCACAAACTTCAAAGTCGCCTCCATTTGATACGATACTAAGATTCTGGTAGCCAGGTTGGACGTTAGTTGCCACAGGATACACATAAGATTGGCTTCTAGGCTCTCCGTATTTTTTTACTAATACCTTCACCGAATGGTTCTTCTTCTTATTTGTCATCTTTATTTCAATGGTTACTTTCTCTTCATTTCCCAATCGAAGAATAACAGCAACTGATCTATTTTTCATTTTATTCGAAATACGAAAACGGAACTTCAGGTATTTTGGTCCTTTCTTTTCATTCGGCTGCCAGCCTGCATATGAATCAGTACGGTGTTTTGTTTGCCATTTTGAAAGGACTTGTGATTTCTTAGGGGAAATGTATTTAAAACCACGTGATTCCATAACACTGGCATTCAGAGTTTGTTTCAAAGGGATTTTCCAATTGGGTGTTAAGTGGGACCAGCAGTTGGCCTTAGACAGTTGGTCATCAGTAATGGACGGGTCGCTAAACAATGGTTTCACCTGCAAAGTCATGACATTTTTATTGTTTTTAGATTTTGTGGGCCCACCGGGGGATTTCTTCAATACTTTTTTGAAATACTTGATGATCATCGATGCAATTTTGGCATGCATCTTAGTCCCAACGTGGATGAGGTCTTTGGCAAACATACTACGTTTTGAATTGTCGAGTTTTCTTTTCCCAGAACTGGTCAGCGGGCATACCATGTCCTTAATACTGAAAGATGGCACTTTGTAGTGCTCCGCTAACGCGTCAAATCCAAGATTTTCCATGTTTTTGCACTCACTATTTGAAATTTTGTCATTTACTTTATTAGGGTGCACCATTTCAACATATATGACCAATGGTGTTGAAGGTAGTAATAAAAGTATACGAGTAAGAAGTTCCATTGGTATTGCTGCTTTACCATATTTGTACCCATAATCATTAACTGCCATTTCAACCAAGACAATGTCCGCTTCTTTGACTGACAAATAATTCTGAAGGCAAAACAAGAAGAAGTCACTCCCAGTCCCTCCAATGGAAATCCCATGAACTGTGAGAGGGGAGCCAATAGTATCATTCCACCATTGAGCCACTTGGTTATAATATATATGTTTAGGATTTTCAATCCCTCCTCCAGCAGAATTAGATCCTCCGATAACAACCAAAGTTAGTGAACGTTTTTTGTGAACCTTCCTGATGAGACTTTGGAGGCCGTATGGAAGCTGATCACGTGATATAGTTGCTTTGGGAAGCCAGACAAACGATGGCCTAGAATAGAACCAATAGTTTGAGCTGTCACTTTAATCAGTAGCGATTTTGTGCAACATAATGATAAAAAATTACAACTTTGGGGGTTGACTTTGGAACACTTTGCTTGAGAATGGTGTCTGATCGACACCGAAACGTCGCAATTACCTCTATAATTTTCTCATCATTATTGTTCACTTTGTAGCAAATATCTTTCTTAGAGCATTCAGCTTAATTCATAAAAGTGAACCCAAACTTTTGTCAGTTCCTTTGGGTATTTCTGGTATTCCACTGACTGAGAAAAAGAAAGTACTGAAAAAAACACCCCAAAATTAACTGTCCACAAAATAATTCAATTAACTATTAATACATGACTCGTGTTCCTAAGCAGTTTAGCCGAGTTAGGGTAAAATAGACCTACCCCAACCGTGCGAATTAAAGCAAGTTAAAGTAAGTTAAGGCGAATTAAGACAAAATGCTCTCAACCCCACGAGTTAAGGCGAGGTAAGGGAAATGCGAGCTAAGGCGAGTTAAGGACGTTCGCGGGCATTGTTCACGCGCACTTTTACTGTGCACGCTAGCGCGCGCTATCCAAGTTAATCCAAGATGGCGGCCGTAAAATATATATATATTTTTTTGATAATTACATTTTTCTTTTTTTGAAATAGAAATTGTCCAAGTTTGTAAGAAAAATTTAAATAATGGAAATTCAACTGTGAAAAAAATTATTTGGGTTGAAAAAGCGTGGAAAAAAAGAAAAATACAAAAAGTCTCCACTCGGTATTCAAGATGGCGATGGACTTGGCTTGTCACGTTCATCTGCGGATCCAATTTTTGACCTGACGATGAATATCTTTTCATTATGAATTAGACAACAGAAAGTCGCGCCCATGGAGTTATAGACGCACGAGAGAAAATAAAAAGAACGATTAACAAACGTAAGAGTGGTACGAGGCGTAGCCGAGTGCGACTCTAGTTTAAGAGTTCTTTATATTTTCTCAAGTGCGTCTATAACGCAATGGGCAAGCGGCTTTCTGCTGTCTAATTGATTTATAACAGAGCCTAGAACGTTAAAAACGGAGCCGTGCAGTCCATGGGGAAATAGTTCATAGATTTTTCATCCAATCAGAGCGCGCGTTATATGTGTCGCTATCTTAAAAACGAACGATTTGAAAAAGACGCACTCTCGTACCCAGAGCCTGTGTTCCTCTTGGTCAGCGACCGAAAAACGAAAGGCTCTGGTCAAGTCCACTATTTACGGACTAGGCCCAACTACGCATGTCAAGCTCTATCTGTGACAGAAAATTGCTGATCTAGAGCTTATTTTTATGCACCGTATTTAGAAATATACACAGAGGTAAACAATTAACACTTATTGACTGGGACCGAGGAAACAGTATGTTTTGTGGTCCCGAGACCGCCAATCTTTCCCGAGGCGGAGCCGAGTGTTTTGTTATATACCAACTGTCAAAGAACAAAATAAAAAGCAAAACAAAAAGCAAAAAGCCATTTTTTGTCAAACATCGACCAAACAATAGAGCCAGTATACACAGTTAGGTTTAAGAAACGTAACCCCCCTTTCAAAAATCCTGGATCACCTAGCTACGTACTGGTTAGATACAATAGCTAAAAATCCTCTGATCTGTCATGTTCGCTACAAAGAATTTCTTTCTTAAAACACACCTACAAATAATATTTGTTTACTTTGTTGACTTTGTTGTATAATTTGTCGCTTTTAGATTATACAAACTGAAAAAAAAACCGATTTATTTCAAATTTTCAATTTCAAAATCTACATTTGAACAATTTTATATCATTTACAATTATAGAAGGCATTACTTACATGTAACGAACAGAATCTATATCGAAATTTAGCAGTTGTTTGTAGGTTACGTTGGTTTTGATATATTCACAATAATTGCTTCTCCAACCTAGACTTTTCAATAATTTCTCAAGCTTTTGTACTAAACGTCCATCTTCAGGACAATGAAATGTGTACAGTTTCAACTATAACGTGTACAAACACACGCAGTTTACGTTTATTTGTACACGTTTTAGTTCAAAACAGTTTGTAAACATTTCATTGTCGTGAAGTTGGACGCTTTGTCCGGAAACTCAACAATTTAAAAAAAAATCTAGGTTGAAATTGTTCTCAGTGTGGTAAGTATCGTTATTCTCGGGCTTACCTTTTTTGATACCTCATCTTATCTTGCGATGTATAGGTTGTTTGTTTACCGTAGCAAATGTTGCCGATAGCACAAAACATTAAAATACAAAATAAAAGTACCCTCATCATAACCATTTCCGACTCCAGCAGTAGTGTTAAACTATTGATACTTTTCAATCGTATCGACAGAAATTGGAATTTGCTGATCTTTGTCGAATTCTGACCGACGCCGAATCAAACGCCACCAGATCTTAGTGCCACAAATTTACGGGTGGTTGGTATTAATTAGTAATTAATTATTAATAAATTAGTAGATATTAATGTTTTTAAGACGGTCAAAAAACAGCCATTGTCTCGGTAGGTTCATCCGTGATGAGACGGGAGGAAAGAGAGAGCGGGAGAAGGGGAGAGAAAAAGTACTGTACCAGACCAGGACTCCCTTAGAAGTATCAAACATGCGTCGAAAACTTCCAATAATACCCGTAATCAAAGATACCAGGCGTTTATAGTTATAGGAGGGCGTGGACTTATGACCCCTTATCAGTACCAAACAAATGAACGATCAAATCAGGGAAGTGAGAGGGACAAGGAGACGCAAATGAATAAACTACCTGTCGCATTTGATTGGTCAAAATATCAGTGCCATCGAAAATGCTGTGTGGTTGAAAGAAATTTGTTTCTTTTATAGATTTCTCGTGCGAGTGTCGTATTGTCTCAATGTTAGTAAAAACGAGAAGTAAAACTGGTGTTCTCCAACACATAAGAAATTTGTCTTCAAATTTTAGCCCAGAATGGCGAAAAAGCTTGATTGTAAATCTGAGTATGTTGACTAATTACGATCGCCAGTGTTCTAGCCACCTTGTGGGATTTTTTTTTTTCTTTTTTTTTTGCTTCTATAGATTTTATTAAAAATGAAAAGTTAAACTGTTGTTCTAAAACGCACAAAATCAGTTTTTGTGCAAGTTTTCGCTCAGGTAGCTCAGACAACTAGCAAAAAATTCCAACTCAGTTATCGACAGTTAAGCGCGCGATATATTTTGCGCGACAATCACTGGAACTTCTTCAGTTGCGTCTCCATGTCCCTCTCACTTCCTTGTTCCTTTCAAATTAATCCTTGTCCCCAGCTAATCAAATTAATCTTTTATCTACTAAAAGCCACAATTTATAGATTTCTTACAACTGAGATAATGTCGTGTGACCAGTAACTCGGACATTTGAGTGGAGTTTGGGCGGATTCGTTTGAAATTTCAAATCTACAATCAAAGTTCCGATGTTTTGAAAACTGAGTGAAAAAAAATATTTGCGATACAAGCTTCTTGCAATTACGATTACTACATTAGTGTGACCCGTTTCTCGAAAGGGCCCGATAGCTTCACGGGCCTGTTAATTTACGAGAAAAATGAATGACGGAGGTGCGTGAGCACCCGTAATCTTACCTGTAAAACCATAGAGATCGAAATCAACGTGCCTTGTGCCCGCAAACATTATCAGGAGTAAAGAAACAAGTCCAGAACTATAAACTTAGTTCACACTATAGCTAGCGTCATAATCGCAATCGTAATGGCGGCAATGTTACGATCTAGTATGAATTAAAACTCAATTAAGGAGAATTATGAGCCTCGCTTCGAATTTGGCGTTTTGTTCGTTTTCCCGCGAGTTTTCAAAATGGCCTGGGCATGAGCCCTGTCACTTGCCAAATCTTTCCATATTTTTAGGGACTAACCTAAAAAAAACTGTTTCAAAACCGGCTTTTGTGTGCAAACGTCATTATTCATGCGCATTGCAATTTCGCTCAGTAGGTAACGCTGGCTCGAAAAAATGACATTTTGCTACGTCATCTCCGCGCATGGTCTATACCTGGAAAGTCCCACGTGCTGACACACACACACACACTCTCTCTCTCTCTCTCTCTCTCTCTCTCTCTCTCTCTCTCTCGATATTGAGAGTAAAAACAAAAACAAAACCAAAATCAAAACCAAAACCAAAAACAAACAAGGGTAGAGAAGTACAATGCGATTGTTTTAACAAAGGGATCCCAGCCTCCTAGTCCTTGAATAGTTGTGACATAATAAACGTTCTAGCCAAGATTTCATCTTTTTATATTTGACATGCATTAATTTTGTTAGTAACACATTAACAAACTCTTTGTATTTACCAATGTTCATGAGCTGCACAGCATAATGTATTTCCTTATCAAACATGCTATATATGAGGTATCAGAAAGATAAATTATCATTGGATGAAATTCTCAGAAATTCCTTACAAATACTCAAAATGATAAATAATGCAAATTTAGTGTATAATATACTTCTTTTTGCAAAGGCTGCAAAATTATTAATGTTAGTATACGACACATTTTGTGTTCAAAATCTACCGCCGCATATCCCATAATTTAGCTAAAGATAATTCTACTTTTTTTCATGGAAAAACCAGCTCCTCTAACGCCGCTAGAGCGGACACATTGACGTCCATGAGGTCATTACACAGACAGGAAAACTGAGTTGGTTGACTCGACATGACTAGACTTCCCACATCTTTCTCAATCGTGTGCCTACAGAACAGCGCCAAGAGAATATCCAGGTTGTCATCGTCAGATTTACCAAACTTTTCACCGCCAAATTTTTCTCTGAATGTTTTCAATAGGTAGACCCCTTGGTCGATATCTTTGTTTGTTAGTCTGTCTGTCAACTGCAGCAGCGCTGAATCCTCAGTCAAGTATTCCAGTTCGTTAGTCAGGGTACTGGGTTCGTCTGTTGATTGAGGAAGGTGCTCAAGCACTGATGTGATCTTACTTCGGATTGAGCTGGCTTTATCTGTGTAGTCACTGATCTAGCAAATATTATACCATTAGAATTACTCATGTGTTGAGTTACGATTTCGAGACATAAAGCGAGAACGCAATAAGAGGCGATAAATATAAGCTATATGCACAAGCATTGACCCTTTCTTAATCGTGTGCCTAGAGAAGCTGAGACCGAAATGCACACTGGAAAACTGATCTGTTGATTAGGTGATCATAAAGAAATTCGTGGATGTCGACGTTTGAAACAAAGATTGGGGATTTATTTGAATTTTGAATGTTGCATATATCTATATTTTTAACGTTCATCGAGTTTATTTTTTTACCACAAGAAATCAGTTTCTCGCTTTCTGATTGGTCGAGAACTGTGATAAATAAGAGTCTATACCAACGATTTATGTCTTCGTTTTGATTTTGCGCGCGCGCTCGCGCTCGAAGCTAATTTGACAAGAAATTATTTCTTCAATTTGTGGCAAAAAACAAATTTACAATGGGTTTCCGTGGTATGGACTCTTACTTACAAACATTTTACGTCAACTGTGTGACGTAAACTGTTGGTAAATAAGACTCCATACCAAGGAAACCCATTAATTAATTATTAATTTTAATTTTTAAATTTAATTAATTTGTTAAATTTATCATTTATGTATTTATGTATTTAAAGAGTTGGTGCGATCCCTTCGCTGACCAAGAGGAACGCAGGCTCTGGGTACGAGATTGGACTAAGTCAATAAAAATAATTGAGACAAATGTTTGGTATTCCAGGCACGATTATGCAGCGCTTTCGTGGATAAAACATACGAAAATCCAAATACTACTAGTAGACGACCCATGAGTCATTTCGAAATTATCTTCTCTGCCCGATGATTTTGAAAGGGTCAATGTTTATGGAAATAGCTGTATATCACATTCTTTCTTTGCATGACTAAGGCGACGTCGCGCATCAAGTTCCTACAAGAGACCATAATACTAAGAGAGCGAAACTCAGGATTGATGTCTGCACGATGTGCTTGGCGCTTAAGGTTATTTTTAGTAACAGGAAGTTGATGCCATATCGCGCGCGCAACGCGCACAAACAATGGAATTTGACTTTTAAGCATGCGATGATACGAACCGTTTTCTCCTCCAGCAATCAAATTTCACTGTTTACGCTCGCGATGGCATCAACTTCCTGTTACTAAAAATAACCTTAAGCGTCAAGCACATCGCACAGACATCAATACCAGTTTCGCTCTCTCAAGCGAAGGTCATTTTTCATGAAAAAAAATGGGCAGTAAAAAAGGGAATATTTTGCTATACTAGGCCAAATTCCAGTGGAGGTCATTCCCATCGCTAGGGAGGGTCACATCATTTTCATCACTCAATTTAAAATCTCTACCACCACCCCCCCCCCCCCCTTCCCCTGCTAATTTCTGACAAGTCCCTCACTCATTATTGTTCTAGGTAGCAATGTTCTAAATTACTTACTTTAGCTAGTTGTGCTCCTCTTACAAGGGCCTCCAACAGTCTGCAGTACGTACTACACAACAACAAGAACTGAAAATGCATTTGATACAAAGAGCGACAAAGGTCCAGCTGTCGCTGTTCGTGCGTGACTTTGTCCAGTGCGTACGCTTCCGGTTCTTCGTTGTGTGACCCAACGGATGACCTTTTGATAGCTAACTTCACGCAATCCAAGCAGTCGTGCGTCTTGTTGCTCTTAGCACTATAGTTGACGTAATGGTCATGTAACTCCAGCGTCATGAACTTCTGCTTGTCAAACAGACGGGTCTTCTTGAGAGTCTCGGTGTCAAGACACACGAAGGGGCAGTCCCCACGGGCGACAAGAAATTCTAGTGTGTTGCAGAAATGTTGCGAAACGTCCTTAAACTTTTCATCTAAGTAATTGCAGCATTCTCTGGTAAGCGAGTAAAACTTTCGCCGCGCTGATTTGTACAGAGACCAGAATAACGCATATGTATGGACAGCGGTCACACCTGTGGTATCCTTAACAACAGCTGACACGTGATCACTCCACAGGGAATCCACGTTTTCGATGCTGGATGTTACTGCTTCTGTTAAGGCGTATATCTGGTATTCACCTCTTCCTGAGGGTGATGTGCCAACAGCAGATTCAGTGCTATGAAATACGAATGCTTTAGTATATCAGTTGAACCCCTATTAAGCGGCCAACCAGTTCAGGAATTACAAATGGTCGCTTAAAGGAGGTTGGCCGTTAAATAGAGGTATTGAGACTTGGACGACAGGCCGCATAATATAGTTTCGCTGAATTAAAGTTTGGGGAACCGTGTCAATACGAGGCCCTCTTTACCACGCACAGTACTTTCGGTTTAAACAGCGAAAAAAATCTGGGCACGGTGGTTTAAAGGGTGGGTAGAGTTAAGGCGCTGTTACACGCTGAAACTTTTATCTGAAGCTTATCTCATCACCGATGCGAGACAAGTTTCATAAGGGGTGTTCCACGCTGCTGCAGAAGTAAAAAGTAGTTCTACTTTTCGTGAAACCGTCTCGTGAAACCAACATGGGGAAAGTTAAGCTAAATGACCATGTTACACGGTGCAATGCGTTGTGAAACTTTGTCTCGCCACGGCGACTGAGGCAAGTTTCAGAGAAACGTTTCTCCATGTAACAGTGCCTGGGTTAAAATGAATGGTTTCCTGGGCTAGCACTAATCGCCTTTCGAACGACTCGGCGCTGGTATAATACCATGACTTTGGAAAGCTTCAACACTGCTCTACGGTTTCAAAAGCAACATTGAATGCCTTAGCCTGTTCCAGTTTTTGAGCCTATTGGACAATTATAAGATTACAATTCTGCAATGCTTTCAAAATGTGATATAAATAAAAAAAATTAACCAAGTTGGTGTCTGTTTATATCAAGTTGGTGGCTGTTTATAGAGAGGATATCACTGAGATTTGTTTGGTTATTCGCTGAGTTTAGCGAGTCGATTTTGATACTCAGAGGTGTCTGTAAGTTAGCATGTGATCTATAAAGCACCAAGTTCCCAAAAAGCAAAAGGTACAACTGTTCTCTAACTACAATTTCAGGTCATTTTTTTAATTATTGTAATTATATAATTCTCCTAAAATACCATATAGCTAACTACAAAATTACTTTTGAATTTTTCTACCTATCCAAATTAAGGATTAATTTGGACAGTTTTCATTTAGGGTTTTCTAAAGAAAAACTGAGCAATCCAAATTAATGAGTAATTTGGATAGTTCGTGTTTGACCAATGAGAATGCAAGAAAAACAATAGAAGAAAGAATTCAACCAATAGCGCGGCGCGTAGCATTCATTCACATCTGATTTTGTGGAGAAAAAATGGCGGAATGTTTTGGACTGCAAATTTGCTTTTTGCACCTACTAACTTAAAGTTTTCTGGTTTAAAGTGTTAGCGAATGAGGTGAGGAAAGTATTTATTATATTTTTGTGTAGTTTTTCTGAAAAAAAATGACCCATTTTGAGAGAGTTTTTGAAGTCAGTTGAAATTCAGTTGGCTTTGGCGAGTATCGTCCTCGCTGCTTGCATGAAAACACTTTCTGAATGAAATTGGTAAATTGGTAAATGAAAATGTGCAGAAAAGTTAATCATCCAATAAAATGTATTTCATGGACCTTACAGTGTATATTTTTATTTTCAATAAGATGTTTTTTTGCATTCAAAAAATCATCATGAATAATGTACTTCGTTGTGTACAAGTTGTCTTGCTTGGTTTGCAAAGAAGCTAGCTAGATGAATCGTACCGAAAATGTTGGCCAGTTAAGCTTATATAATTAATAATTAATAGGACTCCACGCCTGTCCAATTTGAAAATAATTGAACTCAAAAAATTCCTCTGACTGCCAAATTGGACTCGGCCTACGGCCTCGTCCAATTTTGGCAGTCCTCGGAATTTTTTTCGTCCAATTATTTTCAAATTGGACAGCGTGGAGTCCTATTACATATACTAAGTGGATCGTTACCTTGTACTGCCATGTCTGTCCCCTGAATTCCCACTGTCATGAGAAGATACCAGTATAATAACCTCGTGTTCCGCCGACGACTCTTGCTCAAGATCTCCCACCGACTCAGCAGCTGATTCCGCAGCGGACTCTGATTCCACCGCCGCGCATGTTGTACTGACGGAGCCTTCGTTCATTGATTGATTCAACTAAATCAAAACAGAATGAATGTTAGATGAGTGTACTCGAGCTTTTTCTATAATAAGATCCAATTGGATTCAGAGATTTTCATATATTTCCGAACCACAAAACCGCGGTTTCTCTTCCCTTTTTTCCTCCTCACCTCGCTATTACGGACACCTCGTTAATACGTACACCTCCTTATTACGGACACCTCGTTATAACGTACACCTCGCTATTACGGACACCTTATTATGGACACCTATTACGGACACCTCGTTATTACGGACACCTTGTTAATACGGACACCTTATTACGGACACCTCCTTATTACGGACATTTCGTTATTACGGATACCTCGTTATTACGGACATCTCGTTAATACGGACACCTCGTTAATACGGACACCTTGTTACGGACACCTCGTTAATACGGACACCTCCTTGTTACGGACACCTCCTTATTACGGACACCTTATTACGGACATTTCGTTATTACGGACACCTCGCTATTACGGACACCTCGTTATTACGGACACCTCGTTAATACGGACACCTCCTTATTACGGACACCTCATTACGGACACCTTATTACGGACATTTCGTTATTACGGACACCTCGTTATTACGGACACCTCGTTATTACGGACATCTCGTTATTACGGACACCTCGTTATTAGAGTCGTTTTCGTATGAGTGGGAAACTTACCGCGCCGTACCGTGACCGTGTCAGTGCCGTAATGCTATAAAAACATTCGAAATTCATGCCGTAACCGTATCGTATCGTAACCGTACAGTGTGTTCCCCCTCATACGAAAACCACTCTACGGACACCTCGTTATTACGGACACCTTATTACGGACATGTCGTTATTACGGACACCTTATTACGGACATGTCGTTATTACGGACACCTTATTACGGACATGTCGTTATTACGGACACCTTATTACGGACATGTCGTTATTACGGACACCTTATTACGGACATGTCGTTATTACGGACACCTTATTACGGACATCTCGTTATTACAGACACCTCGTTATTACGGACATCTCGTTATTACAGACACATCACAATACTGTTGCTACAGGACTTCTCTGTAACTCCCCGACACTGCCCTTATGCGGACACCTCGTCATTACGGACATTCCACAGTCAACACCCCGCTACTAAGGACACCATGCTATTAGTTTAATGAAATCAACTTCCACTCTTACGAACTCTTGCCATTATACAGACCAAGTCATGGACAACAGGCTAATATGCAATATAGTAAAAAAAGCCGCATAAAAGAAGCTGGGGATTAAGTTCCTCCAGGCTTAAAATTGAGGAATTAAGTACCAAACATATAGGAACCAGACATGCATTTTATATCAAATCATTTCAGCCTATCATCACGCGTTCTTTTATGAGAGTTTTACTGTATAACGAGGGTGAACTGTAAAAAAAGAGATTTAAACACATCGTACCTCATCTTCTTCATCAGACGATTCGTGTGGTGTACTGGTTAAGTCTAAGTCACTACCAGAGAACGAATTGGTTTGTAGAATAGCCTTGTCCATGGACTGGGCCTCTAGATTCTCATAGCGACGATTCTCTTCGACAGGCCATACGACAAAACCACTCTCGTCGTTGCTTTCAATGGAAACGTCGTCCAGGAAATCGAAGTTGGTTAGCGCACACATAATCTGAAACAAACAAATCAGTTAAACGTATTAAAATAAATACATGAAGAAAAAATAGGGAATGACTACACCGATACGCTAATCAGATGTGTTAACCTCGATAACACGAAAACATGCTTAGAGCGTATTTCGTATGAGTGTGAAACCAACGGCGCCGTGCCGTAACCGTGTCAGTGCCGTGTTGTCTATAAAAACATTCGAAATTCCTGCCGTAACCGTGCCGTGACCGTGCGGCACCGTTTTCACAGTCATACGAAATCTACTCTATTTCAATGACACCTACTTTACACCGTTAATAATTGAATAATATCTAATAATATTACATTAATGAATAATATTATATTATAGAATATTAATACTCTAATTAATGTGATCATTCGTTCTAGAATACCTGATCGTCTTTACGAGATTCGTTGTTAACATCTTCATCAGAGGAGTGTTGATCAGTAGGTTTCTCCACCGCTAAGTCACTAGACGAGCTAAATACAACTGAAGGACTCTGCTTTAGACCAACTGTGTGGCCACATGTTTGGAGTACGTGCACAAGACGCTCCCGAGTACGTCGCTGTTGATGAAGCACACATTAGTCATAAGAAACAGATTCTGCCTGCTTGTGAAAACAAGGCTCTATAATATAACCTATAATTACAGTAAGAAGCTGCAAGTTGGTTGCCTTCTTGTTATATATTATTTAGCTAAGCATTTCAACCAATCAGAGCACGCATAAGATTCTGTGACGTCATCTGTGCGTGTGTACTTTAATTGCACACGGTTCTCGACCAATCATAGCGCTCGTAATATACTAATTACATAAATACCTGTGATGTATTTGGTTTCCTAGGAGTAGGGATATCTGGGGTCATCTTGACCTGTTCAATGTTTTCAAGAGTATTCTTCCTGCCAATGATGGGAGTAGATGATAGATCGTACGTAAATTCCAGTGTACGTCCAGGAAGCTCTTTCTTGATTGGCAATGCATCGATTGCCCAACTATTGTCATAGCTAGACCACACAGTACTTTGAGGTCGTGGTGGAGGTGTGTCGAGATGGGAGCAACTGGAAACAGCGACCTTGAGAATCTCTAGAGATTCTTTCCAGTAATTCCCCTGTAATAATAAAACAGATTAATGGGTCAACTGAATACTGAAGATATTAAGTTATCAGGAAAACAAAAGCAAAGTAAAAAAAAACTAAAGTG
The DNA here is from genome assembly GCA_029948255.1 of Telmatactis stephensoni. Taxonomy (NCBI): domain Eukaryota; kingdom Metazoa; phylum Cnidaria; class Anthozoa; order Actiniaria; family Isophelliidae; genus Telmatactis; species Telmatactis stephensoni. The sequence continues at coordinate 693,296 of JALIZF010001834.1, forward strand.
GGGAAACGTAAAGAAAAAAACTATGCTCGGAGAAAAGAAAAGGGAAATGACAGCAGCCAAAAATAGAAGAAAAGAGGAAACAGAAAAAGAAGAACAGGAGAGGAGAGGAGAGGAGAGGAGAGGAGAGGAGAGAAGTTTTTAAATTTTACCTTTAGATATTTGGAAATAACCTTCAACACATCGTTATGAAATTGTCTCATTGACGGAGATGAAAAATCTATTAGTTTGATTAGCGCACACAGAATGGCTAGCACTGACTCCTGATAAGACTGTGGTCCATATTCTAATACCTGGCAAGCAAACAAGAGAAAATCAGCTTTAGGATACTCATTAAATAAATTCTTTCTCTTTCAACGCGAAATTGTGAGCAAAAGTTGCAAAAGTAGAATTGAATCAACTGCACCACAATGTTTCGTGCATTAAATTTCATGCATTGTGTAGCATTTTAGAGTTGATCTTGTCATTGTGCAGTCATAGAGAATATCCAGAGTTTCAAACCCTATTGTATACCATGGAGCCAATTGGAAATTCTTGAAGAGAGGGGGGTGGGGGGTTCTGGGAAAGAAAAACATTCTCTAGAACCACATATTCGACAGGTGGAAAAGATTTTGGCAAGTTAAGTTCCATTACCTCTAATAGGAAAGTAACATAGGACTTGCTGTATCTGCTGAATGAGTCATGGATGTATTTACATACAACTTCTATCCAAGTATTTCTTGGCCGGTGGTAGGTCCTGTCGGAGTACATTCTAAACATTTTGCCCAAGTTAGTCAGACTACTTGTGCGGCAACAAACCTAGAACAGACAACAAATCAATATGAAGCAAAACGCGGTATTTTAGGCCAGACAAGAGTGTTATTTCCTACTATGTGAAACATAATATCCAGTTTCCAGTTTTTAGTTTTTTGCTGAATTCACAAGGAAAAATAACGGGTCCCGCTAAGGTGAAAGTAGTGACTTTGAAAACACCATGGTCCAATGTATTACCTGGACAATATTAGCAGCACAAGTTTTACTAAACTCGTCAGGATCTTCAAAATGTTCTGCTATGTAGGACAGTAAGGCTAGAATGTTAAGACCAAATCCTGGCAATAAAAACGATAGCTATGTTGAAAAAAAGAACAATGCTGATTTACTTGCCTTAATTTGGCCTTTCTACAAGACCATCTCAAATCGTTATCATGGTAGAAGATGGGAGGGTTGATTTAGTAAACGCCTCGCGATGTAAGAACTGGACATGAGATAACAGAATTATCACATTCGTTCGTTGCATGACGACAAAGGCGTAACCCCACGTTCAGGACGCCATTTTGATTGTTTTCACGTCCTCTTCTTGACGTCGGCAGGCGTCAACGATCATTTCGAACAGTGCGCGTGGAGTCATCTATCACGTCGCGTCGCGTTGTCTAATTCTGACTATTTTTGAGTATTGACCCCTTTGTCTTTTAACATCGCATTTGTTCAATGTCATCAATGTATTGCTCCATACCTGAGACTTGCGATGGATCAACAATTGCGACATCAGTGAACTCTGTAAGTCTCGCCAGGAGACGAAGAGAAGCATCACTTGTACCAGCACTAGTAAGACCCTGTATCACAAACATGACAAATACATATCGCTAACTGTGCCAATGAAATAGGCACTACAAATAAATGTCATTTAAAAACTGCTGTGAATACCAGATTGTTTACAATACCTTGAGGACCAAAGCCTGCAAGCCAGGAAAATCCGTCCAGTTTAAGCGGTGAAGGACTTTTTCCAGCCGGTCTCTGGATTCTGGTCTCCCCAGGTTCAGGAATGTCATGACCTAGTTTTCAGTACAATAAACCATCAACATCACAAATATCCTATAGTGTTTTAATGCACAACATTAAATCCAACGTATAAGGAACTGGGAGTGCAGTAAATCAAGGTTGTGAAGAGGGGAGGAAGCGAAAAAGAGACTACACCTCAGCAACTCTACCAGTTTAGGGTTCTCCACCACTTTATGATGGTAGAAGTATTAAGAACAGATGGGGATTCGGTCAATCAAAGACAGTGAGGGAAGGAAGCGAAAAAGAGATCACAACCCAGCTGATTTCTCCACCTGTTCAAGTTCTCAGCTGAATTCTCCATCACTTTAGGAACAGGTGGGGATTCAGTCAATCAAAGACTGTAAGGAGAGGAAGCGAAAAAGAGATCACAACCCAACTGATTCTCGACCACTTCAAGTTCTGAGCTGATTTTTCAACCATTTTAGGAATAAATACAAATAAACGCAGTCAATCACAGATCACAATTCACAGACCACTGTAGAAACTTTATGAAGACGGAAGTGGTTTCAAAATATATCGTGATGTTCAAAGCGGAAATGACTTGATAGTCTAGTATTCCACATACCTGGTTAAGTAGTTCTACTGCCATGAGATACTCGTGATCATAATCAGACTCAAATAGCGACACAGCGATCCAGAACACGCGTGTTATCATGTCCGTCTGTGTTTGTGGGCTAACATCATTGGTGATTCGTAGGCATTGGACACTAGCACTGGCAAACAAAGAAAGTACCCTGTTAGCATCACTACTGTTTTGCATCGTCCACACTTGTTATTAAGAGGTTTCACTAACAGCACTAGCGACGTCACTATCTTCATTTTCATCACGACCATTATAGCCTTCATCATCATCATCATCATCATCATCATCATCATCACCATCACCATTATCATCATAATCATAATCAAACTATCATCAATATCATTCCGAATAAATGTTACCTTCTGGCGCGTGACAGGTCGTTGTTGTGGTGTGTTAATCGACCCATGTGACTGTAGATCCCCAAAGTTCGTTTAATATCACAACCACTACTAAGAGACCTTATATGTCGTATAGATACATTATCATTATAAAAGTATCCAGTACGAGCACTCAGGGAGTTCCTGCCAGGCAATGACGTCCCTAGGGGGGACAGGACATTGGCAAATTCATCAAAATCCGCGTCTTTATCGTCCTGGTGGTTTGCCCCTAGGCCATATGGAATGACCCTGTCCTGGCCAGCAGGACTTTCAGTGGGATCATACATGGTCCAGTCAGTGGAAGCTTCTAAAGTCAGCAAGATTTCCATTACATAGCCCTAAAGAGAACACAATTTAATTTTCTAATGAATACAGAAAATCTACGTAAGGTTAGTTTATCTTTATTAATTTTTCAGTGAGTGTACAGATCTGCGCACCCTGATTGGTCAGATTTTGTAGTACTGAAATGAATACCAAGCAGAACTTGATCTCCAACTTCATCGCCTTGAATTTCTCATATAAAACTAGAGAACAGACCCTTAAAGCCACTGAGATTTTGCAGACTATAACTTGTAGCTTGCTATTTGGGTGTATTTTACAGTGTCCATCGTCCATGACATCGTGAATCACGGTAAATAACAAGCAGACCCAACAAGAAATAATCGTATTTATTAATAATTCTGGACATCATCTTCTTTACCAAAATACGGTTATAAAAATGAAAGATTCGAAAAAGAAAGGGATTCAGACGTACTGACACTTTGTGGGTGCCATCAGGCCATTTCTTAGGTATATAATGTTATAGACAACGGTTTTTAGCCAGTCAGAGAGCGAGAAAATAGTTATAGTAAAAGTATACCTGAACATCTTCACTATTATCACCAACAGACTCCACAAGCCTAGAGAGAACATCGCTAAGCATTGGCCATGACAGCGGGACCTTCAACGCCCTGAATACCTGGAACGACCTTCCTGCATAGTGTCTTGACGAACATGTTGTAGCCCAGTTTAGAGCAACTTTAGCCCATTCTTCTTGGACGGCGGAGCCAATGTCAGAGGAACTGAAGATGTGAATGACCAGAGCCAGGAAGACTTCCATTTGTTGAGCACTTTTGATTTTGTAGCTACGTGGAGTTATATCTTCGAATGACCAGAGAGGTTTGCTGGCACTGTTAGGGAAATATAGAGCATTAATGGCTATTAAAAAACAATGAAAAGAACGATGATAAAAACAGCAACAACACCACCTCCAACATCAACATCATCAACAGTACCACCATCAACAATACCAACACCACCAACAACACCCTCAACAATACCACCAACAGCACCACCACCACCAACAGCACCACACCGGCACCATCAACAACACCATCACCAACACCACCAACACCATCAACAATACCACCAACAACACCATCAACAATACCACCAACAACACCAACAACACCACCACCACAACAGCACCATCGCAATCAACACCACCACCAACAACACCATCAACATCAACAGCACCATCAACAACACCAACAACATCGTTAACAACATCAACAGCACCACACAACAACAACAGCAGCACCAACACCACTTCCACCATCAGCAAAAGCAACTACAAATGAAGCTGATGACGATGGTGAGGTTGGAAATGATGATGTTGATGATGGTGATGATGGTGATGAAGGTGATGAAGGTGATGATGGTGATGATGATGATGGTGATGATGATGATGATGATGATGAAATATGAGAAACGGACAAGGTTCCTCAAACTGTTCAAGTTCATAGTGTACTGTGTATCAATATTTCTTACTGTACAATCTAGTATGTATTACCTGTTGGCAAGAAACTCGATCAAACTCTTGACTTGTTCGTATTTGCCTGCCTCGTTATCTTCGTCTGAAAGTTCACCGCCTGCAGGAAACCTATCAGCAGAAAGGAGATGGGTTATTTCAACGTCGCAATTTATGTCCAATCGAACCAAAGTTTATTTATAGCCCCTAAGACACATCCACCCCAAGTGCATACTCAATCACCAAGAAACGTAATTCTTCAAAAAGGTTCGAGTTGTTGGGATTTCTAGCGTAAAATTACAGTAAATGTATGGAGCAAATCTACGGGGAACAACTTTAAGTTCGAGGTAGCAAAAGCCTACGAAATAACGAAGTTTCAGTTGAGTTAGTGCTAGGATTTGACTCTACAGAATGCACAATCTACAATAGAGCAAAATTTCGTAGGACTATGAAAAAGCTGCACCGTGCCATGTGCCATGTGAGTTTTTAAATTGTATGCAGAGTATATCGAATGTAGGGGTAGCGAGTGTGCGAATGAGTCTCGGAGATATTAGCAGAAATGCTACTCAGAAAATCCGAGGATAAATAAAAAATATTTATTTTATGTATCAGAGTTCTCACTGGTCAACGTTGTTCTCTCATCCAGTCACAACGCTAAGACACGGCAGGGCAAAACACGGCAGGGCACAGACTTTTTCATAGTCATACGAAATGTGCTCTATCACAAGGACGTCTATGTGTTAAGGCAACATTCTTTTCATTCAATTCGTTAATTTGTTTTGTTCATGCATTCACCCATCCATTCAGTGGAAAAATCCATTTACTGGCTCATTTATTTGTTCAATTTTCCATTCGTCCGTACCCTCCTCATCATACCATCAATCCATATACACACATTGATTATTATATCAAACGTTCACTTACTTCTCAGACTTAGGATCATTACCATCATCTTCTCTGTCCACACATTCTTTCTTGTTAACTTCCCTGTGATCTCCAGTGCCAGCACTAGAGTCATTGTTGTCAGGGATACGAACCATGCTACCGATATCAAGTGTCCATACAGACTTCTGTAAGCCACGCTTACCAAGACTCTGCTCAGACCCAGCCATGAAGTCAGACAATGGTTGTGCAATATGAATATAGTTACCATGACAAACTAGGATTACGATGAGGTTGACGAGTAAGCGTTTGCAGTGTTCGTACACTAGGGCCTTGCCATGGTCTAGACCTGTGTGTACAAATGAATAGGTTATACACAACTATCAGCATAGGGTATTGTTAGGGGACATGATTGACAGGCAGACGGACGGACGGACGGACAGACAAACAGACGGGTATTGTTAGGGGACATGATTGACAGGCAGACGGACGGACGGACGGACAGACAGACAAACAGACGGACAGACAGACAAACAGACAGGCAAACAGACAGACGGACAGGCAAAGTCAGATGAACTGCTCACCAAGGAAGATAACGTGTAACATCAGAGGAACATGTCTTCCCCACTCCACTTGTGGTTGATCGAGAACCAGCTCAGTAAGAACCATCAGTGCAAAGTTACATCTACAAATGGAGAAAATCAGTTTTATAAAGTATGCAACTTTTAAATTAACAGACGGTTTTCACTACTAAATTTATTTCAAGAGAGCATTACTAATACTCTCTTAATTTATTTATGATGCAACTGGGATTGCTTCACAGTTGAACTCCTCTGTTCTTGGTGGTTAATCTGTTCTTGGTATAATTTTTTCCGTTTACTTTTTTTTCTTTTTCATTTTTTCTTTTCTATATATTTTTGCCTCTAATGTAATGAAGACACCTCCAAAAGGCAACGTATCTGTGAGTCAAAAGAGGTGGTCACACACCAAAGATGACAAATCCACCTCCCACAACCACTTCATCATCATCATCATCATTTATTGAGTTACTAAAGCCTAGTGGCATCACACTAACTATAAAATAAACTATATACAATAATAAAATACATATGCTTAAATTCTAAGATCGTTAAAATAATTTTTCAGAACTCCTCAAAAATTGGACAAAATAATTAACATAATAGACGATAAATTGGAATTAAATAATTTTTTGACTGATTATCACCTGTATAACGAAGCTGGAGTAGAGGCAAACGGCAAAACATCATCTAACGATGCATAGTACTTTTGTCTGTCAGGTACTGGTAAAGGAACAGCTACATCACCAAGACTGTGCACTTTAGTAACCCACTGCTGTGGCCAGCTTGCGTCGCCTACAGTATCAACCTTAGCATTTTCGTCCTCTACTTCCTCTGGTTCTGCTAGGGGAGCCATTTCTGGTTGCTCAGCAGAAGGTGCTGTAGAATCGAAATGAAGATCACTTAGGCATTTCTCGGTTTCCTTGGGATTCAGAACTAGAATACTTTACTATTTTACCTTTATCTAAACTGCTTGCTCTGGGTAGACTTTCCACTTTTTTCTCTTCCTTAGACTCCTTCTTGCCCACTTCTTCTGGTACCTTGGTTTCACTGTTGACAGTTGGTGCCGTTTTGGGAGCTTTTGGGTCAGTGTTTTCACATATTGAGTCTCTACTGCTCGATGTCTTGCTGACGACTTTGAAGTATGGTGGTTCATCACTACGTTCGAACTGAGAAGCCACTGTCTCTGTCAGCTGTAAGAAACAACTCTTGATTATAATAAAACCAGAATTTTCGAATATTTTTTAGAAATTACGGTACTGACACGGTCACGGTACGGACAGTACCGCTTCCCACTCATGCGAAAACTACTCTGCCCGAACACCGTGTGTTACTAAGATACAGATGACGTCACACTTTCTAAAATGGCTGCTGACCACTATGCCAGCCACATCCACCACAACCACCATCACCATCACACGACTCGACTGCATTGCACACGTGTAAGCTTCTATTCTCTTCAACAGAACTACAATATCTCTTAAATGAAATAACAAAAATATATTTACCAGAAAACGATTTTACAAAAAAAGGCTGAAGAAAACTCACATGCATCGTTTAGTAATATTAGTATTAGAATAAACGTTTTACACTCTTCAAATGGTTTTTGCTTGGGTTATGGTTTCACAAACCTTTAGCTCTTCCATCAGTTCATCGACAGTATGGTCAGGTCTGTGCCCTAGCAATGTACACAGCAAGTTTCTTTGCCTGAAACAAAATTAAAGATAGAGGATATTACACGGTGGCGCGAATTTTATTTTCGAGTGGTGAAAACAATATTTTACGAGCGACCGCAGCGAGCGAGTAAAATGTTGTTTTTAACACGAGAAAATAATATTCATATCTTCAAGCCAACGTGTAATGTTCTTTTTATTATATGGACAAACTGAGGCAAACTAAAATAAAAACATAAGTTTAATTTTAATTTCAATTCCAGTAACAAGCGACAAGAAACTGGCGGGAAATTTTTTTAGGACGCGCGCGTACATCCGGGACATTTGGTACATAACTTTTTCATATCTTCACTAGTGAAAATAGGCTGTGAAAATATGGAAAATACGAGTGTTTTAGTTTCCGGTAAAACACTATTATCCATATTATAAAACACAATATTTTCAAGTAACCCTGGGCAGTGTCTGTTAATCATAAATGTTGTTGACTTAATGCCAGTCATTAACGTAGCAAAGTATCAAAGTTTAAGGAGACGATGCAAGTTGTTTAAGTGTAAGCGAGCAAGGACAAGAACATGACCAAGAAAATAAGACTCCACGCTCTTCCTTGTAAAAACATTATGCACAAGTTGGCCCTCATTTAGGCTATTTCTAGAAACCATTTCGGTTTCCTTGGGTATTTCTAATGGCTACAGCTTGCGCTGGTATAAAAAAAACCGTCCAGCAGGCACACGGCGCTAGTCGTCCCAAAGCAGTTCTAAGAACAGGCCAAATTGGGGCACGTCGCACCACATTATGTACGTGTCTTAGTCTATCTGTATTTTCGTGTTGACCCCAGCAAACCAGTACGTAAACTTAACATTGGACGTAACTGTTATCGCCGGACGTTCAACAAAGTTAAACCACTGTTAGAAATGTCTTGTGTTAGCAGTTACGTCCAAGGTTACGTTTTATGCAACTGGACCCTGGGGCAATATGGCACCTGAAACCTGTATAATCAAGGCTGACATACTGTGCATAGTTTTTCCATTATATAATGCAATACTTCATGTTACTTACATGAACGAGAACTTCTGACTGTCCTACCACACCAGCCAGGGTGATTAGGTAGCTAAGAATCTCATGGACATTGTTTATCCATGTACTGCACACTAGACTTGCCCAGGCGGCCTCAATTTCTTTACTGAATTGGTCATCGTACTGTAGAAAGAATACGAAGAGATGCTGATTAGGTTGGAACTAATGAACACAAGATTGCTGCTTCAGAGAATGGGGTGCCTCAAGGATCATTCAGATGGCACCGTTTATGGAAATAAAGCAATAGTAATTAGATCAAGGCACGTGGAAACACGATTGTTGTATCATGGAGTGGGGTATCATTCAGTTGCCACCACTTGGTAGTTTAAGCCTAAAATTGCATTATAACGATGATCATCATCACAATAACCAACATTATCAGGAATATATCAAAAGGATATAATTAACGAGAGTAGAGGCAGACATTGTCATTTAAAAATCAAATCAATGTGACCACCAATTGCTACGTCAAATTTGAAAAATGATATCTAAGTAGAATAAAATTAGAAATGATCTTGACTGTTGTAGATAAATAACAACTTAGTAACCAGCTATAAATAAGATCATCGACCTGCTCACCACTAGAGCCTTCCCATAGCTCAGTGGTTAGAGCATCGCACCGGCAATCCGAAGGTCATGGGTTCAATCCCCGCTTGGGACTCGGATTTTTCCGAGTCTTTATTTACACTTGATGAAGCAAACACTTTATTTCTAACTTAATAACCCTTTTTCAAAACGTTTTACCTTGACAGTGATGTAGAACAAATTGTTTAGTACAAGTCGAGTGGCCTCCAGTGAGCCCCACCCTTCACCATTCAAATCAATAGGAAGCATGACTTCTTCTGGGAACTCTTCTTCCTGGTCCACGTCTGTCTCCATTGGAGCAGCGGGCAGGGGATTGGCAAGGTCTACCAGTTCAATGTTTGATAACCAGGGAAGCATATACTGCAAGATGCATCGCTGGCCAGCTGAGGAAGCACTTTGGAATCGTGAGGTCATTTCTAGTTAACAATATAAAAATATATACTTCATTATCATCTGTACCACCACTCATCATAGCAATTGTAAATCGATCATAAGTACCGTTTAAATGTAAGCAGACTGATATAATGCTCCAAATCAACGAAATGAGATAAAAGTATGTCAACAGTGCACAGAGGGACCTTTGATCGCTACGGTAATCATGAACAATCTGCACCGTACGGTAAGTGGTCGGTAAGTGGTCGGTAAGGTAACGGTAAATGGTCGGTAAGTGGTCGGTAAGGTAACGGTAAGTAACAGTAACTCGACAAAAACACGATGTTGTTGTTGAATATACTGTCAAATTTGAAATAAAATATACGGAAGCTGATGTGGTCGGTAAGGTAACGGCAAGGTAACGGTAAGGTGACGGTAAGGTAACGGTAAGGTGACGGTAAGGTAACGGTAAGGTAACGGTAAGTGGTCGACGAACCGAGTTACCGACCACTTACCGTACGGTGCAGATTGTTCATGATTACCGATCGCTACTGATTGATAGTGCTCCCGACTCCCAAACTGCCAAACCCTCCTCTGACTTGATGACACACACACACATAATTACAAAAATGGAGGACTATCTGACACAAAATGACAGAGAATGATGAGAGCAAAACAACCATGAAGAATAACACACCTTCAAACATATATACAGTAATCTCTGGATGAGCCTTGGCTAATGCAGCTGACAGCTCTTTTTGAGATTGGGAATAGCTACAGTGGGCAGAGCAAGAGATGGAAGGAGGAGTATACTTGAAGAATCGTCTGTAAAAATAACGAAAACAAACGTTAAACAGCTGTGACATTTTATAAAAGGAACTAAGGGCTCGTTCACATGAGAGAGGGTGCCCCTGTGTAGTAGGGATGACTCTTGTTTTTTCACTCTCTTGTTTTTGCACCCTCTCTCATGTGCATATAATGCATATATATATATATATTAGTTCTTCCAAAGTTTAGTGCTGCTTCAATCTGGAATGAATTGCCCAATAAGATTAAAGAACTCAAATCTGTTAATTCTTTTGCCAAAGAACTGAAATCAATTACTTTAGATAGATAGAATTTATATTTCAAAAATAGCCTTCAGATACAATTTCACAAACTAGGTCAATTTTTTTGGATTTTTAACACTAATAAGTTTTGTTATAATATATATGTTACGTTTATTGTATAATTTGAGGGCCACGTGTATGTTATCTTTAGATATTAAGTGTAACCCTCTGTAAATAAAGTATTATTCTATTCTATTCTATATCTATTGATGAGCGGGCATTTGAATCATCTACTTTATTTATTTAAAGGAGGTGAACGGGCACTAAGGTTGTAGGCCATGAACTAGAGCACATTGTAGTCACCAAATGCATGTATTTGCAAAAGTGCACATTTTTTATGTTGAATAAATGATAGCAAAGAATGCCCACTGTGGAGAATCAGGTACAAAAAATGGAGCCTTCTTTAAGTTCTTCAACTGAATAATAAATAATATCCTGTGACTAATGTCTGTTTACTGAATCAGTAATTTATTTCTTCACCTTTCTAGGATCTGCAGAAGCTGTGAAGCCTTTTCTCTTAAATCAATGCAAGTATCTGCCGTCTTGAAAAGTACTACATTCAATAGTGGTATCATTTCACATGGATAGTCAGTCCTGAAATACACACACAATGTTTTAGCAAGTGCACAATTTTGCAAGATACCAGTGTTCAGCAAAGCGTCTACATTTACTTTGCTGTTGTACTGTGCCCTGTCTATGGGTTTTGAGTTGTCAACATTGATTTCTCATACATCTAATTAAAACACTGAGACAACACGACATGGAATACACAATTGTTAAACCAAATGTAATTGTTAAGAGAAAACTATGCAATAATTATGTCACATAATGCAACTGCCTTTAGCCCTCTCCAATCGAAACAGAATTAAACATGGCCTTCATCATAAGAAAATCATAACCTTTTTGAGCTTTGTTTATCATTTTGGTAAAATGATTATTTACTAACAAGAAAAGAAAAAATATCTGAATAATTTTACCTTTTTGTTAAGACACTGATTAAAGCTCTGAAGCACCCACTTGCTACTAGTTTGGTACCAGTGTAACACTTGTCTATAACCCAGTTTAACAGAGTTGGGGTGTGGCTGTTGTTTTCTAATAGGCGTGTCAACGTATTACGACCAAGAAGATGAATCTAAAGGGGTGGAGACATCGTTGATGTTAAAATAAATTGTCCACTGATAATAAAACAACCTTTGCATAATACTGCTAATCATATGCAGATACACCTCTCATCTCACTTTGGTGCAGCTAAACAATGGCACGGTTAGGTAACTCTTTTGTTTTACTGAGCCAAAGCGAGGCGAAGGGTGTATCTGCATATTATCAGTAGCTTTATGCAAAGTGTCTATTGCGGGCGATAATTTTGAAAATAATTAACAGAAACAAAGATGTTGTAAGCTTACATACAGGGAACAAACTTTAATGTGTAGAGAGTAATAAAAGAATTCCTGATACAGACTTAAAAATCAGTGCTCTGATTGAGCTTTGACATGTAATAAGGCCAGCAATCGACAGTGGCTAAGTGCAGCAATTGCTTCATTTCATTTGTTTACATCTATGCTGACCCCAGGAAAAACGTTATTTTAATTAGCAGGAACTTTCTACATTCTCTACTTCTCCTCCTATGCAATAATTCTTTGAAACGATGCAGAATTTGAGAATGTACATGTACCTTTTCTTTAGGGGAGTTAAGTACCAGTTGTAACCAACCATACAGATAACCACTTATAGATAAGCCATCAGGGTCAAACATTGGACCACACTGAAGGATACCACACATTGCCTGAAATAATTAATAAGAATATTTAACAAATGAAACACCTTTTTCTGTGCTCCATTCAGTAATACAGCATGCAGGAAGTAACGAGGGCATGAAAGAAATGCAACACTTCACACACACAGTCCACACTTCTTGAGTGCTCTCGGCACTTCCTAAGTGCTGTGTTAATGAATGGAGCATGGAAAAAGATGTTCTATTTGTTTTATTATATATTTTGAAGTAAATATTCAAGGGAAAAAGTTCAATTTTCTCCATACAAAAATTCAAAAGGTACGCACGCGGTCGAGGTTGCGCTGCTGACATCAGAACAGAGTGCTCCATTCTCTGATAAAGCACAGTTTTCAGCCAATCAGAGTACGCATATCGACAAGGAAATGATTATTAATAGTATAACACTGATAAGAATTAAGTATATCTCATACAAGAGAGAAGCCACAATTTTTCCATCTGTACTATACAATAACAAACTCAAATTGACTCAGCAGCCTTTCTGACTCCCCTGACTCTGAGTGTTGGTCCAGCCAGGGATTGAACCCTGACCTCCTGTACAAATGATGGATGCTCAACCAACTTATCTGAGCCATCTGGACAACTCTGCATTCCCAGTTTTTGTTTCATGATAGTCTCACTTTGTTGAACATTCTGCATACATGTGCAAACTTACATGTAATGTTGCAAGCTCCAAATCATTACTCTGTGCACTTGGAATAAGCAAAGGTCTGAAAGTAGCAACACATAAAATACATACATATGAGAATGCAAATTATGATGGTGAAATTTGAGCTAATTGTCTGAATATAGCATAGCTGAACATTAAGCCACTGGAAGTTACCAGAATGAGTCAAACTTCATTACCAGAACAGTATAGTAGCTAGCTGATTTAAACTGGTTGTTCAGGACCACGGAGCAAACTTAAAAGTGGTGGGGTTAAAACTAATGATTATTAAGAGCACTTTTTAACATTTAGGGGAAGAACTCACTTTTCTACTCCAGGTATTTTGACACCAAAATGAGCACACCAACTACTAAACAGGAAAAACAGGTTACGCCTAAGGTCCATTGGGAGTAAATTATCTTGATGAGACTCTAAACAGATGAAGGAAAAACCAGTTAATATATAGCTATTTCAATTAACGTTGTCGCTGAAAAAGCCTAAAGGCTAAAGCCTTTCAAATAACTTTTGTGTACCGTAACACACTTCTTTGTAGGCTATCTGAGAAATTAAGGAATATGTGTCCAAGTTATAGAATTTGCAAGCATACAGTGAGTTTTTTATTCGGTAATGATGTCACGGCGATAAAAATTTTTCATGATTCCGGTCTCAAAGCTTTAGGCTTTAGGCTTTTTTCAGCGACAACGTTAATTGAATTAGCTATATACCCTGGGTTCCAGGGGTTTGTCGTCATGTTCCGACGTTTATTTACTTGATAGGAGAGTAGAAAGCGAATAATAAACCCCTGGAGCCCAGGGAACCCCTAGAGCCCAGGGTAGTTAATATAAGAAATTTATAATGAATCAAACTCTATATCACAATAACTTGTTGTGGCTTATATTATTATTTTTCATGTCAACAAAATTTGAAGGAAGGAAATTGCATAAAAGTAATGACATCACTTATTTGCACTTATTTGCAATTTATGACTGACAACAAAATTAATAGAAGTTCATTTTTTTGTGAATTTTTGCCAAGAGATGAAAAATCATGATTAAAATATTTGTCAACTTGTAATTTCATATTCCCCACCAATTAATGAATTTTAATTTGGCACTGCAATTTTTCTATCCAAAATATTGCAAAAAAAAAAATCATTTTTCACCAAATTTCAGTCAAGTACATTTACCTTTGCATTACCTAAAGTACTATGAGATGACCACATTAAAAAAGGTTAAGCTACTAGTAAAAGAAGCCAAGCATAAATTCCCCAAATGATGGTTTAAGCTAAATATACAATGCTGCTGAGATACAGTAGGTCTGCCAGTGTGCACAGAGCACAGAGGGGTGTCTTAGCAGTGTTTACATGTATCAAGTAAATCAACCAAACTATATATGAATGACAAGTGTGAACAGAAGTACATAAATGACAAAAATTAATGCTTACTTGAAACAGAAGTAATCATCTTAAAGACAAAATTACAAAAATGAAGTCGTAAATGCATAATGGCAGGCCAGTCCTTGTCTGGTTCACTCTCAAGGTAAAGCCTTTAATTGAAGAGGGAAAAAACACATGAATTGAAAGGGAACCAATAATGGCCAACATAATCAAAAACCCTTTAGTATTTCTGTAAGCTCTGTAATGCCAAGCTCAATAAAGCAGTAATTAACTAATTAATATTTTCTTGCTTGGGTATCCTGTGTAATCTTTGTGCTTTTTGAATCAAACATATTTGTTCCTGATTTGCTCCCTTGATTCTCATGCTTTGATAGTCTGAATAATATTTAAGGGTATGGATATATTTTCTTGATAAACCATTTTGAACTTATGCTCAGATTCAAAAAATTTGCAAAAAGCTTGACAGGTGTTTCAAATAACACCATGAAAGAAAAAAGAAAGAAAGAAAGAAAACCCAAAATACCCAAACAAACAAAACAGTTGCTTTATTGAGGTGGGGATTCATTTTAAGGGTTTTTAAAGCTAATTAAAGCTACATGGAAAGGAAAAAGGTCACAACAAGGATGCAAGGTCACTGGGAATCAAACTTGGAATTCTTGCACCAAAGGCCACACACTAAACAACTCTACCATCCTTGTTCCTGGTCACTGTCTACTGCTTACCTGATACCATCAATGTAGTCAATAAAGAACGATGATAGCCCATCTTCTTTTACAAGCTCACTGTCACTACAAACAGACAAATGAATAAACAATTAATATACACTCAGATTGTTCTCTCAATAATCATCTTAAAAACCTTGTCTGCACAAAGTGTTTATCTGGAGAGTAACTAAAGTGCGAGCTTGCGAGCCCGAGCCTCTGTCAGTGTGAGCCACAAGCCTATTTTTGTAAGTCTTCGATATAAGCATACAATTGTTGAACAATTCATTTCAATTGACAATAGACTACTATCAGGCACATATGAACACACACGCATACAGGCTCACGGCACGCAAATAAGTAACCCCTGTTTACCTGTCAGCAAAGCAGCCATACTGAGCATTAAGTTCAAAAACCTTTGTCAAGTAGGATCTTAATGAATCTCTTTTACGTCTTTTCCTCACAGCCTATAATATAGGTAATTAAAAACAGTTTTATAGAGAAATGAGAGGTAAGGACTTAATAAAATTAATGCCCCCATCAAAACACAGTCAAGCAGGAAATGCAAGCAATGGCCATAAAAATACCTCAGCTCTTCTGTCTAATGCTTCTCTGACCAAAAAGTGAATTTCTTCAATAAAGTCCCTGTAAATACAGAAAATAATTGCATTGTCTTTATTTTGAATATTACGCTAACCACTAAATAGGCAGCTACTGTACATTATAATTATTGTAATCAACAGAGAGTGCAAAATAATTAAAAAAATTATGTCCTACCTGTAAGATGATGGACTTGTTCTACCAAGACCAGTAATAATAGCATCACGTATTTTAGAGCAATCACTTTTTAGCAGCGGAACAGCAAATCTGAACAAGCTATCAACCATATGAGGCGATGGAGGCTGTGGGAATGCAACAACATATTTAATATATTAGGCTTAATTGGCAACTCAACAACTTACTGAAACTTGTTTTATTTGTTTGAGCATGGCGGGTAAGGAGGTGTGTACAATTCATTATTATGTGGCTAGATAATTTCCTGAATTCTGATTGGCTAATGCATGGTCTGTATTTTGCCATATCAGGACCGCTGTCCCGGATGAAAAGAAAAGTTTGCATTTGGCAATTGGTTTAGCGGAATTCTCAAAGCCATATAATAAATAAGTTATTAACCTCGTTTGCTTGGTCTGTATGGGAAAATATCAGACCTAGGTCTTTATAGTACAGACCGAGCGCAGCTCGCTGCGCTCGGTCTGTACTATCAAGACCTCGGTCTGATATTTTCCCATACAGACCTCGTGCTCGGTTAATACCCCTTTAATATATGTTCACTAATAAAAGCAATGATGATGACAACAATGATGATGATCGATGATGATGACAATTTTTTTTTTGGATTGAAGAGATAATTGAAGAGATAATTGCAGAGATAATTGGATATGGGTTCTGATATGGCTTTAGAATATATTCACATCATTATTTTAGTGATTCACCTACCATGACTCTCACACACTACATTCAACACTGTCTTATACTACTCAAACTGATTTTTTTCAAAGGAGGAAACCAGAGAACCTGTAGTGAGAAAACCCTTGACATGTTCAAAACACCACCAAAAACACCACCAGTTCACATACATGTATGGCCTGACCTGGAATTTGAACCCTGGCCACAGAGTGAACACAAGCAAGCCCTCTCACTGCTATGCCAAACAATATTGTTGGCTGTGTCACCTCTGGAAAAAACTCTCATTTAGTCCATCTGTGTAACAGTGACACCAATCATGTTTTGGGACCACAATTGTTTTCCTGGCTTTCAAAAGAGGCTCTTAATTTGCAAAATTGTGAAGGTCATTTTGGTCATTTTGGTGCCATTTCTTATTTGGTGTTCTTTCACACCAACATGATATGATGTGCAGCAGCATTTTTATTTTAGCCAATCACATGCTTCTAATCACAGACTAAACTGACATTCTTTTCCAGATGTGATGCAGGCTAACCAATTGCCACCCTCTTTTACAAATATTTCATGATGCTTACTCTTGAGTCTGCTTTAGTTTCTGAGCCCTCAGAAGAAACCCTGTAAAATATCAAAAATTGATGAGCAGAGATTTTCACCACTGGCTCAAGAATTCAAGATCAAGCTATTTTAGCAGTAGCAAAACCTACCCTCCATCCTGGTCTGGGGATTCACTTCTTGATGGTGGTGTTTGAGGATGAGTACAGCATGCATACACTAGATAATTCCTCCATAAACATACATCACCCATGTTTGAGATCTTCTTAGGTCCACGGTTATACATGGAGGACAGACTTGTGATTGAATCCATACCTGAGGCACTGTTAGGTAAAGAATAATTATTGTCTAAACTTTGAGAAAGCCTTAATCCTAATCTTTAATCCTTTAATCCTGAGTTGATATATCAAATGATTGATTTAATTTACTTAATTTGGGAAATATAAAACCTGCTACAGTGTAGCAGGGACTAAAAGGAGAGGGTGCATGGGCTTTAGCCCCCAATATTTCCCTAAAGTACTCTCCATCAACCTACCCTGGGTCAATGACAGCATAAACATTCAGTAATCTATTAAACACTGCAGGCCAACTAAACTGCAAGGCTGATGGACATGACACTGGTAAATAGTTCTTGTCTAAAAGACCAGTTAGTAGGGTTAGCCACAAGTCACTGCACAGGTTCAGCATTTGTTCACTATTTTCCCTGTCAGCAAAGCTGCTAAGTCGATCATTCATAACCAAGATATCAATATTGCCTAGCTGTCCTGAAAAAAGCTGAATCAAAGGGAAACAAAATAAACATATTAGGCATTGATCACATTGATCACTAAAGAATGACATTATCAATGCAGTTACAATTATAATTGTAACATTGATAATGTCATCCTTTAGTGATTAATGTGCATCAATAATAATAGGAGGCTATTAATGTATTATTTAGTGATTAATGTGATCAATAATAATAGGTGGCTGTAATAATTACATTAGCCACCTATTATTTTTGGTTAAATCACTCCAAGGAGTCACCATGATAATGATACCCATATGGCTCCAGATTTCTATCCCAACATGCTGCATTCACTCCCTTTCAGCCAGTAAAAATGATACGGTTGTTAAATCTCATTGATGGTGAAAATATAATCAATGACTCAGCAGTACCTTTTCACTTTGTGGTAGAGCAACTAGTGTTTTGTCCAGGACAGTAGGGAATATCTGGTCAATAACATCCATTGCAATCTTTTCTTTTCTTTCCTGCAATAACAGTTGAGTTCAGTATTGGTACCCTTTACATTAACTAAAGATTAATCATGAATGTAATATGTCTCATTTTCTGTACAAACATCTCCACACACCCTTCATCCCCTTGCCAATTGCCCCCAAAATGGCCAGGGAGATGAGCTGTATCAACTTTCTTCAGAATGATCACAAGCCAGTGAGGATATTTTTAAAATGGCAAATTTCAATCAACCAACATGTTTTGCAGTTGTTGATATTTTACCATAGGAAAGTGACGTGATATCATTTTGGACCATTTGAGAAACGCTGTGTCTATTTGACCGGCAGCCGGTCAATGACCTCGAATTCCTATTTGACCGGCAGTTTTTAAATTTTCCAATATTTCCCCGAAAAAAACATTCGTACACCATCTAAAGTACACTATCTTTATTTAGAAATGGTAAGCGGTCATAGTTAGCGCTGTAGTGTCCAACTAGCTCTTTTTCTCTAGCCCCGGCACAGAGTACAACGAGCGACCAAAAGACACTTCGAAAAATTCAATCCTGGTCGTTCTACTCTGTGCCGGAGCTAGGCAAATAGAGTCA